>CM028758.1:29818260-31039510 GCA_016801395.1 Leptodermis oblonga | reverse complement strand
ACTTTTTGTATTTTTTCCCTTGTGTTCTCCAATATTAAGTGGTGAAAAATTATAAATTGTACCTTGAATCATTATGTAACTTGTATCAAAAATCTTTATTTTTCTTTATATTAAATCTTACTATATGTGTTGAATCGGTGTATCGTAATGTAAAATACGCTGATATATAAGAATACAATATAAATTATATATAGTATTGACAATATATACAACTATTATGTTTTCATTATATTTTATTGATTATACCTAAAAATAATATTTATTGCAAAGTAAATTTCAAGAATTTATAAAAATTAATTTTTACGTGAAAATTGTGAAAATTATAAGTAAAACTTTAAGTTAAATTGTAATATTTGAAGCCAATAAAAATTTTAAGACAGAGTCTGAAATATTTTTAAAATAAAATTTGAAATACACATTATTATACTATAATTATCATATATAAATGTCATAATTATTCAATTATTTGAATTTTATTTCTGAAGTCTAACTTTAATTTATTATCTAAAAACAGTTAATTGGATAACATTATCAACAAAAGAAAAGTACTAATGATATTATTTTATAGATCCCTCAGCAAAGATACAGATAAAAGGTATGGTATATATATTTTTGAAACAAATGTTGGATGTAAATATGATTTGAAATTAAAAATTAAAAATTTTCAAATGTATTGAAAAAGTAAAAATCTATATTTTAGATGTAAAAGATGTATAAGGAATGATGACAACTATTATAGGTTTAAAAGTACATTGTTGAAAACAAATCAACTGCTACCAAATGGGAAAAACTCGGAGATAATAATTATAAGTATAATTTGAAATCAAAATAATATTATTCTAAATTAAATATTACTTTTAAATAAAATATATCTCTATTATAGAATAAAATTTACCTATCTAAATGTAGAAAATCCAAATTATATACTTAAAATTGACTTATTAGGCATATTTAATATCGTACCGCACGATGTGCACTCAAACAGTGTGATTCACTACTAACTTCAATATAAACGTGATATCAAAATTTATTCATGAAATGTATCGCATGATACGTATTGAATATCTCACGATATGTATCAAATATCGCATGATACGTATCCAATAATGCACGATACGTGTCGAATATTGCACGATTCTAACAACTATGGTCAAAGTAACCTAAAAATTAGAGATAAAAAAATGAAAAATATTTATTTTAAACTCATGTAAATTTGAAGCACCATCTACACACAAAACTGAAAATGTACGACGAATTTCTCAAACTTATGTGAATGCTGTTAGGATGCAGTGGTAGGAGAACACTTACATGATAAAAATCAGCTTTTTTCTATGATCAGTTAAGTTGATTGTGAATTTCAAAGCACCTGAATTTCAACAAAGAAAAAGAATGCAATTTTTAGTCACGAGAGTGGAGGCAACTGAGAAGTATTGCAGTGAATTGTGCCAGCGTACTCAAAAAAAAAAAAAAAAAAATTTTTTTTTGCGTTCTCCAATATTAAATGGTGCAAAATTGTAAATTGTACCTCGTATCAATAGTTAACTTGTATCAAAAATCTTTTTTTTTCTTTATATTAAATCTTACTATATGTGTTGAATCGGTGTATCGTAATGTAAAACACGCTGATATATAATAATATAATGTAAATTATATATATTATTGACAATATATACAACTATTATTTTTTTCATTATATTTTATGGATTATATGTAAAAGTAAATATTTATTGCAAAGTATATTTCAAGAATTTATAAAAATTAATATATATTTATGTGAAAATTGTGAAAATTATAAGTTAAATTATAAGTTAAACTTTCAGTTAAATAGTATTATTTGAAGCAAATTAAAATTTTAGGATGGAGTCCGAAATACTTTTAAATAAAATTTTAAATACATATTATATTATACTATTACTACGATATATAAGTGTCATAATTATTCAATTATTTGAATTTGATTTCTGAAGTCTAACTTTAATTTATCATCTAAAAATAGTTAATTAAATAATATTATCTTCAAAAGAAAAGTATTATTGATATTATTTTAAAAATCCCTCAACAAAGATACTGATGAATGGTATGGTATATTTATTTTTGAAACATATTTTGAACGAAAATATGATTTGAAATTAAAATTTTAAAGTGTATTGAAAAAGTAAAAATCGATATTTTAGATGTAAAAGATGTATAAGGAATGATAACAACTATTGTAGGTTTAAAAGTACACTGTTGAAAACAAATCAACTACTACCAAATAGGAAAAACTCGAGAATCTTAACTATAAGTACAATTTGAAATCAAAATAATATTAATCTGAATTAAATAATACTTTTAAATAAAATAAATCTCTAATATAGAATAAAAGTTACTTTTATAAATGAAGAAAATTCAAATTATACACTTAAAAATAACTTATTAACCATGTTTAATAACGTAGTGCACGATGTGCATTCAAACTATGTGATTCACTACAAACTTTAATGTATGTGTGATAGTATCGAAAATTTTCTTTCATGAAATGTATCACACAATAGGTATCGAATATCACACAATACGTATCAAATATCGAATGATACATATTGAATATCGCACGATACTAACAACTATGATAAAAGTAACGTAAAAAATACAGATAAAAAACAAAAAATATTTATTGTAAATTGATGTGAATTTGAAGCACCATCTACACACAAAATTGAAAATGTACGACGAATTTTTCTAACTCATGTGAATGTTGTTAGGATGCAACGGCAGGAGAACACTTACATGATAAAAATCGTAGCTTTTTTCTAAGATCAATTAAGTTGAGCGTGACTTTCAGAGCATCGGAATTTCAACAAAGAAAAAGAATGCACTTTTTAGTGATCAGAGGAAAGGCAACTGAGAATTACTGTAGTGAACTGTGCCAGAGTACTCTAAAAAAATTTCTTTTTTCTTTATTTATTTTTTTTTCTTTTGCATTCTCCAATATTAAATAGTGCAAAATTGTAAATCGTACATTGTATCAATATGTAACTTGTATCAAAAATCTTTTTTTTCCCTATATATTAAATCTTATTATATGTGTTGAATAGGTGTATTGTAATGTAAAATACTCTGATATATAATAATATAATAGAAATTATATATATTATTGACAATACATACAACTATTATGTTTTCATTATATTTTATGGATTCTAAGTTAAAATAAATATTTACGGCAAAGTAAATTTCAAGAATTTATAAAAATTAATATTTATGTGAAAATTATAAGTTAATCTTTAAGTATAGTATTATTTGAAGAAAATAAAAATTTTATGACAGTGTCCGAAATATTTTTAAATAAAATTTTAAATATATATTATATTATACTATTATTATCATATATAAATGTCAAAATTATTCAATTTTTTGAATTTGATTTCTGAAGTCTAACTTTAACTTATTATCTAAAAACAGTTAATTAAATAATACTATCATCAAAGAAAAGTACTAATGATATTATTTCAAAAATCCCTCAACAAAGATATCGATGAATGGTATGGTATATGTATTTTTGAAGCATATTTTAGATGAAAATATGTTTTGAAGTTAAATTTTTAAAATTTTAATGTGTATTGAAAAAGTAAAAATGTGTATTTTAGATGTAAAAAATGCATAAGGAATGATGACAACTATTATAGGTTTAAAAGTACATTGTTGAAAACAAATCAACTGCTACCAAATAGGAAAAACTTCGGGATAATAATTATAAGTACAATTTGAAATCAAAATAATATTGTTCTAAATTAAATAATACTTTTAACTAAAATATATCTCTAATATAGAATAAAATTCACTTTTAAAATGAAGAAAATCCAAATTATACACTTAAAACGGACTTATTAAGCATAATGTACTGCACGATGTGCACTCAAACTGTGTGATTCACTACTAACTTCAATATATGTGCTATACGTATTGAAAATTTTCAATAATGAAATGTATCTCGCGATAAGCAATGTTGTCTCCGGCCGCAAACCGGCACCCCTGCCGGTTCAAAACATGAAAAAAACCGGACATTTAAAAAACGGGTCAAAACCGGTCAAAATTGCGGGTGGGTCGGAAAACCAGGCCGACCCGCCCGAACTGGGTTTTTAAATTTTTTTTCAAAATTTGACAGTTTTTGCAAAATTTTGTTATCATTGGGAGTTAAACCTTGGTCACTCACATAAAAACATAAGAACTTACCATTATACCATTGTTCACTTTTGTTTAATTTATTGTTTTAACTCATTGTTATATGAATCATGAACTTTCTAATAATCTATAAATTGGACCATCCAAACTAATGTTAATTTTATTATAATTCCTTACTATTTATAAAAATAATGTCTCAATTTAAAGATATAAATGTTTTAACAGATAATAGTTTATTAGAATTTTTGAAACAAATAAAAAATTCTGAATTAAGGTAAAAAATAATTGATGATATCCAAAATCTTCCTTCTACTAGTAGGAATAATGAAAATGATCTTGAAAATAAAATTTATAATGAACCATATTCTATGTTAGAGGTTCAAAAACTAATGAAAGAAAGAAGTAATAGTTTAACTTCGAATACTTCAATAAACGATTTAAATAATGAAGTAAAAAATTTGCAAAAAGAAATTCAATTTCTTAAATTAAGAAATATTGATTTTGAAGAAAGAATTTCTAATTTAGAAAAAGGAAAAGAAATAATTACTTTTCAAGAAGAAAAACCACCAGATGGTGAGGAACAATTTTTAACTTCATTAGATATTATTACTACTCAAAAGTGATTTACAAAAATTACTCTTTTAATTGATAATAGTTTTCAAATTGAATTAACTGCATTAATTGACAGTGGTGCAGATATCAGTGTTATACAAGAAGGGTTAATACCTACTAAACATTTTCAAAAAACTACTCATAGTTTAAGACATGCTGGAGGAGAAAAATTAGATATTCAGTTTAAGCTCCCCAAAGCATATATTTGCAAAAATAAAGTTTGCATTCCATAAAGTTTTTTATTAGTTAAAAACATTACAAATCAAGTTATACTTGGAACACCTTTTTTGAAAAAATTATATCCTATTTATCATATTGATTCAAAAGGATTAAAAGAAACTTATGAAAATCAGCAGATAAATTTCTAATTTATAATGGAACCATTTTCAAAAGTATTAAATACTATAAAAGAAAATATTCTTAGAAAAAAGAATCAAATGATGTTTTTAAAACATGAAATAAATGTTTTGACAATTGAAGAAAAGCTTCAAAATCCTAAATTATAGGAAAAAATAAAATTAATTATTAATAATTTTTCATTAGAAATTTGTAATGATCATCCAGATACTTTTTGGGATAGAAAAAAGTATATTGTCAGTCTTCCATATGAAGATGATTTTGATGAAAAGAAAATTCCAACAAAGGCTAGGCCTTGTCAAATGAATTCTGAATATTTAGAATTATGCAGAAAAGAAATACGATCTCTTTTGCAAAAAGAATTAATACAACCTTCAAAACCTCCGTGGTCATGTACTGCATTTTATGTTAATAAACATAGTGAAATTGAAAGAGGAATACCCAGGATGGTAATAAATTATAAACCTCTTAATAAAGTATTAAAATGGATTAGGCATCCTATCCTAATAAAAAGGATTTATTAGATAGATTATATGATTCAATAATATTTTTCAAATTTGATTTAAAATCAGGATATTGGCAAATTCAAATTAATGGTAAGGATCAATACAAAATAGCTTTTACTGTTCCAATAGGACATTATGAATGGAAGGTAATGTCTTTTAGTCTGAAGAATGCTCCTTTAGAATTTCAACAAATAATTAATGATATTTTTATTCCTTGTAGTGAATTTATCATTGTTTATATTGATGATATCTTAGTATTTTCTAAAGATATTGAAACACATTTTAAACATTTAAATATTTTTAAGAATCTAATTATTCAAAATGGTTTAGTTATATCTAAATCAAAAATGAGGTTGTTTCAAACAAAAATCAGATTTTTGGGTCATAATATTGAAAAAGGAAATATTATTCCTATCAACAGAAGTATTGATTTTGCTTCAAAGTTTCCAGATGAAATTTTAGATAAAACTCAATTGCAAAGATTTTTAGGAAGTTTGAATTATATTTCTCCCTATTATAAAAATCTTAATGAAGATACTGCAAATCTGCGAAATTTATGTTTAATAAAGATTTTAAGCATGATGTATCTAAGCAAATGTTTGCTAGATGGCAGGCTCATTTAGCCCCATTTGATTTTGATATTCAATATAAGAAAGGAGAAGACAATAGTCTTCTAGATTTCTTGACCAGAGAATTTTTGAATAATGGCTTATCATAATTTTTATGATTGCAGGTTGATGCTCCCTAGGGGAAGGGCCCCTGGCCCTTACCGAGGACGTGGAGGACGAGGAAATATCCTCGCCCAGCATGGTGAAAGAAGATTGGTAGCAGAAAATATTTCTGCTAGAAGGAGTATGTCTCTTGAAGATCCATTATATGAAGAATTTATGGAGTTTATATCACAAAAGCAGGGTAATACTGCTTCATCATCATCCTCCTTTTCAAAAATTGTAGGAGAAGAAGAAAATGAAGATCATATGGCTTCATACGATCAGAATAATAATAAGGAGGTAATAATTCTCCTAGAAGGTAAAGATCTTCAATGGATCAATGATCCATGGATGCTAATGCAAAGATATCTGGACAGCTCATCATATGCTGAATTGGCTTATTAGCCCAGATCTTACTACGAAAATATTTTGAAGTTTTCAGGAAACTGTGAAATAACATATTTTACAGGTGCTGGTAGCTCCCAGAATATTTATAATTTCAGAAAAATTATTATCAAGCAAATTATATTAGCTGAAGAATGGGGTTTATCAACCATGAAGGACAGAGAATATCTCCATCCTGAACAGAAAGTTTTGATTAAATTCAAATATTGGGATTATATTGAATCCCTTACTAAAGTATTTCTTTATGAAAATCCAAGAAGGAAGCACTCTTGGTTCATAAAAATCTGTGCTGATGTTTATAACAGACAAATACCAAATTGGTTTGTTAAATGGTGGCTTAATTTTGGTCCATCAATCCAGGTCCTACCAGAACCTTTCAAAGCATTATATGCTGATTGGGTGAAAATTTCACCTAAAATCATGAATCTTGATAATAATCATCCTTGGAACGATAATATCGCCCCAATGTATTTCTTTATTGAATTTTCAATTCCCTGGATATGAAAATGGGTTCCAGAAGTAGGTTATACCTCCGAAAAGATCCCATGCTTGAAGAGAGCAGGTTATACCAAATTTTGGGACAAATTAATTAAAGCAGATGCTACTGGTATAATACAAGGGCAGGAATTGATTGATCAAATCAAGATGAAGCTGCAGGAATATCAGCAGAAAAAGCAGATACTGCCAAGGGATGAGTCAAGTCCTTTCCAGCAAATTCATAGGATGCTCCAAAGGCAGAAGGGTATTGTTTCCCGAGAAGAAATAATAGCTTCTTATATGGATCTTTAAAGAAAGACTTAGCCCAAAACCTGGAAGATTCAAAATCGGAGGTTTCAATGTCAAGCCAAGGCCATTGTCTTGCAGGAGAATCCCAGGAAGAAGATGAAGAAGTCGACATTGACATAGATGAGATGCTGCTGGCAATAAAAAGCTCAGTGATCGGTTCTACCGGTAAAAGCCCTAACAATAATTAACAGAGGCGGTGGCGGACTTCACCAACAATAATACTGTAGCGGACTTCAAAACTGATAGTTTGGAATCCGAAATCACTGTAGCGGATTTAAAATTTTAAAATTTCAAATCCGTAATAGTAAAAGGCAGAGTCTGCCTATAAATATGTTGTAGATTAGCGTTCAGAGGCAGAACTCGGAATCCGGAGTCTTCCTCTTTCCTCTCTCCTCTCCCCTCTTGTAAATCATCCATCCATCCCTCCTTTGTAAATTTCCCTTTTATATAAAATTTTTCCCCTTTCAAGATTTGAAGACTTGAAGGCAACTTCATAAGTAAGTCTTATTTAATTTTTTGTTTTTAATATTTTTATTTTCAGTTATATTTAGCCTAATGACAGGCTAAATACATAGTGTTAAACCATGAAGGTTAGTTATCTGATTTTCCTGTAATGATGATGATTCTATATGCCTGAGTCATCTTATTGATTAAGGATTAGTTAATGAATGCATGGGTTATTGAATACAAACAGGCATCTGTTTATTGTTTAAAGAATGATGAGGGTTGAGCCCGTTATTAGCCTGGGATTGGCGTTGTTAGAGCGTAATACCCATTTTTATCTTCCTTAAACAATTTATCAGATTGACAGTTTGTATTCAGTGTAAAAATTCCTTTATGCTTCCTTAATTAATCTCTGAATCTTTGGATTGATTCTCCCGTTATGGTATCAGAGCCATTATGGTTAATGAAGATAATTGGTTTCTTGGTTTAACACTCTTTTAATATGGAAAAACTGAAGATATTTCAGAAAAAAGATAATATAAAAAATAAAATGAAGACTGAGATTGATTTACCCTTAGATTTAGATCTTTTATCCAGATGGACAATTCCCTATGTGGAACCAAAATTGATTTATCATCAAGGATTTTTTAATAAAATTGGATTGAAACAGATTTGTAAAACAACTGAACAATCCTTAGCCATTCAAGATGTTGATACAGCAATAACTCTTCTTAATGAAGAAGATTTAGAGTTATATCGTTTGACTCATAGATTTTTACATATTGGTTTAGTGCAAATTACTTTTAAACCTTTAACTCTTGATAATTTACCAGAAAGTTTTATAGCAACTTTAAGAGATGGTAGAAATAAAGAATGGAGACAATCGATAATAGGAGTTATACAATCCAGTCTGGCACATGGTCCAGTTTATTTTAATGTTCATCCAAATTTTCAATTATCTTTAACTGACAAAAACATTTGTAAGGCTTTAACTTTAAATATAAAAACTAAAGGTTATAATTATGAACCTGGCACAGAAATTATGTGTATTTGTTATAGAATTTATTATAAGCCGTTATACACTTTAAATCCATGTTATAAAGTGGAAGAAAAAAATAAAGATCTGAATGAAACCATTATAATTGAATCAAATTTTAATAAGTCCAATATAACGACAAGAAGAACAATTAAATGGGATGAAATTCCTATCCCTCAGCATTGGAAGATGACAAGGGCTGCTCGTATTGAACCCAAAAATGAACACCAGATTTCTAATATAATTCAAACTCCAGATGGAGATGTTTATGTACAAATGAGTAATACTCATGGAATATCCAGATCTTCCTATGTAAGATCGTTTATTTCCCCTTTTAAGGATGATATTCCTGTGTCTCATAGACATTCTGCTTCTAACATTGGTTATGTGAATAAACATCATCCTAATTTGTCTTTACATTCTTTAAATTCAAGTGGTGAGAATAATCGCCATAGTACTTTAAATTCTTTTCATACTACTTTAAATAATAGCCATTTAAATACTAGTGATGGAATAACCCATCATAATGCTTTAATTTCTGAAGAATTGTTGCGTGATGGGATAAACCGTCATAATCCTTCTACTTCATATGTTAGTAATTATATTGCTGATTATATTCCTCCTAGAAATTTTGCTGATGATCATATTCCTGTCAGTGAGGAGAAAAATCCTCATGTTGATTTATTATATAAAAAGAAGAATAATATAGTTCATGATATTTCTGATAGAAAGGAGCCGGAAATAACCGAATCTGAAATGAATTTTTCAATATGAATAATAAACATAAGATAGATTTTAGTAAATGATCTAATGCTAGATTAAAAATAAGAGATGAATTCTTAAAACCCAGATGGGAAGTATTTAGAAAATGGTTTTTCCAATCTTTTTCTATAGAAGAAAGAAATAATCTTCAAGAAGAATTTTATAAGTTCTTAGGAGAAAAAAATATTTTATTTCCTTTTGTTCCATGGTTTATTCATAATTATGTTGAACCATGTATCTCGGTAATAGAAAGAGAATATAGGTTACCTAATGGTAATATCTTGAAGAGTCAATTTCCTCCTCAAGGATCTTTTAGTATAATAAAAGATATATTTTATATCAAATTTTACATCAAATTTTATCCTTTTTTTTTTGTCTAATAAAAATGTAGTAATATAATTTTATATATTTTTAATAAAAAATAAGAAATATTTTATAGTTGATTTACTTATTGGGTTTTATAATAATGAATTTTCATGTTTAACTTAGTTATAAAATTTGCAAAAATATATAATTGTTGTGAAAAAAATATTTTAAATGTTACAAATAATAAAATTAAAGCATGTTAATCACTAATATATTATTTATATTATATATATATATATGTATATATATGACGTCATCCAGTTAGACACCGGCTCAACCGGTCGAACCTCGGTTCGAGTGAACCCTTGGCTTCATCGGTTCAACGTCCGGTCCGACCCAGACAACCATGGCGATAAGTATCGAATATCGCACGATAATAACAATATGGGCAAAGTAACGTACAAAATAGAGATAAAAAGGCAAAAAAATATTTATTTTAATTTCACGTGAATTTGAAGCACCATCTACACATAAAATTGAAAATGTACGACGAATTTCTGAAACTCATGTGAATGCTGTTAGGATGCTGCGGCAGGAGAACACTTACATGATCAAAATTGTAGCTTTTTTCTATGATCAGTTAAGTTGATCGTAAATTTTAGACCATCGGAATTTCAACAAAGAAAAATAATGCACTTTTTACTGACGAGAGTGGAGGCAACTAAGAAGTAATGTAGTGAGCTATGCCGGGTACTCCTAAAAAATTTCTTATTTATTTAATTTTTTTCTTTAATATTAAATGGTGCAAAATTGTAAATTGTACCTTGTATCAATATGTAACTTGTATCAAAAATCTATTTTTTCTTTATACTAAATCTTATTATATGTGTTGAATCGGTGTATTGTAATGTAAAATATGCTGATGTATTGTAACATAATTTGTTGTGACTTGGGAAGCTCCTATAGTAAGTAAAAAGAATCAAAATTGTTAATATTTTTAAAAGTAAGACAAATGTGTTATTCTTAAATAATATGGAAAAAATGCAATAATAGTCTAATGTCTTTACTCACATTTCAAATGTAGTCCACGATCTATAATATGAACTACATTTGGGGGAGGTTTTAGGAGGTCGAACCCGCCTTTGACTGACGGTCAAATTCGTTGACCGTTAATTTGGTCCAATTTTTGTCTTTTGGACTGAAATTGAAATAAAATGGATATAATGTGGACTACATTTGATGCATATTAAAGATTGTAAACTACATTTGAAACAGCGGTAAAGATTATGGACTACTATTTCATTTTTTTTTTTTCCAAAGTATCCCAGTATTATGTAATTCACATTAATCTCATGCATATAATAATAAACACTTCAAGCAATCAAATAACATATATCGGCCAGTTATAGGTTCTCGTGGGTTCTCTCTGACACCTTATTAATTAAATTACCAGCATTAAAAATTAGGGAAACTTCACACTTCTATCGGGTTAACTTTAAGAATTATTACCCAATTATCCTGTACTACCCGATGATAGTTTCGCCACTCATTGACGCTATTGAATCCTACCAAGTTGGCATTCCATAATAAAATCCTAGTAATTATACTTATGCTCACAGAATAATTGGAAACATCTGTAAGTCGACATAATTATAACTCAAGTTTCATATATGCATGGATCAATGCTTCTTTACATATTAATGGAATTAGACAATTAGCTACTCATGATTTCCAATACCAAACATAGCATACTCATGAAAGCCATAAGAACAAAGTAATAATAAAAGGGAATAAAGAAAATACTTATATAAAATCACTGGCCATAACCACCTTTTGTTAGGGCAAATTGAAACCTTCACAGGAGCAATCCAGAACAGCAAGAAAAATGATTAAAAACTAGGTTATCCAAACTTAGCGCTAATCACGGAATTTAGATGGAAAACTGTATGATAAAAAGGGTCTATCTCTGCACCAATTCTACCGATATGTAAAGGGTGTAGAATTGGTGTTACAAAAGGGAATTAAACTAATCTCCTCTAATTAGTAGGAAACAATCTTAAAAGGAAATCAGATTTGGAACAGGAAACAAAGGCTTTTCTTGTGCTGGAAGCAATCTCCAATTTGGTAATCTTCTTGACTTACTCTTTCTAGGATTCGATCAACATTAATCCGAAACATAAATGGAAATTACTTCTTGCTGCTTTTACGATTTGTTCAGGAAAACAACTCCTTCCAAATCCTTCCTCTTGTCGGAATCAACCAATTCGGGGACTCCATGGATCTTTCACTTATTCGATCAGGCCCACTGGGATGGTAGATTCCACAACTTCTTAGTCCAAAACTTTGGCCCAAGCAGATCACAAGTGCTCAGATTCGGCACGTGTAGTTTCTTCAGCGCACTGCTGGCCTTCCATTTATCCAATCAGGATCAAATCCCCTGTTTTGCACCCTCTCTCTTCACGGGTTTGCATCCAAAATATGCAATAATCTCTACAAAACTAAACATATACCCGTGAGAATTGCCAAGAAAAACTCTAGAAGTTAACATCTAAATGGTGCTCATCAGCTTTTCATCTTTCAAAGTCAACACATGGACCAACTCTATCATCTTTTCATCTAAATGGCGCCCAATCCTTCCCACTTTTTCATTTCAAGGAAATTTTAGAGTCAAGTTAAAATCTTGAACTAAGCTCACAAAACATCATCACATAAGCACAAAAAAAAAAAAAAAAAAAAAAATTGGTTACTTTCATATCATTATCACAACTATGCTCAATTCACTAAGCAATACTATTAATCATAACAACACTCAAATTAATATTCGTCCATTATAGCATATAAAGCAACTAAAGCATGAATGGTCAAAATCACAAAACTCATTATACAAACTTCAAACTCCCCCCAAACTTAAACGTATGCTTTATTATCAATGTCTAAGGTAAAAGAAGTATTCCCTTATGTTCAGATGAATTTTGATAGAAATCATGTTAAGCACTTGAAGGATAGTGTGGGGAGCGTGCTAGTACTAGAAGTTCAAGAAGATATTTTTTGGCTGGGGTGCTTCCCAACTAGCACTAAGGGCCTGTTTGGTTGGCAGGGATTCTGCCTGGGAAAGTAATTAAAATCCCAAAATTTAAATTATTGTATTTGGTTGCATTTTTACGGAAGTTGGAAAGTAATTATAATCCGATATTGGAGGAAAGTTGTTGCATATTCCTAGGATTCTAAATCCTTATTCTTATATGGTATTTTGATTCCTTTTCATTAAAATGCAATCTGATTACAGATTTTTTATTTTTTATTTTTTTTAAGCTACCTAATCTCTATCTTTATATATAATGAGTAACTACGTAACTTCATCTTCCTCCCTCAACTATCTTCTTTTCTTTCTCTCCTTTAATCTCTCTCTCAACAAGGTACGATAAATTTCATTGGATTGTTAAGTATAAGTCCAACATTGCTCTGAGTTTTCATTTTCTTTCGATTCGTCTATATGAACGAAGATACATATACAGTACACCTCTATCGTTTTGTTGACAATTTTCTTTCTACCGTTTCTTTTTTTGCAAAAGGGATGAACTTTAATTCTACCGTTTCTAATGCTCATGAATTTTTCGGTGGCATGCATCAATTCTATATCAATTTGATTTAGATTGGTTTGGCTTTCTTATTTTGCTATCGATCACAAATAATATCTACCTAGTTTTTGTAGTTTGGTGGCTTGAATTGTTTGTTTTACGGCTGTTTGTTTGAAATTCGTAGAATTTAATGACTAATTAGGAGATTAAAAACTCCAACAACTTCTATGATAAGACTCAAAGCATGCATCCTACATTTCTATTTCTTTGCTTAATTTTCCCTTTGTTTCGGGTTGTTGTTAATGTTGTAGAATTTATGTGATTTGTGTTTTCTAATAAATGATTTCTCCTTCTGCACTTAATTTTCCAGTTCGTTCTGGTTGTTTTGTGGATTCAGTATTCCCCATATTTTGAGAGATGAGTCTAATTATTATTTGGACTGGAGATAAAGATTTTTATGCATCAGAGGAAAGATGATTTGATTTCTACCCAAGAATCATTTCCTATTCCCACTAATTGCCTCGAGGATGACAGGAGAACAAATGCTTAATTAATTAGTATATATATGTTCAACAAACAGGTCAATCAACAAGGAGAAATTATAGAGATGATCAAGAGTCATTTAAGAAGAGACTAATATATTACATGCCATGTTTTTCTAATTGTTGGATTCTTTTGAGGCAAAAATGGTTCTGTTTTCTAATTGTTTGGGAGTGATTGAGCATAATATTGGTGATTTTAGAGGTTAAAATATGCTTTGAGTGGAAAAGAATGATTTCTTAAATTGATAATAAGTCTCATTTCTTCTAATATATATATATATATATATATATATATACGCACACTACAGGCTTTGCATGCTGTGACTATTTATGTGATGATTATTTTTGCTTAGTTTCAAGCATTTATGTTTCTACACATTTGAATATTTGGTCTCTCATTTTAATTTTAATATACATTACATTTCTTAGAATTATTGGTTTATTCCAAACATTAGTATAGGAAGGTTGATTATTTTCCTTATAAATTCCCTAATCTATCCAAACATACGAAAATATTCTATTTTACTTTACTTTTCTTGCAATTAAATTTCCAGAAATCATATTCCTCAAATACTTTACTTTCCCGCGAACCAAACAGGCCCTAAGTGTTTCACGGTGACTCGACAAAGTCAAGAGTGACTCAGTATTCTGCTGACTCAGTATTCTCTTCCAGATAATGGTTTGATCACCTTAATTTCCATTTTGCTTTGAATTCACCCACATGGAAGAGGTTCATTATAAATTTCAAGGATGCCACATTTTTTTCTTCACCACTTTATTCCTCTTCTTCCTAGCACTTGAAGATTCACCATCTTCGACGATTTTGGTTTTTCCTTTAAGATAATGCTTGATACATGCCATACATATTGGAGCATTGGCCATAGAACAAAATGCATAAGATTCTCTAGCTTCATCATTCAGGCCTCTTTCTTTCCTTTTTCTCCATACTTTTGAACAAACCATTTGTCTCCAAAACTTTTACCATTTCATTATCACTCAAATTCCCCAATAGATCATCAAAGAAACTTGTCATCATTATCAGAAGAAAACAAATAATTTTTTTCAAACAAGTTAGACTCACTTAAAGAAAAATTCATCACCTTCTTTCATAATTGAGACCACCTTGCAATCCATGATTTCCTCTTTTGAAGGTTCCTCCTTGCAAGCACTAAAGACCACTTTCTCATTTTCGACTCTCAAAGTCAAGAGACCATTTTTCACTTCACTAAGAGCATCACTAGTGGCAGAGAATGGTCGACCAAATATTGTAGTTTCACCCTTTTCTTCTTCCATATCCAAAACCACAAAATCAACTGGAAAAATGAAATCCCTCACTTTAACTAACACATTTTTCAAAATACCCTCCGGATACACAATGGATCTATTCGCCAATTGTAACTTCATATTTGTTCTTGTCAAAACATTTCTCACACTGAAATTCTCAGAGAGAATAATGGAAGCAAATTAATGCTTGCTTCTAAATCAGAAAACACATTTGGAAAATAAATGTTGCCTATCATACATGAAATGTGGAAGCTACCGGGATCCTTTAACCTAGGAGGTAATTTTTCTTGGATAATTGCACTACACTCCTCTGTCAAAGCCACTGTTTAATCTAACTTGTGACTCTTCTTGCTTGATAAGAGATCTTTCACCATTTTTGCACACTTGCGGCTATTTTGTAAAAACTCAGTGAGAGGCAAATTGTGCTATGTGTAGTGGCGTAGTCAATAAATTTTTTGTAGGAGGTCTAGTGTAAACTTTTTTTTACCATTAATTAAATAATTAATATCCAAAATAAAATTATAAAAGTAATAAAATTGTAAAAATAAAATAATACACTATCAACTTATTGTTAACATTTGTAATGCATTGATTTTAGTCGTGTTAGGGTCTGTTTGATAACACCACTTAATGCTTAAAATTATTGGATTAAGCAATAATGACTTTTAGTGTGTTTGATAACGAAAACTCAAGCCTCTTAATCGTTTAAGCACTGCTTATTTCCTTTAGAAAAAATTAAGCGAAAAAAGTCAGCTTATTGCTTATCTGTTAATGGTCCGCGTAACAATTCTTTAAATAATTTATATTTGATTTTCGAAACTATCTTTTTTATTTTATTCATATTGATTTAACTATTAATATTTATTTTTGAATAAACTTTTTTTTCCTTCATTAGCATACCACGCATTTAAAATTTTTTCCTTTCAACTAAAACTTGATTTATTTTGGTATTAATAATTTATTTAATAAGTTAGATCATTTATATGTTTTTATAGATCTCATTCGTACGATATGTTTTATATTACTTATGTAATTTTATTAATTGTATACGAGTTTTTTTTTGTAAAATATTTAAATTTTTTTAGACTGCAATAGTGGATTTATTTTTCATTTTCAAGAATTTTAATAAATTGTGATAATTTTTATTTTTTGTATTTTAATCATTCAATTTAATGTGTTTTATCTTATTTTCTTTTCTTATGTTTTCATTAATCATAATTTATGTTTATTATAAAATTTGATATTTCGCATATATAAATACAAAATAGGGCAAATTCCTTAAAACTCCCCTGTGGTTTACGAAAGTTATTAAGAACCCCCTGTGGTTTTTCGATATCCGTAACCGTTAGGTTTTTGGTTAACTTTAACGGTCAACCTAAGAAGTCAACCATTTTAAAAAGGGATAAAATTACAAAAATGCCCCTATCACCGTTAAAGTTAACCAAAAACCTAACGGTTACGGATATCGAAAAACTACACGGGGGTTATTCGAGCTTTTTAAACCACATGGGGGTTCTTAATAACTTTCGTAAACCACAGGGGGATTTTAAGGAATTTGCCCTACAAACTGTTCAGCGTAAGGGTAAAATGGTACATTTTTAAAATTTCAGCATTAAGATCAGTATATTTATCAAACAAATTGAGTGATTAAACATTCTGATTCAGAGGTTTGAAAATTATATTTCAGCATTAAGATGTTAAGTGCTTAATAAATTCAGTATTATAGTTTCAGCATTAATCATTCATATTTAAGCATTAATTTTTATCAAACGGGCCCTTAATAGTATCTATTGATTAAAATATGTATTTATTTAACATGAATGATTAATATCAAGTCAAATCAACAATAAAAAATAATAAAACTAAATTTGAATCCAACTCAAACATATAATCAATGTAAATATTTATAAATTTAAATTTACAATTAAGAAAATTTGAAATAATAACTACCCAAAAATAAAATTGAATGGTCAACAAAACAAATAAAATAAGATAAATTTATAAAAAAATTTTAAAAATAGAAAAATACCAGAAAAAATAGAAACAAAAGAAAATAAAAAGAAAAAGAGTTAATACTAAAATAAATTTGTAATACTAGATTGATATGATTATATATATATATTAATTAGTTATTAAAAAAAAAATTAGATTGGTGAAGCAAAACAAGTCAGAGGGTCAAACTCCCTCTATTCCTCGCTCCTTCTCAGGCCTGCACACACACACACACGACGCGCATAAGTCCACTGAACCATTTCTTTTTGGCTGAAGACGCATTTCTTTTTTACTTATTTATTTATTAATTAATATGGTTAAGTGGAACCGCGCCGTTAAGCCGTTCCACTGAACCATTTCTTTTTGGCTAAAGACGCACCGTCTTCCCACTACAAGAAAAATGGCCTTTAGTGACCAGACACCTGGTGACCAAAATTTATTTTGGTCACCAAACGTACCATTTGGTGACCAAAAAAAAGTTTGGTCACAGCTTGAAAATAGTGACCAAATAAGAAAGTGGTCACCACTTGGTCACTAAAGGTTATGGCGGGAATTTTTCCCGCCAGATTGAGACTTATTAGTGACCGAAATTGGTGACCAGAACGTTAATGGTCACCAATAATTGGTCATAAGTCTTTTGGTGACCAAACATTTTGGTCACCAGTTTGGAAACTTTTGGTGACCAGATTTGTGGTCACCAAAAATGGCGGGAAATTTCCCACCAATTTTACAAGTGGTCAACCGTGCATCAAATTTTGCCCAAAAAATGGTGGGAAAGTTCCCTCCAAATGTATTCCTTGTAATGGCTACTTTTGGTGATGAAAAAATAGGTGGTCACCAAATATTTTTTTTGATTGTCTTAAGTGGTGAAAAAAAATGGTCTCCAAATCATAAATTTTAGTATGTGTATCATTATTTGATACTATTGATATGTGTCCTCTTTTTGTATGTGTATCATTATTTATGTACTAGGACTTTTAAAAGTGTCCTCTTCAATGGAACCAGCTATAACACTTAATAGGACGCCACCAGAATAAACATTAAAAAGACATAAAAAGACTGTGGCATCCCTATAGTTTATTTTAATTCTAATTTAGTATCGAAAGTTTAAGTTTCTTTTGATTTAGTCCTTATAAACGCAAAAGTTATCTTTTTTGTATATTTTTCTTGAAAATCAATTGAGATGCACTGTTTCTAAGTTGAATAAACTTAAATAGGCATATAAACATTATTATGTCCTTAGAGTTTCTTGTAAAATGCACTTTAGTAATTAAAGTATCAGATTCTTTCAATTTAGTCCTTATTAACTAAAAGTTTATCTTTTCATAGTATATTTTCATGAAGATCAATTGAAATGTATTGTGTTCTAATTGAATTAACTTAAAGAGACATAAAAGGCCTATGACGTCCCTAAAGTTTATTGTTAATTCCAATTTAGTACTGAAAGTTTAAGTTTCTTTCGATTTAGTCCTCATAAACGCAAAAGTTTTTTTTTTTTTTTGTATATTTTCATGGAAATAAGTTTAGATGCACTATTTCTAAGTTGAATAAACTTAAATAGACAGATTATTATGTACTTAGAGATTCTTGTAAAATGCACTTTAGTAATTAAAGTATTAGATTCTTTCAATTTAGTTCTTATTAACTTTTGTAAAGGTTTATCTATTCATAATATATTTTCATGAAGATCAGTTGAAATGTATTGTGTTTTAAGTTGAATTAACTTAAAGAGACATAAAAGTCGTATGATGTCCCTAAAGTTTATTGTTAATTTCAATTTAGTACTAAAACTTTAAGTTTCTTTCGATTGAGTCCTCATATACGCAGAAGTTTATCTTTTTTGTATATTTTCATGAAAATTAGTCGAGGTGCACTGTTTCTAAGTTGAATAAACTTAAATAGACATATAAAGATTATTTTGTCCTCAGAGTTTCTTGTAAAATGCACTTTAGTAATTAAAGTATTAGTTTCTTTCAATTTAGTCCTTATTAACTAAACGTTTACCTTTTCATAGTATATTTTTTTTGAAGATCAGTTGAAATGTATTGTTTCTAAGTTGAATTAACTTAAAGAGAAATAATAGGCGTATGACATCCCTAAAGTTTATTGTTAATTCCAATGTAGTACTGAAATTTTAAGTTTCTTTCGATTTAGTCCTTATAAACGTAGAAGTTTATATTTTTTGTATATTTTCATGAAAATCAGTTGAGATGCATTGTTTCTAAATTGAATAAACTTAAATAGACATATAAAGATTATTATGTCCATAGAGTTTCTTGTAAAATGCAATTTAGTACTTAAATGATCAGTTTCTTTCACTTTAATCCTTCCGTACTAAAAGTTTATCTTTTTTGGGTACATTTTAATAAAATTAAGTTGAGATGCACGGTTTCTAAATCGAATTAACTTTATAAAAGACTATTACCTCCCCAAAGTTTATTGTAAATTATAGTTTAGTACTTAAAGTTTTCGTTTCTTTTATTTTTGTCCTTATAAACTAAGACGGTATATTTTAAATAAAATCAGTTGAGATGCACTGTTTCTAAGTTGAATTAACTTCAAGAGACATAAAAAAAACTATTGCGTCCCTAAGGTTTTCGTAAAATGCAATATATATATAGAAAGTGATGTGACATACATTTATTGGTTTCATAAATATGTTGCCAGTTAATGCATGTTACATTACTTGCTATGAAATTTAGGATAAGTATCTATCCTTACTCTCATGAAAATGATTAAAACCAAGTACGAGTTATTCTCTCTCTTCCAATGAAATAGTCTAGTGCTATAGCTATTTATGAATATCAATACACAAAACTTAAAACTGTTTTGTACATGGACTCTTATAATGGAAAAGAGGGAGTATAAAAGAACAGAAAAAAAGGAAAAATTTAGAATATATTTTGGGGTGGGGGAAAAAATAAGCACCACTCAAAATTTGGAAGAACCGAAACACAATGGCTGGCTATCCAAACGTCATCGTATGAGGAGTGCAGCTCTCAGTATTACCTAGTCCAACACTTCAAAAAATTTCACTCCACACCTCAAAGCATTCACGAACGAATTGTCTCTACTCATTATCTCTCCACCTGAACTTTCTTCATCTTCTTAGGTCGATTAGATCTCTGGCTCGATGCTTCTTCGCGGCTGGGGTGAGTAAGCTAAAGGTTGCAGCACAATTTGAAGATCTTAGTGAAATGATTCAAGTATCATTGGTTCTGGGCTCTATTTTTCTTCTTCCTTCTTTTGTTCCACTAAAACCTCATAGATCTGGAAAAAAGATGCATCTTTCTTATGGTTCTTTGGGTTCGGTGGGAGATTTTGTGGATTTCTTCTTCTTCTTCCTCGAATTGTTATTCCGATTTGGGGTCATCTTCAACTCGTGGTTTCAATGTCGGGAGGAATTAGTTTACTTGAATCTCCGGGCAGGTCAACGGTGGTGCTTAGAAATTCAAACCGGCGACTCTTACGGCCAGGCGAGAACTTTTTGAAGCTGGTCAACGGCGGCTCTTGTCTGGGGTCATACACGAAGAAATCCTAGATTGTGAATGTTTGGGTTCAGATCTATCTACCTATTTTATCTTCTGCTCGTGGGTTGAGCAAACAGGAGGAGGATTTGGCTGGGTAATTACGGGAAGGTTTCTGGGACTTGGGTAACCCGGTCACTGGCCGGGAAAGAGCTCCGGGAGAGTAGATTTGGCTGGGTCACCACCGAGTGAACTCAGCGAGCTAACTCACCCAGCTAACTCTCTGAGTTTGAAGGTCTGAAGGCATTTCTTGCTGGTGGAATGGCTTTCGGTTGCTGTTTGGGTTCACAGATTGGGGCTAGAATTTTGGCCATGGTAAGTTCTATCGTTGGCCTTTTGTTAGGATTTGAATGGCGAAAGTAGATTAATTTCTGATTCTGGAAATTGTTTGCTTAACTGTTGGATTACTGCTGTGCTATGAATTATTATTGATTCGGGTATGCTGGAAATTTTCCTTGGCTGTTCCGGGAAAATTTGGCTTGCTCTGTTTTGCTGATTGAAATGAAAGTGAGTTTTGTTAGTCTTAGTGATAGTTGTTTCTAGCTGAGTGACTGTGCATGCTATGTTACTGAAAGGAATACCAACGGAACACATCTACTGGAGCTATAGGCTGAAAGTCTATACCTTCTACATATATTTATGTGCTCATTAAACTGGATGATCGATTTCTCTAATAGTTCATTTTTTCTGAATAAATGACTTAACTTGCAGTCATTAGTTGTTTGAAGCCTGGTGAGAGGTTGCATTAACAAAACAAATTCAATGGACTATTTGTTATGTCTGATAGTTGACTTGCTGAATTTCTTCAGTTTCGCTTATTGATGTTGCTATGAATGCTCTTCTTCATCATAATGTGTAAGAATTTCAATTTCAGCAACCAGGTATAGGTGGTGAAGTAGTGCCACACCAGGATAACTCGTTTCTATATACTGAACCATCAACTTGCACGGGACTTTGGCTTGCTTTGCAAGATGCAACACTTGAAAATGGTTGCCTTTGGGCTATACCTGGATCCCATAAAAGTAATAAAAATAATATCCTTTCTGTTTGTTTTCACTTGTCCTCATGCATGGTAAATCAGATTACAATGTAAGAATTTTGTGTCACTTACAGATGGGCTTGTAAGGAGATTCATTAGGGATGAGAATGGGGTTCATTTTGATAAGCCATCTTCAGACTACGATCAGAAAGATTTCGTTCCTATTGAAGTTAAAGCTGGCTCCTTGGTGGTCATTCATGGAGATCTTATTCACCAAAGGTAATTCTTAGGAACTTGGCAATGTTCATATATGCAGGAAATTTTGTGTTTTTGTTTCATATATATTACGTGAGGTGTCATGTTTTCCTCCTGACCCCTTCACTTGTATATGGTCTACAATTTGGAAAATCGATCCCCAAAGTCAAGGCATGCTTACAGTTTACACGTGGTGGATACAGAAGGTTGCAAGTGGGCACAAGATAATTGGTTAGTGATGCAAAATGACTTCCTCTTTTAGTTGCTGAGTGTTTTTTTGAATTTTGATTTTATGTTTTTGGCTAGCAATTGATCTTTGATCTTTTCAGTGCCTTGTCTAGCCTGAAGATCTGGGAAACTTGAATGGATATTCTTTTGTAATTCACTTGGAGTACTAGGATAACGCCATCAACACATAGCTTATGAACATAAAATTAACAGCATATAGCTAAAATTGGTTATAGATGGCTTTTCTGCTCTTGAAACCAGATCGAGATTGATGTGTTCATGGGCTTGCTTTGTTTTTGATTGCCATGCACTGTACATTTGAAACATGTCACAGGATTATACATATAGTTTGATAATCATGTTCTGTAGCTGGAATTTTACTATGCATACTTTCGTACAAAACATTTGCTACACTGGTCTAAAAGTAGTGCTAGAGATTGAGTTAGATGATAATTCAAGTATATAAATTTTGTTTTATTGTTTATTAAATGTCCATAGGTTTTACGAGCCAAAATCTGAAAGAAAACTGTTTTTTCTTATATAAAAAAAAAAATAGTGTAAAAGTTCAATTAGAACAGAAGTAGGCTAACTAAGAGACCAAAGGAGCAAATTCTGAAGTTTTCAGGTTCAAGAACTTGTTTCTGTCCCTTTGAAAATGTCTTTTAGATCTCTTCTGCTATGTTTTACCAAAGCTTTAACATCTCTCTGGAAATTTTGACTGGTTTTGCTTTCTGGATGGCGTTCTTCTTTCTTCTCTCCATCTTCAGCCTTTCCATCTATACACATTTCCATATTTTGTTGTTGTAAGTTAAACTGGCTCATGGGTTTCAGAGTAGAAACACTAGAAAATTCTATTTCATGGAATGGCAAAATTCTTGGCCAGCTAAGTATTGCTGGAACATGCGTGTGCTGTGATTCTGCTGTTTCTGTGTTATGGAATTTGGGTGCTGGACAGGATTTCAGGGCTGTAGGACACTAATTTTTGCTGGTTTAAATTTTGGCTTTTTTTGCTGGAATTTGGAGGATTGATGGGATGATTGGAAAATCTGCTGCTGCAAACTTAGGAATTTGGCCTTGCCTTGCTGTCCCACTAAAGGCACTCCGTGCTGATTGCGTATGGCAGTCAAGTGCAAGGCCCAATGGCGATATGTGCTGTGCGGACTTTTGTGATGATTCTGGCTGAACTAAGCTGCTTCTGATTGTTGTAACGATTGGAGGGCTGCATGACATACACCCTTGCTGGTTTAAATTTTGGCTGCTTTGCTGGAATTTAGAGGATTGCTGGGCTGATTGAATGAAATTTTATGCTGGAAATTTAGGAATTTGGCCTTGCCTTGCTGTCCCACTAAAGGCACTCAGTGCTGATTGCGTCTGGCAGTCAAGTGCAAGGCCCAATGGGGTTGTTTAAAGCTTGAAGATTCTACAAATGTTGAATTATTCCTAGTTCAATCTTTGTTTTAGAGTTTGGTTTGTGAGCTTCTTAGTTAGGGGAATGCCCCTAACTCTTGATATATAGCCTTGTTAGTTATTTTGAGAATTAATATTTGTTAGCTAGTGGGGCTAATTTTGATTGTAATGCATTTGATTAGGGCTTTGCCCCTATTTAGATGTATTGGTGAAACTTTGTACTCTGTACTTTTGATCTCACGGGTTTGGCCGTTATTTTCTGGTGGAATAAATCATTTACATTTCCCAAAAAATAAAAAGTTCTGGTCACCAAAAATATTCTTACAAACCTTTTGGTGACCAGAAGTTCTGGTCACCAACCTTTCCAACTATGGTCCTCTTTTGACTAAAATACTTGGTCACCAAAATTTGGTAACCAAATTTATGGTCACCAATGCCTTCACCCAACTGCGTTGACCATGATACTTGGGTGACCAAACATTTGGTCACTAAAAGAATGCCTATTTGGTGACCACATCCTTACATTTGGTGACTATTTGGTGACCAAATAATACGGTCACTAATGAAACGTTGGTGACCATATATTTGGTCGTTAAATTCGGTCACTAAAGGCATACCTTTGGTGACCAAATCGAGCCCCTTTGGTGACCATATTGGTGACTACAAACAGTTGGTCAGAAACTGGTGACTACTCAGTTTTGGTCACCAAAGATACTCTTTGGTGACCAAACCTTTTTGATTGGTCACCCGACCCTTTGGTGACCGAGCTTCAGTGACCTCTCGGTGACGAAGATTTTTCTGGTCACCAAAGGCTTTGGTGACCAGATTTATGCCTTTGGTGACCAATTTCAGCGTGGTCACCAAAGGCCTTTTTTTTTGTAGTGTCCACTCAAATGGGTGTATTCTCCCTTTGAATTTACAGTGCTGCCGCCAGCGCCTGAGGGCAATGTTGTTTGGCCCGGCCCGGACACCGACCCAGCAAGGCTAAAGGGTCGCACGACCCGGAGGGTAGACCCGAGTCAACCCAGATGACGTAATAAATAGATATTTAAATAATAATGTATTAATAATTTCCATATATGTGTATATATATGTATTAATATTTCTATATTTTTAAAGTTAAAATTACATATATTTATAAAATTATACCAACAATCATTATCAAACATAAAAATGTTTTCAATAAATAAATAAATAGGTATAATCTTTTATTAAACAAATAAATTATTTAAATATAGTAAAATATACTTAATGTTTATAATTACAAACAAAGAAATGAAAAAAGAAAATAACTTAAAGCAATGAATAAGAGAAGGAATAAAAGGAGAAGGAGAGCTGACGGGAAGGGACTAAGCAAGGCACAATTTTCATATTTTTATCCCACATATTTGAGGTAGAGAGAAAAGTTAAGCTATTGATGTTCTATAAAATAAGTGGAGGTTGTTAAGAGTAGTTAATGACTCAAGGCTGATACAGAGGCCCAAAATTTCCGCAAAAAGGCCCAGAATTTTTCCAAAAAAAGGCCAAATTTTCGGTTTTGGGAAAAAAATGAGAAAACCCAGGGTCGAGCGGGTCATGACGGGTCCCGAGTCGCCCTGGGTTTTGACTGGGTTTTTACAAATTCGGGTTTCTCGTATAATTTGATCCGGCAAGGCTTGCGGGTCGCGGACCGACCGGGTAGACCAGCCTGGCCGGATCGGGCCAGACAACACTGCCTGAGGGGGCTGAACCCTCGTAGGAAGATTTTGAACCATCTTCAACAATGTTACTATGGCGAAATTGCGGGATTAAAGGGGCTGAAGACCCCTCTGGACCCCCTTGGCTACGTGTGTGCATGCCTTGTGTAACATGCGTGCACACATCGTGCTATATGCGTGCACACATCGTGCTACATGCGTGCATACATTGTGTTACATTTGTGCATGTTTCGTTCTGTATTTATAGTATACAAGTATTATGTAATTTTAAGACTACTCTGCAAAGCAATTTGCCCATAATATTCTGTTTTAAAATTCAATTTAAATATAGCGTTTACAAAAAAATTCGTAAATGTTTAAGAAATAAGCAAAAAGAAATATATAGTAACATATTTTCAATTTATAAGGTTTTTTTTTTTTTTTGTAAGTTTAATTTGAAGAAAACTTTGACTTATAAAAAACTCTTTCAACTATATATATTTATATTTCAGTTTTTGTTTTTTAATAATTTTCATATATAATATGTTTGAAATGATAGTTAACATAGTTATATAATATCTGCTGGTGCTTCTGGTGCTCTTTTTGGATTACTTGGTGGCATACTCTCTGAATTGATTACCAACTGAAGTACTATATATGTCAATAAGGTTCTATCTTTAGTCACTCTTGTGATCATAATTTCTGTTAATTTAGCAATGGGAATTCTCCCACATGTGGATAAATTCAAGCCATGATCTTGTTGAAGATTTAAACGATCATTATTCTTGGTGTCATTATCTAAGCTGCCCTTTCGATATAAAATAAAATTCAGCTTCATGGCTAAAATAAAATAAATAACAAAGAGTTCAACTCAATAAATATAATTAGCTGGTGACTTTTGTGCGATCTGCTTACGACATCAAGTTAGATTGTGCAAAAACTATACAAAAGATTGAAAAAGATGATGCTCAAATCCTGGGCGAGGCAAAATATTTATTTTAGATATAATTTACGAAAATTCTGTAAGATTACTTATGATCGAATTGGGTTTTTCTTTTAATGTTTCGATCAGTGAACCTAAAAGATTGTCTGTCAAAATAACTATCCCATCTTAACACTAACCGTGCATGGGGGAAGACTTTATCGTGCCACAAGCGTGCGTGCACTTTATAACTAATTTGTAGTGCATTTTTCTTCTTCTTCTTGTTTATACGACATATTAAGATGCATGGGAGAAAACGAACCCTTCTTATAAGATAGGAAAGAATTATTTTCATTTGGAAGGCACCAGGAAGAGTCTCTCTGAATTACGGCGAAAGATTTGGGACTGATGACACTATAGTTTGCTGTCTGGACCTTGATAGTAAAACCTGCTTTAATTGGTTTTTGTAATAATGGAAAATGGGTAAGAATAGCAAGTTTATTTGATGCAGGTTCTTTTGGCCTAGGGGTAGGGTTGGTTGATTTTGCTAAAAAATGATGTGGTTGAAATGCAATTTTCAGCTCAAGATGGGATTACTTCCACAAATAGGATATAAACATGGGCCAATTACATTTTCCCCCTAAGGTTGGCAAAATTACAAAAGCACCCTCCTAGTTTGGTTAAATTGAAAAAAAAAAAAAAAACCCTTGACCGGTGGTCGAGTTACAATTTTCCCTTGAGATTTGGGTAAATTACAAAATCACCCTCCTAATTTAGTTACAAAAATTCCCTTTGACCAGTAGAGAAATTACATTTCCCCCTAAGGTTTGGGTAAATTACAGAATGACCTTCCTAATTTGATTATAAAATTGACCCATTTAAAAATCAAATCATGACATTAACAATTAAATACTTGGGAAGACTAAAGTTCCCCTAAATTAAATACTTGAGGAAAATAAAGCTTTTAATATTTTTCAAACAAACTCATTAATGAAAATAGTTTTCAACCCTTTAAGAGTTGGTGAGTGAAGATAATCTCAACAAATTTTTCTCCGCATTGTATTATTGCTGGCTCCAATACCAGATTTGTAGTTGCTTAAAGATAAATTTATAGAAAATATCCTCACTTATTGCCTCTTCTAGAATTAAAAAGGCAAACATCAAATATGTTTTTGTTTGAAAAATAGAAAAAGTTTTCTTTTTTCTCTTGGCATAATAAATCAAGTATTTTAAGCACTCGTTTGTGCCTTTGTGAATGACATTTTAATTTTAAAATTCAGATAGATTAAGTTAGGGGCTTTGGTCTTCCCAAGTATATAATTGTTCTTGTCATGATTTGATTTTTAAAGGGATCGATTTTATAATCAAATTAAGAGGATTATTTTATAATTTACCCAAACCTTAGGGGGGAAATGTAATTTCTCTGCTGGTCAAGTGGGATTTTTGTTATTTAACCAAACAAGGATGGTGATTTTGTAATTTACCCAAACCTCAGAGGTGAAATTGTAACTCGTCCATCGATCAAGGGAGTTTTTGTCATTTAACTAAACTAAGAGGGTTCTTTTGTAATTTAGCCAAAGCTCAGGGGAAAAAATGTAGTTCGCCCTATAAACATTGGGACTCTATAGCTAAAGATGACAGGGGGATATTAGGGCCTACTTTCTAAAACGTATGGGGATCAGATTTTCTGTCTACTTTTTTTTCTGTCTTCCTTGTGTACGGTCTCACAATAGAGTGGAACGTGAAACCCACTTATCTATTGTGAGAGAGTAGACTGGAAAGACATGGGTAAAGCTGGGCAAAGAATTGGGTGAAGTGATTGGAACAGATTTAGCCCTGGATCAAGATTGGTAAGCCTTAAGCCTTCATGCATGCTTTTAGAATTCTTCATGTTTTTGTGTTTAGATATGTTTAACCTACATTTTGAGTTACTCCACATGAATCTTTCCCACCATCAGCAAAAGTTCCAGTAATTAATATTGTTCAAAGCCCTAATCTCATCAATTGAATTCCAGATAATTCTTTTGTGACTTTTTCTTGTCACTATTGACTAATTAACACGATTTATTCACTATTTTATGAAACAAATAATTAAAGATGGAAAATCATACCTATATTCTTATTAAATTGCTTATCATATCTCATGAATTTTATATAGCTTGTTTGTCGTCTTAGTAAAGATAGCATGATTTTTTCATGCTTTTTTGAAAGTGTAATTTTCACAAAAACTATTTGAATGCCGCACAAATCTTTCACTACTATTAAAAAGATTAGTGATATAATAATACTCCTTAATGTGTTTGAGTATTACCAATACATTCAGTTGATCTGAACCTGGAATTTGAGCTTACAGTCTAATGCACAGTTTTGAAGTGCTTTCTATAATTATAAATACTAGAAGAAAAAAAAATACTTCTTCCGTCTCCCTCAAAGATTCACTTACAATTTTATTTTTTTTGTCTTATTAAAATAGTCAATTTTGGATGTGTTTACATCACATACCCTACTGATATAAAAATGCAGTGTTCACAAATTTACTTGTTACTTAAAAAGTACAGATATAAGTGGAAGATATAGTGCAAATTTACTTATTTGATGTGTTATACCTCATAACCCATAATAAGTTGTACATTGTTTAAAATGATTTTTTGAGTGCGACGGAGAGAATATATTTTAAGGGCCTGTTTGGTTTATAAGGATTCTGGTCAGGGAAAGTAATTTGATTCCTCAATTTTAAATTCCTTTGTTTGGAATTGATTTTAATTGGCTGGAAAAGGAAAATAATTCCCCGCTGCAAGGAAAATAAGTGTTATTTTCCTAGAAAAAGAATCCTTGTTCTAATCTGGTATTCTTTTTCCCCGGGTCACAAATTTTCAGAAAAGACACTAACTATGCTTACTCTTATTTATTTTCAAATATTTTATATTTTTGTGATATCAACCATAAAATGAAAAAAAAAAAGTATATGTGTGTGTGTGTGTGTATTTTTTCCTGAAAAAAGTAAAAGATTGTCTATGTATAAAAGTCGTTTGACTAATTGGTTGCAACTAATCATTCACAATATCACAACTTACTTTAGTATATGTTGTATCAAACTAAACTTTGTTTATATTAATTTTATGTCCATATATATATATATATATTTAAAACAACATATATACTTTTCATATATATAATATTATTTATAGTTAACTTTTATTAGCTATAAAATTAATATTTTAATGAAAATTAATGTATCATATTTAAATCTAATTTCCACCTTTTAAATTTTGAAAAAATCGAGTGACAAATTTATATTTTATTTTATAGTAAGAAAATTTGTTTTTCCAGTTATTTTCTTACTCATCCGAATTCTCGCTAGACTAATAACTTCATTATAGATCAATAATCAAATATATAGTTTATTTAATGTTGGATGAGTTTAATTGGCATGTTATTTAATTTTTAAAGCTGTAGTTCAATTTATAATTAAATATTATTTAGTTTAATGATATTTTTATGAGAAAGTGATTAAGCTTAATATGAGGGTAGTTTTGACATTTAGTTTAGTTCACGTTTAAATTCCCAATTACATTTCTTATCCAATCCAAACACAACAAAATATTTTATTTTACTTTACTTACCTTATCATTAAATTCCCAGAAATCATATTCCTCATAAACTTTACATTTTTGTCAACCAAACAAGCCCTAAGGGTATTCTAGGCTTTGGTCTCTTTGTGACTAATTTCAATTTTTTTTTTTTTTGAAAATGAATTTTTTATGAGGGAATTGTTTGGTGGAAAAATTGTGTAGGAGAGAGATAAAAATGTGTAATGATTATGTTATATTTTTTTAAATTTATGTGAGTGAAAATATACAAGAATTTTAAAATTCAACTTTTAAAGTTATGGGAAAATGAGAGTGTTTGGATTTTAAAATTTTTTAAGAAATAAGTCATGATTTTTCGGTAATGGAATGGAAGTAAACATGGCCTAAGTGCATGGGGAAGGCTTCTTCGTGCCACGTGCGTGCGTCATGAACTTCTTAATCAAAGTCCGACTTAATTTGGGCCATTATTCCTATTCAATAATAAATAAAAATTAGGCCATTATTTCATATGGATATTAACTTTTAATCGTGCGTCGCATGTGCAGCATCATTCTTTTAGTGGTGCGTCTCATGTGCATGATTACTCAAATTCTGAATCAACAAGTAAGAGATTCAACTTTGAGATTAGATTTTTCATCTCATTTTTGTGCAAAACACACATTTAGAAAATTGGGAAAAAAAAAAAAAAGAACTGACAAAAGGGAATTGTTAAAAAAAAAAAGGAGAAAAGGCATCTTGTTTTTTAATCGTGCGTGGCATGTGCATTATCTTTTTTTCATTGTGCGCGGTTACAGTTGTTATTCTTCTACATTAGATAAAAAATGGACTACTTTTAAGTATTTTCAGATTTATCCATTCGCCACAAGTCATTTAATTTACTCAATAAATTGATTTTTTTTTATCCAACTCATCATATTAGTTACTCCTATTTAATATGCATGAAAGGGACAGCGAGCTTTAATTTTCAAGTATTTCTTTAAAATGAATACATATTAAATAAGAGGCGTAAAAATGAATCAGCATAAACGCACCTCATTAATACTCATCCTATCTCTTAATTCTAACTGTTGAATCCTTCATCTTTATAAGTTTTCAAACTCTTTGTTCTGTTTTTCTTTTGAAAAAAAAATCTGTTTGGCCGGCCTTCTGCTTTCAACTTTCAAAGAGTAAATTTTTTTTTTTTTTTCTTTTTTTCCGAACAGAAAGATCGAATTCAACTGGGTAAGTGATCTTCTTTAAAGTTTGTTTGTTTCATTCAACTAGAAGATCTTTGCACCATTCTCTCTCTTCATTTTCTGTTTAGAAAATAAATTATTTCAGTTGTCTATATTTCATTTCTACATAATCGCCCCAAATGGGGTCCCTGCTCAATCGATTCCTTAGAAATGTGTCCCCAGAAAAGCTGTTGTTGGCGGCCATTTCTTCTTTAGGCTGCGACTAGAAAACTTAGAGAAAGAAAATCAAGGGCGATTGAGTGTGTGTCTGCGTGGCAACATCTGGATTGAGTTTTAAAATACAACATTTAAAATAAATCATTTGTCACTACTTTTTCCCCATATATATGAACTATAACAAGATCAAAGAGATCAACTCAATAAAATAACTGGCTGGTCTTTTTTGTGCAAGTTGTGTGCGACTTTATGTTAGTTAATTTCTTGGAAAACTTTACGACCATACTTCTTATTTCCAAACCGAAAATGAACTAAAAAAATGTTTTGGAACCCTAATACATCTGCATGGTAACTAATTGATTTAAATTTGGAACCCTAAATCTCTTGGGCCCTGGGAGGTTGCCCATACTCGCTACCCCTTTGAGCCAGCCCCCTGATCGAGAGCGATAGAGAAAATCAAATAATCAGTTCAAAGCAAACTTATTTTAAAGAAAATCAAAATATGGTTGTGTTTGTGATACCTGCGTGCATATCTCGTGTCACGTGTTCCCAATTGTGCCACATTCGTGCGTGATTTGTGCATGCTTCGTGCTGTATTTAGGGTATAAGTACTAAGTAATAATTTTAAAAATGTACTATGCAAAGTCAATTGCCCATCAATATTCTATATTTTTAAATTTTGATTTCATATAGTGATTCTAACAAATTCGTAAATATTTGTTATTTAGCCTTAATTCTAGAATTAAACAAAATGAACTATATAATAAAAAAAAAGTTAATTAACAAATGACATAAATTTCTTAACTTTTAGTTCAATGGTTCATATTTATTTGGGGATGGTTCTCATCTGACGGTCCTCACATTCCCTACATAAAAATGGTTGCCTTTATGTTTTTGGGAAATAACTATTAGAAATGTCGTTTCAGAATAGTTATTGTTGTTTCAAATTTGATTGGTGGTTTCACCTTTTCATTAATCTTACTTTGCTTGTCATAGTTTAATCGATCAACATCTCTTTTCACACCCAATTCTATTGCGCAGGTACGTTGTTCATGGTTTTGCTCTTCTCCAGACATGAAAGTTCATTGATTCATGTCTTATGGGTGTGTAAATCTAACGCAAGAACTTCCAGTTCATGGTTTCATGCAATTTTCTTGGGAAGTCTTTGCACTATGTAAATATTTTGCATATTAGTATGTTGCCTTATTTTTTCATTATTCGTCTCCATGCAGTTTCAAATGTTTACTTCTTTCTTCACTATTACAAAAAGTACATTTAATGGCGATTTTTTTGAGCCTTCCATTGCGGTTTTGTCCCAATTTAAACCGCACTGTATCCAGCAGCCACGGAAAGTGCACGGGCTTACCATGGCGGTTAGAACCGCCGTAGAAAAATACGGACTTTCTATGGCGGGTGAGGAAAAACCGCCATAAAAAGTAAACTTTCTATGGAGGGAAAAACAGAACCGCCATAGAATTTACAAGGACTTTCGACGGCGCTTTTGCAAGTGCAAGACTTTCTATGGCGCTTCTTGCTTACCCGCAATAGAAAGTCCTGCATTTTCTATGGCGATTTGTTCTTACACGCCATAGAAAATGCATTGAATTCTATCTCAATTATCCCATAAAACGCACTAGAAAGTATATTATAACCTACTTAGAAAGTTAAAATATACAAAATACTACCAAGATAAAACTACAATAGAAATTCAAAAAATATCATACAACAATAATATCTAACAAGTTTCATTCATGGTGAATCTCCATCAAAAGACATCCAAGTATTGTCATAAAGCTCATGCTCCACAATGTAACTAGCGTATAGTGTTCTCATATCGTGCAATTCCCTAAAAAGAACAATCAAGTACTATCTTAAAGCTCATGCTCCACCATATAACTAGCACATAGTGTTCTCATAGCATCTATATCCTCAATGATTAATGAAGTGCGGTCATTCTTGAAGTACTGCCATAAAAATAAAGACACATATAAGTAACTAAGTAGAACAATAAAATACACTACGTAGGGAATGCGAAAACACATAAACATAATCAAAGAGATCCTCAAAAAGAACAACCATCTTTATCACCATTTCCCTCATCACTATGCTCCTCATTGTGTTTTCTCTTTTGACCCATTTCCTTAGCTTGATCTTGGGAAGAAAGATGGAGAAAATTACATGACTTTCATGAAAAGAAATACACAAAATAAGCGCTAACAAATAACTTTTCATAAGAAGAGATACTCAAAAAGAGTCTAATAAAGTATTAGACTAAAAAATAAGTGACATTTTAGGCTCCCAATGTATAGACATGTGCATTTTCATATGTTTCATTAAAGAGACCCCCCAAAAGAGTCTTTAAGAGGAAGATGACAATTTAACTTCTCATGAAAAGAGAGACACAAAAAGAGGCTAAGAGAGTATTAGATCAAAAAACAAGTGACATTTTAGGCACCCAATATATATACATGTTCATTTTGACTAATTTTATTAAAAAGACCCCCATAAGAGTCTAAGCAAGACGACATTTTAACTTTTCATGAAAAGAGTGACTCAAAAAAAGGCTAAGAAAGTATTAGATTAAAAAACAAGTGATATTTTAGGCTCCCAATGTATAGAAATGTGCATTTTCATATGTTTCATTAAAAAGACCCCCCAAAAGAGTCTTTAAGAGGAAGATGACATTCTGACTTCTCATGAAAAGAGAGACTAAGAAAGGCTAAGAAAGTATTAGATTGAAAAACAAGTGACATTTTAGGCTCCCAATGTATATACATGTTCATTTCGGCTAATTTCATTAAAAAGACCCCAAAAGAGCTAAGCAAGATGACATTTTAACTTTTCCTTAAAAGAGTGACTCAAAAAGAGGCTACGAAAGCATTAGATTAAAAAGCAAGTGACATTTTAGGCTCCCAATGTATAGACATGTGGATTTTCATACGTTTCATTAAAGAGACCCCCCAAAAGAGTCTTTAAGAGGAAGATGACAATTTAACTTCTCTTGAAAAGAGAGACTCAAAAAGAAGCTAAGAAAGTATTAGATTAAAAACCAAGTGAAATTTTAGGCTCCCAATGTACATACATGTTCATTTTGACTAATTTTATTAAAAAGACCCCAATAAGAGTCTAAGCAAGATGACTTTTTAACTTTTCATGAAAAGTGACTCAAAAAGAGGCTAATAAAGTATTAGATTAAAAAACAAGTGACATTTTAGGCTCCCAATGTATAGACATGTGCATTTTCATATGTTTCATTAAAGAGACCCCCCAAAAGAGTCTTTAAGAGGAAGATGACAATTTAACTTCTCATGAAAAGAGAGACTCAAAAAGAGGCTAAGAAAGTATTAGATTAAAAAACAAGTGACATTTTAGGCTCCCAATGTATATACATGTTCATTTTGACTAATTTCATTAAAAAGACCCCAAAAGTGTCTAAGCAAGATGACATTTTAACTTTTCATTAAAAAAGTGACTAAAAAAGATGCTAAGAAAGTATTAGATTAAAAAACAAGTGACATTTTAGGCTCCCAATGTATAGACATGTGCATTTTCATATGTTTCTTTAAAGAGACCCCCCAAAAGTGTCTTTAAGAGGAAGATGTGACAATTTAACTTCTCATGAAAAGAGAGACTCAAAAAGAGGCTAAGAGAGTATTAGATTAAAAAACAAGTGACATTTTAGGCTCCCAATGTATATACATGTTCATTTTGACTAATTTCACTAAAAAGACCCCAAAAGAGTCTAAGCAAGATGACATTTTAACTTTTCATGAAAAGAGTGACTAAAAAAGAGGCTAACAAAGTATTAGATTAAAACATAAGTGACATTTTAGCCTCCCAATGCATAGACATGTGCATCGTCATATGTTTCATTAAAGAGACCCCCCCAAAAGAGTCTTTAAGAGGAAGATGACAATTTAACTTCTCATGAAAAGAGAGACTCAAAAAGAGGCTAAGAAAGTATTAGATTAAAAAACAAGTGACATTTTAGGCTCCCAATGTATATACATGTTCATTTTGACTAATTTCATTAAAAAGACCCCAAAAGAGTCTAAGCAAGATGACTTTTTAACTTTTCATGAAAAGAGTGACTAAAAAAGAGGCTAAGAAAGTATTAGATTAAAAAACACGTGACAATTTAGGCTCCCAATGTATAGACATGTGCATTTTCATATGTTTCATTAAAGAGACCCCCCCCCAAAAGAGTCTTTAAGAGGAAGATGACAATTTAACTTCTCATGAAAAAGAGACTCAAAAAGAGGCTAAGATAGTATTAGATTAAAAAACAAGTGACATTTTAGTCTCCCAATGTATATACATGTTCATTTTGACTAATTTCATTAAAATGATTGCAAAAGAGTCTAAGCAAGATATCTTTTTAACTTTTCATGAAAAGAGTGACTAAAAAAGAGGCTAAGAAAGTATTAGATTAAAAAACACGTGACATTTTAGGCTCCCAATGTATAGACATGTGCATTTTCATATGTTTCATTAAAGAGACCCCCCAAAAGAGTCTTTAAGAGGAAGATGAAAATTTAACTTCTCATGAAAAGAGAGACTCAAAAAAAGACTAAGAAAGTATAGATTCAAAAACAAGTGACATTTTAGGCTCCCAATGTATATACATGTTCAATTTAACTAATTTCATTAAAATGACCCCCAAAAGAGTCTAAGCAAGAAGTTTTCATTGAATAGAGATACACCAATAGCTGCTAAAAAATGATTAACATAAAAAAATCGACACTTTAAACTCTCTATAAAAGTCATTTTTTAATGGCCCCAGGTGGTGGACCGAAGCAGTAGACACATGCATTTAGAAGAGATTATAGGGCAAATGAGTGTCTTGTACTACTATAATGCTCCATAAATATATGAACAAAGCCTTTTAAATATATTTCATGAAAATAGAGACACAAAATAGCTTGGAGTAGACAACAATACATGCAAAACATCCCATTTCATAAGCCCGAATCAAAACCAAAACAAACAAGCCATTCACCAACAACTAATTTAACACCAACATTAAACCCTAGGCCATTCACAACAATCAACTAACAATAAACTTTATAAATCTGAAATAAAGAAAAACTATTTGTTAGAACCTTTTTTTTATGCTTTCAAGCCCACAACAACGAAATATTGGCTGTGATTTCCAGTGGGGATTAAGCCTCATGCCAAGGGGTGGTTGATGGCAGCATGGATGATGTATCGCCGGCTTGTTTGGTGACGGCGGGGAGCTGTGGGTTACACAGGCGGAAGCCCGATTCAATGGGACTACAGACGGGAAAGGAGCCGCTGACAAGGGAAGGGGAGGATGAGGAGCTACTAGAGATAGGGAAGAGGAGGGACGATGGGAGGGTTTGAAAGAGATGGATGGGTTATTTAATTCAAACATAGAGTTTCATTAAAAATTAAAGAAATTTGGGTCGAAGGCGGGTCATCTATGGCGAGTTAGGTAGACCCGCCTTAAAAACTCGCTTTCTAATGTGGTTTTAATGAAAACTGCCTTAGAAACTGAGTTTCAATGGCGGTTTAAGTTAGTCCGCCATAGAAAGATTCGGGAAAAATTAAAAAAATTAGAGAATTCCCGCGCGCGGCAACACACACCAATATTAATTTCCAGTGTGTCTTTTTGAAAAGTAAATCAAATTCAAAATAAAAATGAAATATTAAATATGCAACCTAATAATATTGATCAATTATTATAGTAAATTATATTATATTGATTAATTATATACAAACTCCATCATTTAAGTTGTTGGGTTGTACCATTTATGTTGTTAGGTTGTACCGCAAGTCTCCTATGCTCCCAACAGCAAAAACGATACAACCAACAACATTAACGGTACAACCAACAACATTAACGGTACAACCCAACAACATAAATGGTACAACACAACAACATAAACGGTACAACCTCCAGAGAACAATGAAAAACCCACAGGAGAGAAGAAGATGAGCAGTGATGTTAACGATGAACTCCGAAGATGAGCAGTAATGTTGACAAATTCAACTCTTCAACAATTCTCTATCTTCTTATCCATGTAACTTTGACAAAACTCCATGTGAAACTAACATAAGTTATATTACACAATTCACGACTTCTTCAAAGTGTAACGAGACCTGTTTCATTCAAAAAATAAAAGAATACATGATGTTAAAAACATATATCGACCTAGGGAGAAAATCTAAACAAAATTATCGATATTTTCTTCATTTATGCATTTCATCAAACACATATTGTGCATACAAAAACAATCAAATAATACAAATATCAATATTTCATCTAATAGAAAGCAAACATTACAAATCATATTCCATTACCAACAAACTAAATATTATAACTAACTAGCCATCCAAAATATTAGTTCACACATAATTCTTGAAACATCCATAAAGAAAATTACATTCGATATATATTTACAAATGTAAAAGAAATAAGTTATTAGGGAGAAAGTTTAGTAGTATCTAACCTCAAAGTTTTGTTTTAGGGCTAAAAATCGGAGATTCTATGGCAGTTATTAATTGCCCGCCTTAGAAAGGTACTTTACTTTCTATGGCGGGTACCATACAACTGCCATAGAAAGTGCGGACTTTCTATGGCGGATATCTTTATAGCCACCTTAAAAAGGACTTTCTATGGCTGGTGCCATACAATCGCCATAGAAAGTCACTTTCTATGGTTTTCTATAGTAACCGCCATATAAAGTACCTTTCAATGGCGACCATTGAGAAACCACCATTGCATGTCCAGCTTTTTTTATAATGGCGGAATCCATTTATTCCGCCATTAAAGCATCGTCGTTGAATCTCCATTTTGTAGTAGTGCTTCGTTCTTCTCTTCCTTACACAACTGAATCGGTCATCAACTTTCTCAACATCTAATTGGTTTGAACAAGGTATGTTCTTCATGCCTTTTACTATCTACAAACTTCTGAGTTCATAGATTCATGTTTATAGTGTGCCAAACATAAACTTTCATTTGTTAATTTCATTTGAACTGGTTTATAATTTCCTGCAACTTCTTTTCTACAGTCTTCCTCTTATCTTCACCGCTGAATCAATCACAAACTCTTTCACAGCCAATTTGATTACGCATGTTTTACCAAGGTATGTTCTTATTGCTTTTTCCCATCTAAACTTTTTGCTTCATGGTTTTATGTCCTTTATATATATATATTTATATACATATATATCGATAATTTCTCCTATATATACCATTTCTAGTTCATGAATTTGTTTAGTTTTGATTTGCCTGGTTTTTTTTTGTTAATTGAGACAAGTTTCTTGATTTAATCTTCGCATAAGAAAAGAAATTCAGAATGAAAATGGTTTTATTCCTTTGCTAATTCAGCATGCGTGTTTGGTGGTGGATAAAAGTCTAAATCTTGTGTCTGATATATTTTTCATTTGATGAATTGTTCTGAAGATGTCATCTATATTTTGTTCTTCAAAAAATGGCAATGTAAATACAGATACACATGACTAAACTATTTAAAAGGAAAGAAAAAATTGGATTGACCTTTAACAAAACCTGAAAAAATTAGGCAACCATATATATAGCATTCCACGTTGCATTCATTTCTTTGAGTTTTTTTTATTCATGTATTTTACATATATACCATCTATTCTCATATATACGAATTCTATTATGCCAATATACATTTGGATTCATTGGTGTTTTTCTCCTTGCTTTTACCTTGCCAGTCCCTTGATGCTGAGATAACACACTGTAAAATCTTTTATAACAAAAAGTCATTAACACAATCTCTTGAAATGTTGAATTACTCAAGCTCTAAACTTTCAGAAAACTGACTTGATTAAGCTTCACATACCTTTCTTTTGTGCTTTTACGCAGCTAGAAACCTTTCAATGCAAAGAATAAATTTTCAAAATAACCAAGAATCAAAACTGAACTAAAAGGTGCTTGAAAATTAAGGCACAAAAAGTGTAACCTTTTCTCACATCTCCAATGAATATATCATTTGAAAGAAATCCAGATTGCAATAAATCTTTAAAGAAAATGAGGGGAAACTGAAAAAGAAGTAAAAAATTAATATTATTTTGAAGAAAGCTCATACCCAAGAATGGGATTAACTTTTGCTTTTGCATTTCTGTTCTACTAAAATTCAAATTAGTATGGGAAGAATAATATTTTGCTTTGTGAATTGTAAATCTTTATTTACATAATCCGAGGAGGTCTTTATATTTAAGTTTCCAGTGTTGGTTGCTATCAGTTATCTTCATATTTTGATATTGACTTAATCTTTATCAAGAACATATTCATTTACAAATACATTTTATAAGGATGATGGTCCTTCTATATGGGAAAAAGAAAGAAATTATCCCTTCTTTTGCTGACGTTTTGCTTGACATTTTGTCTCCATATTTTCTAGCTTCCACATTAATCTCCAATAATGAATTAATTAAAGCTTAACCTCCCCTTGAACTAGTAAGTGTAAATTACTTTACTTTATTTCCATCCATTGTCAATACTAAAAATATAATCATTTGGTACTCTTGGTTGATAGGTTCTTGGATATTCCAAACATGACAATAATGTCACTTGGAACAATATTATAGATTATGTTCATTGTCAGATTATTCCTGAAAAAAATATGTATTACGTGTCTTGCTTATTTTATTTGAGTCATTTACATGTATTCTTACATCTATTAATACCCTAAAACTACATTAGTCCATTGCAAGTTCATGTTATATGTTTCTATGTGCTACAAAAAATGTAGTTGTTCGTCTCCATCGATTGTAAGTAAAAGTAAGTCATGTTTCTATCATTTACTATATACTTAACTTCATTCGCATTACTTTATAATTCCTTGTAGTTTCTTTTATGTTCTCTATTTTTATATAGAACGTTACATTCTGTTTTACTTTTTATTTTGTATATATAGTTCAATATTGTTGAAACAACATCTGCTCGCCTATCCTAAGCTAAAGTCATTTCAAAAAGTGGAAAAACACTCAAGAAAACAATATATATATATATATATACATACATACATATATATATATATATACATATGTCTTTTTTCTGATGCAAATCGTTATATTCACAATGAACTATTTTCTTCAGTTGTATTAAATGCTTGTCAATCATTTAAGCTTCAATCTTTGTTGTACTTTAATCATGAATATAATTATACTTTCTATGCTATATACTTTGGACGATATGATTTTATAATACTATTTAATCATTAACACATGTTAGTTTTCAAATTATACAATGTCTCAAAATTTCTATCTATTATATTGGATTATGTTCAATGCCATGAGCCTTCGAATATGCATGGCCTCATGGACAATCTAGAGTTTCTACGTTCTAATAAAATCTATAAGTATTCGGAGTTTTGCTTATGGGTTATTGAGATTTATCCTAGAGCAATATGCTATACCTAATAATTTCTTTAATTCTTAACCTATATTTTCAAATAGGTAAAGACATAAGTATATGGTTAATGAATTTTCCATCTTATTAGACAAAGTAAATACACTCATGGTAGGAGGGTTGGGGTGGTGGTAAGGGGAAGGCCTTGTGACCCCAATGTCATGGATTCGATACTTGGGGAAGCGAGAAAAAAAAAATGCACTCATGGGGTGAACTCAAAGAATTATTATCCATCTCAATTTTCAAGCGTTCACTTAAAATATTTTATTTTTGTATTAGCTTTAATTTGCGTTTGTTTAAACTAAATCTTCTTTCCAATTCGAATACATTTTCTGTAAAGGAGTTTTACTCATTTAAATTTCAGTCATCATAAAAATAAATATTTTATTCAATCACAACAATCATAAACTACGAATTACAGAGCACTGCGCTTGGCGCGGTCTGATCCAACTAGTTATATATATATATATACATATATATATATTTTTTCTTGCAAGTTTAATTTTATGAAAAGTTTGACTTATAAAACTTGTTCAAATAGTTATATTTTTGTAATTTTTAAAAATTTGAAGAACAATCTTTAAGTTTCTGAAACCATATTGGTGGACTGTTGTCACATTTTTGCCCATGAAACTAATGTCTACTTAACCATTGTCTAAAAACTATGTTACTCCGACTCTTCAAAATTTGAAGAGTACCTTTGTCGACACGGGTAGGGGTGCAAAATCCGCACTAGATTTGATTACAGAGATGTGGATCCGTTGACAAAACGAAGAAGAGGGAGGAGGAAAATTTTAAGCTCCGTTGTTCCAAAATTTTGCCGGCCTCAATTCCTGCTTTGCCGCTCAATCCCTGATTTCCCGCTCCTACTCTGCAGCTCATGGGATAGTGTGCAGTGCACTACTACTTTTTCTTTCAAATACATTGTACTACTCTATTTAGATAGAGATAAAAGTGGTAGAGTACAACTTGTGTTGTACTACGATTTGAATAAATTAATGAACTCATCAGAAATACACTTGTTGCAATCTCATGGTGTTTTATTATGAAGAGAGTAAAACTGATGGCTTAAGATTATTATTATTATTTTTTGGTAACGTGATTGCTTAAGATTTTGAGTATCCAAGGGAAATCTTATTATCCCTATTCCCTACTAAATAGCGTATAAAAATTTTACTTTTCCTTTTTTATATAGGTGTTTTATTTGTCTTTTGTGCTTGATTATTGATCTAATACTTGTCTCTTTTTTGTTTTTTTTTTTCTTCCAAAGTAATATTCCTTTAAAAAAATGCTTTCACTTCTGTAATCAATCTCAAGCTTAATATTAATTACCATAGCAAAGAAAGTTCATTTAGTGAGCAACTTATTTTATTCAAATTAAATAACACTCTAATCTCACAAAGAGAGAAATTTTACCAGTGTTTATCAAATTTTTTTTAGAAAAAAGCTAACTAAAAGTATACAATTAATAATGGGTGGGAATATATTCATTTATACCTAATCTCTATTATTAGATGCAGAGGTTAAGTTTTTTTTTTTTTTTTGAACATAAATATGTAATGTTAAATTAAAAGAAACTTCTTGCCATAAATAATAATGATAGCCAACCTTATAATAATAAAATTTTAATGGGTAGATCTGAAATATTATTAACAGAAAAATCATTAAAAATCAAAATCCCTAAACTTACTTCTTTAATGATATAAATATTGGCGTTTATCCCAAACAGTAAAAAATTATTGAAAAAACAAGAGACCATTTATCTAATACAAAGGTAAACTAAGAACAGTTTTTGTTCCAAAATTTCCTTTTCAAATCGACAAAGAAATGAATTTTGTTTAACTCTACCATTCATCTTTTGAAACTTAAGAGTATATTATAAAATTATCATTGAATTTCAAATTTTAGTGTTTTCTTTTCTTTTTCTTCGTTTTTGGTATTCAAAATTTTAATTTTTAATTAATTATTTCTCTTCACTCGCTCATTTAATCTAAATTTGCATTGATCTTTTTTAAAAGAAAAAAAATGTTATTAATTATGATATATTAGTTCCTAACTAATCATAGTATTTAGTTTATGTATTTAATTAATTATATTTGATCTAAATCCAATATTAATTATATGTTATCAAGCTATAAATTTTTTATACTCACTCTCAACAATGAATATGATATTACATTATAATTTTCAAAGAAGTACGTAATACTCTTAGTGCCCTTAGTAATTAAGTATATGAGCATTATATGATACACATCTAATATATCATAATTTTTAAGATTTTAATGTTTTAATTGTATCTCCAAAGAAGTATTTAATATTCTTAATCTCCCTATCACATATTTGCATTTTATGTAACATTTTATTTGAATAAAAAGAATAATATTACTATAGTCTATAGCTTAGCTATGAAATAAGATTGTCTAAAACATCCAAACAAGTTATACTTACTATATATTGTTCATAATATTTCTGGTAATTATCATTTGCGACACAATTGATGCTATATACTATATTGCTTGGTTATGAAAAGTAATTATCTAACACATCAAAATATATAGTTTATTTTTCCAAATATAAGAGTTACGAAGTACAATTGCAAAAAAATTACAAGATATTGCAATTTATGAGAAGGAATGTACAACTTCAAACAAGATTTTTCTATTGAAACACATATTTAACATTGTTTATGAAATATATGTTATAGTTCACAACACAACTGATACTACACACACACACACATACACATACATATATATACACTATAACTTAATTATAAAATAAGATCATCTAACACCTTAAATAAGTACTCCCTCTATTCCATTAGAATAGTAAACTTTGTAATACTATTTTTAGTATTACAAAGTGAACTCTTCTAATGAAACGAAGGGAGTAATACTTAACATTATTCTTGGCATTTTCACTATGATATAGTAGATTATAAAATCACAATAAATTATATTTCTCAACACAAATACTAATTGCTTAATATTGTTATGAAATTTGTAAACCATCCATCATATAATGCATGCTTCATGCCACAATGAAAAATAGATATGTCTATAATTAGATACTAATTGTAAATTTTGTGTAAACTAAATTGTGAAGTTAGTATGAAGGGATTAATAATAATCCCTTAATTAGCTAAAATAAATTTGTTTGTCAAATTTTCATTGCACTTGACGTCTAATTAATTTGAGGCAAGATTAACTACATAGTTACATTCCTCTCACGGGTCTAACTATAGTTCTTTTAAGGAACTATTCAACTACTGAAAAATAATATATGCAACCACTTATTCAATTATAGTAATGCATCATAGGCCATTTTTTGGTAACTAATGGTTCCTGGAAGGGACTATAATAATTTAAACTTAAAAAGACAAAAGAAAATTACTTATATAAATAAATAAATACTAAAATCTTAAGCAAGACAAAACAATGGCATATTTATGACTTAATTACTAGAACCGTGGCAACTTTTGAGAAACCGGTAAAATTGAAAGATACCACACCAAGAAAAAATGATACATAGTTTGACTAGAACTCTCACAATTCTTATCACACAGAACCGAGAAGCTAACTACTGCTTATTTCTAAAACTCCATCCATATCTTCTCCTTTGCCTTGCACAGTTACACTACGTTCATCTTCATCACAATTCAACAAGACGGCCAGAACAAAACCCTATTGATCAAGTAAGCATCGCAAACCGATCTCATCAAGATCTCCATTTTAAAGATTTTCTTTTTCCCTCATCAAACATTTTATCAAACACTATGACTTCTAAGACTGTAACTCTGTAAATCTATTTCTTTTAACTTTGTTCTGTTCTGCGTGTTTTTTTTTTCTTTTTTTTCTATTTAAACTCTATCTATTTTCCTATATAGATGTCATCTGTTAGCAAAGGAAAAGGAAAATGACCTTTGATTCAAAGACCAACTCCATAAACATATTTGATGACAAGCTTTTGTGGAGTCATGTTAAAGTTCTTTATGTACCAGTTGGGGGTGGGGAAATAGATAATGGTCATGCAACTATTGCAATAAATTATCACAGGCTCATACTCTAAAGGTTAAAGTACATTTGTTGAATCTTCCTAATCTGGGAGTTAAAGGGTGCAATGCCATACAACCAGAAGTGAGAGCCACCATTCAGAAGGAGCATGAACATTCTGAAAAGCAAAGAGACAAGCAATAGATGGCAATTAGAAGCAAAGAAGATTAATTAACTATACCAGGAGGGACAGACTTGGTGCAACACAACAAGAGAAAAGGTACAACACCAGGACCTTTAGAGAAATCATTCAATATCCAATAGAGAGATATTCTTGACAAATTAGCTGATCGATGTTTTATGCTTAAGCCTTACATTTAATTTGGTTTGTTGTCACTATTTTCAAAAGTATACCAGACAGTTAACAACAAACAGTGTTTCAGGATATGTTTCACTAAGTTATAATAGATTGAGAACAACTCTTTTTGCTCAAGAAAATGCTCACATCAATAGAAAACTTCAGCCTATTAGGGATAGTTGGAAAAAGAAACAAGTATCTATTTGCTCGGATGGTTGGACAGATATTCAACGCATACCTCTCATTAATATCATGGCTGCATCTGTGGGTGGAGCATTATTCATTAAAGCTATAAATTCAAGTGGAAATATTAAAGATGCTGAATATGTGGCAAGTTTGCTCTTTGATGCACTTGAAGAAATTGGAGCAACAAATGTAGTCCAGCTTGTGACAGACAATGCTAGCAACTTCAAAGCTGCGGGAGGTATTATTGAAAGGAAATATCCTCATATATTTTGGACTCCTTGTGTTGTGCATAGTTTGAATTTAGCATTGAACCGGATCTGTGAGCCTCCTAAAAATTTAGATGAGTATGCTCAATGTGGCTGGATTGGTGAGCTGATTTCTGATATTCAAAATATCAGTAACTTCATTGTTAAGCATGACATGGCAAATTCAATTTTTAAGAGCTATTCAAACTTGTCTTTGCAGAAGATTGCAGAAACCAAATTTGCCTTTGGTATTATCTTGGCTCAATGAGTGAAAGATGTCAAAGAATCATTGGAAAACATGGTGATGGCTTCCAGTTGGAGAATCTACATAGGAGATGGTAAAACTACCATAGAGATGAAAGCATGTGATGTTAAGAAGTGCATTGTTGATGATTCTTGATGGGATAAATTGGATTATCTTCTCAAATGCACTCAACCTTCTCAAATGTGAAAGAGGTTATTTTTTAGCACAAGGGAAAAATCTGATTGTTGACAGTTCATAATTTTTTGATGTTATTCAAGTTGTTTTAGAGTGGAATAAGAGCAACACACCTTTGCATTGTATGGCTCACTCATTGGCTCCTAAATACTATAGTAATGCTTGGATTCAAGGTGGAAGTATTGGCATAGAAAGATTGGCACCTCGTGAAGATCCAAAAGTTTCCTCTAACAGAACATTGTGTTTCAAAAGGTTGTTTGATGATCCTAACAAATTTAGAGAAGTTTGTAAAGAATATTGGACTTTTTCTACTAGTACAGGATCATTTAGTGCTACACATGTTGTTGATCCTAGAGATTATGAAGAAGCAATTTCTTTGTTGACTAATCATAGCTATGTTGCTCGGACTCTAGTACGGGTGTTGGTGTGGGTTTAAGTGTCGGGAAAGTCTTTTCCTAAATTTTAGGGTACGAGAACACCACTACGAGTACGGGTACAGGGATATGAGTTATAATTTAGTAGTTCATAAGGTTTTAATATTTTGTAAGATATTATCAGGCAAACTTTATTACAGAAATTAAGAATTCAAAGCAATAAAACAACTACACAGTAATATATTGAATCAAATGGTCATTAACAAGAATATTTTAAAGTTAATGACTAAAAATATTAAAAGATTGTAGAAATGAAACATACCTTGTCATCTTGATACTCATTCTATGGTTCAAAATCTGAAATTTGTCCAAAATCATAGTAAACTCTTTGTTATTAAGCAAGAGTACTGAGCAAATAAATTGAAAAAACACATTGCAAGAAGAATAATACACTGTTATATTAATTGCAGACTTTTTGTTAGTAAATTTACAATTCAAAAGTATACTAACTACAAGTCTACAACATAAATTGGCACGTGGAACTCCTACTAGCCTACTACTACAAGAAGCCTAGTACAAAAATAAACAAGTAGCCCAAAACCAAAAGCCACAGCCAAAATTACTGACTTATAATTCATAGAATAAGAAATCATTTGTCATTCAAATCTTCACTAAACCTCATTAAATACTAATATTTCAGAGAATCACATATCATTTTGATCATCCAATCTTCACTGAACCTCATTGCTTTAATGTGAGGTTCATTAATTGAAGGGTGAAATGCACCAAATACCACTTAACTATCGGCTTTTGCAAAAAACACCACTTTCCTTTAAAAACTACAACTACAAGCACTTTACTTTCAAAACGTGTGCCTAGTACCACTCTGTTAGTCAATCCTGTTAAGTGACTAACAGTCAAAAAAAGACAGGGGCAAAATCGTCATTTCACACGTTGTGGCACTGTTCATCGTCTTCCCCAAAAAATTTCCGGCACTATTCATCGGCCAATTTTTTTTTTTTTTTTTTTTCTTCTTCTTCTTCTTCCCATTATAATTATAATCGGAAGCTAAGGATGCTGGGTTTCATCCTTCAATCCTCCATTTGGTGCATTTAAGCTAAATTATAATCGGAGGGAGAAGAAGAAGGAAAAAAACAAAAAATTGGTTCATGAACAGTGCCGGAAAATTTTTGGGGAAGACGATGAACAGTGCCGCAACGTGTGAAATGACAATTTTGCCCCTGTCTTTTTTTGACTGTTTGTCACTTAACGGAATTGACTAACAAAGTGGTACTGGTCGCACTTTTTGAAAGTAAAGTGCTTGTAGTTACAGTTTTAAAAGAAAAGTGGTGTTTTTTGCAAAAGCTAATAGTTAAGTGGTATTTGGTGCATTTCACCCTTAATTGAAAGTTCAGCAAATTCACCTATGTCTCCATCAATATTAAGCTTATCTCCACTTGAAAATTAAAAATTGTCTATATTGAAACTCTATAAAAGATTCAATCACACATGAATCATCACACAGAAATGTAAAGAAATTAAGAGTACTTACATATGTCAAAAAATTTTGAAGTCCCTTCTTGATACAACTTTTTATTCCTAGACAGTAGCCGAATATTAGCATGTGCATACACTAGATCTTCTACCCTAGAAGTAGCCAACTTGTTCCTTTTTACATCTTGAATTAAAGAGTAAGTGCTCCAATTCCTTTCACAGCAAGATGGTGATGCAGGCCGTGATAATAGCTTGAAAGCTAAACCTTGCAATAATGATGTTGAGGCTCCATGATTAGCCCACCAGGAAATTGCTTCTTCATAATCTCTAGCATTAACAACATGTGTAGCACTGAATGATCCTATACTAGTAGGAAAAGTCCCATATTCTTTACAAACTTCTCTTAATTCCCATATTCTTTACAAACTTCTCTTAATTTGTTAGTATCATCAAACAACCTTTGGAAACACAATGTTCTGTTAGAGGAAACTTTTGGATCTTTATGAGTGCCAATCTTTCTATGCCAACACTTCCACCTTGAAGCCAAGCATTACTATAGTATTTAGGAACCAATGAGTGAGCCATACAATGCAAAGGTGTGTTGCTCTTATTCCACCTAGACTCTAAAACAACTTGAATACTATCAAAAAATTTTGGACGGTCAACAATCAGATTTTTTTCCCTCATGCTGACAAATAACCTCTTTCAATTTTTCAATCATAGAGTCCTACATGTCCTAGATTTCATGTAAAATGGGAGCATCGGTGTCTACAGTTCTCAACATTCCAACAAATGGTTAAGTAAATTTGAGAAGATAATCCAATTTATCCCACCAAGAATCATCAACAATGCACTTCTTAACATCAATTGCTTTCGTCTCTATGGTAGTTATACCATCTCCTTTGTAGATTCTCTAACTGGAATCCATCACTATCTTTTTCAATGATTCTTTGACTTCTTTCATTCATTGAGCCATGAAAATACCAGAGGCAAATCTGGTTTCTGTAATCTTTAGCAAACACAAGTTTGAATAGCTCTTAAAAATTGAATATCAGAAATCAGCTCACCAATCCAGCCACATTGAGCACACTTATTTGAATTTTTAGGGGGCTTACAAATTCACTTCAATGCTAAATTCAAACTATGCACAACACAGGGAGTCCAAAATATATGAGGATATTTCCTTTCAATAATACCTCCAGCAGCTTTGAAGTTGCTAGCATTGTCTGTCACAAGCTGGATTACATTTGTTGCTCCAATTTCTTCAACTGCATCAAAGAACAAACTTGCCACATATTCTGCATCTTTAATATTTCCACTTGAATTTACAGCTTTAATGAATAATGCTCCACCCACAGATGCAACCATGATATTAATGAGAGGTCTGCGTTGAATATCTGTCCAACCATCCGAGCAAGTAGATACTCCTTTCTTTTTCCAACTATCCCTAATAGGCTGAAGTTTTCTACTGATGTGAGCATTTTACAGAGCTTAATTTGGTGTTGGCAAAATCCGCACCAGATTGGATCACAGAGATGTGGATCCGTTGATGAAACGAATATATTCCCACCCATTATTAATTGTATAACTTTTAGTCAGCTTTTTTCTAAAAAAACTTTGATAAACACAGGTAAAATTTCTCTCTTTGTGAGATTTGAGTGTTATTTAATTTTAATAAAATAAGTTGCTCACTAAATGACCTTTCTTTGCAATGGCAATTAATATTAAGCTTGAGATTGATTACAAAAATGAAAGCATTTTTTTTAAAGGAAATATTACTTTGGAAGAAAGAAAAAAGACAAGTTTCAAATCAATAATCAAGCACAAAAGACAAATAAAACTCCTATAAAAAAGGAAAAGTAAAATTTTTTTAGGCTATTTAGTAGGGAATAGGGATAATAAGATTTCACTTAGATACTCAAAATCTTAAGCAATCACGTTACCAAAAAAAAAAAAAAAAAAAAAATCTTAAGCCATCAGTTTTACTCTCTTTCTAATAAGACAGCATGAGATTGCAACTTGTGTATTTTCTTTTCTGATGAGTTCATTAATTTATTCCAATTGTAGTACAACAAAAGTTGTACTCTACCACTTTTATCTCTATCAAAAGAGACTAGTACAACGTATTTGAAATAAAAAGTAGTAGTACACCGTACACTTTCCCACGAGCTGCAGAGTAGGTGCGGGAAATTAGGGATTGAGCGGCAAAGTAGGAATTGAGGCGGGCAAAATTTCAGAAGAGAATTTGCCAACGGAGCTTAAAATTTTCCTCCTCCCTCCTCTTCGTTTTGTCAATGGATCCACATCTCTGTGATCGAATCTGGTGCAGATTTTGCACCCGTACCCTTATCGACATGGGTATTCTTCAAATTTTGAAGAGTCCGAGTAACATAGTTCATATATCCAAAGGTATGGATTATTTATGTCATTTGACCTTTAGTTTCTTCATAGCATCAATGTTTGTATAAATTATGATTCAAGTACTATATGATTACACTACTGCAAAACTCGTTAGTGGGAGCGCCCCTTTGGAGGCGGGTTTCCAAACACCCGCCTCCAAAGGGGTCGGCAAAGCCTTTGGAGGTGGGTGCAACATACACCCGCCTCCAATAGATAAACTATTGGAGGCGGGTGTCTGTTGCACCTGCCTCCAAAAGCCTTTGGAGGTCTTTGGAGGCGGGTACAACATGCACCCACCTCCAATAGATAATTGCACCTGCCTCCAAAGGCCTCCAAAGGTTTCTAGAGGGTGCACCCGCCTCCAATAGAAGCTTTGGAGGCGGGTGCAAAGCAATATCATGTCTATTGGAGGCGGGTGCATTTTTGCAAATTTTTAATAGTGTTTCGAAAATTCTATTTGTTTTGGACTGTTGAAAGTTGAAAATAATTTTGAAAATTTGTCGAGATTCAAGCAAGACGATAAATTACTAAGTAATAAAAATTACAAGTTTTAGAAGCAAATATATAAATATATAATTTCGATTTTAACTTTATACACATGAGTATATGTAGCCTAGTGGTAAATTTTTAATGTGCGAGAGTCAAGTGATTTTACAGGCGCGAGTTCGATTCCTACTAAAGTCATAAATTATAGAAAGAAAAATTAAATTTTGTACTCGCAATACCATTTATTGGAGGGGTTATTAGCACCCGCCTCCAATAACAATCAAAAACCATTATGATAATGGTAACTGGAGGTTGCACCCGCCTCCAATAAGCCCCAACTAAGGGAGGCGGGTGCCGGCACCTCCTATTGGAGGTTCCCGCACTGGAGGCGGGTGCGCATACCTGGCACCCGCCTCCTAAGAGGTCAAAGATCCGCCTCCCCTAGCTAATTTTGGGGTAGTGTTACTTGATAATTATTGATAAAAATCACTTACTTGTGATTGCTATTGATGAATTGGTAAGGAAACATTAATTGTGTGTATTTTGATCCTTATCACATTAAACAATGAAATCATTGAGTGTAATTTTTAATGATATGTTGCTTCCCATTGTTGTTTAAAATATCAATTAATTTGAAACGGGTTGAAACTATATTTAAGATACTTACACATTAAGATGCAAAATGATTCATTGCTCTAATGGCTGATTTATGGATGAATCAAGAATTTGTTGGAGTTTACCCACTTAAGAATTTGATTGCTAGAATTTTAAATAATGAATGTGAAAAATTTTGACAATCTCTATTTTGAAAAATTACATTCACTATTCGTCACCTCACTTATCAAATTACTTAGAATAGTGGGAGTTTATAATTTCTAGTAAACATGACTTATGAAAGTATAATAGATTGAACATACAAATGTTCTTGCACAATTTTTTACATACCTATCACTAACAACTTGCTCATTATGATTAGAGTTGACTAAGTCTGTGAATAGATTTATCTGATTGGATGATTTGACAATCGATAATATATCAATTTTGGATAAAAATATATTGTCTATATGAATTTTTATGAAATTAAACTCCCATTTATGGTATATAAATTTCTTTTCTTCGTTTTGTCAAGAAGAATATTATTGTTAATTTACATATATTAAGCTTAGTGGGAGTACAATATTCTTAAGTCTATATATTAGATATATTAAAGTTTACTAGTAAACTATGTGTTAGTTGATGTGTGCAACTTTATTAATGTGAACAAATTAGTTATGTTCACATTATGTATTTGAATAAGTATTTTGATGCTATGACTTATGAATAAGATCACCTACGGTTATTTATATGGAATATCTCTTGGTCCCTCTCTCTACTCCAACCAATGTAGTGTGTTCTCCCATCAATATACACGTCATAATATTGAGAGCTGGAGAGAGCAGATCATGCAGATCAGATACGTGAATTTTACAACACATCAATGGCTCAAGGTACGATTTGTATTTACATGTTATAACCGATGATCCGACTCATAAATTCTAACAGTAAATACAACGGAAAGCAAGCAACTTACAAAAGAAATTGTTTATTTCCTTGAAATATTGGGGAAAGAAAGCATGTGCAGAATTGTGCGGCCACCAGTCAGAAGACCAGTCAAGTAACAATTAATAGATCATTAGAGATAGAGAATACTTGCCCTTACTGATGTCTCTTTCTCTGCTGGAAGATCGATTTCAGAGATTTCATCTGTATGTCTCAAATCATCTGAATCATTTGAACCTTCACATTCATAATAATTTGCTCCCATTTCCTTTTCTATCGATTGCTCTTTGCTATACACCAGATCTCCCAACACAACATGGTCAATTCCTGGAACATGATCAAGTTGCCAGAAACTTAAGAAAAACTCAATGTTGTTGATTTGTATATTGCAAGAAATTTTGTAATTATTGTTACAAAACAGCTAGATCAATTTCATCATCATTTTCTTAAAGCAATATTGAATATATGGAGTGCCACTTTTGTACTCATAGAAAAGGTAATTGTGAAAGTTGACAGGCATGGACTAAATGCATCTCAAAGTTTTAATTATTTAAATCTACCCTTCTAGAATGAGGATCTGATCAGAATGGTACGATAGAGTTCAGACAGGTTGAACAAATGGAGAAGTGCATATGTACATACTCTGAAAGACAGAAATGCTTTATGAATCAAAGTGCGGGATGGCTAAATATGAAGGTGAACAGAAAATGAGGATCGCAAAAGTGAGAATATAGAGATAAATGTGTAGACACACCGGACTAGAAGATGAGGACAAGTGGGATAAGGTATCTAAAGTTAGCAAAAGACGAGGTAAAGAAGATTCCAAACACTACACCAAAATGCCTTAGGGGAGGCGGGTCCTAAGGGCATACTGGAGGCGGGTGCTTGTTCCACCCGCCTCCATTCATGGTTATTGGAGGCGGGTGCATGTTATAACCCTTCCAATAAATTGTTATTGGAGGCGGGTGTCCGTTACACCCGCCTCCAATATTCTCCCAATAAAAAATTTAATTTTCCATTCTTTAATTTATGGTTTCGATAGGAATCGAACTCGCACCGACGGAGTCACTTGACTCTTGTACATTAAATTTACCACTAGGCTACATATACTCATGTATATGAAGTTAAAATCGAAAATATATATTTATATATTTTCTTCTAAAACTTGCAGTTTTTATTATCCAAAAATTTATCTCCTTTTTTAAAAATTATTTTCAATTCTCAAAATTATTTTCAACTTTCAACAGCCCAAAACAAAGAGAATTTTCAAAACAATATTGATTAAAATTTGGGAAAATGCACCCGCCTCCAATAAACACGATATTGGAGGCGGGTGCAAAGCTATTTCTCACCTCAAACGAGAATTGGAGGCAGGTGCAACATGCACCCGCGTCCAATAATTAATTATTGGAGGCAGGTGGATGTTGCACCCGCCTCCAAAGACAATTGGAGGCGGATGCAACATCCACCCGCCTCCAATAGTTAACTATTGGACGCGGGTGCATGTTGCACCCGCCTCCAATTATCTTTCGAGGCGGGTGCAACATCCACCCGCCTCCAATAATTAATTATTGGACGCGGGTGCATGTTGCACCCGCCTCCAAAGGCTTTTCAGGCCCCTTTGGAGGCGGGTGTTTATACATCCGCCTCCAAAGGGGCGCCTCCTTTAACCATTTTTGTACTAGTGAAAGCCCAAACCTTGAATTCGTATGCTTTGGATGACAGATCCAATTAGGAACTTCAATAATTGCTGGAAATTGAAGACTCAAGACAGCAATAGTTTCCAGAATTTCTTTTAGTAATTTTACTTTCTTAGCTGCCAAGGGTATCTTAGTAAATTCCTGTTTTGCAGGAATTTCAAAACAGGAATTTCCAGAGTTCTGTTAGATCTTCACATTTCCTAATTTGAGTCCTTGTTTCTAAATTTTATATAGGCAAGTATTACCTTTTGTATTGTATTTAGATAGGACCCATTTTTAGGAAAGTAAGAACCATTTATTAAAACAAAAGAAGAATCATTATTTGAATTGGATTTGGCATTAGAGTCTATAGATAGTGTCCCTCTTCACGAGGAAGAATCAGATTGCATTAAGGTCATCCGTAATGGTTCTATCTCTAAAGGAGATATTTTGTTGCCACATCATCTGTCACTTCACCTAATACCTTTAAACATGTTTCTCTCCAACAATTCTACTTAAAAAGTACGTATTTTATTGCCACACCATCTCCCAATATCAATTATCATATACATCTTATTTATATTTACTCATTTATTTTATCATTTTTAATTCTGTATAATTAAACATCATTATTAATATTTTAATGAACATATTTTATTTTTAAATTATATATTAATAATATTTTAATAAACACATTTTATTAATAATATATTAATAAACATATTTTATTTTAAAATTATATATTAATTAAAGTTAATACATACATAATTTAAATAAAAGAAATTCCCAAAAAAATATATAAATACATTGAACGGCTAAACCATAAAAAAGCAGCCAGATTAAAAAAAATTAAAAAAGGGACAAAAAGCTGAAGTGACCCATTTTCTTTCTATCTCTACCTGGGTAGAGAAAGCTCTACCTCAAAGTTTCTACCCCATTTTCTACCTTTGACTTACAACATTTCTACCTCAAAAATGGTGGGTAGAAGCGGTTGGATGAAGATTTGAAGATACCGCTTGGATCTGCAAATTGGTAGCTTGGATGGGTTAGAGTGGAGTTCAGATCCGAGCTCAGGAACTCGAATAAGTGATGGCGGAGCTCGGATCTGGGAAGCGGGGGCTCGGCTCAGCAGCCTTCTTGAGGAATATGGTAACAGGGCAAGAAACAAGAAACAAGCGGAGCTATCCCCCTTGTTCCACTCCGCGTTCAAGTTAGTAGAGTATATGGGTAAACTGAAATGACCAAGAGCTTAAGTCGATAAAGAAGAGCGTACCTGAAATGAGTCTGAATACTGAATATATATAGCCTCACCTTGAAGTGTCCGTTGGTGTCATGATGAGCTGGCGCATTGATTGCACACCTTAATTGCCTCCTCATTCATGGTGATTTGAATGCCTTCCTCATCCCTTGCTAATGTTTATGGCTCCTTGGCACTTATTGCTGTGAGTAACCCTTGTATGAAATCAGCCTCGAATTCCCTCCTCATAATGACGCCTAGCTATCATGCTAATGTTACCGTTATCTCGACCTAAGCTCTCCCGAGCTCAGTTACCTTGCTTGCTTACCGACCTAGGCTATTTCCTTAGCTCGGTTTACTTGACGACCTAAGCTTGATTTTGGGCTTTTTATGCTTAAGTCTTTTTCTGTTTTTATTGGGCCAAGCCCAATGGCTTTTAGCTATTTTTTATGCCACTAATAACAACAAGCTTGGATGGCAGCAAATCAAAATAGAACAGAAGAAGGTTCCTCTACAGGAAGTGACCGAGATGATCACGTTCAACGTTATGAGCAACGCCTTGCAGAGGCAATGATGCTTCACAGATCTGATCATCCAGGTTTAATTCTGGTTACCACTCCTTTGAGAGATTGCAATTATGTGATCTGGATATATTTAAATTTTAGACATATTTAACGTATAAGACGATACGCAATATGTATCGTATCGCACGAATCGCACACAATTGGACAATTCATGACTACTATTTATGATACGCATGTGCAATACATATCAAAAATTACCTTTCATGATACGTATCGTACGATACGTATTGTGTATCGTACGATACTAACAACTATGATCTGAACCATGCTCGTCAGCTGTGTTTCATTTCGTCCTTATGCTGTCTGACTCTTTCTTTTTTTGTCATAAGTCTTTGGGGCCTGTATGAAACTAGGTTACATACTTTTATGATGTTCTTAAACATGGTTTTGTAAACATGTTTTTAGAATATAATTTTATAATATAAAAAGTGTTTTAAAAATATAAAAAGATATAGTTGAATAGTAAAAAATTGTATTAGAAATGATAAAAAATAATTATAATATATTAAATTTAGTGTACAAGTCAAAAAAAAAACCAAAAGTAAAAGAACATGCCCTTACATTTATAATTTTTTTTTTATCACTCCCAAAAGGTATTCGACATTTTTAATATAGTATTTTTGCATTCCAATACACTTAATGCTCTTAAAGCCAACCCAAACATTTGTTTCAGACCAAACTATTATACGATACAGGTCCTTTACTATTTTGGGAAGGAAAATATATATATTGGTGACTCAGATTCAGACAACTAGTGCATTAATGCATCAAACCTACTCAGTAAGATATCATTGATGCTTATTTCTCTTTCCAAACAAAACGTACGAGGTTATGTAGCATTTAGTGCTTGACACAAAATAAAGGGTGCTGAAGATAGTGCCTGATCCTGGTCATCAAATTATGATCTGAAACTTCTATTATTCATTTTTTAAGTTCTATAATAAAACTGCTATTTTGTTTTGTAGGTATGTACATAGTTTTCAAAGCTACATATGGAACCATGTTGCTAGTACGAGGGTACAAAAATATGGTATGTTTTTATGTGACAGTGGAGCATTCTGGATTTGTTAATCATTAGAGATTCTATCCGATTCATTATTATCCTATTGTTGCTGCATGTAAGTATACAAAAGCAACAATTATGCTTTTATCCCACTATATGGAGTCAGTTGTATGAATCATATTTCGTTATCATGGTCTGTCAAAACATGCTCTCATTCTGTTTTCTACATGCTGTATCAGGTAGAAAACACACATTCAAATCACCTTTAGTGTGTATCTCATTTTCTCCTTTAGAGCTGCCTTCACTTTCTTTCTAAGGGCCTGTTCTTTTGGCAGAACTGAGAACTGGTTCTGCCAATTTTTTGGATTCAAACCCAAAATCCAACCCAACCCAATGTTTCTTTACCAAAACTTAACCCCAAAACTAAGACTAATTTCACTTCAAAAAATTTCTGCCACTCCGCCGCCGCCACCCTCCTCCGCCGGCCTCCTCCTTCTTTTTCTCAGCGTTCTTCTTCTTCTTCTTCTTCCACCTCTTCTTCTTCTTCTTCCTTCTCTGCCTTCTTCTTCTTCTTCTTCCGCCCTTCTTCTTCTTCCCGCCGGCGATGCCGGACCTCTTCTTCTTCCCGCTGGCGAAGCCGGCCCTCTTCTTCTTCTTCTTCGTGCCTCCGGCGGGTTGGCTGGCACCGTAGGCCCTATATGTTCTTCTTCCTCCTCCTCCTCTTCTTCCTCTTCTGCATCTTCTTCTTCCTCCTCCTCTTCTTCCTCTTCTTCCTCCTCTTCTTCTTCTTCTTCTTCCTCCTCCGCACTCAATCTCTCTTTATTTCTAATTAGAATTTAAAATTGAATCTTTAGTTGACATCCCATTTTGTGGATTTGGGGAAATATGGAATTCAATCTCACAATTTTTGGCTTGAAACAGAAAAAGAAGAAGAAGAAGAAGAATTGGATTTTGGGGGTTTAGGGTTTAGGCCAGTGGCGGTGGCGGTGAGATGGCTGCAGCAGCGGTGGTGAGGCGGCGGAGGGGCGGACCGAGTGGTGGTGGAATATGTATTTACGTTTTGGGTTGAAATTATTGTTTCTTTGTTTTGGGCAAAAACCCATTTGGACTCAACCTAAAACTCAAACCCGTTCTCAACCCGGCCTAAAAAACAGGCCCTAATATATTTGTTAATTAAATATCTAGTGATGCGGCACAAGCGTGGGTTAAAATAGGATAGACCGTAGGGTAATCTTTATAGCTTCAAGAAAGCAAGAAACCTTAATAGCTGAGTGACCGAGTCTAATAAGCTAAAAACGTCAATTTAGGCTCTGTTCTCTCAGTCACTTGGATAGGAAATTTTTTTGTTAGGGAAGAAATTTGTTTTAGAGGGAATTTCTTTTGGGAATTTGTGTAAGAAAGAGAAGAAAAAGTGTAATGATTATGTTTTTTTTGAATTTATGTGAGAAGATTTAGAGGAAATTTTAAATTTTGAATTGTGAATTTAGTAAAAATGATGTTGTTTCTTTGTGTAATATTTTTGAAAAAAAAATGATATTTTTTCTGAAACTGAATGGAAAAGAACAGGGCCTTAGCAATAAAGTACTAAAATGCCTCCAGAAATCTCTCCTAGAACTCTTAGGGCATCACCCCTAGGGACTCTTAGGCATCACAACCAAGGCAAGTTGCGTCACACAACCCTGAAAAAAGACAAAAAATGTCGCTGGAAGTGTTTTTTACTTAGAGCAACCGACCAAAGCATCTAGATCCGGATATTTTGTGTCACATCAATTATGATTCAGCTTGATCAAAAACTTGTTGCCTTAGATTCTCTGTAGATTTAAATAAAAATCAAAGGAACTAGCTCTAATACCATGTAGAAATCTAAGATGAATAAGCAATTCAGCTAAATAGCTGAGCTTCCAAGCATAGAAAGAAGAAAAGAAGGAAAAACTGAATGAACAAAACTAAGAACTCTCTTGAGAATATGGGAAAATATTTTCTGAATTGCTTTTCTGTTAACTTAACCTTACAAAGGCATCCTACTGCTCTGTTTATAGACAATTAAAAATATGACAGTGGTTATCTGCAGAAAATGAAAAAGGCGTGCCCATGGAAAATCAAGTAACTGATTGTCCCGCCAAAATATTTAACCCACGTGCAAGTGAATTTTTTCTTATTGATATAATATAATTATAAATGACAGCTATTTATAGCTCATAACAGCTCATGAAGACATGTGTCGTCAAGTGATCGGATCATAGAAGAGGTTAGCTGATGTAGCAATAGCTGATGTGAGTGCTGGTTCGAGTCGAACCGTTGAATGACTTGAATGGCCATGCGAATGACCATGCAAGTGATCATCTTGTTGTGCCATGAATGATTTGATAGAAATCCTAAAAAAGTGGATTTTTTTTATAGAAATTCTAGGAACTAGGGGTGTTGGTGGAAGAGAGGATCCCATTTATTTGCAATTATAGATCAAGCTCCTCTAAATGGAACTGGTATCTTTATTGAAAATCATAAACTAAAAATTTGTATCTTAAATGTTAACTGAAAGCGATAGCCACCATTCCCTTATAGATTAGAGAGTCCATCACTGCAAGGTCTGCCCCTCAACAACAATTGTTGATCGATCACTTTTACTTTTGATTAGAGAGTACCCATCCTTATGCGCCATCACGGGACGTGGTGAGAGTTTTCTATCAGTGCTATCCTTAAGGATAAACATATCTATGATATGACTATATCGAGAGTCATTTAAAAATGATAGTTGTAATTAGTTTTAAATATCTGACCTTTTACACTACCTATATTGAGAACGATAGAGAAAATCAAATAACCACTTTTGATGTGACGTAAAAAGTCCCGGATCTGGATGATTCGAATGGTTGATGAAGATCATGAAGGTTTAGCTTAGATTTGGTGACAGTTTAGCTCGAATGGGTGATGGTGTAGGTCGGATTGTTGATGTTATAACTTGAATTAACTGTCTTCTTGATGAATCTACCAAGGAGGATAAGAAATAAGAAACAAGCAGGGCTATCCCCCCTGTTCCACTCCGACTCGCAAGTTAGTAGAGTATAAGAATAAACTGTATTGACCAAGGGCTTAACCTCATAAGAAATTGCATTCTTGATTTAGTCTGATGCCTGAGTATATATACCTCACCTGGCCTTGCCTTCTACGTTGTTCTGAGCTGTAGCATTCATTGCTCACCGTTATTGCCTCTAGCCTTGATTGGCTCCACCCTTCTTTCCTTAGTAACACCTTGGCTATTTATGGCTCGGATAATGCTCCTTTACTTTTATTGCTCCTTTGTAATTATTGTTGTGATAACTCCTGCATAAAATCAGCCCTGGATTCTTGCCCCTTAATGTCGCTTAGCTATCCTGTCATTGTTACCTTTGTTCTGACCTGAGCTCTTCCCAAGCTTAGCTATCTTGATTACTCACCTACCTAAACTAGTTCTCTAGCTCGTCTTGACTAAGCTACTGGCCAACCTAAGCCTGATTTTGGGCTTTTTTATGCTTAAGTTCCTTTTATTTTTATTGGGCCTGACCCAATGGCTTTTAGTTACTTTTATGCACACCAAAAGGCCTCTCCAGTATTGTGTTTTACTTAGACCCAACTAAAATATGATACTTACCAAGCCAAACATTTACCATTCCTAGCCAAAGATTCTACTGATTTTTTTTTATTTATTTTAAGTTTTATATATATAGCCTTTCATGCCCCCCCAGAGAATATAAGGTCTTGCATTATATATTCGATGTGTACCTAACCGACCCATTCGCATCCGACCTTAGGAGTCCCTGCTCTGACCTAAGCAAATTTTGGATGCTAGCTCCCACTGCCAATGTCCAACCTAACACGAGGTGACCGATCTACAGAAAATTATGGTTAAGTAAAGTTCTACACTATGTTACTGGCAACTTGACCGACCAAGGAGAACCAAAAAGTAAAACGAATGCCTGACCAAATACATACCTTCATGGACCGACCTAGCAAAGCCTGAGTTGTACTTTGATAGGATATGAAAGGACAGGCACCTGATCTTGCAGACACAATGATGGTAACACGATCTCTGACTTTTACAGTTCAACTTCCCACGCATTTCCTTAATTCTTGTTTCTACTTCTTTCGTTTAATTGCTCCACTTCCCTTTTTTTCTAACTGTCATATCATGAATACTTAAACCCCAAAAATCTGACTTCTACCTTTATGCATTCAAAACTTCCTTTTGCTACTAGACTTCCTCATGCCTTCATCTTCACTATTGCTACCGTCGTATCTCCTGCCTTTCTTGCCGAGCTATGCGACTGATTTGACATCGGGCCAACCCAACTCGTTCCAAATGCCTTTAGGTTTACAATAGGTTTTCTGTGTGTTTGTTCCGAAGCATAAGTAGAACCGGCCTTAGATCTGTTACTTCAATACTACACCATTAGACAATACCCCTTAGGACAGGGCTGGATAACCTTTCAGAAAAGAAGAAACGACCCCTCTTTTGTAACTGACCTCCCGAATTCCGTACAAAATTGAAAGTCTCGTTTCTTCATGGTAAAGGCCAAGGAAGCTCATCTTTCATGCCTATGGAAGAATTTGATCATGCCAGAGAGCCAAGTCTGGGATACATTCGACCCAATTTTGATGTCCCAATGCAGATTGGTAGAATCCTTCACTCAAAAATATTCAACTACATATCCTTCAGAGGCCTTCTTAATCTGGACTAAGCTAAGCCAAGCCCCCATTGTCAAGGTGAAAGTAATGATCTGCTTTCAGCTTTTAGCTATAATATTGCGGGTTTTAGCTTGGTTTTCTTATGTCTTGTGTATTATTTTGTAGGTGGGTTTAGTGGTTTTGGCAGAAAGAGGAAGTCTAACCGACAAATGACCACCACTTCTGGCTCCAACCAAAAGCCTGTTGCAGAGATTGACCTGACCAAGAAGGGGAAGGTGCTGACCCAAGAAGGGGAAGGTGCTGACCTAGAAATCTCTCAGCCTACAGAAGCTCTAATTCCTCGAGCGTCTAAGAAAGCTCGGATCCACCTTCGTGGAAATCCAAGCTACAAAGAAACCTAAACCCAAACCACTCAGGTCTACCTTTACTGTCGGGTCCGACCCTCGTGGCTGAAGTCCCTAGCTCGGATGAGCTGTTGGGGCCACTGGACTCTGCGACCAAGGAAAGGATGATCATTTTGAAGGATGTCAAAGAAAGGTCAGCCTCCTTAACCTGGCCAATATACCAGCCTCATTTGTTAGAGCCCCAATTTGGGGATCTTATGCCTTACTCGGAGATAAGGAACAAATCCCATAATTCTTTTAAAGAAATTGTCGAGGCTAGTAATCGAATGAGGCAGAACGTTGAAAGAATGAACGATCTGGCTGGGAATGTTAGTCAAGAAAAAGCCCTGATTGCCTCTCATATTAAACGGGTAAGTTCTGAAACTCGAGTTTTACTGCTTAAGATATTCTGATGCTCAAATAATAATATATGTTACATATACTTTTTGTTATAGATCAGAGTCAACTACGGGCCAGCAACAGAGAGAATCACAGCTCTAGACATCCTTTCGTAGAGTTATGAGCAAGAAAAGCTGAAAAGGCCGACTGAGGAGATAGACAACCTCAAGATGAAGCTTGGCGTGGAGTTTGGTAGAGTCATTGACCTCCAGTAGAAGAATACTAAGCTCTATCGAGAAAATCAAAGGCTTGGTACTAAGGCGAGCCATTTGGAGACTCAGAATGGAGGGCAACAGGTGGAGGTTAAGAGCCTGAAGAAAAAGGTTGGCAATCTAGAAAAGGCTTTGTCGGAGAAGAAGGAAAGGTCTGCTAGGCTGCTGGGTCTGGCAGAGGTAGAGGCGGAGCGTCAAACCGCAATGAAGGCTTTCAAGGAGGGACCCTTGCAAGAGCTGATGAACTGTCGCTTCATGAAGCTGATCCAGTGCGGCTACACTTTGAACTGGGACAAAACAAGGGGTCGCGGTGTAGTTGAAGATATACCAGAGGAGTCTTACCAAGCAAAACCTTACTGGCCCCAGGTCGGGATCCTTATAATCTAATTGAAGAGGTGAAGCAGGAACGCCTGGACATGGGTGTACCTCTTCTAGAAGACACTGAAGAATAAGAAGTTGAATGCCTGGGCGAGCTTGCCGACTGACGAGTCTTTTTTAGTTGTCTTATTTTAGCGTCTCTTGGATGCTTTTCACGGGTATATTTATTATTTTATGAAGCCAAGAGTAGGTGTTTAGAAACTGAGTCAAGAAGGAGAAGAATGAGCTAAAAGGAGGAAAAAGTAAGGGTCTGTTTGAGCAAAAGGAAGGTTGCAGCAGAAAATGTTTAGCCATGGAGAAGTCTCGGTTGTTCCAACCATGAATTAAGAGGAAAAAGCCCAACATGTAGTAAATATGAGAGTTATCTCAGCCTAGAACTTTTGCTGGAAAGGAAGAGATAAAAGAATATTCTGGAACTTGTTCAGGAAGGAGCTAGAAGGTGATAAGGATGAGATTTCATCCTTGGTTTGAAATTCATATTTTGAAGAACATTCAAAGGATCAAATTTGATGCTGATATGTGAAGTGATAAGATCAATTTTCTAATCTCATTGAGATGGAAGATACGTGTGCAACAACTGGAGGATAAATATTCTCCCTACTTTTTAGCAATTTATACTACTATAAATAGAGGAGAGTGATCAATGAAAAAATCATTCAGCTCTTAGGCATTTTGTTTATATGATAGTTTAGTTTTTCTCTTTAGTTTTTAGTTCTTGTTATCTTTAGTTTTCCATTAAAGCTTTGTAACACTTTTTCCCAATTTTATTCAATTCTCCATTGATTCCAAGAGGTTTTTATATAAGTTTTTCTCTGTGTTTCGTTCTGGGTTCAAGGAATTTATACAGTAGTTTTGCTCTTCATTTGTGTGCTGGATTGCTCCTGTTCAGGCCTCTATTTGCCCAAACGGAGGGTTGGTTCAGACTTGCAATTATTAATAAGTATTCCATTTTTTTTCCTTCTTCTTTGTTGCTTCGTCCTATGGATTTTGCATTAAATCTAAATGTATTTGCCATGATTATGAGTAGCTAAACCCTTTTATTCTGGCATTATGTGATGAAGTAGATTTATGCATGTATGAAACATAGGATTAAAATTGATTCAAGTTCTTGTATTCCTATTTATCTTGTGCACATAAGTCTAAATGCTAGATTTAATTAAAGTTTGATCAACTTTTGTTTAATCCAGTAAAGTGAACTACTGACCAACCTACCGTCGGGTAGTACAAGATAAATAGGTAAGAACTTCTAAAGTTAACCCGATAGAAGTGTTAGTGTTGGGTCCTCCTGGTAATTAATTTTGCTAATTGAATTAATAGGTGTCGTAGGGAACCCACGGCCTGCTAGTTTGGTTAGTTAGAGAGGTAGTCATGTCGTAAGGAGCCCACGGTGATTACCGACACACTAAGGGGGGATTTGGTTATGTCGTAGAGAGCCCACGGTAACCTATAACCAATCGATACATTGCTTTTTGATTTATTTGTGGCGTTAATGATTGCATGCATAGATTGATCTGATTCATATAATGTTGGAATACTTCTTTAAGTGATAATTTATTTGTTCTTGTGAAGTTTTAGTTTTTTATAAGTGACAAATTTTAAAGGTCTCTCTGAGACACAAAGGTGATTGGAAATCAAACCATTTTTCAAATTGATAGGAATGAGAGTTTTAGTAAACTATTCCCTACAGATCAACCCTATTTTCTATACTATTTGTAGTAATTTCTTGCAGGTTTAAGCACTGAGTTTTGTGCATTTTGGTAGCCTCACGATGGGCTCTATCAAATTGGCACCGTTACCAGGGAACGGCTTTTGAATTTTAATTCTTTTTTCCTATTGATGTATGTTTGGTATGCTCTTGTGTAGTTTATGAGCCTATCCTATTGAGTGATCCAGAAATCGAAAAGACTGCTAGGAGGCTAGAAAAAGAAGCACGAGAACCAAAGAAGGCAGCTGAGGCTCCTGCTTTAGAGGCTGACAGTGGTTCTTTTGGCCAAACAGGCAGTGACTCTGAAGCTGATTCTGAGAATTCTGAACCTGACCCCAATTTGAACTTCGAAATGGGGGACAGACGTGAAGAAAGGCGTGAAGAGAGGGAAGAGGAATGAAGAGAGGATGCCCCACCTGTTGGGAACCGACTTTGAAGGAGTTAAGCAACCATCAGACTTGACGACAGAGCTTTCTCGGTAGTCCCTCCAACTTTTGCAGAATGGATTCCCTTTAAAAAATGGTTGGCTCAATGGGATTCCCAAGTACCACAGACACAGGGAGGAAGACCCACATAACTTCCTTGATGAGGATGTAAAAAATTGCAAGGTGGGTAAATTGCCAACAGGAGCAACCATAGAATAGCTCAAGTTGGTAGCTTTTCCCTATGTGCTAACAGGCCAAGCCAATATATGGTTTTCCTCACTACCTACAAAATCCGTCACAGAATGGGGGCAAATGAAGGAGCTATTTTTGAAAAAGTATTTCCCTTCCACCAGGACAAATGTGGTGATGAAGAAGATCAGTAGCATTCGGCAGGAGTACGATGAGTCACTGAGTAATTACTGGCTCCATTTCAACGAGCTAGTTGAGAGCTGGCTAAACCACAGATACAGTGATGCCCAATTGCTCCAAAACTTTTATCATGGCATGACGGGAGAAGAAAGGAAGCTGATTGATTCCTCCAGTGGTGGAGCTTTCCATAACAATACCGTCGCCCAAGCAAGGAAGGTCATCGAGGATGTCATTGGCTCTAGGGGATAATTTGATAAACCAGTCCTATTGGTCAAACGGAATGCCTACGTTAGACTCATAGATGATACAGGAGATGATGAGAAGATAGATAAGTTGACCGCCAACGTGGAAAAATTAATCGAGCTAGTGGCAAAAATGGCTATGGCAAGCAGCATCAAAACAAAAGGGCAACTTCTCCAGAATAGCAAACAAGAAAATGAGCTTTGTGGGATTTGTGGAAACAAGGGTCATCTAACTCATCAGTGCAATCTCACACCAAATGACCCTATTGCTCAAGCAAATGCAGCTAGGAATTGGAACGCACATAATTATGGAGGGAATTGGAATAGGCAGCAACAGAGAAGAGATCCTTATTCGAATACCTATAATCCTGGATGGAAGGATAACCTAGTGTTCAGTTGGAAGATACCAGAAGACAGTGAACAGAACCAAGGCCAGAATTTCAATCAACAAGCCCCCAACCAAGGTTTTAACACCAATCAAAACCAAGGGGCCCCTTACCAACCACCCCAACAGAAAGGGTTTCAGAATCAGAAGCAACAAAGGGGTGGTAAATCAATGGAGGATGCAATTGGTGACTTGTTTGAGCAATAAAAGGAACAAAGGACAACAATGGATAGGATAGCACAAATGATGTCTCAACTATCTGCCTCTATCCAGGAATTCAGGGGAAATCAGGGCAAGTTACCTTCCCAAGTACAGGTTCCACCTAAGGAGAATGTGAATGAGATGACTTTGAAGAGTGGCAAGGTTCTGGAGCCTGTAGTGAAAAAATCACCATCAGCAAGGGTTGATTTACCCAAGTCGACTGTGGTCCTAGAAGTTGATCAGCCAGATGCAGAACTTGAACCAGTGGCTGAACCAATAGAAATTCCATGTTTTCAAAGGAGTTCATGGCAGGAAAGCCAAGGGGAGCAAGCAAGGTGATGCCAGGCGAGAACGTCTTCGCCGTCATTCAGAAAAAGCTTCCACCTAAATGCAAGGACCTAGGTATGTTTTCTTTACCTTGTATTATTGGAGATAGAGTAATAGAGCATGCTGTGTGTGATCTAGGTTCCTCTATTAATGTGATGCCGATGTCTATTTACATGACTTTATCTGGTGTTGAGTTAGTAGATACAAAAGTAGTCATCAAACTAGCTGATAGGTCATCTGTACACCCTGAAGGGGTACTTGAGAATGTGTTAGTACGTGTGAACTCTTTTGTGTATCCTGCGGATTTCTATGTTATTATGATGAATAATGATCCTGCTAAAGAATCTGCGGGTGTGTTGTTAGGTCGACCTTTCTTGAAAACTACTAAGGCTTTAATTGATGTATATAATAGCTCTATCTGTTTAGAATATTATCGTGAGAAATACATATTTAGCATAGAGAATGCTATGAAATATCCATCTGATGTTGAGAATGTGTATGGCATTGATGTAATTGACCCCCTCGTCCAAGAGTATCTTGAGACTTATTTTTTATAGGACAAACTAGAGGCAGTGCTCACACAGAATTTCATCGATATTGATGCCCAAGAGTTGAATGATGAAGAGATCAGGAAGGTAATCATGTCCCTGTATGCAGTTGAGGCAGCACCCAATACTAGACCTCAGATCCATTTGCCCAAGCAGATGAGTGTTGACAAGCCTTTGCCATCAATAGTTAAAGCTCCAGAGCTCGAATTGAAACCTCTCCCTGACAATCTCAAGTATGCCTATCTAGGAGAGGGTGAGACACTGCCAGTCATAATCAGCAATGGGTTAACTATAATCTAGGAGGACAGATTGCTTCAAATTTTGAGAAGGAATATAAAGGCATTTGGGTGGACATTAGCTGACATCACTGGAATCAGTCCCGAAATATATCAGCACTACATTTTCTTGGAGCCTAACGCCAAACCAACTCGAGAGCATCAAAGGAAGTTGAATCCAAATATGAGGGAGGTGGTGTTAAAGGAAATTTTGAAGCTCTTAGCCATGGGGATCATCTACCCGATTTTTGATAGTAAGTGGGTAAGCCCGGTCCATGTTGTTCCCAAAAAAGGAGGGTTGGAAGTGGTGACCAATGAAAAAAATGAGCTAGTGCCGATGCGCCTCCTTACTGGATGGCGCATGTGTATCGATTTTCGAAAGTTGAACTCCGCAACAAGGAAGGACCATTTTCCTCTGCCGTTCATTGATGAGATGCTCGAAAGGTTGGCAGGAAGGATGTTATTTTGTTTCTTAAATGGTTACAATGGGTATTTCCAGATTTGGGTGAACAACGACGATCAGTAGAATACCACATTTACATGTCCTTTCGGCACATATGCATATTGCCAAATACCCTTTGGTCTATGCAATGCACCTGGTACCTTCCAGCGGTGCACGATGAGTATTTTTTTGGACATGATTGAGAAGTGCATTGAACTTTTCATGGATGACTTCACAGTGTATGGAGATTCGTTTGACGAATGTTTGAAGAGTTTGGATCTAGTCTTGGCAAGGTGCGTGGAGAAGAATTTGATCTTGAATTATGAGAAGTGCCATTTCATGTTGAATGAAGGAATTGCACTTGGGTACAAAATCAGTCAAGAAGGGATAGAAGTGGACAAAGCAAAGGTGGAGCTGATTTCAAAGCTTCCTTACCCAACAAGTGGGAGGGAGATTCGTGGCTTTCTGGGGCATACTGGTTTCTATAGAAGATTTAACAAAGATTTTGCAAAAATTGCCTAGCCACTGACTAATCTGCTGAAAGACGACATCCCGTTTGGCCTAACGGACGACTGCAAGAAGGCCTTTGATCTTTTAAAAGGCAGGTTGGTTTCAGCTCCAGTGATTCAACCACCCAATTGGGAGCACCCTTTTGAGCTCATGTATGATGCAAGTGATGATGCAGTGGGCGCAGTACTGGGCAAGAAAATTTGAAAGGAGAGCCATGCAATATACTATGCCTCTAAGACTTTGAATCCAGCCCAATGCAACTACACCACTACGAAGAAGGAGCTTTTGGCCGTTGTTTTTGGTTTTGATAAATACAGGCAGTACTTGCTAGGATCCAAAGTGGTAGTTTACACAGATCATGCAGCTTTGAAGCATTTGTTGGCAAAGAAGGAGTCGAAGCCTCGACTGATTAGATTGGTCCTACTACTCCAGGAATTTCACTGGGAGTTAAGGGACAAGAAGGGAGCATAGAATCATGTGGCAGACCACCTAAGTAGGCTGTTGGTTCCAGAAGAGGAAATACCTATTAAGGAGACATTTTCAGAGGAACATCTCTATGCAGCCGACACTGTAACACCACCCTACAAGTTGATGCTTGACGTGCTAATAGGTGAGAAACATCCTGACCCTTGGTACTCTAACATTGTGAATTATTTGATCGCAAGGGTATTTCAACCAGAGCATTCACGAGGACGATGTGAGAAGCTAATAAGCGATAGCAAGTACTACACATGGGATGAGCCAATCCTGTGGAGGCTTGGACCAGATCAGATCCTTAGGAGTTGTGTTCCAGAGTGGGAACATGAGGACATTCTCCAACACTATCACTCATTTGCCTGTGGAGCCCATTTTGGGCCAAAACGGACTACGCAAAAGGTAATGGATACTGGATTTTATTGGCTAACATTAAACAGAGATGCATATCCATTTTGCAGGAATTGTGATAGATGCCAGCGAGGAGGAGATATTGGTGTTGGAGATGAGATGCTTCAAGTTCCGGTAAAGGTTCGTGAAATTTTTGATGTGTGGTGGATGGACTTTATGGGTCCATTCCCCGCATCAAATGGAATGTTATATATATTGTTGGCAGTTGACTATGTGTCTAAATGGGTGGAAGCAAAGGCTACCTGGACTAATGATTCAATGGTTGTTGCAAATTTTTTGTAGGCTAATATTTTTTGCAGGTTTGGAGTGCCCAAGGCAATCATTAGTGATCGAGGAACACATTTTTGCAGCCGAACCGTTGCAGCAGTGATGAAGAAGTATGGGGTGCAACACAGGCTTGCAACACCTTACCACCCACAGTTAAATGGATAAGCCGAGGTCTCTAACAGAGAAATTAAATGGACCCTGGAGAGGATAGTGAATAGATGAATGAAAGATTGGAGCCAAAAGTTGAATGATGCACTGTGGGCATATAAGACCGCGTACAAGACCCCAATTGCGATGTCGCAGCATCGGCTGGTGTTTGGGAAGATGTGCATCTCCCAGTTGAGCTAGAGCATCATTCGTACTGGGCAGTCCATAAATTAAACATGGACGCAGCAGCATGTGGAGAAGAGAGGAAATTCAAGCTGCAAGAGTTAGAAGAATTGAGGGAGGATGCCTATGAAATGGCCAAGTGGTATCAAGAACGCACTAAGGAGAGGCACGATCACCTAATCCGAAAGAAAGAGTTCAAAGTGGGCCAACAGGTCCTGATTTTTCAGTCCAGGTTGCGCCTCTTTAGTGGTAAGTTGATGAGCAATTGGCAAGGACCACTAGAGGTAGTGGCCGTGGGCCCAAGTGGAGCAGTGGAGGTGAAAGAGCCCGGACCGGTCAGCAATTCAAGGTCAACGGACAGCGTCTCAAGTATTACCATGAGTCGGGTCAGATCCAGACAGTGGAGGAACTCTCCTTGTAAATTTGTCCCAATCACTAAGAAGAAACAACTGAGTCTAGCCTTAGATTTAAAAGAATGGCGCTACTGGGAGGCAACCTAGTTTTCTTTTAAATTTTTTGCTTTTGTTTTTCATTTTAATTCTTTGATTTTCATTTTCTTTAATTTTATTTATTTATTTGGAGATGTTCGTGCTAATTTTTGAATGGTTGGGATGTTTAATGTTGCATGCAGGATAATTGGAGGGCTAGAAGCTCCAAAGAAAAAGAAAAAGGTGGAATGTGCAGCAATCATAAGGTCAGGGGCATCTCAGTAATTGGTGCCAGGGACTACAATTGCAATTCAGAGAAAGTGGGCCAATTTTGCGCAGAAATTGAACCTAGACCCAATTACCCACTGACCCATCAGCCCAAATAAACCCAATTACCCACCGACCTATCAATCCAAATAAACCCAATTAACATAGTAACCAAATTTTCTTTACCTCACCCGAATTACCCTACCCATAATTTATCAAATCCCTAAATTCACCATCATCTTCTTCCCCCAACTAACGATCAGCGGCCGCCTCTCCCAACCACCATTCCGTCCAAATTCCATGCCGCCAACAAGAGAAAGGCTCGGCTCTGGCTAGTTGATGAGCCCGGCGTCCTCGAAGCAACTCCCCTTGCCACTATCCTTCAAAATTGTTCTCTCCCGACACAGCCTGACACCGCCGCCACCGTCTTATCAGTCTCCCATCCACGTTGCCACCGCCCCAAGGCCTTCTCCCACCGGAAACCACCACCTACCCAACCCGACGCCATCCCCGCCCTTTTTGTGCTACCACCCGACACCACCACTACCCAATCTAACAAACCCACCTCCCTGACACTTCTCCCTGCAGCCTGCTCAAGGGCAACCCAGCCCACACCACCAAAAAAAGCCCGACCTCTGATGAAGAACGCCACTGCAGCGGGCCAGATACCAATTTTGGCGAAGCCTTCTGTCCGCCGTTCAAATCAGGCTGCCTCCCACTTCGCCTCCGCCTCCATGCATCAGAAAGAACCAATTCAAAGTGCTGAGGAGCCCTTCATAATTTCAGAAGATGAACAGTCATCTAACCCTACTGTTCCAGTGCAAAAACAACAACGGAAAGGGAAGGCGACACCAACTGCCGATGGGAATTTTTCTACTACCCAAGTAGAACCTCCAGTGGCATGTACTTCTACTACCTGCCTGACTATATCACCACCACGGGCGAGTATTTCTACTGCCCGGGAGTAGCCGCTGTGGAGAGAGCTTTCCGGTTTCCACCTGCACAGATAGTCCAGCAAGCACAAGTCAAAAGAAATTTGACTTTCACTACGAAGGATGAGATTGATGCTCTCAAACAGGTCTAAACTCGTTCCCCATTACCCTTGTACTTGCCTAATTTTTCAATGTTAAAGTCATTGAATATTTGGGATACAGTGCTAGAATTGTTTTCTAATATTGGCTGGTCTTGTCTGTTGGATTTACCTATTTGCCCTGTTTTTGTTGAAATGTTGCATGAGTTTTTTACTACTATGCATATGACCAGCCTTTTCTCTCTTTTAGACTGTTTCAGAAAACCCATGAATTTTCTGTGAATGAATTCAATATTTTATTGGGTTTTTGTGCTGAGGAAGATTTGGACACTGATGCATATAAAGCTGTTGAATTGTGATTTCTATCCTCTGCTCAACAATCTGCCTGGGCCCACATAGCCCCCAAAGGTGGCAAGTTTATCCCGTCCAAATCCGAGGCTTATTTGATAGAGAGTGCTGCACTTAAGTTTTGTCATTACCTGATTGTTCGTAAATTGACTGGTAGGACTTCTGCTCAGCATGTTGTGTCTTCCAGTGAATTGTATCTTCTATCATGCATGCTGCATAAGGTTCCTTTGAACCTTGGATTTTGGGTAGGTTATGTTTTTGGGGACATTGGAACCTATAGAACTAGACATTTGTCCCTTGGTCACTTTGTGGGCTACTTGCTCGTAATGCTCAATTGTTTGATCCCACTCACACTTGCATGACCCCTTCCCTTACCCCTGTGACTCTCACATCTGGATATCTAGTGCACACACAATTGCTGTATATGGTCTCCAATGGGACCCTTTGTTTCCATGATGTGGCTCGTCCACCGCCTTCTCGTGCAGCCAGTGCAGAATTTTTACAGGTGCAACAATCAGTTGAAGAGTTGAAGAAGTACCATGCTACTCTATAGCTCTAGGTCACAGAAGGCTTTTCTGCTTTACAACAACAGTTCACTGACGGTCTCGCTGCTATACAGCTACAGTTTGATCACCTCCGAGCTCTCTTAGCCCAAAATCGGGCAGAGTAAATATCTCTCCTTCCTTTTCTCAGTCTCTGTATTTTTATTGTTTTGGGTCTGTCTTTGTGGGTTAGTAAATTTCGTATTTGTGGATGTTCATATTATTTTTTAGTCTTGGTGTGTTTCTTATTCTTGTTTTGTGCTGAGGATATGCACAAATTTAAGTGTGAGGATGTGTCGATTCTGTACTGATCTTTTGTCTTTTGTGTTTTTAAGTATGTTTTGAGTCAAGTACAGCTCTCATTGTGATCTGAACATTGAAATAAGCACCATGAATGCATGATTGAGTTGGTATATGTTTACTCTTTTTGTTTGAGGTTTGTGTTTGTTTTTATTGCTTTAGCATGATCAGGCTACTTTTTTTCCCATTCTTAGCCATTGAAAATGAGTGTTTTGAGCCTACAATGATTTTTGGTGAGAAGTGGGAATCCCACTGTTTGCCGATCTGACTTGTTAAGATGGTCATTGTGTGGGATACAACTGGATGATGGGGGACCCTTATAGGATAACTAAGTTTGGCTTTACTTTTTGAACTTTCCTATGCATTAATCCATAGAAGCCCCTTTGAAGCCTTGACTGTATTTCTTGTGAGTCAGTAAATGAACCAAGGCCTAATTTTTATCCTCTCTTTTTTGCCCCCTTAGTGTGTATGCAATGTGAATGTTGTATTTTGCTTGCTAAATTGAAGATGATGTGTATAATTGCTACAAGAGAAGCATGTATAAAAATGTGAACCTTCCTGAATGTTGTATTGGTGTGCTGTTATACTGAAATAAAAGTGAGGAAAAGAGAAAAGAAGCAAAGTGTTGAATTGTGCAGCATTAATTGTGTGCTGTGAATGTTAAAAAATCTTGTGATTGCTTGCTAAATTTTTGTTTCGGTGGCTGAATTGTGAATGAAAAAGTTGAAGTAATGACCTGAATTTGTGAAGAGATAGGTCTCTATTTGCCCAAATAAGAGGCAACTTTGTGCAAATGCTGAGAAGGATGAGTGCAGTTTTTGTATGCACACTGAGTTTCTATTTTGTGCAGGTGACTTAGGACTAATTAGGGCCATACCAAGTTCGAATCCCTAAGCCCCATTGTGTCCAAAGATAAAGGGTTGTTCTTAACAGTTGTGTCCCCTCAATACGGAATTGTGGCAATGGGTCGATTTTCAAGCAGTGGATCATTCTGTATAGACTAGGGAGAGTGTCCTTAAATTTCTGAATTGTGAGAATGTGTGTTTTACTCCCTATAGAGTGCTGTTTTAAAAGAGAATTATTGAATGATTGTGCTAAAGCAATAAGTTCGTTTGCTTGGTGGATTGGTGGGGTTTATATATGCTATACATGAACATAAATTCGTTGGGGCCAGTAGGTATGAAGAGCATGAAAAGGGGCAATACATGGGTGTTTTGATTTGTCTTGTTGAGTCAGTTTTTTGAGTCCTGTGAGTCCTTTTTTGTGTCATCAGTTGTTTTCTTGTTTTCTATTTGAGTCCTTTTTTGTGTCTAGTTTTGAGTTAGTGCAAAAGCAACAAAAGTAAGGATGTGTTTTGGTTCTTCACTTCATGCTTGAGGGCAAGCGTTATTCAAGTGTGAGGATATTTGATGAGTGTTTTTTAGTTGTTTCATTTTAGCGTCTCTTGGGTGCTTTTCACGAGTATATTTATTGTTTTATGAAGCCAAGAGCAGGTGTTTAGAGACTGAGTCAAGAAGGAGAAGAATGAGCTAAAAGGAGGAAAAAGTGAGGGTCCGTTTAAGCAAAAGGAAGGTAGCAGCAAAAAATGTGCATCCATGGAGAAGTCTCTATTGTTCAAACCGTGAATTAAGAGGAAAAAGCCCAACATGCAGTAAATAGAAGAGTTATCTCAGTCTGAAAGTTTTACTGGAAAGGAAGAGATAAAAGAATATTCTGGAACTTGTTCAGGAAGGAGCTAGAAGGTGATAAGGATGAGATTTCATCCTTGGTTTGAAATTCATATTTGGAAGAATATTCAAAAGATAAAATTTGATGCTGATTTGTGAAATGATAAGATCAATTTTTTGATCTCATTGAGATGGAAGATACGTGCGCAGCAGCTGGAGGATAAATATTCTCCCTACTTTTTAGCAATTTATACTACTATAAATAGAGGAGAGTGATCAATGAAAAAATCATTCCGCTCTTAGGCATTTTCTTTATACGATAGTTTAGTTTTTCTCTCTAGTTTTTAGTTCTTATTCTCTTTAGTTTTCCATTAAAGCTTTGATACACTTTTTCCCAGTTTTATTCAGTTCTCCATTGATTCCAAGAGGTTTTTATATAAGTTTTTCTTTGTTTTTCGTACTGGGTTCAAGGAATTTATACAGTAGTTTTGCTCTTCATTTTGTGCGCTGGTTGCTCCTGTTCAGGCCTCTATTTGCCCAAACGGAGGGTTGGTTTAGACCTGCAATTATTAATAAGTATTCTCTTTCTTTTACTTCCACTTTGTTGCTTCGTCCTATGGCTTTTGCATTAAATCTAAATGTATTTGCCATGATTATGAGTAACTAAACCCTTTTATTCTAGCATTATGTGATGAAGTAGATCTATGCATGTATGAAACATAGGATTAAAATTGGTTCAAGTTCTTGTATTCCTAAATTCTGATCAACTTTTGTTTGATCCAGTAAAGTCAACTAGTGATAACCCTACCGTCGGGTAGTACAAGATAAATAGGTAACAACTTCTAAAGTTAACCCGATAGAGTGTTGGGTCCTCCTGGTAATTAATGCAGCAAATTAAATTAATAGGTGTCGTAGTGAACCCACGGCCTGTTACTTTGGTTATTTAGTGAGGTAGTTGTGTCGTAGGGATCCCACGGCAATTACTGACACAGTATAGGGGATTTGGTTATTCGTAGGGAGCCCACGGTAACCTATAACCAACCGATACATTGCTCTTTGATTTATTTGTGGTGTTAATGATTTCATGCATAGATTGATCTGATTCATATAATGTTGGAATATGCTTTTAAATGATGTTTTATTTGTTCTTGTGAAGTTTTACTTTTTATAAAATGACAAATTTTAAAGGTTTCTCTAAGACACAAAGGTGATTGCAAATCAAACCATTTTTCAAATTGATAGGAATGAGAGTTTCAGTCAGCTGTTCCCTGCGGATCGACCGTGCTTTCTATACTATTTGTAGTAATTTCTTGCAGGTTTAAGCAATGAGTTTTGTGCATTTTGGTAGCCTCACGACGGGCTCTATCACCGACCAAGAAGCGTCCCAGGCTCCACCAGCTTAACTGCCTTACTTTTGAACAATGTTATCAAACACTTTTTTCTTGCTTTCTGAATATTTTCTAACTATTTTTATTGGACAAACGGATGGGTTTTCCAACATAACGGCTATAAACGTTTTAACCTAGTTTTTCCACTACGGTGTTTGCTAACCTTCTGTTCACACGTAATATTTTCCTAAGTGTACTGCTTTCTAAGCCCAAGGGACTAGCTGCCCTTGTAAATCTTCTAACACGTAACTCCCTGTGGCCCAAGCTTCCACTACTCGATATGACCTTTCCCAATTAGTTACTAACTTTCTCTGGTCCTGCGGTTTGCTAATAGCTCGATTTCGCTAGACTAAATCCCCAGGCATAAAGGCTCGATGTCTTACCCACTCATCAAAGTGTTGTCGAAGCAAATTCTTGTAATTTATTTGATGTGCATAGGCTATATCCCGAACTTCTTCCTACAAATCCAAGCCAAGCTTCAAATTTTCTTGATTCTGACTTCTCTCAAAGTGCATGACCCGGGGTACATTATTCTGTACTTCTGGAGGTATAACCGCGTTAACCCCAAATGCTAACTCAAAAGAAGTCTTACCAGTGGCTGACTTAGGTGTGGTTCGGTGACACCATAATACGTGAGGTAACTGCTCCACCCAATTCTTGCATTTATCCTCTAACCAGGTCTTAAGTCCATGCAATAAGGTCCAATTAGTAAGTTCTACCTGTCCATTTGCTGGAGGATGAGCCACAGATGCTAGACGTTGGGTGATTCCTAATTTAGCACACATTGTTGTGAACTCTTTAGATTCAAACTGAGTCCCATGATCTGTGATAACATAATTAGGTATACCAAACCGACAAATAACCTGTCTCCACAAGAACCGAGCTATAAGGCGTCATGTAATGTTTGTCAATGCCTCGGCCGCCTCTACCCACTTAGTAAAATAATCGATGGCCACAACCAAATACTGGCAAGAACTGACCTTAGGGAAAGGAACCATAAGGTCTATTCCCCATTCTACAAAAGGCCAAGGTGCTAATATCCCTGTAAAACTGGATGCCGGCAGCCTAGGAATTGGTGCATGATGCTGACAACTGGAACAGTGCTGAACATACTCTGCCGCTTCATGAAACAAGTGGGGCCAATAAATTCTGAGCCCCAATGTGAGCTCCATAGTCCCCCTGCTGTATCTCTTTAAGCACGGCCTCTGCTTCTCCCAGACCAAAACAATTTAACAACGACATTAAAAACCTTTTTTGTATAGCTCATCTCTAATTATTTGATAATGTTCTGCTTTTTGTCGTATTCGCTGCGCTTCCTTCCATGATTCAGGAAATATGCCATCTTGTAGGTACTACCATAAAGGAATCCACCAGTCCTAACCTTCAAATATAGGTAAAATTGTTGACTCTACAGTACTTCGAGCTTGTACCTCTTCTACTAGAGCACTTTTTGTCAAATGAGAATAAACTGAGGAAGCCAATTTAGACAGTGCATCTGCATTTGTTTTTCCCCCCGTGGGACCCTCTCTATAGCCCATGTTAAAAAGTTTGCAGCTTTTGTTGTACCAATTATAAATACACTCCATCTGCCTATCTTTAGCCTTATATTCCCCCAAAATTTATTTGACGACCAACTGTGAGTCTGAACAAATTTTCAAGTTTTGGACCCCCAGCTTCCGAGCTAATTTTAGGCCGGCTATCATGGCCTTATACTTCGCTTCAATATTGGTAGCTGGGAAATAGAACCGCAGAGCGTATGTGTAAGCTTTTCCTGCCGGGCTGGTGAGAATGAGACAAGCGCCCAACCCCGATTGACTAGAAGCACCATCCACATAAAGTATCCATGAATCGTTACATTTTGTGATTGATAAAGGAAGCTCGGCTCCTTGTGACGAAACTTGTGAAGTCTCTTGGGTATCGAATATCCCATCTGCTTAAAATCAGCTAATACTTGGCCCTTAATAGCGGTTCAAGGCGTGAAGGTAATTTCGTAATCTCTAAGTTCTATGGCACATTTAGTGATATAACCTGAGACTCCATCTTTTTGTAAGATGGCCTTAAGTGGGGCATCGGTATAAATAGTGATAGGATGTGCATCAAAGTCCTATCGTAAGCACCGAGTAGAGTGAACAAGTGCTAAAACTAACTTCTCTAGGTTGGAATAATTCTTCTCTGCATCCTGTAAAATTTTGCTAATAAAATATATGGGTCTTTGAACTTGATTATCATCTCTAAGCAAAACTGAGCTAATCACAGATTCAGTAGTAGCTAAATACATGTATAATCAATCTCTAAGGATGGGCATGGTCAAAGACGGTAAAGAAGCCAAATATGATTTTAACTGTTCAAAAGCTACCTGACATTCTGGAGTCCAAACAAACTTATCTGACTTTTTCAAAATGTTAAAAAGGGTAAGGGCTTTTCTGCTTACCGAGCTAAAAATAATTTTAAAGTAGCTAACCTACCTGTATATTGTTATACCTCATCAATTGACCTAAGGGGGTGCATTTGCAAAGCAGCCTCCACTTTTTTTAGGATTAATAGAAATACCAGCCTCGGAAACCATGTAACCTAAAAACTTACCCGATGTAGCCCCAAAAATGCATTTTTTAGGATTTAAACGTAATTTATACTGAGCTAATGTTTCAAGTGTTTCACGAAGATCCAGCAAATAAGCAGACTCATTCCTACTTTTGACAAGCAAATCGTCAACGTATGCCTCCATATTTCGACCTAACTGTTTCTTAAATATTTTATTGACCAAGCGTTGGAAAGTAGCCTCGACATTCTTTAAACCAAAAGGCATAGTAATGAAACAATAGGTACCTTTTCTCTTCATCCTCCTTAGCCATAAAAATTTGGTTGTAGCCCTTGTACACATCCAAGAAGTTAAGAAAGTGAAACCCGGCTATGGCATCGACCAGAATGTCAATCAAAGATAGAGGGAACCAATCATTGGGTCAAGCTTTGTTTAGATTTGTAAATCTATGCACATACACCAGGTGTAATCTGGCTTGGGAACTAACAGGGGATTAGCTAGCCGTATAGGGTAATCCACTTCTCCAATAATACGTACCTCCAACAAAGCATGGACCTCAATTTCTACATATTTACTGTGCTCTCCTCTAAAATTGCGCTTGGCGAACCAGCCTATGGCTAGCCTCAATGGATAACCTGTGCTTAATGATGTTTCTGGAAATACCCTGCATATCTTCTGAACCTCAAGCAAAGACCTCCACAAACTCACACAACAAGTTAAGTAAATCATGCTCTAACTGAGAAGACAAATTAGCACCTACCTTGTTACCTTATTTGGGTCGACGACTAGGGGAATGGCCATAACCTTAGCTCCAGCCTCAATGAATCATTTTGAACGACCTGTAGGATCTTCCAGGTCGGTGATATAGATGATACGAGATGTGTTGCCAATCAAGATAGCGGGTGGAGCTCGAGCTGTGGGGGTCGATGGGATCACCTGTACAACGGGCAGACTGGAATGCACAGGCACCTACTCTTTTAATGAGGCTGTATAGCATTGCCTTGCCTGTTTGACATCACAACAAAGAGAAGCCACACCATCTATGGTAGGAAATTTCAAAAGCATATGCATGGTGGAAGAAATGGCCTGAAACTTATTTAATCCGGGCCAACCAAGGTACACATTGTAAGGTGATGGTTCATATATGACCACGATGTCTATAGTTTTTGTACGTTTTAGCTAGCAAGCTATCAAGGTGACTGGTATGCTTAACTGCTCAACAGGAATAATATGGTGGTTGCCAAAGCCAATTAACGGTGTTTGCACCGGGTCTAATCGGGCCTTATGCAACTGACAGCCTACTAATGCCTTTGTAGTAATGATATTACTAGAGCTACTTGTATCTAACAATGTCCTTTGTATATATAACAGTCAATGATAAGAAGATCATCACAATTATAAGATAAGAAATGATCACTATCACAAAATGTAATAACTAGGGCCATAGAATCCGCCTTACGCTTACCTAGAATACTATCCCTTTAGTGATATACCTATTTTCTTAGGCGATTCAAATCGCCTTGGGTCGGCCCCTCAGCAATGGTGTTAAAAACTCCAGCTATGGTTGGGTCGGCACCAGCACCTATCTGCTGAGCCCAGGGGTCGAGCTGAGAGCACTCCCGAGCTTCCCACATCGATAACACCCAGCGGGCCGCTCTCGCTGAGTGAAAGCTAGAGGCTTTGATAAAGGACCTCCTTGTGTATATTAGGGTAATTTCCTGGCTTGGATGAGTTTTGATATTTCTGAAGCGAAATCCCTGCAATCGTTAGTGTTATGACCAACATGTTTATGATAATTGCAATACCTGGTGGGGTTTAACCAATCTGTGGGATCCAGTATGGGCTGGGCTGGGGGGTAAAAACCCTTGATGCTGGATAGCCGTATATATGTCTGCCCGTGGTACAAAAAAGGGCTCAATCACATGCAAGGCATTAATACCGACCCCGGTCCTTGGACCAGCATTAGTAGTACGTACAAAGTTTTACCACTTTCCCCCACCAGAGTATGGAACGGGGGAAGAAGCCTTACGCTTACTGTAGGCATTGGAATGCCCCTTCTCTCATTCTTATTTTATTGCTGCAGCATCCTCAATAACAGTAAAATTGGTAGTAGTGACCATTATTTCGAAATAAGAATGCGGGGTTCTAATAGCTAAGGGTCCTGAATGCAACCCATTAATGAATGATCCCATCATAGTTCTATCATCTTTTTCATGACATTGCCTAGATTCTACATTAAAGCGATCTATAGAGGCCTGCAACCCTTCACCCACCCTCTGAGTTATGTTCATTGGATGTGAAATGGGTTTAGATTAGATTTTATTGCCCATGAAATTAGCTAAGAATAAATCCCCAAACTGATCTAGCGAATGAATTGAATTACGGGGCAGAGTACAATACCAATTGATTACCTGACCCTTAACGGTGAGATGAAACGTCATGCAACGATTAGCGTCAGATAGATTAGTAACATCCATCACACTCATGCATTGCATCAAGTGAGCTGTTGGGTTGGCGGTGCCATTGTATTTGTCGATCTTACCTAGACCCTTGTAACTAGGCAGAAATAGAGCTATTTGGATCTCCTAGCCAAATGGATGAGAAACGCGGGAGGTGGGCCCGATCCGTCCTTACTGAGGATATCCGGAACCTAGCATGACTGATTGTCCGGGCTGGGTATATCCCATCTGACCTGGCTGAAACCCTCCGGCACTAGGATAAATAAGCAATGAACCCCCGACTATCAAACCCCCAGCATTAGCCCCAGTATAATAATTTGGATTGAAGAAAGGAGGATATCTAGTAGGGGGCTATACAGCTCAGCTTATGCCTACACCATAGTGTTGAAATTGGGTCAGATTTGACTATACCATAGATCTGGGATACCCTAGCTGACCTCCCTCAGGACAATGTCCCCTACCCTCCCCCCACTTCCTCCCCCCAAAAAAAGGAAAATGCAGACCAGAAGAAATAGGGAAACCACCAGTCTGAACAGCAGGAACTCCCAAGGACCCAGGCAACTAGGGTGAACATGAGTGTGGGGTAAGGTAGTGTAAACAGGAGGAGGTTGCGGAGAGGGAGAGGGGACCAAAAGCATAAGTGGATAAAGAGAAGGGGCAAGCCCACCCAGGGTAAGGGGGATAACTGGGGGCCAGACCGGGAAAATTACACCAGGTAGAGGATGCAGGCTGGAATTCAGAGCGGCAGTTGGACCGGCCATCGAATACGAAAGAGCAAAGCTGGCACCCTACACAAGAGAAGTCACAGGCAAAGAAACCTCTGAAGTGACCTACGAAATAGGAAGATCTTCAATAGTAATAATTTCAGGGGCAACAGTAGTGACAACGGAAGTAGTAAGCCCCAAACTAGAAACAGGAGTAGCCCGAAGGCCATGGTTAACAAATTGAATCAACTGAGGAAATAAGCGATAAAACTTCCCAAACAGGAGTAGCCTGCGCTTGCTGAGTGGTAAGAGGGATGGCGGTGGAAACCACCATTGCCGTGGATGTAGTAACAGTCAAAGTGACCGGTGGGGTAACAGTGAGGGACAGCACAACAACGATGATGGAAACCGTAGCCACTACGATGAAGGCCGTGGCAGCACTGAAAGAAGAAGCATACATTCCCAAACATTCTTGTGTCATGCTTTCAACAAATTTCTTTAAATTATGGAGAAAATTTGATGATATGGCTTGATCAAACGATTCCCACAGACGGCGCCAGTTGATGTGACGCAAAAGTCCTGGATCTAGATGCTTCGGATGGTTGATGAAGATCATGAAGGTTTAGCTAAGATCTGGTGACAGTTTAGCTCGGATGGGTGATGATGTAGGTCGGATTGTTGATGTTATAGCAATGAATTGACTGTCTTCTTGATGAATCTGGCAATGAGGATAAGAAATAAGAACCAAGCGGGGCTATCCCCCTTGTTCCACCCCGACGCTCAAGTTAGTAGAGTAGAAGAATAAACTGTATTGACCAAGGGCTTCACCTCATAAGAACTTGCGTACTTGATTTAGTCTGATGCCTGAGTATATATAGCTCACTTGGGCTTGCCTTCTGCATCATTCTAAGCTGTATCATTCATTGCTCATCGTCATTGCCTCCAGTCTTGATTGGCTCCGCCCTTCTTGCCTTAGTAACTATCCACCCTATTTATGGCTCGGATAAGGCTCCTTTACCTTTATTGCTCCTTTGTCATTATTGTGTGAGTAACTCCTGCATGAAATCAGCCTTGTATTACTGTCCCTTAATGTTTCTTAGCTATCCTGTCATTGTTACCGTTGTTCTGACCTAAGATCTTCCTGAGCTCAGCTATCTTGATTACTCACCAACCTAAACTAGTTCTCTAGCTCATCTTGACTAAGCTACTGGTAGACCTAAGCCTGATTTGGGTTTTTTTATGCTTAAGTTCCTTTTATCTTTATTGGGCTTGGCCCAATAGCTTTTAGCTACTTTATGCACACCAACATTAAAGAAAACTTATTTAAATCAGACTGTGTTTGTGCTACGTGCATGCCTCGTGTAACCTGCATGCACACAATATTGTGCTACATTCATGCATGTTTTGTGCTGTATTTATAGTATATAAGTAGTGAGTAATTTTAAGACTGTACTATGCAAAGCCAATTGTCCATCAATAATCTATTTTAAAATTCGATACAAATATAGTGATTACAATACATTCGTAAATGTTTAAGAATTAAATACAATGCAATATATATAGTAACAAAATTTCAATTTATTTTTTCCTTTTGTAAGTTTAATTTGAAGAAAAATTTGACTTATAAAAAACTCTTTCAACTTTATATAGTTAACATAGTTATATAATATATGTTGGTGCTTCTGGTGCTCTTTTTGGATTACTTTGTGGCATACTCTCATCTCCAATTAACATTTCGCCGATAAGAGTTTTAATCCATGCACAGGTCACTCAATGCTAGGGCAAATGGCATTTCCATCTTCTCAGTAATCTCTAACTTGGGATGCTCTTCCTGGATAGCAACATCTCCTGGATGCTAAGCATTAAGGTTAAGTCACTTCTGCCTCACTTATTTGCTTTCCTGTAGCACGACGAGCTCCAGTAGGTTTAGTTGCATGGCTCCAATGAGACATTAACTTCAATGCCAGCAACTCGTATGGAAGTTCTGCGAGGCATGCCAACCCCCTAAACATGCTTCCATTTTCTATTTTAAGGTTCGATCGCTTAATTCCAGCTCCTTTAGTAACCTGAAAAATTCGGATTAATTTAACTATGTTTTTAGCTGGAAATTATTCTCGTTACATAATCTATTCCTATATAATATTGGAAATAAATTTTAAAAATATCAAAATTCGCACCGCATTTGCACGTACCTTCTTATGGAAGAAATTCCTACGTAATCGAAAATTGGGTATCCCATTTCAACCTATATTTATACCACAACGTGCAATTGAGGGGAATATGTATTTATTGCTCTAAACATCAATAGCTATCGCACGCATCTTGCACTATTCTTGAACACCCAGGAGCATCGTACCTTCTTTAGGAGATCGATACAAATATTTGTTCAAACAAATAGCAACGTAATCAGCACATTTCTTGAACACCCACCGACCCATGTTTAAAAACATGTTTTTTGAAAAAAAGAAATATAATGTAAAGAAAGGATAGAAAATATAAAAAATGTGTATTCAAAATATGAAAATCGTTAGCTAAATAGTAAAAATATGTACCGAGAATGATGGGATATTAATACAAAATAAAAATATTAAAAAACATGTTTTTAAAAACATTCTAACCATTTATGTCAAGCCTCTTTTAACCAAAGTATTCTGTGGTCACTAAGCATCAGCCAATTGTAATTGTTTTGGCTAAACTTGGAGGATTAATAAACCATCGAATATGTTGTAAATGTGATAGATTACAAAGTTTGTTTTCAATTTGAGAACTCATGAACAGTTTATTTAATAAACATCAGAAGCCGATTTTAGGGCTTATGATCTTTAAAAATTAGTAAATATACATAGTTATTTTTAGGTTCAATCGCTCCACGTTGCACTTCTCATTAATTGTAGCTCAACTCTCCGGGAAGAAGAGATCGAGCGCATCTTGGAAAACCGTCTGCCACATCGCACTTCCCAAATGGCACATCTTTGAAAAAATGAGATTAAGAGCATCTTTTTAAGTCTATCGCCTGCAGAAGCGATTTCACATTTACTGCTTATCTAATACCCCAGAAACACTTCTAGTTCTTCTTTCCTTTAGAGAGAAAAAATGATTGAAATCTTTGGTTTGCTTTCTTTTTTGTTCACCAAATAGACCGAAAACCCAAAGAAATGTTGGAAAATGGGTACAAAATTCAAGGGTTTTTTCCTTGGTTTTTGCCTTTTAGGTTGTATCTAAAATTTAAGTTATAAAAAAAAAAGCACATTATATAAGGTTGTTATAAAATGCATGCACCACGCACGCACGTGGCACAGAAAGGCCTTCCGTCATGCACATGCACTCGAATTCGATCAGGTACGTATCACCCTGAACTAGTTATTTTAAGATGGCGATTCCAAAATAACATATATTATTTTGGCTAACAAACTTTTAGGTGTAGTACCCAAAATAAATCAAGCCATAACTATTAACCGGAAGCTGCAATTGCTAATGATAGAACAATCTAAATTGAACAAAGTTCAATTTGCCGCACGTGAACCGAGGAACTAAGGAAGTCAAACAAACAAACTAATTGATCTATGGTTGCCGCATATTTCAAACTCACCACAATTGAGCTTATGCAAAATTCTAATTGCACACGCAAACCAAGGTAAACCAACAAGACAAAATGCAGGCTTTGTGCCTCGCAGAATCGAAGCAAAACAAGACTCCAACGTCGGAAACCAAAACAGCCGCAAGTTATTCTTTAATCTTTGTAATTTTCTCTATGATTACAATGGCAATCCAAAATATGTATTTATAGAATAAATTATCCCTGAATCCTACACTGATTTAGATTGTAACTATTTCCTAAAACAATTAGGTTTCTAAAAATACGAAACCAAACAGGAACCAAATGAATAGGAAATAGACATTAATAGGAAACTTAGTTTTAATTATTGTGCATAGCCTCCCTTAAACTAAGTACGCACCGTTAGACATACCGAATATCTTCTTCAACTTTGCAAATATCTCGACATTCAATGCCTTGGTAAAAATGTCCAACATTTGATCATCAGTCTTACAATAATCAACAACGATTTCCTTCTCATTAACCAAATCACGAATGAAGTGATACTTGATATCAATATGCTTACTTCCACCATGAAAGACTGGATGCTTCGTCAGCTCAATTGCCGACTTACTATCACATGAAAGACTGGATGCTTTGTCAGCTCAATTGCCGACTTACTGTCACATAACACCGTAATCGGACCATCCCCTTCATGCTGAAGGAAACTCAGCATCCTTCTCAACCAAATTGTTTGGATAGCACAATTAGAAGCTACAATATACTCAGCATTAACAGTAAACAATACTATCACTGATTGTTTCTTTGAACTCCAACAAAACACACCAGACCCAATAAAGAAAACATACCCAAAAGTGCTTTTCCTTTCAACTATATCACCTGCCTAATCACTGTTAGTATACCCAAGAACCATTACTGGTTCACTTCTCGGATACAAAATACTATATCCTTGAGTACCCTTAATGTACCTCAACTCTTTGAAGCTGCAAATGCGACTGACAGGGATTATACATGAATCTATTTATGAATCCAACACTGAAATTTATATCCGGCCTTGTAGGAGTCAAGTGTTTCAAACCAACCATACTCTCAAAGTAAGTTGGATCCACAGAATTCCCGATACCTTCCTTTGTCAACCTCAATATCTCTTCAGCTGGAGCAATGATCGGATTAGCACCATCCATCTTGAACTTGTTCAAATATCACCAGAATATTTCCTTTGGCAAATAAAAATTTCACGATCAGTCTGAGAAATTTCAATATCAAGAAAATATGACATAAGCTCCAAATCAGTCATCTCAAACTGTTTGATCATTGTCTTCCTAAAATCTGACATAATCTTTTCATTGTTTCTAGCGAAAATCAGAACATTCACCTACAAGAAAACAATGACAATATCCTCACTTGATGAAGAATTTAGATATAAATTATGCTCATATGGACACCTTTGAAAACTACTTTTGATAAATAATGTGTCAATACAAGTATACTAAGCTCTCGGAGATTGCTTCAATCCATATAGGGCTCTCTTCGAACGATAGACCTTATTCTCTTGACCTCTTTTCACAAAGCCAGGAGATTGATTAACATACACCTCATTTTCAAGAACTCCTTTCAGAAAAGTAGACTTCACATCCATCTGAAAAATCTTTCAATTATTCTGGGCAGCCAGAGAAATTATCATTTTCACAGTATCAAGTCCGGCAACAGGAGCAAACACTTCAAAGTAGTCAATTACAGGCTTTCGCTTGTACCCTTTACAACAAGTCCTGCCTTGTATCTATCAATCTCCACTAGGTTATATTTTGTCTTTTATACCCACTTTACACTAATAGGCTTCTTTCCAACTCAAGTTTGTAAGATCCCAAGTATTATTCTTCTCAATTGAATTCATTTCCTCATGCATTGCTTTTACCCAACGATCATCTCCAACAGCATCTGTAAAATTAACAGGATCACAATCTGTAAACAAAACAAAATTTACTACAACCTCATCAGTTAAATTGTCAACTTCATCCCCAACTACATGATTATTCGAACGAGTTGGCAGTTTCGACTCTCTTCGCAGACGTCCACTTGAGATGGAAGCTTTAGAAATGGAAGAATCACAAACTGGTTGTTGAACTGACTGACTCGAATCTTCAGTTGCATTATCTCCACCAATATAAATTGTTGATGATTATTTTACAATTTCTGATGCCTTCTTTTTCCAATCCCAAATTTCTTGCTCATCAAAAGTAACATCTCTGTTGATAATTACTTTCCCAGTATCAGGATTAAAAAGTTTATACCCTTTGGTTTCACCGCTATAACCAATAAAGACACATTTTTCTACTTTATCATCCAACTTCTTCCAATATGCATCCGGAACATGGGTATATGTAACACACCCAAATACTTTAAAATGCGAGATATTTAGTTTTTTTCCAGCCAAATCTCATACAGTCTTTTTGCCAATACTTCTTGATGGGCACCTATTCAACAAATAAACTGCACAGGCTATAGCTTCAGCCCAGAATTTCTTGGGAATACTTTTGGCTGTCATCATCGACCTTACCATATCCATTACCATTCTGTTCTTTCTTTCTGCTGTGGAGTGTACCTGACTGTCATTTGATGCTTGATCCCACGTTTTTTCCAAGAAATCATCACAGACTGTATACTCAGTGCCTCTATCAGTCCTAAAAAATTTAATGGAACGCTGACTTTGCTTCTCAACATAAGTCTTAAAATTATTGAAAATATCACATGCATCATATTAAACTTCAAAAGATAAACCCAGTTCTTCCTACTAAAATCATCAATGAAAGTGATAAAATATTTGTTACCACCCCGAGAAGAAACATAAACAGAACACAAGTCAGAATGAATCAACTCTAATGGCCGTTTTGCCCTCCTAACTTCACCTTTTGGAAAAGGCTCCCTATGTCTCCTGCCTGAAATACACTACTCACATTGTTGAGATTTAAAGTTAAGTGATGGCAATCCAAAAACTACATTATTCTTCACAATAAAGTTCAAAATGCCAAAATGAAAGGGGCCAAATCTTATATGCCACAACCAACTCTCATCACAGCCAGTGGTACTAAAGTAAGCTGAACTGCAATAATTAAGAGTGATTGGAAACAACCTCTATTGTCTCTACCTTTGCAATCATCCTCATCCGTTCATCGCAAATTGTGAAATACCATGCCTAAAATTATTATCATAATTTTTCTCTTGCAACTGACCAAAACCCAACAAATTCTTACTAAGATTAGAGACATAATAGACATCACTTATTTCACTGGTCTTCCCATTTTTTAAAGTAATAGGAATCACTACAAGAAAACTGACCTATTGCGACATATTTACATGCGGCATTACATGTAGGTGTCGGGAATATACAACACTTACGCATTTGTGTCTTATATTTGTGACATCTTTGCGTCATTTAGTTATTGCATCGCAATTTTGTGACATAGATTCGACATCCTTTTTTTTGTCTCAAAATTGTGACAATTTATTTGCTACACTTGAATTAAATGTCGCAGTTAGACAACACATTTATAATTGTGCCGCAAAATCGTGGCTTAATTGCGTCATATTATTAGCATGTCACAAATTAGCGGCATAATTTGAGTCATTTTAATTATTGCATCACACTTTTGTGACATAGATTCGACATCCTTTTTTTTGTCTCAAAATTGTGACAATTTATTTGCTACACTTGAATTAAATGTCGCAGTTAGACAACACAATTATAATTGTGCCGCAAAATCGTGGCTTAATTGCGTCATATTATTAGCATGTCACAAATTAGCGGCATAATTTGAGTCATTTTAATTATTGCATCACACTTTTGTGACATAGATTCGACATCCTTTTTTTTGTCTCAAAATTGTGACAATTTATTTGCTACACTTGAATTAAATGTCGCAGTTAGACAACACAATTATAATTGTGCCGCAAAATCGTGGCTTAATTGCGTCATATTATTAGCATGTCACAAATTAGCGGCATAATTTGAGTCATTTTAATTATTGCATCACACTTTTGTGACATAGATTCAACACTTATTTGTTTGTCTCAAAATTGCGACAATTTGCTTATGCGACATTACATTAAGATTATCATGAAAAGATTATTCATGATAGAGCCCCTATTAGGACATTATGAATTACATATATGTATTAAAAGGTAAATATGGATTTCCCTACATTTTTTTTAAGGTATTAAAAGGTAAATGCCTTAATAGGGGCTCTATTATGACATTATGAATTACATATATGTATTACTACACTATCACTTAAAGATATTAGGACACAATTAAACAAATGCCTTGAAATCCACTTTTTTACGACACTATTAAGAAAAAGCCTTTAAATCTCTATTCTATTACTACCTTTCTAACCAAGCTATTGTAACATTAGCAAACAAGTACATATTATGACATTAGAAACGTTTACCGAGTATTATAACCCTATTATCACAATATAAAAATGTCTCAATATCAACAAGTTTGAGGACTCCCAACGGCGTACAATGACTCACGTGACCCGAACTCCCATCGGCTGACTCACGCCTGTTCTGCTAACAATTTTTTTCGTCTTTTTTTTTTTTTTTCTTCTTCTGTAAATTCATCCATAAACTTGTGTGTCCGTGGCCACTACAACAAAAAATAGATTTTAAGACATTGACAAATGTATTATTATCATACCTTTTGAGGCATTTAATTTATCCCCACATTAACTTTAAGTGTGGCCTAAAATTGTGTCCTAATAGAGTATGTAAGTTATCGAGGCACTTTAAAATGTCTAAATAAGTTCCCAAACTATTACGAATAATTGATAATGAGACTTTATTAAATGTAAGGAAAGGTTTGTTGAGACATAATAAAATGTATTCATAAATAACTTGGTAAGACATTTTTAATTGTTTATAAGGCATAATGAAATGTATAGATAAATAATTTTTTAAGACATTTTTAATTGATAGAATAAATCACATATTATGACATTTATAAATGTCATTTTATATTAATTGCTGACATTTTATATTGTATTAATATATAGAATTTAATTATTTTATTATATTACTAAAATGACCTTTTATGACACTTTTAGATGTCATATTATAATAATTTCTGACATTTTATAATGCTGAAACAAAAATAATATAATACGCTTTTTTTATTTAGTGTTTTTATGAATCAGAATTTCATTATTTAAAAAACGGGGCACATTTTGGGCAATTTCTTGTGCATTCAATTGCTGTACAATATTATAAAAAATCAATCAATTTATACATATATCTAGTGAAAAAATAAAAAGAACAACTAATACAGATATCTAGTGAAAACACAAAAAGTATTTACTATTACTTCAAGTACTAAGAAGTTGTAGTAGTCATCATTACAATGATTAGAAATAAGTAAACAATGTGGTACCAACACTAACCAACTAGTAAAGGGGAAAAAAAATTAAAAAGCTAAAATCAAGATATGCAAATCAACAATTTAATTTGTTAACTAATAGTCCAAAATATTCAAAACAGAATAAAACCTAAACAATATAAGAAAGTTAGTTACAAATCAAAGATTGCCCGAAGTGAATGTATTTGAATTTATAAAAAATGCCTTTACATCTTCAAAGCAATCGTTGAACACTTCAATACAACTCACAAGGTGTCACCTGAATGTAAAAAATTAAATGCAAGAAACTGATATTGAAAAGTTAGCCTTAGCAAATAAATAAATATCTATTATATTACATACAAAAATACATGGCCGAGCAACCATTTCATCTAGAGCCCCTTCAAGTGTTTGACAATAATCATGAGGCCAATTGCTCTTTAGATTGAAGGTCTATTTTTATACGTACTTTCACTAGTTCTCTCCCAAAACTTCTCTCCCAACTACTTTATTAATTGTATTTTGTGGTTGAAAGTTCTTATCCATTGAGTTCTGCTTGACATATCTACAAATCATAACCCATATTGAAAAATTAATTAAATTAATACGAATGCGATAAAATATGATGGACATGGAAATTACATCCCAAGTGGAGCTTTGAATATGACAGTAAAGTAGAGAAAGATGATAGTGATGCTACAGAGTAATCTCATGATGAGAGGAAGATCAATTGGTATTGATATATTGTATATAGGGATTGGAGACTTAATGTTTATTATATGTCATATGAGGAACTGCTGGAACTTGGTGACAGAATTGGGTATGTGAGTATTGGTTTGAGGGAAGATGAGATCAGTGTGTGTGGAAAGCCAAGATTTCTGTTGCTGATGATCTGAGAAGAATGCATACAGATTTGGAAAGAAAGTGCAGCATTATCAGGAGGAATATGAAGGTGATGATGAGATGGGGAAACTGAATTGTGGACATTTCTTCCACCTTGAATGCATAAAGTAGTGGCTTGAGCAGAAAAATGCCTGCCCTATGTGTAAAACTGAAGTGGTGACAAAATAGGTACAAATGTAGAAGGAGTTCAGATTGGTACAACCCTTGCATTTCTGGTGTAGAGTTTTCTTAATCATGTCCAAAACAAAGATTATTTTTGGAGATTGTATTCCCAATGTCTACAACAACATATATATCTTCAGAGACTCAGAAGGAATATGATGATGAGCCTTTCTTTTATTCATTGTGTCAGTGTTTACTATTAATCAATACTCGTCCACAACCTGGAGCCGCTTTTGTACTTTTACTATACTATTGGACAAGAAAACTAGTTTTATCTGTATCAAATTGGCCCGCAACTACAATCAGATCCAAACACTCAAAATTCGGAGCAATTTTGCCCAGTTTGATCTATTTTAACATGTTAGTGTGAACAACCACCTACAACTTCCTCCATACAAATGCTAAAATGGAAACTAAGGTAGATTTGGTAATGGAATTCGCAAGAATTAACTGATTAGAATGGAATGAAATGAATTCAATACCTTGGACAAGCTGACCATTTAATGGGTTTTTGGCCATATTTCCTCCAGGACTTGGAATCAGGGGGTGGGTACACCTCTCCTTTACTTCTTGATCCATCCCCTTTTTCAATTGACACGGTTACCACCTTCTTTAGGGCACCTCTGCTACAATCCCCCAACCAGAAACAGCAAAAGATATCAACTTTCAAGTTTCAGAAGTTCCTGATCAATCCCTCCAACCTTCCAAGGAAAAACCCAGAAATTATAAAACTGAAAAAAGTGTTAAAGACTGAACCTTTTTTTGGGTGATGGGGCTTCATAGGAGGCTTCATCAGCAGAATAGGCAGAGTCGTCTACACCATTTTCCCAGGTGCTGGTGGAATCCTCTTGTTGATCATGAACAAATGGATTCTGGTGAAGAACCATAGCTTAGTATTATTAACAACAACCAAAAAAATCAGAGCCACAGCTTACAGAATTGTTGGATAATTTGCAACAAATATGGCCTGCTTATCTCAAACTAAAACTCGGCAAAACTTTACAATACTGATCTTGATGGAAGATTCTGATTAATGATTACTCTTTCAGCAGTTTATATCAGTGTTTGCAAAGCTCTCCTTTACTTCCTACAGTATAGTGGATCTTTTAGATGAATGCTTTGTTGATGCACTGATACTATTTCTCACATTATTGAAAACATACCCTTGTTCTCTCCACATGCATAAAAGTTACTGAATTGAATGAGACTGGTTGTTTTCCTATTCTAAAAAACAGAAAAAAAGGAAAGAAAAAACATGTCATAAAATAGAAAATGTATTGTCTTAATGTATAATCTTACTTAGAAGTTGTGAGATTGACTCATGTGAAAGACAAACTATTTTGAGTATTGTTTTGATTTATGTCCGCTATACGTACAAAATAGAGTTCCATCAGCTCAAACAACCAGATTCTTTGCTGGGAAAGGTTTTGAAAGCAAATTACTTTCCAAATGTAGGCTTCTTAGAGGCGAAAAACTAAGGAGCTGCGTCATGGGGTGGAAAAGTATCCTCCATGGAAGAGAGTTAATATAGTAGGGGCTAAATTGGTTTGAATCAGACCGGATGATGAAGTTATTGTGTTATCATGCTATTTTATTTGGAAACTTTGGAATGCAAGAAATTTTAAATTTTGGGAAGGCAAAGATGGACAACTAATAGCTTCAGTTCAGGCAACGAGAAAATTAACATAAACATGAGAGGTGTAAACTGAAGGCCCATATAGATGATTACGAGAAAAAATAGTATTATGCAAAGTGGGAGACCAATTAAAAGCTCAAAACTAATGCAAGAGGAGGTTTTGGAAATTGAGATCGGGATGGATGAGGCATTTCGGATTAATGAGTACAAAGTAGCAATTGGATGGAATACAACAGATGCAGCTGAACTTTGTTTAAAGAAGAAAGCAAACAGATATAACTCAGTTCGAGTCACCACAGATAGCCAGGAAGTTGCATATCGCAGGGAAGACAGCAGTACCATACATTGCAAACAAACTTGAAAGTAACCAAATGAGCATAGACAAGCCAAAAAATATCACAAAATTTTCACCACTCCAGTAGCTAAATAGCAGTGAAAAGCAAAAAAATTAAACTTTCACCACTCCAGTAGCTAAATAGCAGTGAAAAGCAGAAAAATTAAACTTTCGCCCAACTCTTAAGCAGTATAAAACGAATTTGATCTAAGTATCTCTGAATCTAATATTATGAATCACCATATACAAATCAACTACCCAGACTTAAATGAAACCAATACGGAACAAAACATGAATCCACTATATATGAAACATAGACACAGATTTTGAGATATATCAATCAAAAGGGACCGAAATTGATCTGAAATATGAATTCAACATCAAAGGAGCAAAAAATAAACCATGTGTTTCACCCATATTCATAATTCACCTTTTACGTTCATTCCGTAAGCAGAGAACTCGTAAATCTTGTTCAGGGGCACCGAAATCCTTTCCTTTTTTCTGGATTTTACTAGAAAATTTCAACTTTACTGTTCCCACAGCACATATTGGAAGTTTTCGTATTCTATAATCCATAATCTTACCCAGTGGTTGCTAAATTGGCTAATCACGAAGGCTGCAATTGCGTTTCTTACATTTTCGATCATACCTGCACAATTGAGTGAGTAAATATACGAAAATTTAAAAGGGGGGCAAACTGCGAGATTTCTGATCAAAGAAGAAAACAAATATGTGACCTCTGTTTAGAATCTATACTATGTGATGAAGATGAAGAATTCTGATATTGTTTGGCCTACCGTGTCGTGTGATGAACTTTGGAGAAAACAAGTATGTGACCTCTGTTTAGCAAAAGGGCTTATTTGGGGACAATCTTAAGCGAAATTGTCTTACGGTCCATCACGATATCTCCAATCTGACGGTAATCCTTGAGATCATGAAACCAGGACGTTTTAAGGCAATAATTTCCCCGTTCACCTTCTCTCTTGCACTGAAAACTTTCTCATAAGTCCCTTCTCCATCTTTCTCAAAACTAGGACATCGGTTGTCTTCTATTGAGAGGCCTGCATCTGGAGCTACAGAACATGATGGCTTCTCGATCCCCAAAGCAGGGGCTTTGGAGGAAGTAGAAACTTTTCGAGGATATAGATGTAATGGTTTCCTCTTCGGGCGAGGTAGAAGAATTTCAATTGGTTTGACCGTGGCGGCATCTCCATTGCCAGACTCACGCACCACCTAAATCATTAAAACCAATCATAAATCAGAATAACAACACTCATAAAATAAGAAGTTAGTAGGTTGCACGCCTTAAGTCATAAAATTGTATAACTTACATCTACAGGCAGCACACAGATACAATATGAGATAATGGATATTGGTATAAATTAGTAAACCTTAGTAAAAAAAACTTTCGAGCAAGACTTCAAATTTGCACTGCAGTTTTCGTTCCCACATGCTCTGCAAATCGATAAGATCAGTAAACCTTAGTAAAAAACCTTTAAGCATGACTTCTAATTTGTACATGCAGTTTTTTAACCCAAATATACTCGGCAGATTGTTAACATCATATTTGTTATACAGCCCAGAAAGCCAAAGAACTACAATATGAATAATATCACACCTTCTATACGCCTCCAGGCTCGGCCATACGACTTCAAAGCTACAAGAAACTTGTTATGTTCCTTTTCTGTCCACCTTTCTCTTTGTTTGGTGATTGTGTATAGCTTCCTGACCTACTTGTCAAGAATTGGAACAATGAGAAACATCATAAACTATAGCGTGCGTGAAATGATTACCTGCAAAAATAACTCACTGTCTTTGTGGTAGGAGAAAAGTGTGTCCCGATTAACATAGTAGAGATCACACTCATTTGGAGAGGGCAACATGTTTATTGAAATAAATAAAAAAGAACAACAAGTGGATTAAGTACTAAACAGTACCAATTGCCACAAATCTAACCACCAACTTCCAACCTATTGATATTTGGGATAGAGTTTGTTGCATCCAGACAAAGTAAGCCATGAAGCCATGATTCGATTGGATCACCAGACGCATATCTGATTGATTCACTTAATTCTATCTTTTTGAAAAGCCTACCTACAATTGAGTGTCATCCACGAATGAGAGAATATACAACCAACAAACAACAAAAAAAAGATGTTCATTGAGTCAATCTCAAATTCACATGAAGTTATTTTCATAAGAAAATTCACATGAAGATACAAAAAAGAGCCACAAAAAGGAACATTTACAGTAGCAGGACAAAGTAACCAACAATAGTTAATCTGATGCAGAAATATATTGGATCGGGAAATAAGCTTATTAGTCAGAACCCATTTATGATTTGGATTAGTATCTGATTTGGATTTTTAGTTTCCTTCAATGTTCACCATGGCATGCACATTCGTATAATGGTGCAAGAGACAAAGAAACTTCACTCTTACTGATTCTTTCATCCAAAAAGACATCTAGGAGTTAGGGTATTGCAATGGGAAAAATATGCTACCATCTTTTCTTAATGATCAGTGAATAGATGCTTTAATACTTGGTTGCTTGTTCAGCACCCAAATTCCATAACTCAGAAACAGCAGAATCATGTCCAGCACCCAAATTCCATAACTCAGAAACAGCAGAATCACAGCAAACGCATGTTCCAGCAATACTTAGCTGGCCGAGATTTTTTCCATTCCATGAAATCATTCTGTTTTCAGCAACTATCCAATGTTGCTGAAAACACACAACAGCACAGCTCTATCCAAACACCCACAAATCTCAGTAGCCATATTCATCAGAAATCAGCAAGAATTCCAGATTTTGGATTCCGAAGACAGCTTCAAAGAAATTCCAGAATTATAAAGTCCAGAATTATAGTTATCCAATATTCTTGCTTCATTCTTGCACCAATACCCAACAACGTCAAGAAGAAAGAAAGTGCACCCTTCATTCTTGCTTCATTTACCATTGAAGCTCACAAGCTAACTCTGCGGGTGAGAGAAAAAAAAACAACTCTCTTTTCTATGAATTAGAAGCAATAGCAACAGTAGGTGTGATTTTTTTGCTTTTCTAGGTAGAAACTTCCATTTTGTTGAAGTCAAAGATCAAACATCAAGAAAAATGAGGGCTTTCTTTAAAATCAAAATACATAGAAACACAATATATGTGTGCTGTGCTTTGACTATGCTTAGAAAGTTTTGATGTTGAGTGCAAAAATGACATCACTTTTCATCAGCATGTATCTAGGTTCCCAGATTCTAAGAGTGGAAACCAAATTACCTTATTTAAAATTCAAGCCACCAAATCTGAACATTTAGAAAACTCAAAGATTCACCTAGAGTTAATTACCCTCTGAAGCAAACTAGCAGAGTGGTCAACGCTTATAAGAGGAGTTAAAAGCAAAATACTTTCTGAATGGAGGAGTGCTAATCAGGCAACCTCAGCTTGAAGGGGCTACTTATGTTTCACCAAGGCGGATATATAACCACGGAGGAGGTGGAAACAAAAGGATAGAAGCCTCCATGAGTTGCAGAAACCACAGTTTCAGGATATGTAACTGTCCTGTAAAGTCATTGAAACTAATATGCAGCACCCAAATTAATAAGGATATACTAATAAAGTCCCTCCTATACCCATATCAATCTGCTCTTGAAACTGAGGAACAAAAAATGGATTAATTCAGAAGAGCTAATGCATGTATATCCACAGTATCTGTAACATCACTGAAAAAAAGGTTTCTTTTGAATCACAATTGAGAAAAGAAGATGTTCGAGGTTTACTAATCAGGCCTTTGACCGATCAAAATTTTCAAGTATTACAGAACTAGAGCATCATCGGATTCCGGATCAGAACAAACGAGGACGCAGAGATCATATTTTTGCAACAAGAACAACACAAACAGAAGAGTAAATATTCCAAAAAATTACCTTTAGGAATGTAGACGTTTCAATTAGAGTAGTGGACGTAGAAGCACCAAAGAATCCCAGGTATGAAACAGAGCAAGCTACTGTCAATGTGGTTCCGGAGCCATCCCTGGAAGAAGTGAGGAAGCGGGCCCCACAAACTCTCCGGTCGACCGAGGGATTCTTTTCAAGTCATCAACTTCAAACGAGCTTTGACTTTGGGGACCTCACAAGGAAGCACAACACCATAGGAAAAAGGTTCTGATCTACTTTGATTTTAAGCCGGGAAGAGGGGAAGGGACACACAACATTACAACGTGCTGTTATTTTGTGCCTGTACAACAAAATTGAATGCAGTTATTTTGTGCTCAATGAAACATACACAAGAAAACTTTGTTAAACAACATCCTGAATGCACCTCATTACTAGTTTCCAGGTCTAAGCAGACGCATAGTCACAAAGCAGAATAATTCAATTCAAGTATCAAAAGAAGGCTTGTGTTACTTTATCTAAAGCCAACTGATGAATAGAAGCAATTGATCTGCTTACCAGTGTAGGAAGTATTCAGACAGAGTCATTCGGCATAATTAAATAGTACCAGGTCATATGCTTGTGGTGATGCAACTTCCAAGAAGGGCAAATGAACTATGGGGTTGGACTGAGAAATCAGAAAGCCAATGATTTTTCCATAAGCCATTGCAGTAGCAACACCAATAAACAAGGATGGTGCATAGTAACCTCCAGCTAAACCAGATGCCTGACAGAGTGAAGTAACAAATATTTTGACTGCCCCGAGCTGAAGCAAGAGATCAGCAGAAATACCTTGCACTAAAGGACATGATTCCAACAAGATATCAACATTCTCAAACCCTCCGTATAAAATTTCTGGATATGCTAAGGCTATTAAACCAACAACTAGGCCTCTAAGTATAGGAAAAATGGATTTTGGAAAACCAGAAACCTTCATAACATTGTCAATAGTTACCACCGTAAATGTAGTGCATCTAGAAAAGGAGACAGATACTATGCCACACACCATTCCTAGCAAAAGATACAGTGGCAGTTCTGGAAAAAAACAAGAGAGAGATTCATTATTAATCTCGAGCAAGGAGAAACATCTTTCTGTTGAACACCCAACTCAAGATCCCTTATTGGTAATTAGGAAAGGCTTAACTTTTGGAAAATGGAGCAAAATGAGATAAAGATGAAAGCAATGTAGAACCAACAGTGGCTTTAGCTGGTTATCCATTTATTTCCATTGCATCCAACATTTAATCCATCCATTGCAACAAAGTAAAAAATTAATGATATTATGAGCAAACAAATCAGTGATTACCACTTGGTAAACGAAAGTCATAGTTTGGCACTGTGAAGGCAGGCTCAGAGACAAGACCAATTTCTGCAACCACAGAAGCCGTAACTGCACTAAGAATAACCATTGAGGTTGCGTTTGTTAATGATGAGGATGATTCTACTGGTGCTGGCCACAACACTGATTCTACAGCAAAAAAGCATAAAGGGATTGGAATACTACAAGTAATAGATTAGCTGAAATATCTTTATCTAATGATTTTCAACAATGCTAGATGATGATTGCCACAGTGGTTAGATGAAGCATGGAAGTTGGATTATAATGTTCTTTGGTAAACCTTTGTGTCCACATAGCTGTTTGACTCCTAAAAACATGACATATGATAAAAACAGTGCAGCAGAACTGGAATACGCTAACAAAAAATAGAAAATGTAACTTTAATAATTCAAGAAACACTGTGCCAACACATAGGCCAATCAAGAAACAAAGGTACATATTCCTATTCATATTTGTTGACACAGTAAAGTTTGATGAACTAGTAATTTCCTAAGAATTTTTCCAACAAGACATAACCCCAGTAGCCAATTTTTATTTTCCCACATTAATATCTCTACTTATATAAAAAAAAAAAAAAAAGGGAAGAAACAATCGGGAATGTATGTATACATTTAATAAATACAACTAAGCTTTACACAATAACATAATGGTCGTCATAAAGCTCATAAAGCTAAATTCTTACCTTGATATTGATGCCACTTCAAAGCCTAATCAACTAGGAGGTGGAACAACTGAAACTTTGACAGCAAAAGCTGAAAACCCCAAGAGAAAACTTTGAGAAAATTGTTGACAAAAAAGGATTAAAAATGGATCATAAAGTGAAAGCAATCTTCTCCTTGAACCACTGCATATTTAGAGGGTAAATAAATGTAATAGCTAGAATTTCTATTCAAAGTTATCATCTCCCCTGCTTCAACCGCTAAAATATTGCGCCTGTTTTCTAAATGTCCTGAAATCTCGTCGCTACCAAAAACAAAAAGAAATCATGTAAATTAAGCCCAAAATCATGTACAAGCTTACCTCAAGTCAAATTTGAAACACCAAGTAGACCAACTCAAAAATTTCAACAAACGAAGCTAATTAGGGGTTATAAATCCTAACCCCAAGGTCCCCCAAAAACAGTGTTGCTAAGGAGAATCCTGCATTTCTAGGAAGAACTACGAAGACAAATAGCAAAAAACCATAAAGAAGTTGGAGGGTACCTTATGCGCAGTAAATAAGATATTTGGAGAATCCAAAACATGGTTATACTCCTCGAAAGTGTCAGATATTTGGTGAAATAACCCAGTAGCCTCATTTGAAAATTGTGGCGATGATGATGAACCGGAGGGAACAGCAAGAGGCTGATAGTAGCGGGAGAAGTTCTAAAGGGCACGACCGCAGGTTGGAGAGGTGAAGAGAAGACAGGAGGACTCGGTGGTGTGCTGAGATGAGGAGCAGGAGTTGTAGTTCTAATCCGATTAGCAGTAGCAAGTGAATCTGGTGGGCAACGTGCAAAAAAATTCACAATACCTAAGACTCATTTTCTATTCATTTCATTTTCATTTTTAGCACGTCTCCTTCCCCACTTCCCACCCATATTTCAAACAAATTTATATTCCCTCTTTTCTTATTTTTTGACTTTGAGAGGGAAATGATAGAGTGAGTAAAAAATATGAGTAAAAACACTGATTACTAATTTAATTTAAATATTAATTTTATTTTATTTGCACAGCACTTACTTTAAGAATTTACTATAAATTTTTATAGATGCATAATCACTCAACATAAATTTAACTATTTTTTGAAAGAGAAAATCATGATTTTAGTTTCCAAAAGTCTAGTCATAGTTTTTTTCAAAGTTGAAGAGAAACCATTTTTAACGCATAGTCAACTGTCACGAATGGTCAACGCATATGACGGTTAGTAAAAGTCAACATTCCCAAACTTAGGATTAAAACTATTGAGGGCTTAAATTTCACGACTAAAAGTGTCTTTTTTTTTTTTTTTTTGTAATACTCCTTCCCTCAATGTTAAACTATCCTAGTTAATTTTTTTTTTCTTTTCATACTTATACTTTTTATGAATTTTAATTTTATCCATTTAATTAAATTATCCTTCACATAAATAAATAGACTTAAAGTATAATATTTTTAAAAATAAGTTTAATCAATAATTTGAAATTTTCAATATTAAATTGAAAGGGGCATTAGCACTCAATAAATAAAAATATAAAACGTAATAAAAGATGACAATTTAAAAAAGAAAGGAAATTTATAAAATGCTGAAAAAATTTGAGGCTATCCAAATTAATAGAAATACATGAAACATACTATCCATTATGGCGTCGAATCGAAAACTCAATAAATACTCACTTAGTCTATCTGATTTTGTGTCTAATGTCTAGTGACACGTTGGACTATTGAGCCAATCATCGATTCACAAGTGTTGTTGACACCTCTTATATAAGTTGCATTTCTGTACGTAAAGCTTTGTTTGCGAGTCGCTTGTCCTATCGCAGCTATGTGTCAATTCGATGCCACTGGTGTTGACGGTTTTTAGAAGAAGTTTATTCTAGCAATCATGAAATTTTGATTGTCGAATTTAATGTCGAGTCGATAGTCCAGTAGACACCTTGTTATATTTCTCTTTTTATGCAATTTTCTACAAGGCATTTAAATCCAAAGCCATTGACTAAAATAAAAAAATTTAAACAAGGACTCATACCATAAGTCTAATAATTTAGTATCAACCTCATTAGATGTAATTTTATAAAGCTTTGAAACAATTTTTAAAAATTCAAATTTGTGAACATATATGCCTTTTATAGTGTTATTAATTATTTTGTTAAGATAGAGAAATTTGTGTTGGCTCTTTTGCTTTAATCAAAATCCAGGCCTGCAATACTACAGTTGCTAGGCACAAAATATGTCATTTGCACTCACCGGTTTAAGTTTGGGTCACAATCAAAGATTGTTGTACTGTCGAGACTCTCATCTTACATTGTAAGAGACACAATACACGTGTGAATTGGTTAAAAAATAAAATTTTAAGAAAAACATAATATTTCGCTCCCTTAATGGAAACATGATTTTTTTAAGTTATCGTCTCTATAGAGAAAAAAAATTTAATGAAATACTAATGTTACAACATAATTGTAATTCTGTAATAAAAATAAAATAGTTTTATTTGTAACAAATATATTAAATTATTCAAGGATATAATAAATTGTACATACTTTAATGCCTTCAAAACATATACAAATCAAAATTCATTTTTATTGAAATTAAATCATCATTTACCAAATTGAAAAATAAAAATATTTAATAAAAGAAAATATAGTTAAATTTAGACTCTGAAGAAAAAACTTTACAAAACAGAGGGACTGTTTTTACAAAATTTGAGGGGGGAAATAAAGCCGCCTAACACTTTCAAAACATTATTTATTTCTTTTTCGCCTCCTATGAGTCCTCTCTACTCCCCTCGTTCAAATCTCAAGAAGGGTTTCTAGGTTGGAAGATACACAGTTAGGGGCGTATGGCTTTTCTTCTGCAGATGATGCTACTCAGTCTCAGTTTGATGACATTCCTGATGATGCCAAGGCGAGAGAGAAAGATGTACTTTTCGTGTGGCTATCTCAAAAAAGTTTTCAGAAGGGATTTGTCTTTGCAGCAATTATTTGGTTCTAGATAATCACGTGTATACCCACGGGTTTATTGAGTCTCGATCTATCACTTGGAATTGGGGGCATGCCAAGGGGAAAGATTATTGAAATTTTCGGGTAAGAACAAAGAAGCCCTGGCAATACAATATTTGCACTTCATGTAATTTAAAAGATTGAAAAGTTAGGAAGGTATTTAGTACTTTGACAGGGAAAACCCAATGAATCCATGTGGTGTTCTGTGTTTTGTAATTTCAGAAGTTATTGGGTTAATGATTTATAAACATTTATTTGCTTCAATTGTTGAAAATTTCAGTTTCCTCCAGTTGGGTCTTGCTAATTTGATATCCGGGTAAGCATTTACATGCTTTTGAGGGTTTTTGTTATTGTTGTTTTTTTCCTGTGTATGTAATTGTTCAAAAGTATTAATCACTATTTACCTTTATCACAATCTGCTCCTTTTTTTGGGTTCCCTTGTTATTTATATGTCATTTGGTTACGTGGGAAGCTTGTATAGGAAAATAATGAATTACAAAAAACTCTTCAATTTATGTAAGTCTTAGTTTGACAATGACTCAATATGAAATGCAAGTACTAGTTTGACAATGAAGCCGCGCCTGCTGTAGGGGTGCACTGCAGAGATACTGCTCTCCTCCTTTATATATTACACACCTGTGTTTTTTGGGTTTTTGGGGATTTGTAAAATCTGCAGATCGAAGAGAATATTGTATCAGAGCCTTCATATGCTATTGAAGTTTTTCTTTTTTTCACCCTGGGTCATCGAAGTTTTACAGAATATACACCCATTTCAAATAAGCAATAACAACTTCTCTTTCCATTATAAAAGAGGAACTTATCATTTGGTCTTCTCTCTTGGAGGTAGGATTCAGTTTTCCTTTGCAATTCCTAATAGTGAATGTGGTTTGATTGAAGGGCTGACTAAAGCTCTTTTTCCTAAAATCGCAATGTCTTTGATTTCTTATGGTTGCTGAGGGTGGGAAAAGTTTGGGTCTTTCTACTACCTTTATGGAAAACATTGGATGAGTTTGGAATAGGAGTTATTTTCTCTTTTTATTAATTTTTTTTTTTGGGGTTCTTAAATGAATGTTGCAATTCCTGAATGTTTTTTACTAGCTTAATAATATTAATTTCTCTTGACCCTATTTCAAATTTTGTGGCTCTTACTTTACAAAGGGCACACTGAATATTATGTTCTTTGCCACAATAATATTAAATTTTTGCATCGTGCATATGATCATTGATTAAAGGTTGAATGCTGATTGTCAATTGCATTGTTCTTGAGATGCACTTAGGGCCTGTTTCTTTTTATGGGTTTTTGAAAACTTAATTTTGGAAATGTGCTCATCCTCTATGTAATGTTTTGGTTTCGGTTTGGGGTGAGAATGTTTATTGAATGACAAGTCTTGCAACATGATATTCTTCTTTTAATCACTTTCTCCTTTTGTGGTACCCTATTCTCATTCGAGCATAGTGGGATAATGGTCTAATAGAATGATGGTATTTATTCTTTGTTTAATATAGTGGGATTTTTATTTTTTGTTTTCGCTCCACAATCTGTGATCTCCAATTTGCTGGCTATCATTGAACTTCTTTTCAGAATCGAATGAGCAATTTGTTACCGCTTGCTTCAGGAACAATATGAAATAGTTTAAATCAAACTTTGGCATCTTGAAATTATTTGTGTATTGTGTTTGTGCATCTGCTTATGCCCATTACATCTTCTCTATCTTGTCTTGCATCATTACTCTGGCTGAATTTGGCTTATTTGTTAGATTTTTGTTGAAAGGAAATAAGGAGAACTTACACTAGTTTGTTTCCATCTGCATTAATGTAGTATCTATTACCTAATATTTCTGATCCGTGCCTTCCAGAAAAGCAAATCTATAACGATCAAATCTTTGGAAACTACAGAAAAGAAAATCTTTGTCCTCTTTTTTTCATTCAAGAATCTCATCAGTTTTCCACAAATTATGTACTCAAGGTTATCAGGGAATGCAATGAGGCTTGGAGTAAACTTGTTGGGAGATCTAACTCAGTCATCTCTGAGCTGTGTCTTTGATTAGTAAAAACTTTATCATTATGGTGTTCTAGCTGTTGATTTTTATTGGCAATACATGATTGGTCTACAGACTGCTAAAATTTTCTTAGATAAAATTTTTTTCTGCAGCATTCAGTTTTCTATAAGTCAGATTTAGTCTGCACTAATATCTGGAGAGTCAATTTGAATTGCTTCCAAACCTTCTTATATAAGGTGTGATGACACTAGAATTCTCGAATTGTCAAAAATTCGTAAGTTTTAATCAGTTTTTCCTTGTACTGATTAAAAACCTACCTAATTTTTTATTTCTTCTTATGCTCTATTCAAATAGGTAGCACCAAAACCCAATTAATTCTTGTCATTTGGTAGTGGAGTACATGATTTTCCCAGTAATGAGTTAGCAAAGCTGAAAATTTTGGTCTCCAAGTTCAGGTATCCTAATGAATGTCTTAAGATTTAAGCAGCATTTTAAAACCATAATTAGAATCAGACTTAGAATGGTGATAAACATGAAAAAAGTGAGGTCTCTTTGTGTAAGTGGAGAATGATTGTGTTGCATCAAGGCTGACTTGTAGTTTCTGAATTACGGATTATGTAGCTAGCATTACATTTGCTGGGGGAGTTGGTTTGCACATGCATTTGCTTTTTATTCTTACTCGAAATGATATTTTTGGACACTCTTAAAAGAGTCGATCTATAAGAAACTACTATCCAAGTTAGAAGTTTAGTGTTTTGTTTTCTTCAAAATTCGTTGTTTCAGTTTATTTGACAACAAAAAGTGATAAATTACTGCAGAAATTTGTTTATAGTAGTGATTAGTATTTCAAGGATTATTTTTAGAATAAGAAAATAGCAATTGAAGATCCTTTTGTCCAGAAATAATTAAGGATGTTGTTCTGTATGAATGGTTTTTAGTTTGCAATTTCAGAAAATCCAGGTTAAGAAATTAAGATACCATGTTCCTTAAATTTTCAGGATCAATACAGAATTATAAAAGGACATGATATAAATATTCATAATTTCCTACTCTAGACATACATCAGAGGTGCATCACTAAAAGGAATGTAACTCATAGTCATAATTATAGATGAAATACTATTATTTTAAATGATGTTGCTAACTGGATTCAGATTTGATGAGAAAAAGAAAAAGAAAAAGAAAAAGAAAAATAAATACTTGATCATTTCCATCATGGTTTGGAGTCCTCTTGAGGAGATAATTAAACATAGAAGATGCTCATTTGTTAATGCTGTTGGTGAGGATGTAAGGAATGTTGAGGACCAAAGTAGACAAATTCCTACAAAAGTATGATGACTATCATATAGTGCTTTGATAATATTTCACATATGTATATATGAAATTTGTGAAATATATGTCCATGAATTTTGATTTAAGCACCATACACCTCCATTTAACATATTTGTTCTAATGGTGTGGAATTCGTAAATGAGTTGATATGTGTTACAAAATGGAGATGGTCCCGGCTCGATTCCTTGGCCACACCCACTCCGATTTGTTGTTTATTCTGAAGCCATTGAGCTCCTTATAACATGTTTGGAGGGATTTAAGCTTGGAGTGAAGCTACCATTCGGATTTGGGAGGTTTTTCAATTCCAGATTACCGATTTTTCCAATTTCTACGGTTCATCGAACTGGGTTTGTCAAAAACTCACGGCTGAAACCAAATTGATGCACAATAAGCTTGAGGTCAGTATGGGCTAGGTCGTACCGTCCTCTTCACTGTGTGGTTCGGCCAAAATTTTGGGATTTCAGTTTGAATTCAGTTTGCCATTTTTGGGCTCGCCGACGCTTTTTCGGTTCGGTCGCTTTCACAGCCAGCGAATATTTTTTTCTGGGCCTTCCTAGCTGCAAGAACAGGTAAAGTGCTGACCTTGTACATTTAGGCCGCCGTGTTAGCGCCTCAAACTCTGTTTTTCAGTTGCTTGGTTGCTCTGTTTTATCAGTTTTTTCGGTTGCTGGAAATTGCTTGAACCCTCATGAGGTGCTTGCATTTCAGTTCTAGAATTTGCTTGAATTGGTTTGTATGTGGTTCGGATTTTTGGTTGCTTCAATTTCGCGTTCTGAAGCCTGTTTTTCAGTTCTGATCTGAATTTCTCTTCAATATGCTTGAATGTGCTGAATTCTCATCAATGGACTGAATTTTAGTTCCTTGAATGCTATTTTCCTGAAGTTCCTCTCTTGCATTTGACTATAATTTAGGTACTGTTTTGTTGGAATTTCAAGGAATAGGTTGAGTTCTTTGAATTTTTTTCTGGACCGTTTGGTACCGTAAAATTGTTAGGAATTTTAATGAATTTGCTGGAATGTTGCTTTCGGTGTGCATGAATTTAGGTACTGTGTGCAACTGCATTTTGATTTTGCTTGCATTTACTATTTTCCTTGCATTATAGAAGGTTGTTTTGGCACTTAAAATATTAATTGGCTTTGTTGTCTTTTCACTACAATTTTTAAAAACTCAGACTAACATTACAACAGATTGAAACTTGAGGGGGTTAATTGCGAAAATCTAAACTTCAGGGGTAAGTTGCGATCGGGGTATAGTTTAGAGGGTTTATTGCAATTAACTCTATTAATTACTTGATTTTGATATCTTTTTCATCTATTTGCAACAAGAAAAACAGCAAGCAAGATTAAAAATTGCATGGTGAGTTAATTATCTTTATCTTTTTTTTGTTGATTTTTTGTTCTAACATCTTGAAAATATCCTTTATTCTAATAAGTAATATCTATGATTGACTCATAGGGCTCAACACATTTCTTTTGTTTGATCCATTTTACAACAGTGTAGCTCTATAGACATGGGGACACTTCTAAAATGGAATGTAATCAATTGAAAGTAGATGGTGACTTGGATGAAACTGATGAGTATGTAAACATTCACAATAGATAATTTGGTTATTTGGTTTGTTTATTTAGTATAACCTTAGTATGTGAAAAGTTTCGCAAATTTCATAAATTTAGTAAACAAAGCTTAGTAAACAGGTTAGTAAACAGGTTTAACATTATGTGTGTGTGTGTGTGTATATATATATATTATACGCTCTTTAAAAATGTAACTTTTGGCATTTTGTTGAATTACAGAAAGTTAGTAAGAACAACAAAACTAGTCGAAAGAATGTCAAATTGCCGTCTAGACTGGGAAGAAAGGATACGAACAGTGCTAAACATGAGGTATTATATATATATATATATGTATAAAATACTTTCCACAAATTGTCGTTTAATTCAAATGTGTTGTATTATGTTGTTATAACTTGTTTCTCTGTTCCTCTGTTTGAAGTACCGACAGCAATATGGTCAAGAACCATCTAAGCCAAATTTGTTTATCGCTACAAGAGTGGGGAAGAGTGGAAAACCACTTGATAACTTTACTTCAGAAAAAATAGTAAGTACTCTTACAATTAATAATAACTACCTACTATTGAAATACTAAATTGGAGTAGTGTTTTCACTTTTTCAACTAAGTTTTTCTTCATTTTATGTTTTGTAATTAGGCTATTTTAAAGGAGAAGATGCAAAAATTGCCAGAAGGTTTGCGCGATGATATTCAGGCTAATGATGAGATTTACGAAGAAGTTATTGGAAAAGACGCACCAGGATGTTTGCGCAATAGTGGTCTTGCTTCAAAGAGTAAGAAATTGATTTTCATATCCCGAGAAGAATTCGATCAGGCTGTCAAAGACAAAGCCAATGACCAAGTGGCAAGTATTCAAAAGGGTTTTGAAGAACAATTATCAAAATTTAAAGATGACATGTGTTCCAAAATGGAGATGGTCCAGGCTCGATTTCTCCCATTTGAGGATCAAAATACGCATGTAAGTCTATACTTTCTTCACTAATTACATTTTTATAGTATTTTTTAACTCATATTATTAAATTATAATGTACAAGGTATTGGGGTCTTCGGATTCTAAACGCGTACTAGCTTCAAATAATGGATCATCATTGCAAGGATTTATGAATTTAGAGAACTCTAGTCAAGCAAATGAAACTCTTGAGGTAAATGATCAATTTTTCATTAATGTTTCATTTCATATTTTATTCTGGTGCATTAATATTTGTTTCTTTTATCAATTGTCATAGATGAGAAAAGAGATAAATAACGCTGATACGAACAACACAAACATCCATTCAAATGGTACTTCACCAAAGGTAATATAAACAATTATACTTTTTTTTTATAAAAAATTTCTCATCTATATCTCTTAAATATAATTTATTTTTGTTAAAAATATTAGGAACATGGAAAAAGTCCGAGAAGGAGCAAAAGGAAGGCAAAATAATCTTCTTCAAAATGGACAATTTCCCTTGTGAAATTTGCATTATGGCCTTGGAAGATAAATTTAGACGTTTGTAATTTTTATTCAAATATGTTGAGTGATGAATTTAAATTATGATATTCTCACTTTGACATTTAGCAAATATTTGATTTTATATTTTGAATAATATTTTAGTTAATTTATTTTTATATGTACAAATTGGGAATTATTTATTCTATTAACGCATTTGTGTTGTACAAAATGTATGCCACAAAAAACTTAATGGTGTAATTGTGTCGCTAATTATTATGTGACATAAATTTTACAGACGTGATATTGTGTCGCAAAATAAAATTACGACATTTCAAATAATGACGCCGCATGTGCAGCAAATAAATATGTGACGTTAACTGTAATGACACAAATTACTGTTACAAATAACGCGTCATTGCAACTAATGACACATAATGTGTCGTAAGATTTATGCGACAATAATTAAGTGAAACAAAATGTGTCGTATCTTTTGTGGCACCACTATTAAAAAATGCTACGAAAATGCTACATAGCATTTTGTGACACGATAAAGTGTGTCGTAAAATTGTGTCTCTAATTTGTCTTTGAGACACAATTTACATGTTGCGAATACCATTCGACGTTTTAAATGTGACGCCACAATTGTCGCGCATACTCTTGCAACACTCATTTCAATGACGCAAACCAGTGTCGTAAATTAGTATGCGTCACTAAGACAAATGACGGACAATGTGTCGCGAATTTTAAGCGACAATAACTTTAGTGATGCAAAAAGTGTCATACATTTGCGGCACAAGTGGGAAAAAAGCGCCACAAATTTGCTTCACCACCTTTTACGACTCAAAAACAAGAGACGCATAATGTGTCGCATATTAGTATTTGCGACACTAAATCAACTTTTAACGACACAATTTACATGTCGCGAATACCCTTCGACGTTTTAAATGTGACGCCACATTTGTCGCAAATAATCTTGCAAATTCCTTTTAATGACCCAAATCAGTGTCGTAAATTAGTATGCGTCACTAAGACAACTGACGCATAATGTGTCGCGAATTTTAAGTGACAATTAATTTAGTGATGCAGAAAGTGCCATACATTTGTGGCACAAGTGAGAAAAAAGCGCCACAAATTTCCTACACCACCTTTTGCGACTCAATAACAAGAGACGCAAAATATGTCGCAAATTAGTATTTGCGACACTAAATCGACTTTAGCGACACATTTTCCATGTCGCAATAGGTCACTTTTCTTGTAGTGATACTACCTTTCCCAACAACAGACACAACATGAATATGTCTAAACCTCACCGTGTTCCTGTAGGTCTCAAGAACAGAAAAATTCTATTCTCCCACACATATGATTACTATAGCCAGAATCAATATACCACTTAGAACTTTTATCTTCTTCATCAGTCCCAACAGTAAATAAAATAGTTTGTTAAATATCACCACTACTTTGAGCTATTTGAGCATGCCCAGTATTATTATCTTTCTTCAAACCCTAACATTCCTTTTTTATGTGACCCCTCTTTCCACAATTATAACATTTAACTTTAGACTTATCACGATTTTGCCCATATATTTTGTGCATCATAATTAACCTTTGGTTGGTAAGAAAAGTTACCTTTACCACGGCCTCGGCATCTGAATGTGCATTGATCGTCACGACCTCTCCCTTGAGAATTCTGGCCTTGCTGATAGGTTTCACCATCATTGAAATCTTTAGGCTTATATACCAAAGTCTTCAATGCTTCTGTGGCTGCATCAACGGATAGTCTGTTACATGACATCTCATATGTCACCAATTCTCCTTCCAAATCAGCATACGATAGAAAAGATCTTTAATGGCCTCAATAGTTGCCTTCTTTGTGTGAAATTTAGAAGTCAACGTCCGAAGAACTTTAGACACTATCTGCTCTTCCATCACTTTATCACCGTTGATCTTCATCTGATCAGCTATGGATTTTACCCTAGCCATGCACGTTTTCATTAGGCTTCATCTCTCCCAACTCGAATTGTCTCCTTAACTCATGGAGTTTGACTCTTTAAACGTTTTTGTTTCCTCGATTGGCAACTTTTGACTTTTCTCAAAACTCCTTATCTATCTTTAAATCCATTAATTTTCTGCATACGTATAATCCAACCTTTATTCTTAAATAAAAGAGTGCATGCTCATCGTGAGAACGATTCTTCTCCAATTCTTTACTTCCCTCACTGTTGATTTTTCACATTTCTTGCCTTTTCAAAGTCTTCAAAACCTTACTCAATCACATGCTAGATATCAATAATTTGAAAAAACTTTCCATTAATTGACACCAGACTTCAAAATCATTTTTCCCATAAAAGACAAATTTATGGCAATCATGAGGATTACGTAAAGAAGACATTTTGAACTCTTAAAAATAACGTCATAGGCTCTAATGTCATATGTAATACCCAAAATAAATCAAACCCACAAATATTAATAGGAAGCTACAATCGCTAATGATAGAACAAACAATCTAAATTGAGCAAAGTTTAATTTGCCGCACATGAACCAAGGAAATGAGGAAGTCAAACAAACTAACTGATTGATCTATGGTTACCGCAGACTTCAAACTCACCACAATTGAGCTTATGCAAAATTCTAATTGCACACGCAACCAAGATAAACCAACAAGACAAAATACAGGCTTTGTGCCTCGCAGAATCGAAGCAAAATAAGACTTCAACGTTGGAAACCAAAACAGCCGCAAGGCATTATTTAGGGGCTGCTTGGTTTGGGGTTTTGGGACTATGGAATGGGAATGGAATGGGTATGGAAATGAAAGTTGTTGTTTGGTTAGATTGGGGTATGGGTTTGATTCCCTCCTTTGAGGGAATCCTCCATATCCTAGCATATTGGGGGGTATGGGTTTGATTTTCTCATTTTGTGTGTATTTTTTATTTTTTAAAAATTTTAAGTGCTAAAATTCATCATTATAATATATTTTAACACAAATAGTTTATAATATATCAAAATTTAAATATAAAAAAATAAAAATAAATTTTAATCTTAAAAAGTTTATTTGTGAACCAAACACCATCTATCATTCCCTCTACTATTATTCCCTCTACTATCATTCCCCACTATTATCATTCCCATTCCCATTCCCATTCCCCTCTACGAACCAAGCGGCCCCTTAATCTTTGTAATTTACTCTATGATTACAGTGACAATTTAAGGCATGTATTTATAGGCTAAATTATATCTGAATTCTACACTAATTCATATTACAACCATTTCCTAAAATAATTAGGTTTTCTAAAAACAAATACAAAATCAAACAGTAAACAAACCAATAAAAACATAAACCCAATAGAAAATAGAAACTAATATGAAACTTAGTTTAATTATTCTACATTAGGTTATCCGATCCCAACAAAATTTGAGTTCTGATGAGCCTTTTGCAAAGTTTGGTTAAAATTTTTTTTCTACGGAGTAATAGATGATCGTTTCTCGAACAAGCCCTGACTTCCCCTGACCAAATCATCCCCCCTCTTCGCTATAATTACCAAAATAAAAAAAAAAGGTCTTGAATTCATTTATTAACGAGTTCAATTCTATATAACTAATAAAATTTATATAAAATTTATTATTGTATTGTTAGCCCAAATACAATTTAATATAAAAATAGTGCAAAAACTATAACTAAAACAAAAATAACATGAACGTTAAACTAAAATTATTTTTTAAAATATTAATTTATTTTAATATATGTTTATATAAAAGAAATTCAAAATAATGGGCCCCTGAGGCAGTTGGGCTGTGGGCAGTGGCCCAGGTTGGACCTGTCTCAGGGCTGAACCTGCTCATAAATGTGGGCGTGAATAGTAACCCGCAGGTTTCATAAGCTGATATTACCTAATTGTGCTGAATTTCTGAATTGTAATTTTTTGTAATATTTTAGGAAATAGAATTTTTTTATCATTAGAAATTTTTTTAATGAAGTAGTTTAATTTCATTACAAGTTAATTAGTTATTTATGAAATTTTAGTAGGATAAATTTTCCTATATAAAGGGATGTTTGAACACTCATCGATCGAAGGTAGAGAACCGTAGAGTAGAAGAATTGGCTGGTCTGTTTGACTATAAGGGTAAACTTGAACCAATTTAATAATGTTAAGGGTATTTATAAGCCAAAAATAAAGATTGAGAGCAAATTTGCACCTAGTGCAAAACGTTAGGGGCAAATATGCATATTTGCCCGTTAGTAAAAACACTCATAAGAATTTTTTTATACCACTTGCTAGCAAAATAACCCAACAAGAATACCACAACGAAATTGAAAATAAAACGCAAATTTTAAAGTAATTCGATCTCAAATGATCTACTTCATAAAAATACTTTATACTTCATTAGATATGGGGAATAAAAAATTGAAAAGTTTAAAAGTATGGGTTCACCATCTCAACAGACAGTCTCTCTCGTTCTCGATTCTATTCTTACTTCCCTTCTTTCAATTACGCCGTCAAAGGTATAAATAAGAACACACATCTATCTCTACCTCACACCAACCCCCCAACATTGACGCCAGAAACATAGGCAAGAAAACAAATCTTCTATGAATTGACAATGACCCACCAATGTGAATGTAAGAGAGATAAACAAGAACACTCATAATCTATTATGACCCCACGAAGGCACAACATCTCTGTACATCCTTGCTTGGGCTGGATGCTTTATCTAGCATATACTAACATGTTATCAACAATGTCTATTTATAATAAATGTAGAAAACCCTATTAGGCCCATAATTCACAATCAAATTAGGATTAGAAAACGTAGCCCAATTGTAATTGCATTAACGCTTGTTCTTTATGTTGTTTTAAAACCCTTATTTGAAAACATGTTTTTGGAAAATAATTTTCTTGTGTAAAAAGTATATTGAAAGCATAAAAGAATTTAACTAAATAGTAAAAAGTTAGATTGAAAATTATGAAAAATGATTATAACAAATTAAATTTACTGTAGAAACAAAAAACAAAACAAAAACAAAAATGAAAAGGACAGACCCTGCAATTGTCACCTGCAGGCAAAGATTCCTCATTCACACAAGTTTATAGGTTAATTAATTATTAGTATAGAATATGCACACACCAAGCACGAAAGCATAATGTATAACAAAGAGTCCGGAGCATGTTAGTTTATTTAGTTTATGTAGATATGCACAACTATTGATCAATATGATACTAATATTTAAGCTGTTTTTTCCCAAAAAAATTGTCAATATCTTTACTATTCTTGATCACAAGGAATGCACGTCTAAATATTGTGATCTAGTTGATCAGGCCAAAACTATTATAGTATATGTGTGTTGAATCCAGGATTAAGAAGGTAATTACCCAAAATGTTGAACAATTGGATCTTAATTTTCCTTTCGTGTCATTTCATTTGCCTGAAAGCACGTTTACTTGCAAAACCCTAATGGTTCTCAGGCTAAGTGGTGAAATGAAGATAAGCGTCCCAACCTGCAGTTTGCCTATGTGAAAGCCCAAAACATTGATTCATTAAGATGTCTAGATAAAATGTCATCAAATTACCTGATTTCATGCAGTTTGGTGCTTAAAAATTTGTCCTTTCGTAGGAACTGTTATGATAATCTGAAAAAGTTTCATATATACGGACGAGAATTGAAGTGTCTGATACACTTTGATTTCTGTAGATCTAACGATGATCTACATAATTAAAGTGTATATTATACACTAAGCATAACGCCCAGCCCTCAAATATCTTGATATTAGAGATTATGTCTGATTTTTTGAGGGTGCAAAATCTAGCTATTTGAATGAAGAAAATGTGATTTGAATAATTCAATCAAAATACCATCAAGACGTCACACAAGGTGTGCACGCAATCTGTTGATTTTGTATAGAGTCGTCGCACAAGGCGTGCACGCAAGTCATGATACAAGTCTTATTTATTTTTTCACTTATATATTTTTGAATTTTTTTATATATTTGTTTTTGTAATGCTGAAATAGCTTTTGAAGAATTGTACGTTGGAATCTAAACCTCGTGGAAAGATGCATCATGAGGCCAGATATATTTAGGGAACTATACGATATGAAAGTGTTCATGCTCATTTAGGTCGAACTGGAAGCTGGAGGGATATTCTTGAGTCGCTGAACAGGTTGTACGTGGAGCTTGATTTCTTGTTCCCTAGTGAAGACTCAATTAAAACTTCCAAGTTGGAGGATTAGCCCTGCATTTACTATTCCTGCTCCTTAATCTCGAGGGTTTAGGAATTTGTTTATTTATTTTTTGTTTAGTTGCATCTAACAAGTTCGAATTATTACTTTCCACAACCAAAGGTACCAAAAGTAATAATAAGTAAATTAAAATCCAACTTGACCTAAAAACTCAAATTGATAGGTGTTAGCCCCAACTTACTTATTAATTACTCTATATTATTCTAATTTTTCAATGTGGGATACTTATCACCAATGTTGTTCGGCCCGGCCCGGCCACCGACCCGGCGAGGCCCAAGGGTCGCACGACCCGGAGGGTCGACCCGGGTCAACCGAGGGTCAACCCGGATGACGTCATAAATAAATAATATAATATAAATAATATTAGTTAAAATATTTTTTCTTCACAACAATTATATATATTTTTGAATTTTACAAGTATCTTAAACATTAAAATTCATTGCTATAAAACTCAATAAGTAAATAAATTATAAAATATTAGTTATATTCTAAAAATTATATTACTACATTTTCTTAGGAAAAAAAGATAAAATTTGATGTAAAAGAAATAAAAACATATTTTAGATTAATACATGACAAAATTAAACAAGCTTTAAATGAAAAGAAAACAACTAATAAAAAATTATAGTTTTAAAATTATAAATAGTAAGGAATTACAATGAGATTAACATTAGTTTAGATGGTTCAATTAATATATTATTATTAGAAAGCCCATGATTCATATTAAAATATGAGTTAAAATACTATTTTGCACAAAAATAATCAAACAAGTCATTGTGGTCTAGTGGTAAGTCCTCTTATTGTTTATATTGGAGACCAAGGTTCAATCCCTACTAAAGCCAAAATTTTTAAAAAGTCCTTTAATTAAAAAAAAAAAAAAAAAGGCTCTACGGGTCGACCCGGTTTCCGGTCCGCCCCGGGTCTTGACCGGGTCACCCCACATCCGGGTTGGCCTTATAATTTGGCCCGGCAAGGCCTGCGGGTCGCGGGCCGACCGGGTCGGGCCAAACAACACTGCTTATCACCTACCCATGACCCATAATAATAAAAGCAACATAATACAAGGCCCTAATATGTCCGCATGGTATCTAAGGCCTAAGCCATGCAAATGCAAAAATGTCCCCCTAATGACATGGTTAAGTCACGGGGCACAACCATCAAAGCTGTTGCTTTTGCTTTGCTTCTGTTGAGGGAATCTGCTGTTTTAGGATGCGTCTATGGACTGCCGGCATGGCTGGATCTGGAACCACCGGAGCTAATTATGAGAGGACCCATAATTTCGGATTAGAACCCGATACCTTTTAAGGGGTAAAATAAACATTTTGCTTGCCTTAATTATTAATCATGAATTCAAATTTCATGAATTACTAATTGATTGATTTATTCTTGAACTAAATGCTTAATTGATTGATTGAATTGCTCGATTTATTAATTGATTGATTGCCTGATTGATTGACCGATTGATTGCATAAATTGATTGCTTGAGAGTTAAAGTAGGTATAAAAGATATCCTAAAATAACATAAGGAAAGTAGGAAAAAAATGAAAAGGAAAAGAATCTGGAAATCGTATCATGCGAGTTGCCGTCCGAGTCGGATAGAAACTCTGACAACACAAAACAGAAACAGAATCCGTAAATAAGAAATGGGAAATTGAGATCAATCCGATAGAAGGAAACTATACCGGATTTGAATGTACCTTAATTACCCAAGATTCTGAATTACCCTAAACCTAATGGTTGCCTATAAATACAGCCTTCAATCATGCAGTTTAAGCTTGAACTTCTCAAAACAAAAGCTAGAAAAAGAAATAATGAAGATGTCAGGGAGAAGTAGCAGCCGCCATTGTGAACCACCGCCGCCGCCACTTCTGTCACCTCCGTTGAAGTTCTGTGAGTTCATAGTAATCTTAGGACCTCACGGTGAGTCCTAATTTGTGGTTTAGATTGAGTTTGGAATTAAGAAAGCTTGAATCTTGGTGAAACTTGAAGAACAAGTAATCACTTTGTATGTAATAAATTCGTAGAAAGCATGTTCTTAGGATATTATTAGCTTTATTGACTGTTAAACATGTTTGAGATTGATGCCCATAACATTTAAACGATCCGTAGTAATTAAGTAGAAAAGTCAAAACCGGAGAATATTCATGTTCAGAAACAGTCTTCCAAGCCTTGTTCGGGGCGAGATTTAAATACGTTAGAGTAATCCGTTACGCAAAGTAAAAGCTTATAGGTATTGTTTGTAAGCTATACTTTAAATCTATGCCTTTAGTTTGGTTAAAAATGATCTGGAACAGTGTTAAAACATAGCCCGAAAGTAGTATCTAGAATCAAAATTTTCTGGAAAATTTAACCCGTCGTGCGAGTTAGTGTCCGATTCGGACAGAAACTCGGACAAGCCTTTGAAAACGATTTTTCTGAACCCAAAAACTGAAGCCCGAAGAACATGAAAACTTCTGCACTAGTTGTTATCCGAGTCAGACAGTAACTTGTACAGCCCTCTAAAGACGATTTTCTGAACCTTTTAGAACCTGAAAAATTGAAGAACTGAATTTTTGCCTTATTTCAAAAATTGCTCTTTCACCCTAATGTCTACCTTAATTCTAGATTAACCCTAATGCTTTAGGAAAGGTGAGGGATTTACTCGATATTTTCGCAAAGGTTTAATTGAACTATATATAGTATGCGTGAACTCTAAACTTGATTGATCGGCTAAACTAAGAGTTTGCCCACGCCTCACTTGCATGTAATTGGAATTGAATTGCTACATATGAGATATATGCTATGATTGATTGCTTGACTTGCTATACATGAGATGTATGCTTTGAATTGCTTGCTTGCAATTGCCTAGTATGAGTACAATAATGTATGCCTATTGATTGATGATTGATCTCATGAATTGTATTGATGCAGCGCATGATTGATTGTAGACTATAGAGAAGCATGATGTACTTCTAGGTGTAAATAGAAGATACCTAATCCCTATGCCATGACTATGTTCTTGCATTGCATATTGCTATGTTTAGGAATCATGAAAGTATGCTAAAAATGTCATGTTTGCATGATAAGAGAAAAGGTATGACACCTTAAACCAGATAAAAGACTGCGCATCTAGTTTTAATTGATCGATTAATCACCCGCACGTATTGCCGTGCGCGGTGAGGCTGCGTTGCAGTTAGTCGATGCCTCCCTAAAGGGGAAACTAACTGTTGCAAGTATACAACTAGGGATCCAAAACCCCTTGCCGCCGGGCACTCCGGCTACTGCTGGTACTGTCGCCGCTTGGGTATCGAGGTGTTTGATCAAACTACTGCCTATCGCTAGATCGTATTCCTGATTATCGCCTTAGCTTTAGATCAGAAAGCTATATAGAAATCAGATGGATTGAATACCTACGGGTGAATTGATAGATTAATTGTTGCATATAGTTAAGAGCATTCCATGTTGCCTTATGTAGCTCTCCTACATGATTATAGCGATGATTGATTGATTGATTACTTCCGCATTGATGCATTAATTATGCTTTGAATACTATGAATATTGATGCATAAACTGTAATGTTATATCCATATGATTGCTTTGATATAGAGACCGTTTTGTCTAAGTACCATGATGGGAATTTTATATAGAAACCGAGGTCTCTCACTGAGCTTAGTGAAGCTCACCCCTTTCATACACCAATATTTGCAGGTGCTTAATTAGGTATGGCTTATTGTTCGTTAGATGTGAGGCCGACGTTCGCTGCAGCAGTGCTGAACGTTTATTTTGTAATAAGTAGGCCTAGACAATGATTGTTTTAGTTATGGGATAATTTTGTCGTTGACTATCCCGAATAATATTTTAGCTTCCGCATTGGACAACTTTGTTTTAAGAACTATTGATTGAATTGTTTTCAATCATATATGCATTCTAACATTAGTTAATATTAACATTAGTTAATATATATAACACCATACTCACCTGGTAAATCAAGCTTGTAAGCATTAGGCCCAATTTTGGAAACGATTTGAAAAGGTCCATCGCCCCTTGGATGGAGTTTGGTCCTTCTCGCAGCAGGGAATCGTTCCTTCCTCATGTGAACCCAAACCCAGTCGCCTGGTTCAAAGTTCACAGCCTTGCACCATTGGTTTGCATTGGCGGCGGCTTTGGCGTAAGTTTTCTCCAGATTAGCTCGAACTTTGGCATGAATGCGCTGCACAGTTTCAGCTTTCTTTGCACCATCGAGATTAACCTGTTCCTTTAGCAGCAAAGGGATGAGATCCATCACCGTCAAAGGAGTAAAGCCGTAGGCAACTTCAAATGGACAGAACCCTGTTGAGGAGTGCTTGGTTCGGTTGTAAGCAAACTCTGCAACCGGCAAGATGTCTTCCCAACGTTTGAGATTCTTCTGAATAAGCGCCCTAAGGAGATTGCCAACGGTGCGGTTGGTGACTTCCGTCTGACCATCCGTCTGTGGATGACTTGTAGTCGAAAACAACAGTTTTGTGCCGAGACGGGACCACAAAGTCTTCCAAAAGTAACTCAGAAATTTGACGTCGCGATCTGACACAATGGTGCAAGGAATTCCATGCAACTGAACTATTCCCTGAAAGAACAACTCAGCTACATGTCTGGCATCATCTGATTTCCTGCAAGGAATAAAATGCGCCATTTTAGAAAACCGATCAACAACGACAAATAAAGAATCATTACCTCTTTGTGTCCTCGGAAGACCTAGAATAAAATCCATGGAAATGTCAGTCCAAGGCAAAGAAGGTATAGGCAAAGGCGTGTAAAGTCCATGGGGTTTAGATGTAGACTTAGCTTTCAAACAATTAATGCAACGAGTGCGAACATGCTGTACATCCTTTCTCATATGCGGCCAATAAAAATGCTCATGTAACACCTCAAGTGTTTTATGCACACCAAAATGACCCATAAGACCCCCACTATGAGCTTCACGAACCAGTAATTCCCTAGCAGAACTACGAGGGATGCATAACCTATTTTCCTTAAACAGAAAACCATCCTGTCTATAGAACTTATGGAATGCACCAGATTCACATGCTTTATACAAATCCAAAAAATCAACATCAGAAGCATACAAATCTTTAAGATATGCGAATCCTAGCAAGGAATGATCTAAAACAGCTAGAATTTCATACCTGCGAGATAGAGCGTCAGCAACTAAATTATCTTTACCTTTCTTATACTTAATAATGTAAGGAAAAGATTCAATAAAGTTAACCCACTTAGCATGACGTCTATTTAATTTATTCTGTCCTTTTAAATGCTTAAGAGACTCATGATCACTATGAATAACAAATTCTTTAGCCATCAAATAATGCGACCAAGTCTCAAATGCGCGGACCACTGCATAGAGCTCCTTATCATAAGTTGGATAATTCAAGGCAGCCCCTTTAAGCTTCTCACTGAAAAAGGTGATTGGCTTTCTTTCCTGCATTAAGACTGCGCCAATTCCAATACCGGATGCATCACACATTAGTTCAAATACTTTATCAAAATCAAGTAATGCTAAAACAGGTGCATGAGTGAGATCATGCTTAAGAACAGTAAAGGCGTTTTCCTGCCCCTGCCCCCACACAAATGGAACATTCTTCTTGCACAAATCATTGAGAGGCGCGGCTTTAGTGGAAAAGTCCTTCACAAACCGTCTGTAGAATCCAGCCAACCCGTGGAAGGACCGGACCTGTGCGGCCGAAGTCGATTGCGGCCACTCCCTAATGGCTTTCACCTTGGCATCATCAACTTTGACACCATCTTTAGAAGCTACAAAATCGAGAAAAATAACTCCCGAAACACAAAAAGTATATTTTTGCATCTTGGCATACAATTGATTAGCACGTAATTCAATCAAAACCAAACGGAGATGTTCAACATGCGATTTGAAGTCCTTAGAATAGATCAGAATATCATCAAAATACACCACAACAAATTTACCTATAAACTTCCTAAGCACATGATTCATTAATCTCATGAAAGTACTAGGTGCATTTGTTAAGCCGAAGGGCATGACTAACCACTCATACAAACCAAATTTAGTCTTAAAAGCAGTTTTCCATTCATCCCCCTCCCTCATGCGAATTTGATGATAGCCCTGTGTAAGATCTATTTTAGTGTAAATTGTTGAACCATGCAAATCTTCTAACATGTCATCAAGCCTAGGGATAGGATGCCTATACTTGATTGTTATCTTATTTACAGCTCTACAATCAAAACACATTCTCCATGTACCATCTTTCTTAGGGACTAGAAATACAGGTACAACACAAGGACTTAGAGATTCCCTTACCTGACCATGCGCCAGCAGCTTGTCGATCTGTCTCTGCAACTCCTTTGTTTCCTCCGGATTTGCTTTGTAGGCAGGTCGATTTGGAATAGGTGCGCCAGGTATGAAGTCAATCTGATGTTCAATTCCGCGTAGAGGCGGCAGACCCTGCGGCAGCTCTTCTGGAAAAACATCGTTGAATTCCTGCAACAAAGATTCGACTTCTATAGGGATATCCCGAGGGATATCGTCAGAGTTAGCACAATTATCTTTACATAATAAAACTAGTACATCAGCATTGCTATCTAACACTTGACCTATCTCGCCCTTTGTAGCGAAACAACTACCTTTAACTTCTTCCTGTTTAGGCTTATCAGAGTTCGCCTTACTACCCTTTACAAGTTCTTTCCCCTTACCCTTCTCTATGTGCCTTTCAGCTTCCCAATTGGCGATTGCTTCCTTCATGCGCATGGCTTCGGATCGCACTTCATTGGGCGGCATTGGGAGGAACGTGTGGATCTTGCCCGCCTGGCAGACCGAGTAAGTGTTGGCGACTCCATCATGTGTTGCCTTCAGGTCAAAGAGCCATGGTCGTCCGAGTAGAATGTGACAAGCCTCCATTGGCAAAACATCACATAAGACAGTGGATTCGAACTTACCGATAGCGTATGGTACGCTTACCTGCTTGGTGACTCTGTAGCCGTCTGAGCTGTCGAGCCATTGTAGCCGATAAGGACGTGGATGATTGATAACAGGAAGCTTCAGCTTGTCAAGCATGTATTCGCTAGCTACATTCGTGCAGCTTCCTCCATCAATTATCAGAACACACAGCTTTCCATTTACCATAGTTATGGCGTGGAAGATGTTTGTCCGTTGGGTTGTGTCTTGGACAGCAGCTGTAGTCAGAGTGCGAGTAACCAAGTTCTGATTGGGATCTTCCTCTATGAACTCGAATTGCTCCACTGGTGCAGATGGAGTGCTGTCAGTTAACTCCTTCAAGGGGTCAACGGCTGGATCTTCTTCATCTTCTTCTGAAATGTACTCACCATCTTGCCCCAATAAGACCTTCCGGATATTAGGACAATCACGCATGTAGTGGCCACGGCCTGAGCATTTGTGGCAGGTAACATTGCTGATGGATTGCCGAGGTGGTGACAGGGACGATAGCCTTCTTCTCTGACATGATCGGCCTCTTTGCTGGTGGAGAATATACCGGATTCTTTCTCCAAGCCGGTGGGGCGCTTGTAGGCGTCCGGATCGGTGGGACTGTCTTCAGGTACTCCTCCATGACCCGAGCTTTGTGCAGCATGTCCGTCAGAGTTGTGGCATTCTGCAATTCAACAGCTAAAGCTATACCCCTGTTCAAACCATTAAGAAAACGAGCCATTGATGCGGCTTCATCTTCCTGTACATTAGCCCTAATTTTTGCCATCTCTAACTTTCTATAATATTCATCTACAGACATAGAACCTTGTACAAAAGTATGTAATTTCCTATACAATTCTCTAAAATAGTAATCAGGCACAAAAGTTCTACGCATAGATGTAGTCAAATCAAACCAAGTTAGAGGCGGAGCACGGGCCCGCATGGGATCGCATGAAGTTCAAAGATGCGCTCCATCTTCATCTCCCAGTCTAGATAATCCTCTGGATTCGTGCCGCCGGCAAAGGGTGGAACAGTTGTTTTGCATTGACTGAGACCTGCGAAGGGCTGGTCAGCGGCGTTGGTGCCAGGTGCGGCCATGTCGTCCTCTGACTCTGTGCGCCGTTGTTCCCGTTCAGTCCTGAGTTCGGCGACTTCCTCCGTGAGGGTAGCAAATCGCGCAGAGAGTTGCACTATTGCAGCGAGTATTTGCTCGTTCCCCAAAGGGGCAGGAGAACCTCCACCTGACATCGGTTAAAAGAAGCGAAAACCTGTTTGCTAAGAACAAGGAAAAATGAGTAGTAACCTTACCCCCTTGTTCCCCCAAGTGTATCCCACCTAACATCTACACACAAACCCCGTGTTTCACTCTTAGGGTGGCGTCCTTTATAGTATGGTCACTCAAGCCTTTTTCCACTCTACCTCCCAGTATTGATAAATGTATAAGGCAAGCAGCAATTCACACAAAAGCAATTACACTTAAGAAAGAAGCAAATTTTTGCAAAAATAGACACTTGGTTCTATTTTGAAAAATCTTTTCGCAAACGATAGTAATAATATAGTTCAGATATGAAGTACACAACAGGAAATTTCGGGGTTAAGCCCTCAAATTTCAGAAAAGATGAGTGTGCACGATGACAAAATCCAAACTATAATTCAAGAGCAAATGTTCAGGTCGCACAAAAAGATAACTAGGCAGTTGAAAGCAGGGCAATTCAAAATTGAATAGAATCAAAGAAATTAAGCAGAGTTGAAACGACTTTAGGAAAGTCCTAAAACTACCCAAAGAAGAGATCACCCACCCAATAGGTAATCAAGAAACCAATCCCCGCAAATTATCAATTCTTTCAATATGCAAATCAGTACCACTAACCTATTCCTAGGTGGCCGAAACTTAGCAATATGCGATTTCAAGAATACGAAAACCCTAGGGCTAGCAAAGTTCAATTTTGACTCACTAACCTATTCCCAGGGATAATCTTAGTAGCACAAGGATACAAAATCAAGAATTCACTATATTTTCAAGAATTCAAAAGAAGGTATCCAAAACTAGAGCATGCAATTTTCAATACGCAAATAAAGTGAGCTGCTTAACATCAACCGTAAAAACTCACTATTTTCATCAAAAACAGCACAAGAGGGGCAGAATTAAATCTCAAAAACCCAGCAATTACCCTAGCTTTAGGTAAAACCGAAACCCTAGCTTTTAGGCAAAACCGAAACCCTAACTTTTGTTTCTAGAATTCGGGTTTTAAATCTGAAATTTAGGGCTTAGGGTTTAGGGTTGAAAACCAAAACCCTAGGTTTAGCAAAAATCGAACCCTAGTGTGAATTCTAAAACCCGATTTTAATTTCAGAATTACAGCAAGGGATCTTCAATTTTCTCAAGAATTTTTGATTTTTAAAGATAGGAAAACAGCACCAAAAACCGAAAATTCAAAGCTTGAAAGAGAAAAAAATTTCCCCTAAGAAGATGCGTTCTAATCCAAGAATTTCAAGATAAACAAGACTAGCAAGGAAAAGAAAACACCTGATTAAGATTTGGTCGGGTTACTTCAACCTCCTCCAGCCACGAAATCACTCCTTAGGTCTGATACCAATTGATGTGGACGGTTGTACACATGCGGATTAAGTTGCTAAGGACCTTGTGATTAAGTAGCAAGCTCGTATAATCTCTCTAACTTACTCGAAAATATGAGAACCAAAAGCACTTAACCTAAGCTAATTTGATTTATACTTTCAAACCAAGTGTAAGAAAAAGAGTTGAAACATGCGAATTAATTAGGTAGAGCAAGTAACCTAATTAGCTAAGTTTCATGCAATTATGTAAACTACAACATGCAAATACATAAAGCAATAAAGGGATGGTACTCAAAACACTAAGTTTTTATGATCTGAATACTCTGAATTTTATTGATGGATTCGGCCCCTATTTATAGGTGAGGTAGCCGAAAAAGTGATGGAAAATAATAAGGAAAAGAATTAGAATTGGAAATTAACCAAGAGGTTAATTTCTTTTACAATACCAAACCCAGAAAGAAGTGGGTAATGGTAAGAAGAAGGAAAGAAGAATTCGGTCACCTCTTTATTGGGTGATTGCCGAATTTACACAAAGAATTAATAAGGAAAAGAATAAAATTCCTACTCCCAAAAAGGAGATCAAGAAGGAACCTTTTTTGGAAACTAACTAAAAGAGTAAAAGAACTTTAACTAATTAAGTTGTAAATTAATTAAAAGAACCCTAACTAATTAAGGGCCGTGTGGGCTTCCTTTGTGGGCTGGCCGTGCGGCTTCCTTGTGGGCTTCTTGGGCTGGCCGAAACTTGTGGGCTGGTCTCCATGAGTTTGGGTCGGCCCAATGTAGGGAACTTTATGAAATGTTTCTTTAAAATCCAAGAACCTTCCGGCATCTTCAAGAACTTCAAGAAAGAGCCTTCTTCTTTATTATGGATTGGAAAATTGTGTCTCTTCTTCAAGAATGGTTAGAAGAGTTGCAATTTGAACCTTTCCGTCTTTCTGCTCCAAGGCATTTGCTTCTACTATCACTTGAGCGTCCTGATGGCAAGCTTGGACAAGGTTGTTGAGTGCATCTCGAACCTTCTTCGCTCTGCTTCTGGTCATCAGCCCAGTGATGTCTACAAGTGGATCCCTCTGATATGGACTTGGATCCTGAAGCATTGTTGGACCTCAATGTAGAACTCGAACCTCCTCAGCTTCTCCGGAATCACTTGCATCTTGACTTGTTGCGTGACTTTGGATGCCCTCATCAGTGGGTGTTCAAGACACATGACCGGAGATAAATCACTTCTAAGTAATATTAAGAAAAAGAGAGGATATGTAACCTTTGGTGACAACAAACAAGGAAAAATAATTAGTATAGGTAACATTTCTTCTAAAGGGCATAATTTGTTTGAAAATGTGTTGCTTATTGATAACTTGAAATTTAATCTTTTAACTATGAGTCAAATTTGTGAGAAAAATCTTGGTGTTCTCTTCAAAAATGATACTTGCTATGTGGTAGATCCTTCTTTAAATGATAAAGTAATTTGTAGTGCAAGTAGAAATGGTAATGTGTATATTTTGGATATAGAAACTTTACTTGAACAAAATGATCATTGCTTAACCGTTACTTATAATGATAGTTGGATATGGCATAGAAAGTTAGCTCATGTTAGCATGGATCACTTGCATGAAATTTCAAAGAAAGAATTAGTAAGAGGTTTGCCTAAATTAAAGTTTGAAAAAGATAAATTATATGATGCATGCCAATTTGGTAAACATAAGGAGTCTTCTTTTAAAACTAAAAGTTAGTACTAAAAAGCCTCTAGAATTATTTCACATGGATTTATTTGGCCCTACTCAACATGCTAGCTTAGGTGATGAAAGATATGCATATGTACTTGTTGATGATTATTCTAGATACACTTGGGTAATATTTTTGGCATATAAGCATGAAACATTTCATGAATTTGAAAATTGGGCAAGAAAAGTTCAAAATGAGCTTAATTTGAATATTGTTAAATTAAGAAGTGATAATGGAACGGAATTTGTTAATGCAAATTTTATAGATTTTTGTAATTCTTTTGGAATCACTCACAACTTTTCGGTTGCTAGAACTCCTCAACAAAATAGGTAGTAGAAAGAAAAAATAGAACTTTGCAAGAAATGGCTAGAACAATGCTTTGTGAAAATAATTTGCCAAAATATATATTTTTGGGCCGAATCGGTTAATACTTCTTGTTATGTAATGAATAGAGTTCTTTTAAGACCAATTTTGAAAAAGACTCCCTTTGAACTTATGTTTGGAATAACTCCCAACATTGAATCCTTCAAAGTTTTTGGAATGTTTCATTTTGAAAACAAGTGAGCACCTTGGAAAATTTGATAGTAAGTCCAATGAAGGGATTTTTCTAGGATATATATTCTTCAAATATGAAAGCATATACAGTTTGTAATAAAAATACTATGAATGTTGAAGAAAGTATGCATGTTGAATTTGATGAAAATCTTGTTTCCAAAAATCAAAATGAAGATGATGAACTTATTGATATTTTGCCAAATAATTTTGAAAAGAGTGTTTCAATTAAAGATGAAGTTGCATCTACTTCTACTTCTAACCCACTTCCTATTTCAAGAAAGTTTATTAGAAATCATCCTCAAGATTTAATCATTGCGGATCCTTCTAATGGGGTTACAACTAGAAATATAGTGCTTGAAAATAATTAATGTTCATGAAAACAAAGATTTTGAAAACAATGTTGCTTTTCTTTCAAAAATTGAACCAAAAAATATAAAAGAAGCCTTACTTGATGAAAATTGGATTTTGGCTATGCAAGATGAATTAGCTCAATTTGAAAGAAGCAAAGTTTGGAATCTTGTTGAAAGACCAAAAAATCACTCTATAATTGGCACTAAATGGATTTTTAGAAACAAGTTGAATGAACTAGGAGAAGTAACTAGAAACAAGGCTAGATTAGTTGCACAAGGTTATAGACAAGAAGAAGGAATTGATTATGATGAAAACTTTGCTCCCGTTGCTAGACTTGAATCTATAAGAATGTTACTTACTTTTGCATGCTATAAAGGTTTTAAATTATATCAAATGGATGTTAAAAGTGCATTTTTAAATGGTGTCTTAAATGAAGAAGTTTATGTGGAACAACCTCCCGATTTTGAAGATGTTAAATTTCCAAATCATGTGTATAACTTGTTAAAGCATTATATGGTTTGAAACAAGCTCCTAGAGCTTGGTATGAAAGATTGACATCCTACTTGCTAGCTAATAATTTTAAAAGAGGCCAACTTGACACCACTTTGTTTACTAAAGTTGATAAGCATAGCAATTCGCTCATTGTTCAAATATATGTTGATGACATTATCTTTGGTGCCACTAAGCATGAGTTATGTGATGAATTTGCTAATATTATGCATAGTGAATTTAAAATGAGCATGATGGGTGAGTTAAATTTCTTTTTGGGACTTCAAATTAAGCAAACTTCCAAGGGTATTTTTATTTGTCAATCTAAACACACCTAGAAAATTTTAAAGAAATTTAACATGGAAAATTGTAAAGCTATTGCTACACCTATGTGCACTTCTTCTATACTTGATAAAGATGAAATTGGATAAAGTGTTGATCAAAAATTGTTTAGAGGAATGATTGGTAGCTTGGTTTACCTCACGGCTAATAGGCCGGATATTATGCATGCCGTATGTTTATGTGCTAGATTTCAAGTTGCACCTAAAGAATCTCATTTATCTGCCATTAAAAGAATTCTTAGGTATTTACAACACACTCTTGATTTTGGTTTGTGGTATACTAAATGTAAAACCTTTGATTTAATAGGCTTTATAGATGCGAATTTTGGGGGATGTTTGATTGATAGAAAAAGTACAAGTGAAACATGTCAATTTCTTGGTAATTGTCTTGTGTCATGGTTTAGTAAGAAACAACCTAGTGTATCCTTATCTACGGCCGAATTAGATCTTACTTTATAGGATCTAGGAGATCTTAAACTTAAAATCAGGTATTCGTGGGCGAGCCCTGAACTCGCATCATAGCTTTCAACCAGATCTATTCGCCTACTTTCTTCTGGCTGTCAAGCCCTTCCCTTGGTTGGAGCACCTTGAAAAATAATTCTCGTTTCTCCCACAGGTTGGTTACTCAACAATAAAACGCCCAAGTCGAGGATCCGAGCCAGGCCCTCCTACTTTTTTACTCGGTTTTACCGGAGATCAATCCAGCGTGTGAGTTGAAAGAAAGAGTGGAATACTTAGCCGCTTCTTCATGTTGCAACAAATTCTTTGGATGAAGCATACTTTAATTGATTTTGGATTGAATTTTGATTGTGTGCCAATTATGTGTGATAATACAAGTGCAATCAACATTTCAAAAAATCCAATTCAACACTCAAGAACCAAGCATATTGATATTAAACATCATTTCATTAGAGACTTGGTTCAAAAAGGAGAAATAAAATTGGAATATATTTCAATTATGGATCAATTGGCTGATATTTTTACAAAACCATTGGCAAAAGATCAATTTTCCTACTTGAGAGCAAAACTAAATGTTCAACTCATGCCTTTATAATATGTCATTTCTGAAAGTTGTATGTCATTTCAATGTTTATGCATACTAACTCCTTTTTGTGATGTCAAAAAGGGGGAGAAAATATTATGGAATTGAGGGGGAGTTACTCAATTTTACTTATTGTTGATTTATTGTCATGAATTCCATATTTGTTTTGTCATCATCAAAAAGGGGGAGATTGTTAGACCTGATTTATTTTAATTGATGACTTAACAAATATGAGAATTAATTTAATATTTTTTCTAAGTGAGAAAATGTAGAGAAATGTTCACGGAAGAACTGATGCAAAAAAGGGCAACGAAAAATGAGCTAAAACGAAGAAACAACAAGCAAATGAAGAAAGAAGAAAAAAAAGTCCTGAGCATGTCCCTAAGTGGGACCCACAGTGTTTCTTAGTCAAAAAATGAAGAGAAGAGTTCACGGGTGAACCAATGCAAAAAACGGCGAAGAAAATGGAGTTCAAACGAAGAAACGGCAACCAAACGAAACAAGACGTCAAATCGGGCCGACAAAAGCTGAACGACGCCGCACAAGGCAGCGCTACGTGTGCAGGCCTCGCGATGCGTAGCACACACTGCGTGCAGAGCTAGGCCTGCGACTAAAGCAGGCCTTCCTGCGACAGTCGCAGGGGGGCTGTGGCGAAGCCCTCGGGCTGGCCTCTTTTTTGCCCGTTTTTCTTCCTTCTTTCACCCAATTGAAGGCTGCCATCCTCTTATAAATACCCCCAATTCAAGAACACTAAAGATACCTCTCTCCATCTGTTTTATGCTCAATCTCAAGTATTAAAAAGCTCTCAAAAGATCATTTCAAAATTAGGCTAGAATAGAAAATCCTCATTGTAATAGTTAGCTATTTTCATAGCATTAATTTCCTACTTTGTAAAAGGGTTAGAGGGAAGTCTTGGATCCTTTCAAGAGGTTGATAAGGATCTAAGAAAGGGGATTAACTAAAGGATTACCTATAGTTTGAGTAAACTAGGAGGTAATCCTTTGGGTTAACTTGTAAGGTTTAAGATTCACCTTTAAGAATCTTATTGGGAGATTAGGACCAAGCATTTTGCTTGAAAGTGGAGTAGACTTTCCTTGAGGAGGGAAAGTTGAACCACTATAATTTGTTGCTTTACACTTAAAATCACACACAAATCACAAAAATATTTTTGTTTGCTTAAGTTTGTTTTTAAACCTAATTCACCCCTCCCCTCTTAGGTTTACCTTAGTTGTATTTTCAAGGTAGCACAAATTAATTAGAGGTGAAGTTACCATTGGGTAATGTAGAGTAAAGGGGCAATAATTCTTAAATTTAACCCGATTAGATTTGTTACTATCATGTTCCCCAAATCTTTAATGCTGGTAATTTAGTTAATAAGGTGTTAGAGGGAGCCCACAGCCTGTTAATTATATCAGATAGAAAAGTAATCGTGTCCAAGGGAGCCCACGGTAACCTATAACTGGTTAATTTATGTTTGCATCAATATATTTGCATCGGTGATCAATTGCATGAATTAACTGAGATTAATTTTTCAACTAGGTATTTTTATTAACGGGGAAAATAAAATTGCCAGTCCCTGTGGAGAAGATCCTGCTTATTGCTATACTTTTTTTGAGTAGGTTTTATAAATATTTTTTATAGCTAAAACGTCACCTATCCGTAACCAACTAACCTATATATTTGGCCAAAAAAAGGGTTTCCTTTTGCAAGGAAGCAAAGAGAGCTCGGAAGCAAGCGACTGTGGTGGGCTTAAAGGGAAACTCGTTTACTGTGTTCTTTGCTTTACTTTAGCTGGCCGCCATGTGTATTTAGATTTGCGAGGAGTTATGTTTCTGCCGGCATCTTCATTTATCAACAGTTGATTTGTTAAAGATTACTTGTTATGTTTTACAATAAGTGTCACTTTGATGGGTTTCAGTTATTTCACAATGTAGTGTTGCTTTTAATTTATTACAAAATGGCTTAAGATATGTATTAGTTATGTTGAATTGTACTTAGATCTATGGAATTAAGTTTTATTTATTTATTTTTTGTATTAATCTCCACTACTACAAAAAGTAGATTCAACGGCGTACTTTAACGGCGAAAAAGACCAAAACCGCCATAAAAAAGAAAGTACGGACTTTGTACGGTGGTTTATATAGAACCGCCTTACAAAGTCATTATCTACTGCGGTTATAAAAAAACCGCTATAGTAAATGAGCCTTTTCAATGGCGGCTATACAAATCACTACTACAAAAAGGGCTTTCAATGGCGGTATTTAAGGCCTTTTAAAGGCGGTTTTTGGCCTTTTTGAACCGCCATTTATCTGACAGCCGTAAAAAGTGGTTACTTTCTACGGCGGTTCTTCCCTACCACTTTCTATGGCAGTTTAGTTCTAAACCGCCGTAGAAAGTAACCACTTTCTACGGCGGTTCAGAACTAAACCGCCATAGAAAGTGGTAGGGAAGAACCGCCGTAGAAAGTGGTGACTTTCTACGGCTGTTTAGAAGTAAACCGCCATAGAAAGTGGTTACTTTCTACGGCGGTTTTCCTTGAACCGCCCTAGAAAGTGACCACTTTCTACGGCGGTTTAGATCTAAGCCGCCGTAGAAAGTCACCACTTTCTACGGCGGTTAATTGTTAAACGGTCACTTTCTACGGCGGTTAATTGTTAAACGGTCACTTTCTACGGCGGTTTAGTTCTAAACCGCCGTAGAAAGTGGACACTTTTTAGACCCAAACCGCGATAGAAAGTGAAAATTAATCTGGTTTAAAGCAAAACCAACAGCTAAAAGTTTAAAATTAATACAAATATCACCAAGATACAAATTGAAATCGCTATTATATTACAGGGGCATAGCCAAAAATATTTGTACAACTATAATATCAACAAGGTTCATTAGTATCCATCAAGTACGGCTAATGCTCCACAATATAACTAGCTCATATTTTTCTCATAGCATCTATATCCACATTGCTTAATGGAGTGCGGTCGAGCTTGAAGTACTGCAACAGAGTATAAATTCAAAAGTAATTGAGTAGCAAAATGAAATACAGTCAAGTAAGTTATGAGAAATCAAATACCTTTTCAAGTGCCAATGTGTCTGATTTCATTGTGATTTGGTACATGTAGTGCATGACATAGTAGCCACACTCCCAGTTAGACGTTTGCTTTTTATGCTAATGAATATAGTATATGAGTTAGAAGATCATACAATTTTATACAACACATCGTAGAATAAAAAATTCAATAAGAACCAATTTTACCTTAACTACTATCCATTCAGGTTGCATATGCACATTTCTGGGCAATCCTAAGAAAGCTTGATAATTGAACATCACCCTATAAAATGAAAGCGGAATGAAAATAATTAACAACATATGTATATATGATTGGCATTAGAAATTATATATGCATTCTAACATTAGTTGGAAAACTAAACCTAACATGGAAATGATATTATACAGCTGTTAATTACTGTATTTTATGAATTTTTTCCTTATATCAGGCATTTATTCTTTGCTCTCAAACAGTACTTTGACTGCAAGGATTTCTAATTGCTATAAAGAATATGAGAGATCAATCTCAATGAAAGTAAATTATACTGCGAAACTCTATCTTCCAAGTTGGTATAAGAGCTACTGAAACTCTCTTCCTTCTTCCTCTCTTAATCCCTATTCCCTTTAACCATGTCTGATACTTCAAATGAGTCCATTACTGCTACTCAACATTCTCCCACCAATCTTAGCATCACTGATTCTTAAAAAATCAGTACTACCACCTCAGAATCTCATTCAGTTCAAATGAATGCATGATAACTTTCTGAGATGATCTACTATGTTTGGATGCATATTAGAGCATGCAGAAAAATGGGCCACTTAACAGATGAAAAAAAGGATCCAGAAGCAGATTATCCAGCCTATGCTGCATGGGATGCTAAAATTCCATGGTGATGACTTGGCTAATGAATTATAATTAAGATATATAAATGGGACTGAGTACTTTAATAAAGCTTTGGAACCTTTTTTAAAGGAAAATGGAATTTTACACCAATACTCATGCCCTGGTGCCCTGAACAGAATAGCATAGCTGAACATTAGAATAAACACTTGTTAAAAGTAGCTAGAGCCATAATGTTTTACATGAATGTTCCAAAATATTTATGGGGAGATGTTATACTAACCACTTATCTAATAAACAGGTTACCTACTGAAATGTTGGAATATAGCACCCCCCATTAGATTGCTTATAAAGGTATTTCCAAATACCATAATCAATTTTTTTGTTATGATGCATATGTGCATATTCTAAACCAATCAAGATCTAAGTTAGATCCAAGGGCAGAAAAATGTGTTTTTGTTGGTTACAGTACTATCAAAAGGCTAGGGTTACAAATGCTTTAACCCCCTTACAAAATGTATACACACAACTATGGATGTTTCTTTTCTGGAAAATGTCCCATATTTTACCAAAAATTTGCTTCAAGGCAAGAAGTCAGTAGAACCAGATTTTGGGAAATTTGCCAACCATTGCCTGTTACAATTCTTGATACTACTTATGAAAAAGAAGAAAATATGGAAGCTAAGCCTATAGAATCCAAATCTAAGGGCCTGTTCGTTACCAGGTTTAAAAGATGTTTTCGAAAACATGTTTTCAAAAATAGGTTTTCAAAAACATGTAAACGAACAAGAGGTTAAAATTGGTTTCCAAAAAACGATGAGAGTTTTATTCTTATCAAGTTTGCGGGGCAAAGCAAGGAGAGCTTTTTCATCTCACGCGTGAGCAGCAAAGCGAGGAGATATTTTTTTCGTCTCAAGTTTGTGTGACAGTGTTTTCAAGGTCAAATGTGAAAAACCTATTTTCAAAACCTAGTCCTAGAAAACAATTTTTAGATTGGTGCCGTACAAGGTTTGAGTTTTGAAATGGTTTTTGAAACCAAAAAAACACCCAAAATCTGCCTGCAAAATCTGATATGAACAGACCCTAAAAACCTATAGAAACTCAATTAGGGTTCTGTAGGTGACCCCACAGGAGATAAAGGCTTAGTTCTTGTTTTAGAGTTCTGTTGTCCCCTGCAGTAAAACTCTATCTGGCCCTTACGCCAAATGGATGTTAAGAATGCCTTTCTTAATGGAAATGAAGAGGAGGAAGTTTACATGAGTCCTACTCAAGATTTCAGAAACTGGTTTGGAGATGAGAAAGTGTGCAGATTAAAGAGGACTCAAGCAGTCACCTACAGCTTGATTTGAACGCTTTGGTAATGTGATAAGTGCTATGGCTATGTTCAAAGCAACACAATGTTCTAAGCATTCAAGTGAAGCTAAAGTAGCTATATTAATTGTGCATGTTGATCATATTATGTTGACAGGAGATCATTGCAATCAACTAACAAAGCTGAAAAGAAAACTTGCTAGATCCAAAAATGTATCTTTGTAAATCAACGAAAGTATGTTCTTGATCTTTTTGATGAGACCGGTATGATAGGGTGTAGACCTGCTGAAACACCTATAGAACCTTATGTAAAATTGCAGCCTGCAAGAGCCAAGAATGTGAAGAACAAGGAGCTTTATCAAAGACTTGTTGGGAGACTGATTTACCTACCTCATACATGTCCTGATTAGCTCTCTGAGTATGGTTAGTCAATTTCTGCATGCACCATGAGCACTGCAGTTTACAGGATTCTAATGTATCTAAAGGGAACACTAGGCAAAGGACTTCTATATAAGTCACATGGGCACCTACAAATTGAAGCCTATACTAATGCACAATTGGGCTTGAAGAATAGTGGATTGAAAATCCACTTCTGGGTACTGTTCATTTCTAGGTCGCAACTTAGGCCCCGTTTGGTTCAAACCTTGGTTTTGATTGTGTATGTTAAAAAGTGTACTGGAAATGTAAATTTTTTTGTTGGAAATGTTTAAAAGTTTAATAAAAAGGTAAAAATGCTTATTAAGAATGATGAGAAATTATTATAAAATGTAAAATAATGTTCAAACCTTGGTTTCAGAGCCAAGTTACCAAACCGGCCCTTAGTCACATGGTGAAGTAAAAAACAAAACATGGTTGCCATAACTATAAGTAGTGCTGCGACTGAACTTAGAGCTATAGCTCATGGTATTTGTGAGATTATGCGGATAAAAACATTCCTGAAAAACTTAAAGGTGACAGATTCATCTTCTTTGAAGTTGTACTGTGACAACAAGGCAGCAATTTCAATAGCTCACAATCCAGTTCATCACAATTGCACAAATCATGTAGAAGTTGATAGGTATTTCATTGAAGGACTAGGGACTGATTTGTGTGATCTATATTCCTAATAAGGAGCAAATGGTTGATACTGAAATCTTCAATGAAGGATTACACAAGAGGCAGTTTGATTTTCTAGTTCGCAAGCTGCACTACAAGAAAAATGGTCTTTGGTGACCAAAATCCTAGTGACCAAAAGAAATTTGGTCACCTAAAGTGCCTTTTGGTGACCAGAAATTGTTTGGTCACCAAATTTCACTCAGGCATTACAATTTGGTGACCAAAAATAAAAATAGTCACTATCTGGTCACTAAAGGCAATGGCGGGAACAATTCCCACCAGATTGATATTCTTTAGCGACCAAAATTCGTGACGGATGATAAATGGTCACCAAAAGTCGGTCAATAATTCTTCGATGACCAAATAATTGGTCACTAATCTATAAAATTTTTTATGACCAGATATTGTGGTCACCAAAGATAAAAAGTGATAGGTTCACAAAAAAAATGAACTTGTTGGGGATCAAAATCGGGTGCTCTTGAGTTCTACAAAAGCCTTAGCCACTAGACCAACTCGTCACTTCTTGAAATTTATCACTAAGACACCCTAATAAATGGAATAGTAGTTAATTTTATCACAATTTAAGCTCTTAACAAAAAAATAAAAAAGGAACACCCTAAAAATTTTAAATTGTACCCAGTAAGTCAGTAACTATATTTAGAGTTTATAATATTTATTATACCTTAAAAATTAAATTAATAATTATATTATGACACTCTATTAATTATAAATTAAATTGTATCAAGTACAAATATTTTCATTTAAATTTTATTAATTATCAACAAACTTTAGTCATTCAAACATTTCAATTATGTCCTTAAGGTTTTAATTAGGTCCCTAAATTTTATTGTAGATTGTAATTTGCTATTTAAAGTATCATTTACTTTTATTTTAGTCATTCTAAACTAAAAGTTTTATCACTTATGATATATTTTCAAAAAAATTATTTGAGATGTACTATTTATAAGTTGAATTAACTCAAAGATACATAAAAATACTATTAGATCCCGACATTTTCTTGTAAATTACAATTTAGTCTTTAAAGTATCATTTTAGTTTTGATTTAGTCATTCTAAACTAAAATTTTACTTTTTTTTATATATTTTTAGGAAATTTAGTTAATTAAGATGCACTATTTCTCAATTTAATTACCTTCAAGAGTTATAAAAGACTATTATGTCCCTAAATTTTATTGTAATTGCAATTTTATATTTAAAGTATCATTTATTTTCAATTTATTCATTCTAAACTGAAATTTACAAATTTTCTCGTATATTTTAGAGAAAGTTAATTGAGATGCAATTTTTCTAAATTGAATTAATTCAAAGACACATAAAAACATCATTAGCTCCCTAAAATTTTGTAAATTTTAATTTAGGATTTAAAGTATCATTTTTTTTCAATTTAGTCCTTATAAACTTATAGTTTACCATTTTTATGTATATTGATATTAAATTCAATTTGGAGACATTGTTTCTAAGTTTACTTTGAGAGACATTAGAAGACTATTACATCCATAAGGTTCTTGTAAATTGTAATTTAGAACATAAAGTATCATTTGCTTTCAATTTAGCCCTTATAAACTAATAGTTTAAATTTAGGGTTAAGACTCAATAACCCCCCGTGGTATCAGAAACTATTGCAGAACCACCCCCCCCCCCCCCCCCCCCCCCCCCCCCCCCCCCCCCCCCGTGTTTTGCCCAAAACCATAAAGTGGATGGAAAACTACCAGCAGGGACTAAAAAAATTAAAACTAACAAGCAGGGACTACAATGTAATTAACTTCATGATTTTGGGCAAAACACGGGGGGTTCTTACTATTAGTCCCTGAAGTTAATTACATTGTTAGTCCCTAAAGTTAATTACATTGGTGTCCCTGTTGTTAGTTTTATTGTTTTTTAGTCCCTACTATTAGTTTTCTATCCACTTTATGGTTTTGGACAAAACACGGGGGGGGGGGGGGGGGGGGGGGGGGTCCTTCACTGGTTTCTAAACCACAGGGGGGGGGGGGGTTCTTCAGTAGTTTCTGAAACCACGGGGGGGTTATTAAGACTTAACCCTTAAATTTATTTTGATATATTTCATGAAATTTAGTTGAGATGCATTGTTTCTAAGTTTAATTAGTTTAATTAACTTAATGAGACATGAGAAGACAATTACGTCCCTAAACTTTATTGTAAATTATAATTTAGTACTTAATGTATCAGTTTATTTCAATTTAGTCTAGTTACATTTTTGAGGTATATTTTAATAAAATTTAGTCGTGATGCATTGTTTCCAAGCCGAATTAACTTAATATGACACAAAAAGACTATTAAGTGAATGAAATTTCTTATAAATTACAAAATTTAGTACTTAAAGTATCATTTTTTTTTTCAATTTAGTCCTTATAAACTAATCCTTTACCCTTTTGTTATATTTTAATGAAATTCAATTGAGATACATTGTTTCTAAGTTGAATTAACTTAATGAAACATAAAAGACTATTATATTCCTAAAGATTTTTGTAAATTGCAATTTAGTACTTAAAGTATCAATTACTATTAATATAAAAGTTTACCTTTTTCATATATTTTAGAGAAAGTAAATTGAGATGCACTATTTCTAATTTGAATTAACTAAAAAATACATAAAAAGATGGTTGGGTCCCTAGATTTTATTGTAAATTGTAATATAATAATTAAAGAATCATATTTTTAATTTAGTCATTATAAAGTTATAGTTTACCCTTTTTTAGGTATATTAAATTCAGTTGAAATGCACTGTTTCTACATTGACTTTAAGAGACATAAGAAGACTATTGCGTCCATAAGGTTCTTGTAAATTATAATTAGTCCTTAAAGTATCATTTTCTTTCAATTTAGCCTTTATAAACTAATAGTTCAAATTTTGTCTAGTTTCATGAAATTCAGTTAAGATGCATTGTTTATAAGTTTAATTCAATTAAAGAGACATAAGAAGACAGTTACGTCCCTAAACTTTATTGTAATTGCAATTTAGTACTATAAGTATCAATTTCTTTCAATTTAGTCATTATAAACTTAAAGTTACATGTTATTGGGTATATTTTAATGAAATTTAGTTGGAATGCATTGTTTATAAGCCGAATTAACTTAATAGGACACAAAAAGACTATTCAGCAGCTAAAACTTTTTCTAAATTGTAATTTAGTACTTAAAATGTCATTTTCTTTCAATTTGGTCCTTATAAACTAATACTTTACCCTTTTATGTTATATTTTCATGAAATTCAATTGAGATACATTGTTTCTAAGTTTAGTTAACTTAAAGAGACATAAAAGACTATTATATTCCTAAAGTTTCCTATAAAGTGTAGTTTAGTACTTAAAGTATCATATTCTTTCAATTTGCTTCTTAAATATTAATAGTTTAATACATTTTTCGATATGTTTTCATGAAATTCAATGAAAATGCAATGTTTCTGAGTTAAATTAACTTAAATAGATATAAATAGACTATTACTTCCCTAAAATTTCTTATAAATTGCAATTTAGTAGTTAAAGTATCATTTTCTTTCAATTTTACACCCACAAAGATAAAAATAAAAATCCACAAAGATACACTCAAAATTTTAGAAATAAGAAGAATAAAAATTATGTTTATCGTTTCTTACAAAATCAAGACTTAAAATTTACTTTAGGCTAATTTATAATTAACTTATCGTGACGAAATATTTTTTAAAAATAAATTTTGATTTAAAATATTTATGCACGTGAAGAATTTGCATTAACAAAGTTCTAGAATGCTAATTGATATTCTTAAAAAAAAAAAAAAAACAAAGAAGCATTGGGACTGATCACTCTCAAAATATATACTAAACTTCCCTAGTATATATTTTTTCATTTGTTTTTATTTACCAAAAAAGTTCACTATCTCATACTTTTGAGGGACCTGATTTTGCATTCTTTGGATCTCCTGGCGATTTAAAGGCTCCTGATCTTTGCACGGTTGCAACAGCCGCAGAAGCTGCTAACTAGGCTTTCATTGTTTCATATTTTTTCATGTCAATGAGCTCCTTCTAGAGCTGCTTATCAGCAATTAATATCCAATCAATTTCTTTCTTGTAGTCCTTCAGAAGGATCCGGAGGCATTCCCTAAGGGAGCCAATGAGAGGACTATTTCCCCCTCGTTTCAACTCTATGAAAAGATAGGGATTGTATTTTGGATGAAGCCCTTTTTTACAGCTTGGGTGATAGCTCTTTCCTTGGTAGCAGTATTCCCTCCATCTTCTTCCATTGAGGATAGAGGGCAGACAGAAATTGGATCTCTTTGCTGCAGAGAATTTGAAAAGCATCCTATCCCACAGCAATGCAAGATTTAGAAGAAAGGCAAGAAGCTTACAAAAGGAAACAGAGAGAAATCATTGAGACAAACTGCAAAAACCACTTGCAATTTGGAAACATTAATATGCCTTCTAGATAAAATCTTAACTATAGATACCAGGCAAGTGATCTGTACCTGTAACTTTTTTTGCCTTTTTGGTACACAATACATATTGAAAATCAGGAATTTTGGAACTCTATACTTGGGATAAATATATTAGCTAACCTGCATATATGTGTAAAGAAAATAAGAGAATTTAATAGGGATCATACCTGCAGAACTAGCTGTCCAGTTGCATCATCAAGATTCAGCAAACCATCATATGTAGCTGCTAGAATTTCTACACATACTTTTGTAAAAGTGGCTAGAAGGTGCTCTAGAGCCATCTGAATGAGCAAAGTGAAGTAAATGTGCAATCTTCTAGAGCTTGAATGTTCATCATTACCTCTGGAAAATTGATATGGGCAATTAAGTCAAACTTGCTATTAAGAAAGAGGTGTTTGAGGACTAAATCATGCTTACCGAATGCAAAACTGCAGGTTTCCAGTTTTTGAGTCCAGTGTGAGACTGCATAAACTACAGTTTTGACCTTTTGAATTCAGCGTATTACCGCATCCAGTGTGAGCATTGCAGTCGTTCGGAACAAAAATAGCTTCCACAAAGCTATTATAAGCTAAAAGGGGTACCTTAACTGCGAAAGCATACAGAAATAGGATGTTGGACAATATTGAAGAAGTGGTTAATCAAAGTAAAAAGGAATTTCAAGGACAAGGAATCAGTTGCTATGACCTTTCAAGATGTTTCCAAACAGAGAATCAGCCAGTTGTCTAATTTCCTCAGATTCATCAACAAGCATTAACACCAGTCATCACAAGAAAGTTGCGAACTTGTACCATTGGACCTCCAGAATGAGTCTGTCACATGCAAGCAAAAACCTATCATAAGTTCATGCAATTGTAGGACAGATTTTGATACTAAAAATTAGTTCAGAATTCAAACTTTTCCACTTGATCGTTTCAAATTGAATGAAAGAACTTGAAAATCTGGCCGTGTACTCTCTCACATTAAAAACTTCACACAACTACCTCGTTTCAGCCAAAAGAAGCCTCTTCGATAAATAGAAAACAGGCAGAGTACCAAACTCTCAATCTAGCAATAGAATCAATGATTTGCAATTTGACCTTCTCCAGAAAACTATAGCAAGCTGAACAAAACAATACATTTCGCTTGTTAAAGCCAAATACTATAACGGGCACAGATAACAAACAACAAATGATAAATAATCAAAAAATATTTCTTCATGCTTCATTGAAAATTTTTAACGACTGTGAAGGCCAATTCAGCAACTTGAAGAGCAAAATTTGAAGAAAATTTAAACCCCCGAAATCAATTTTCTTCTTTTAATCAATAGTTCAGTTTCAACATACTTTGAATTTGAAAGAGACCACCATACACTATATTTTCTGAATGTTGGATTTGAAAGAGCACGCATCAGAACCTATACAAATGCGAGTAAAATGATAGTTCAAACTACTCAAAAGTTTCCGAGTTCACCAATCAAAAGAGTTTAGAAATGCTCAAAAATTTTAAAAAAATCAGAAATAGTCTAGATTTCAGAAATATCCCAAGAAACCAAAAACTAAATTACCTTCAGCATTGATGATAAACAGTCCAGAATGCATAAAAATTCATAGTTATTCAAAAGGCATCAAACAACAGTCTCATCCATATGAATGAGAACTATTTCTGATGTATAAGCATCTCTGTGAATGGGAACTATCTTCACAGAAGCACCACAATTTTGGCAAGTATGAAATACTTTAATTTAAGCAAAAACCCATGTTGTATGTTTCGTAATTCATGGATCAATCAAATCTAGATCAACATTAAGTGAACACAATAAAACATATAGTTCATAGCATGCTGCAACAGAAAGTTTATTTCAAGCATTCCACGGGCCGCAAATCACTACTAATTACCTTCATAAAAAAGGGCTGCTTTAAGTTACATAATGATTCAGAAAAAAGATATTGCAAAAAGAAAAGTAATTCTATGATTGATGAAGCAAACAAAAAATGACAGTATTTACGCACAAGAAGAAGATATCATATACTTATCAACACAAAGAAAAACTTGCCCATTGACAAAATTGCAAAGAAAGAAAGGGAGGAACAAATGATAATTATTACTTCTAATGTAATTTACAGGGAAAGGCATGAAAAAAAAAAAAACAAAAAGTTCACATAAAGCTTGAAAGTGTGCACGTATCTCTGGTGACAATGAAGAACGGTGAAGTTTTACATCTCTTCATTTAGGCCACCTACCACAGTTAATAATAAGGTCCATTTAAATTCCTCAAAATCAGTCAAAGAAACAAAAATAAAATGGGCTGGGAAAAAAAAACATCACCTTTCACCGTAGGTCGGCCAGAACTGTTCTCATCGGTATCTTCAACTTCAACAAAGGTAAAAAATTGTCCAGATGCTTCATATCGTTCCAAATTCCACATTTTCTGCCAAAATATGAGAGAAACATGATTTCACTCACTCGGCATCACAAAGAAAGATCAAACAACTCACCTTGATTTTTGATGAATGATGCCAAGTTCAGAGAACAAAGTTTGACTAGCAGAATTTGTAAATTCTGTGCCATTATCTATTCTAATAACCTTGACAGAAGTTTGAAACTGATTTTTAATCAAATTGAGAAAGTTAGAACTAAACAGAATGAACTAGACTTGTGCTCTTAAGAAAGTATATCCAAGTGGTTCTGCTGTAGTCATCCACAATAGTAAGAAAGTAAGAGCAGCCATTTACTGAAGGTTTAGAATATGAACCCCAAACATCCATGTGTACAAGATCAAAGCACTTAGTAGTATGAGTAGTGCTTACAAGAAAAGGAATTCTATGCTGCTTAGCTAGAGGACAAACAGTACAGGGAAGAAGTTTACAATGATCATAAGAAATTAGCAGATTAAGCTTGTTCAAAACATCAAATAAAGAATGTCCTAATCTATAATGCCAGAGGTAAGCTTCCTGAAAGGACAGTGCCTCTTTTGGTTGCAACTGATGCAGATTTGCTACTAATGATGACTCATAGGACTTTATGACTTCAGGTTTAAAGGAATTTTGATCAAGAATGTAAAGTCCTTTGACTGCTCTTCCCACTCCAACTACTTTCCTAGTATGTTGGTCCTGCAGTAGGCAAAACTCAGGATGAAATAGAAATAGGACTTTAGCTATGGCTGCACACTTTCTAACAGATAAAAGATTAAACCTAAAAGATGGAATATGTAAACAATCTCCAAGAATCAAATAATCATACAGGTGTACCCAACCAGAATGAGATACTAATTTGACTGTACCATCTGGAGGACACACAGGAGTGAAACTAGCTACTGGTTTCATGTTTTTGAGAAATGATGGATTAATGCAAACATGACTTGTAGCACCCGTATCAATAATCCATGAGTCTTTGTTGATATAATCAGAAAAGGGAGAGATGAAAGGAGAACACATACCTGCAAACTCTCCAATATAAGTGAGATTGATAAGATCAGTAGAAGAAGGAGCATTTGTACTGCTACTAGCTCCAGAGTTGTTCCTTCCTTGCATCATCTTACTCAATTCTCTCTGCAAGACATTTGCAATAACTGCTTCCAAATTAGAATTCTCCTGAGTTTCAGAAAAATCCAAAAGAGTTTCCAGAACATTCACTGCATGGCCGTTCGGAGCCATTCCTTTATCACCTTTCCACCAATCTGGATATCCTACAATTTTGAAACAGGAATCTTTTGAGTGACCTTCTCCTTTGCAGAAATCACACTTAAGGCCATTCTTTACCTTCTTCCTTCCAACATTTCGACTGGATGAAGCAGTTGGAGCATATCTAGCTGCAGATCCATCCACTTGGGAGTTAACCATCAGTGCACTATTCTCATTAACAGCAAAATAGGTGGATCCAAGTTGTCCTTTCCTTTCTACTGTCTGAACCATAGAATATGCCTGTCCAATAGTTGGCCACGGATCCATCATAAGGATCTGATTCTTCACAGCATCCATAGATTCATTCAAGTCAAGTAAAAATTGCATAAGCTTGTTATTCTTATCCATATCCTGAACTCCTTGATTCTGTTGACATCCACATTCTGGAATGCAAGAGCAAGGAGGCAGTGGCTTCAAAGTTTCAAGCTCATCCCAGAGCCTTTTCAATTTGGAGAAATATCCAACAAAATTCATGTTTCCTTGGCTCACAGAGGCAATATCCCTCTGAATTTGGTAGATCAAAGGTTCATTTGTTCCTCCAAACCTTTGCCTTAGATCATCCCATAGATCCTTAGCTGTTGGTGAGAACATGAATCCATCCACCAAACTCTTAGAGATGGTGTTGATTATCCAAGAAGACACCATATCATCAGTAGTTTTCTAGAGTTGGTAAAGCAGAGAATTGAAACCAGGTGATTTAACACTTCCATCAACATAACCTAGTTTTTTCTTTGCTCATAATGCCAAAGTCATAGCTCTAGTCCATATCACATAATTAAACTCTGTGAGTTGACAAGTAACTAGGATCAAACCTGGGTGATCTAATCTATGAAGTGTCATAGCCTTTGTAAGTTGAGACTAGCCAATTTGCCCGATCCATTCCTCCATTTCCAGTAGTCGAATTGTTTCCAGAATTCTCTGAACTTTCTGCCATTACGAAGCTTGAGTTTCAATTGATTTGCTATAAATTATAAGATCAGGATCTAATTGATGCTAGAACCACTCTGATACCATGTAGAATTGACAGAATTGCAGCAATATTCAAGCAAGAAACACTAAGCTAAGAGCAAATGAAGAGAGGAGTGAGAGAATTTTCTAAACTTCTATTAATCGAAGAAGAAGAGAAATGGAAAAGCTAATTACAATAATCACCTACTGCTTATTTATACAAGTTCCTGAAGCTAAAGTCTAGAGATCATACAATGCACATCAAGTGCAGCTAATCTAATCTCTAACTGAATTTCCCTCTAAAAACAGCAACTTGACAGCTTAGGAGATGATAGCTGTACTCCATTAACTTAAGCATGATCTAAAAATATCTAATGAGATCTGACAGCTCATCAAGGTAGATCACGTTTCAATTGGATTTGATCTGCTGGAGGAGGCTTACTACAACTACCAGTGTTGCTCCTCAGCTTCAGGTTCTGTTGCTTCTGTGAGCTCAGCTTGGAGCATTCTGTTTGGTCATTCGGATGGTCATTCTGCAAAATTGATCAACTCAACATTTTAGAATGGAAAAGTTTTGCAAATTTTTAGGAGATTCGTTTCATTTTGACGGTTCGAAATGGTATTCTTCATCAGTAACTGGTTGAACATGATCCCTATTCTTGGGAAACTCATGAAACTGATCACTCTAAGGATTAGAAGTCTCGAAATCAACGAACTTGTTGGCACGCCAAATCATGCTACTGCACTTGAAGCCCGAACCGAACGCCATCTGCCACGACAATTCCCCTTTCTTGATTCTACCTTTCGCCTTACCATAAGTCAACGCATACCAAACCGAGCTGCTTGAAGTGTTACCGAATCTGTAAAGCGTCATCCTGGAAGCCTCCATTGTCAAATCGCTACATTCCAGCTTCTTTTGCAAGTCATCCAACACAGGCTTCCCGCCCACGTGCGGGAAGAAATGATGAATTCCCTTACTGAAATTTGGGATGTAGGGTTCCAAATCTTTGGCTCTTCTGGCAATGATATTCTTGAGAATGAAGAGTTTCTCTGATGGCGGAAGGATTAGGGGACCGAGTGAAGTGAGGTTTAATTTAATGGCAATGGCCGCCGAAACTAACCAGTCTTTGTTAATGTTGATGCCCTGGAAGTCATCTTCAGCTTCTTCCTGTAATATGCAATTGTACGAAGCAGCCGAGCTTGCTGTGTGCGTACGGACGGTGTGGATGAGCTAGTATTTTGATGTTTCGGCATCCGACGGCTTGTTTGATAGATGGACGGCAGCTCCACTAAGGCGGAACAGAGCATTCGCCGCCAATTTAGAACGTTCATTTCCTTTGTAGTGATGCCCCGATATATTCTCTGTGCACACCACGAGAGCATAGGTGTTGCGATGAATCTACATGGATTAATTAAGAAAGAGTCAATGTCTGCAATGTTTTAGATTAAATCATTCCCTTAGTTCTTTAAGTTAGGATGTTATCTTTATTTGGTCCGTTAACTTGAAATTGTTTCATTTTGGTCCCAAAATAGTCTTAATATCCAAACCTGACAATATTTGAACTATTTTCGACTAGCACATGAATTGTTTCAAATTAAGCTAAAGGTGAACAAAATGATTTAACACTTACTTTTTCACTTTTTGTCCATATTATTGTGTGTAAATATTACATGTTAATCCAAAATAATTCAAATATTGTCAGAATTTGGATTTAGACCATTTTAAGATAAATTTTCAAGTTGACGACTCATAGGACTTGTCGTGGGTCTACCAAATATAGTAAAAATACTGCTTAAAACCTGCAATTAAGATGCTAATAAAATATAGCACAGTAGTAGACAGGGTCGATCCACAGAGACGGCAATTTAATTCAATTTCCAATTAAAGTGCAAATAAAACCAAACTATGACTAGTAGTCACCTTTGTGTCTCTTAAGAGACCTTAGAGTTGTCACTTAAATTTAGCAAAATAATAATTAAACTAATAATTAAATAAAAGACTTAAACAGATATCAATTAATGAGAGGAAATTTCGGTATTATGTAAATCCACCTTAATCTCATGCATGCAATCATAAACCTCTTAACTTATCTAATTACTTATGCCGTTTCAGTTATAGTATTACCGCGAGTCCCCGCAAAGGAATTATTCTGTAACTACGTTAACTAACAGACCGCGAGTCCCCGTAAACCTTATTAATTAACAAATAGAAGCATTAAGAATTAGAAGAACCCGAAACTAATAATTCCTACTGACGATGCATTAGAAATTATCACCCAATTAATCCTGTACTACTCGGCCGGTAGTTGTGCCACTCACTGACCTTAGATTAATTCGACCTTAGATTAATTCCTGGGTTTCATATATACATGGATTATGGCTTCTTACATAATACCATAACTAATAAATTAGCTACTCATGATAAAACACGAAAAACACATAATTATAAAAGAAGACATTAAAAGAGAAAAGAGAATACTGTACTGGAATTTAAGAAGTCGCGATCTGACAACCGCCGGTTTGGCCAAACGGTAGACTGCCCGTCGGGAAAATCCAAAGTTGCGATTGAAACAGAGCAAAACAGAACAGAACAGAGAAAAACAGAGGAAAACTATAATAACGCGAAACTGTATCTTGCGCGAGAATTATTTGTAAACTAAGAAACTATTCTCTATAAACTTATCTAGAAAACTTCTATCTCAAAAACTTCTCTAAAAACTTGTATCTAAAAGCTTGTATCTAAAAGTGCAGGAATAATCCCATATATATAGGGATACAAATCAGCAATTAACCAATCTCCTAATGGAATAAAGAAACCTTCTTCTACTTGGAAAGAGAATTAATTAAGCACATGGAGTCTCTTCAAATTTGGTAACTCCCAACTTCTCTCTTTAATTCCTTCTTGGATTGGTAACTGCCCAAAATTTCATTGCTTCCCTTTTAAGCTTCGCAGCATATTCCATGCGCATGGCTGCCCACTTAATCCATTTAATTCCAATCCAATTGGATAATTGGACTCCGATTGCAATCCAATTCAAACCAATTGGATAATTGGACTCCAATTGGTTTCGGCCCATTCACAATTAATTGGAATCCAATTGCAATCCAATTAATAATTGGATTGGAATTAAATTCGGCCCACTCGGATTTACTTGGAAGCCAATTATCAATTGGATTCAACTTCATGCGCCGGACTTTCTCTTGCGATTTGTCTGGAATTTGGCTCCGGCCTCATGGGCTTTTCTTCCTTCTTGGCCCACAAGTTGTGTGGGCTTCTTCATGCTTCAAAATTCCTCTTTGTTTTACTTCTCTTCTGCAATTGGATTTGATCTCTAAAACTGCAAATAAACATTAAAACCTTGAGCAAAAATCCGTGAGAACTACCATAACAAGTGCTAAAATAATACACCTAAAAGGTACAGATCAACGACCAAAATGAAACAATTTCAAGTTAGTGACCAAATAGGCACATCTCAACTTAAAAACCCGACGAATTACTTTAACCAATGTTTTAAAAGCAACACATTTTCAACCACATTAATTAACACAGACAACAACGTTCTCTTATGGATATATATATATATATATATAATGTGAATGGCTGGGCCAAGTCTTCCTTTGACCAGATCCAACATGCTAAAATTTCTATGCATAGTATACTATTTATTTCCCCAATAATTAAAGAAATCAATAAGGGCTACCTAAGAGATTAGTGTCATTGTTCGTCAAAAAAAGAAAAAAGAAAAAAAAAATAAGTGCCATTGTTTAGACATATCTCGAGAATCAGTCTAGGTTTTTGAATGTATAGAGGAATAGAATTAAGATTCATTGATTCATAAGTACCTTAAGAAATTGATTGGCAAGATCAATTGCTATAAGGCCACAGCTGCATCCCATACCTATAAGGCTATAGCTCGCAATGATTTCCCTAAGCTTGTACCTATTCACGACGGTAGAAGCAAGGGAAGGTACAACTTGAAACAGAGAACAGTTGACTATCAAAATCCCAATGTCTTGTGCTTGCACTTTGGTCTTCACGAAAATCTCATCGATGGTTCCAAACATCGACTCTTTCCGTTTCTTGCCTGTGAGCTGACAGAGGCAAATCGGACGGATCACAAAGCATATTCTCCGGCAAGTAAGTGGAGTCACCGACCCCGGCTTTGTCCATCCCCATTTTTATGAAACAGAGTGTTTCATCGGTATGCGCTTAAAAAGTTTGATGGTTTCTTCTTTAGTGATGGATTCGGTCACTCTAGGTTTGGAACAACTGAAGTTCACCAAGAACACATTTTGCCTATGTTTTGCCAGTGATGACAAGATGAAATACAGCAGCACGATGAAGAATGAGGTCAAAGTTATTGCCATGAAAATCATCGAATTAATGTTAACGTTGGATTTGTACTCCATTCTGCAATAATGAACTCAAACATATATGGTGATCATCTGAAAATTAACAGAGATCGATGAAATACGTGGATTGAAATTAGAAAATGGAGATGAATAAGTGTGACACCGATGAAGGACACGGATTGAAAAAAATAGAAAATGCAGATGAATTAGTGAGGCACATTGTTCAATATTTGTCAGTTGCATCTAGGATTCTGTGTATAGTTATGGACTGTTATTTTCTTTTCTTGGTCAGAGTCTTGGAAGTTTAATTTATTTTTTTTCTTGGAATGTTTAAATGTAACGTATTACTTTTGAATGTAGAATTGAAGCTTTTTTTTTTAAAAATATATATTCTATGAAATAAATGCATCCCATGTGGTTCAAGGACTTGCATGGACAGCGACAGAATTTTATACTATTTTATTTTATTTGTTCGTAATTTTCAAATAAAATAAAATATAATTTGCTTTAGATTAACAATACTCATAATAATAAATTCATAACTATTTCTATGAACTAGTGATGTTACAAGTATTTAAAAGTATCGGGAAACGCGGTTGAAATTTGAACGATGAGATCTTTGACTATAACTTTAGCGCTACAACTTATTTTTTTATATACAAAACCTTAATTTTTCACGGTAGTATATGCATGTTATCGTTTTGGCTCTAACTCAAAATATACCGGGTTTCGCTATTACTGTTCAAATTGAATTTGGCGTGGAGCAGTTCACACTCATCAGTCATAAAAAGGTAAAATACTAGGATTTTTTTCTGTAATTTTAATTTATTTTTATATTCTATACAATGGTAATTCTTTAGGCAATGCTTAGTGTTTTTATATATGAAAGATGTTTCGGTAAAAGTCGAGTTTGGTATCATGGTATTTTTTTATTTTTAGGTTTCTGCATTTGATTAACAGATTTTCTATTTAACTGTTTAGATCGAATCGACATCCCTGCAATCTCATTCGTTCTAAAATCTATTTTTTATTTTGGTTGTGATTTAGTTTTTCTTTCTTTCTTTCTTTATTTATTTTTTAACATTATTTTTTATCTTTGAGTCAAGTTTTTTTTTTTTTTTTGTAGCAGCCCTATCAACTCATCACATATTATGGTCGTATTTATGTTGTTGTTGTAATAACTCCTAGCAACTTTGGTTGTGGAAAGTAATAATTCAAGCCGGCAAGGCTTCTTCAATTGCACTCGGAAGGTGTCCCAATTCTTCCTTGCTTTTCGAGCTTGATCTGGAATTTAGCTCTTCGTCTTTCAATCGGTGAGGATCGCTACAGTCCTCACTCCCTCAGTCCGGCATCCTACGTTATGGCTCTAGTGATGCCTACGCCCAGCTTGGGGGTTCGCTTCGCTTTCGCCTTTAGGCCTGAGGCTCTTCCCACAAACCTGCCCCCGCTTGGCTCTTCCCATAGACCTTCGTCTTCCGGTCGCTCCTCGGTTACTCCCTCAAGTGCTTTCGGCTTTAAGGTCCTCTATTTTGGTCAGATCCTTCTAATTTTACTTTGGGATTGAAGTAAAAATTAGAAGATATATTTCGTGAACACTATTGTGTGTCCATTATTAATATAGGGGAGATTTTGATGGTACTAGATTTTAGGAAAAACACCTTGCAGGATTTTTGAACCACTTATTGGAAGAAATATTTTAACAAAAATACTGTAATAGAATTGAAAACAGAAAGGAAAATGTACAAGATTTAACGTGGTTCGATCTTAACATATCTACATCCACAAACTATTCACTATTTCATTAGATATGAGAAATCAATAATAGAAGAGTTTAGAGTGTACTCTCAACATACAATGTCTCTCGCCCTCTATTATTTTTCACACCCCCTTCTTTCTATCTCGTTGTCGATGGCATAAGCTGGAATAGATATCTCTTATTGCCTTAAAACAACCTACCAACAACAGCAGCATCGAAAGCATAAGTAGGAACACACATCTCTTATGATTTCAGGACAACTCCGCAACGTCAATGTCGAAGAAATAAACAGGAATATCTATCATTTTTTATGATCTCACGACGACACCCCATTTTTCACCCAACCTTTGGGTTGGGACTTTCTGTCTATATCCCAAGCGGTGGATGCTCTCTCTATTTAGGATGACCTAATATATTAAAAATCTCACATATTTATAATAGAAAAAGATAAACTCTAATGAGCCCAAAATAACTGACCCAATACTATTTGTATTAAGAATTTGAGGATATAACCCAACACTAGGTCCCGTGGATTTCCCAATTTGGGTTTTCCACATTAAAAATCCCGGTGTGTCATGATTTTTAATTTTTATGCTTATTTGGCTGCTTTATTAACTAACCACATGGTGCCTACGTTTTTAACTATTAAGAAAGATAAATTTGTACCAAATTTTTATGATTGTGCTATGGTTGTGATTGTGAAAATCCTTCCCCCTTCCATAATATTTTAGCTCACGTGTTTGTTATTACAGATGAAGTGAAGCCGTCAACCTTATGGAGTTATCCACTCATGATATACGTGTGCAACATTTGTGCAGATCTTTTAAATTAGTTTTGAGCATTTTGTGCACTAATGGTGCAATAAAAGGTTGAAGAAAATTTGAGAATTTAGTTTGAAAGGTATTTTATTTGAGTCTCTTGAGTCTCATCCACCATTTTAAGTCTTAGAATACTCAGTATGAAGGCTGCTTGGTCAGCAGTTGCAGCCATAGAAGTTATCCTGTTGCAACTCTCCCATCTTGTGTGAATTCCTTCCCTAGGGTACAAGAAACCAAGCTCCACTTACAACCTATTCAGCAACTCAGGATCATCCCTCCGGCTTCCAGTTCGACCTAAATGAGCATAAACACTTGGGTATTGTATAGTTCCCCTGAATATGTTTGGCCTCAAGATGTATCTTTTCACCGAGAAGCTAAACCGAGATCAATGAGTATAGTTTCCAATCTACAGTTCTTCAAAAGCTATTTCAGCATTAAAAAATAAAAAAGAAAAAAAAAAAATTTAAACAAGAGTCAAAAATACATAACAGGAAAAATAAATAAGACTTGTGTCATGACTTGCGTACTCACCTTGTGCGACGTCTCTATCTAAAATCAACAGATTGCGTGCACACCTTGTACGACGTCTCGATAGGATTTTGATTATTATCCAACGAGTTGAGTTATTCAAATCAACATTTTCTTCATTCAAAGAGCTAACATTTTGCTCCCACAAAAAATCAGAGACATAATCTCTAATATCAAGATATTGGAGGGCTGGGACGTTTATGCTTAGTGTATAATATACAGTTTGATTATGTAGATCATCGTTAGATACAGAAATCAAAGTGTATCACAATCTTCAATTCTTGTCGGCATATACGAAACTTTATCACATTATGAGAACAGTTCCTCCGAAAGGATAAATTTTCAAGCACCAAAACTGCACGAAATTAGGTAATTTGCTGACAATTTATCTAGAAATCTTACTGAATGAAGGTCTAGGTTTTTCAGATAGGGAATTCTGTAGGTTGGGACGCTTATCTTCATGTCACCGCTTAGCCTGAGAACCACTAGGGTTTTGCAAGTAAACGTGCTTTCAGAGAAATGAAATGACATGAAAGGGAAATTAAGATCCAACAGTTCAACGTTTTGGGTAATTGCCTTCTTAATCCAGGATCAACACACATATACTATAATAATTTTGGCATGATCAACTAGATCACATTATTCAGACGTGCATTCCTTGTGATCAAGAATAGCAAAGAGATTGACTTTTTTCTGAGAAACAAAAAAAGATTAAATATATTATCACATTGATCAAGAGTTGTGCATATATAAATAAACTAACAAGCTTGGGACACTTTGTTATGCTTTATGCTTTCGTTCATGGTGCGTGCATGTGCTACACTAATAATTAATTAACCTATAAACTTAGGAATCTTTGCCTGCAGGTGACAAATGCAAAATACTAATACAATTACAATTGGGCTACGTATTGAGGGTTGATGTGAGGTAGAAATAGATATGTGTTCATGCTTATACATTTGACGGCATAGTTGAAAGAAGGGGAGTAAGAATAGAATCGAGGATGACAGAGACTAAGTATTTTTGTGAAATAGATTCGTTGAGATCGAACTACATTAAACTTTGTGTTTATTTTCAATTTTGCTGCAGTAATCTTGTTGGATTATTTCGCTAGCAAGTGGTATAAAAAGTTCTTATGAGTGTTTTTTCTAGCAATTGTATAAGGGACAAGAGACAATTACCACATTTAACATATATTTTCAATTATAGGTATGTAGCCTTTAATTTATATAAAAAGGTTATCTTCTCTTAATATTGACACGCACAATTATTCTATAATACAATATTATAGATTTGTTAGAATAGTATTATAGCCAAGTTTGTCCATAGACAAGCCAAGGAAGAAAAAAAAATAAAATAAAATGAAACTTTTCTTTCCCAGTTCAAACACAAGTTCAACTGTGCCACCGCTGCTCTCAGCCGCCACCACCGACTCTACAATCAATATTGATTCTCAGATTCAATATTGCAGTCGCTGCTCTAGACTGAGATCCGACAGCTGCGCCGTCGCGGTTGCCGAACCTTCCGCCTTACCCAGATCTACAAACGCGTCACTGTCAACGTTCTCTAACTCGGCTGGTTTTGCTGTCAAAACTCAACAGTCACCCCTGCCGCTCTCTTCCGTTGCCGCTGCTGCAGGGGTCCTTACTGCCGCTTCTTGATCTGCAAAAGAGTCCAGATTCGGGTATGTATTCTGTACAGATTGTCAAATTGATTTTGGTCTAAATATATAATGTTTAATTCCGCTATGTAATTATTACTAGCATGATGATTACCTTACATCTACCAGCATTAAAAGTGAAAAGGAACTAAAACATCATCAGACGGGAAAATTAAGTTTTTGTGCCATGGGTGTGCAGAAATCTGTTGATTGTATATAGAGACGTCGCACAAGGTTGGCACGCAAGTCATGAGAAAACTCTAATTTACTTTTTCTCTTATATATTTTGGACTTTTTTTTTTTAAAGCTGAAAATAGCAGCTGTACGTTGGTCGGCGGCACTAAAAGAAGGGCAACAGCAAGGGCTGCAAGGATGTTATGGGATCCCGTGGGTGCATGAGAGAAATTGCAATGCCTTCCCCATGACAGCAGAATGCAGGCATTTTGCAAGTGCGTACGCAAGGTTCCGATCCCTGAAACTTGCAATTGTTGATTAGCTTTATGTTATAAAACCCAATCAATGATTATGCCAGCCAAAACATGTTTTCTGTTTCGCACGCAGTACGTGCTAGGCTTGCACTCCCCGCAACTGCCTGAGATTAATAACCATTTGGAGGCAAGCCTACAAGTTAGATCTATTAATTGCTCCCATCATTGAAGAGCCTGCAACACCCCAGAACCAGAAAGGACACTGCGTGAAGATGCTGCTGAAATTCCTACAATTAAACTCAATCTTGAGGAGCTAAATCAGACTCTGCAGAACTACAGTCAAAAGAATATTCAAGTGCAGGAGGGTTTTAGATGCAGGAGCCGCTTCAATTACCATGCCTGGCATTTCATTTAGCCATCTGGGTCCGCAGGATCAAACAGCTGTATCCCTTTCAAGTGCTGTTATTTGTCATTCTTGTTATGGTTTTGTTCTAGTTCTTCGTGCCTGAATCTGAATGAATTGACCTGGAAATTGACTAGTAGTTATCCATGTCACCATAGTTGTGAGATTTCACACGAGGTGTGCGCGTACGTGACACAACCGTCGCACTAAGGTGTGCAGGGTTTGGATCCCAACCCCAACACCACTAGTCCCCCTAATTTTCTCATTTTGAGGTTGGGACATTCTAGTTCAAAAAAATTTAGACTAGAGGATCCCAAACCAGGGACAACATCTTCTAGTTCTTAATTGATATGTGGCAACCGTTTTAGAATTAAGTTAGAAGCCAAAACGAAAGGGAAAAAAATAATAATAATAAAACGGGAATGAGCATTAATTCTAGAACTTCATGCTAGGTTAAGAAAATGAATGAGCACAAAAATTTACTGTGCTCCCACTTTCAACACCTCCTCAAGTGCCGATTATATTTAGTAGAATTCTCTTTGCACTTTAGATACATAGTCATTAGTGGATATTAAGAAAATTTAATCGTCTAGTGGGCTTTTTGTTAATATAAATTAAAATGGCAAGAAGGAAAATATTTTAGAGAAAAACAAATTTCGTTATGTCACATATCACTTCGCTAGCCCATGAGATTTTCTCTCTGCTTTAACCACACGTGTCTACTCTGCAGAATATGCAGCAAATTGAGCAAGCAAGATCACACGTGGACAGAGGTAGTGCCAGTCTCACCACTTGCATTGATCAAGAGCATGCAACTTGTATGGATCAATATAGTCAAACATTAACTCAAGTTAGCTAGATTTTGTACAGCTGTCCTCCCTAGTTAGTTTTAGCTTCATTTTTTTAAATGTACAGTTGTAATGTAACCAGCTAGTATAGTTAATTAACTAGTTTCACTCCTGTGTGTCTTCTAGATGGTACAGTTAAATCAGTATCTCATTCTGGTTGGGTACACCTGTATGATCATTTCATTCTTGGAGATTGTTTACATATTCCATCTTTTAGGTTCAATCTCTTATCTATTAGAAAGTGTGTAGCCATAGCTAAAATCCTATTTCTATTTCATCCTGAGTTTTGTCTACTGCAGGACCAACATACTAGGAAAGTAGTTGGAGTGGGAAGAACAGTCAAAGGACTTTACATTCTTGATCAGAATTCCTTTAAGCCTGAAGTCAAAAAGTCCAATGAGTCATCATTAGTAGCAAATCTGCATTAGTTGCAACCAAAAGAAGCACTGTCCTTTCAGGAATCATACCTATGACATTATAGATTAGGACATTCTTCATTTGATGTTCTGAACAAGCTTAATCTGCCAATTTCTTATGATCATTGTAAACTTCATCCCTGTACTGTTTGTCCTCTAGCTAAGTAGCATAGAATTCCTTTTCCTGTAAGCACTACTCATACTACTAAGTGCTTTGATCTTGTACACTTGGAAGTTTGGAGTCCATATTCTAAACCTTCAATAAATGGCTGCTCTTACTTTCTTACTATTGTGGATGACTACAGCAGAACCACTTGGACATACTTTCTTAAAAGCAAAAGTGTAGTTCATTCTGTCATTTCTAACTTTCTCAATTTTATCAAAACTCAGTTTCAAACTTCGGTCAAGGTTATTAGAACAGATAATGGCACAGAATTTACAAATTCTTCTTGTCAAACTTTGTTCTCTGAACTTGGCATTATTCATCAAAAATCCTGTCGTTACACCCATCAGCAAAATGGTGTTGTTGAGAGCAAGCATCAACATCTTTTGCAGATAGCCAGGTCTCTTATGTTTCAATCTTCCTTACCAAAGAAATTCTGGGCAGAATCAGTACTTACAGCTGAATAGGTTAACTTCTGCCATCTTACATTGGAAATCTCCTTTTGAGATTCTTCATGGATCAATTCCTTCTCTTGAGAATCTTAGAACTTTTGGTTGTTTAAGCTTTGCAACCAATAATGTTCCTCATAAAGATAAATTTGATGCCAGATCCATCAAATCCATTATGATAGGGTATCCCCCAGGTCAAAAAGGGTACAAACTCTATAGTCTAGAAGACCACAAGGTTTTTGTATCAAGGGATGTCTCATTTCATGAGTTTACATTTCCTTATGCAGAAACTGTCAGTTGTTTAGATCCTCCTCCGAAATCAACAGCACCTATTTTTAATCCAATGCCAGATTTTGATTTTAGATCTTCTCAGTCATCCATAACTGCTGATTTTCTTTTAAAAACATCCGTATCCATTCCCACTGATCAATCTCCAATATCATCTAGTACTTCAGATTCTTCCTCTGTGTCAGCATCCAATTCATCTGCAAATGAGTTTCCTGATCCTCAGCCTGAATCTCCTTATCTTGTACACCTCATTCCTCTTAGACAAAGCTCTAGAGTCAGAATGCCACCCCAATGGATGCAGGACTTTGTTCTGCCTCCCACTCACAAATCACCAACTCCCTTAATCTCTCAAGCATCTGATGTTGTACATTCCACTCTTTCATTTGCTCATATGAATTTTTTAGCTAACATATCACATATCCATGAGCCTTGTTCATATAAGCAGGCAAAGGGTTATGTGGAATGGGAAAATGCTATGCAGCAAGAGTTGCAGGCTCTAGAAGCTAATAAAACTTGGGATGTCACCTTATTACCTGTGTGTAAGAAAGCTATTGGTTCTCAATGGGTTTTTAAAGTCAAAAGACTACTAGATAGTTCAATTGACAAGTTTAAAGCCAGATTAGTGGCCAAGGGGTATACTCAGATTGAAGGGAAAGATTATTATGAGGTATTCTCTCCTGTTGTTAAGGTGGTGACTGTCAGGATTCTCATTGCTTTGGAATCTTCCTATAATTGGCCCTTGCAGCAAATGGATGTGAATAATGCCTTTCTGCATGGCCATTTGGAAGAGGAGGTTTATATGTTACCTCCTCCTGGATACAGCAAAGCTTCTGAAGGACAAGTTTGTAAGCTGAAGAAGTCCTTGTATGGTCTTAAACAAGCCTCTAGGCAATGGAATCATGAGCTTACTAAAAGGCTATCTCTGTCTCTTTATCATCAACAAATCTGACCTGCAACTATTCTTGTTAGTTTATGTGGATGATCTCTTAATTACAGGTTCTTCAGAAGCTGCCATAGCTGAAGTTAAAATGTTCCTACATGACAAATTCACCATCAAATACCTCGAATATGCAAAATACTTCCTTGGGGTAGAAATTGCAAGGTCTACTTCTGGTATTTCTCTGAATCAAAGCAAGTATGCCAATGATATTCTGCAGGATTCTGGTCTTACTGATGCCAAGCCAGTCATAGTTCTTATAATCCCTGGTCTTTTATTGGAGGATAATTCATCTCCTCTATTTGGTGATCCTAACCAGTACCGCAGGCTTATTTGTAGGCTCCTCTACCTTGGCTTCACCAGACCAGACCTTGCTCATGCTACACAACAATTGAGCCAATATGTCAATTCTCCAAAACAGAATCACTGGGATGCTGCCTTACATGTTCTTTGATTTCTGAAGGGGATCCCTGCCAAGGGTTTGTTCTATCTAGCAAAGCCTATTTCCCAATTGACTACATATTCAGATGCAGATTGGGCTGCTTGCAAGAAGACAAGAAGGTCCCTTACTGGTTTCTGTGTGTTTCTTGGGGGTTCTTTGATTTCCTGCAAGTCTAAAAAATAGGCTACTGTCTCTAAATCTTCTGCTGAAGCTGAGTATAGAAGCATGGCTTCCACAGTTTGTGAATTACAATGAATCAGTTACCTTCTGAAGGGCTTTGCAGTTCATATCACATTTCCAATCCCCTTTTGAGTGTGATAATCAGGCAGCATTGTACATCACTGCCAATCCAATTTTTCATGAGAGAACAAAGCATCTGAAGATTGATTGCCATATTTTTCGAAACCAGTACAAAGTAGGATTAATTAATCCTCTTTACATTCCATCCAAGCTTCAGCTGGCAAACTTTTTCACCAAGAGTCTTCATTCTCCTTAGTTTTTGTTTCTCAGTTCCAAGCTTGGCTTGATTACCTTTAATCCATCTCAGCTTGAGGGGAGTGTGCAGAATGACCATCCGAATGACCATACAGAAGGCTCCAAGCTGAGCTAACAGAAGCAACAGAACCTGAAGCTGAGGAGCAACACTGGTAGCTGTGGTAAGCCTCCTCCAGTAGATCAAATCCAATTGAAACGTGATCCACCTTGATGAGCTGTTAGATCTCATTAGATATTTTTAGATCATGCTTAAGAGCATGCTTAAGTTAATGGAGTACAACTGTCATCTCCTAAGCTGTCAAGTTGCTGTTTTTGGAGGGAAATTCAGTTAGAGATTAGATTAGCTGCACCTGATGTGCATTGTATGATCAGTAGTCTTTAGCTTCAGGAACTAGTATAAATAAGCAGTAGGTAATTGTTGTAATCAGCTTTTCCATTTTTCTTCTTCTTCGATTAATAGAAGTTCAGAAAATTCTCTCACTCCTCTCTTCATTTGTTCTTAGCTTAGTGTTTCTTGCTTGAATATTACTGCAATTCTGTCAATTCTACAGTGTGGAATCCGATGCGCTTAAAAAGTTTGATGGTTTCTTCTTTAGTGATGGATGCTTAAAAAGTTTGACGGTTTCTTCTTTAATGATGGATGCCTAAAAAGTTTGATGGTTTCTTCTTTAGTGATGGATTCGGTCGCTCTAGGGTTGTAATAACTGAAGTTCACCAAGAACACATTTTGCCTATGTTTTTCCAGTGTTGAAAAGATGAAATACAGCAGCGCGATGAAGAATGAGGTCAAAGTTATTGCCATGAAAATCATCGAATTAATGTTAACGTTGGTTTTGTACTCCATTCTGCAATAATGAACTCAAACATAAATGGTGATCATCTAAAAATTAACAGAGATCGATGGAGATGAATAAGTGTGACACCGATGAACTACATGGATTGAAAATAGAAAATGGAGATGAATTAGTGAGGCACTTTGGTCAATATCTATCAGTTGCATCTAGGATTTTGTGTATAGTTATGGACTCTTAATTTCTTTTCTTGGTCAGAGTCTTGGAAGTTATTATTATTATTATTTTAATGTATAATTTAGACTCCGTTTGGATTGTATCTCAAATAGGATATTTTGTTTTTAGGGAGGAAATTTCTTAGATAGAAATTTTTTATGGAAAATTGTGTAAGAAAGTGTAATGATTTGATTCTTTTTAAAAATAATGTGAGAGTAATTTTAGAGGGAATTTTAAATTTTAAAAATTGAATTTACAGAGAATTGAAGGTGTTTCGATATAGAATTTTTTTAGTGAAAAAGTGTGACTTTTCTAAAAAGAAACTAAAGTATTTCTTAAAATATATATTCTTTGAAATAAATGCATCCCATGTGGTTCATGGACTTGCATGGATATCTACATAATTTTATACGATTTTATTTTATTTGTTTGCAATTTTCAAAATAAAATAAAATATGATTTGATTTAGAGTAAAAATACTCTTAGGGCCTGTTTGGTTGATGGGAAAGTAATGTTTTTGAGAAATATGATTTATGACAATTTAATAATAAGGAAAGTAAAGTGAAAGAAAATATTTTGTTGTGTTTGGATTGGTGAAGAAATGTATTTGGGAATTTAAACGTGAACTAACTAAATGTCAAAACTACCCTCAAATTAAACTTAATCACTTTCTCATAAAAATATTATTAAGCTAAACAATATTTAATTAAAAAATTAAACTACAGCTTTAAAAATTAAATAACATGCCAATAAAACTCATCCAAAATTAAATAAACTATAGATTTGATTATTGACTATAATGTAGTTATTAGTTTAGCGAGAATCCGGATGAGTAAGAAAATAACTGGATAAACAAATTTTATTATTGTAAAATGAAATATAAATTTGTCGATTTTTTCAAAATTTAAAAGGGCAAAATTAGAATGTTTAAATATGATACAGTAATTTTTAATAAAATATCATTTAATTTCATAGCTAATAAAATTTAACTATAAAGAATATTTTATATACAAAGTATATATGTTGTTTTATGTATATATATTTGGACATAAAATTAAAATAAACAAAGTTTAGTTAGATACAACATAGACTAAAGTAAGTTGTGATATTGTGGACGATTAATTGCAAGTTGTAACCAGACGACTTTTATACATAGACAATCTTTTACTTTTTTTAGGAAAATAAAAAAAATATATATAAATGTATATAAATCTTTATTTTCATTTCATGTTTTTTTTTTTTCCATTTCATGGTTGTTATCACAAAAATATAAAATATTTGAAAATAAATAAGAGTAAGGGTAGTGAGTGTCTTTTCTGAAAATTTGTGACCCGGGGAAAAAGAATACCAGATTAGAACAATGATTCTTTTTTCAAGAAAATAACACTTATTTTCCTTGCAACGAGGAATTATTTTCCTTTCCCAACAATTTAAAATCAGTTCCAAACAAAGGAATTTAAAAATGAGGAATCAAATTACTTTCTCTGACCATAATCCTTGTAAACCAAACAAGCCCTTAGTAAGAAGTTGATAAGTATTTCTTTGAACTAGTGTTACATGTAGTTAAAAGTACCAAGAAACGCGCTCAAGATCTAAACTATCATATCTTTGACTATAATTTTACCGCTACAACTCCTTTCCCATACGTGAAACCTTAGTATTTCACTATAGTATACGCATGTTATCGTTTTGGCTCAAACTCGAAATATACCGAGTTTCGCCATCACTGTTCAAATTGAGTTCGGTGTAGAGCAGTTCACACCCGTCAGTCACAAAAAGGTAAAATACTTGGATTTTTTTCAGTAATTTTAATTTATTTTTATTTTATAAACAATGGTAATTTTTTGGTATTTTACGTTTTCATTTTTATATTTTAATGGTTTCCAAAGGAAGAAAACGTCATATTTTAGGTTTTTAAAGAGAAACCGAGCAAAATCGACCAGTATTGCAGGTATAAATATTTTTTGTTTTATTTCGGTAATGTTTACTATTTTTAGATACGAAAGATGTTTTGGTAAAAGTCGAGTTTGGTATGATGGTATTTTTTTATTTTTCAATTTCTGCATTTGATTATACAGATTTTCTATTTAACTGTTTAGATTGAATTGGCACCCCTGCAGTCTCATTCGTTCTAAAGTCTTTTTTTTATTATTATTTTGGTAGTGATTTATTTGTTCTTGTTCTTATTTATTGATCTAAAAGTAGTACTATTTTCTAACATTGTTTTTTTTGGTTTGAGTCAAGATTTAATATATATTTTTTTAGTAGCATCCCTAACAACTCATCACATATTAGGGCCTTGTATTTATGTTGTTGTTGTAATAACTCTTAGTAACTTTGGTTGTGGAAAGTAATAATTCGAGCCGGAAAGGCTTGTTCGATTGCACTCGGAAGGTTTCCAAAATCTTCCTGGCTTTTCGAGCTTGATCCGAAATTTAGCTCTTCGTCTTTCGATCCGTGAGGATCAGTACGTTCCTCACTCCTACGTTACGGCTCGAGTGATGCCTACGCCCAGCCTGGTGGTTCACTTCGCTTTAGCCTTCAGGCCTGAGTCTCTTCCCAAAGACCTGCGCCCGCTTGGCTCTTCCTAGAGGCCCTCATGTTTTCCGATCGCTCCTCGGTCACTCCCTCAAGTGCTTTGAGCCTTAAGTGCTTTCAGCCTTAAGGTCCTCCATGTTGGTGAGATCCTTCTAATTTTACTTTGGGATTGAAGTAAAAATTAGAAGATATATTTGGTGAATACTGTTGTGTGCCTATTATTAATATAGGGGAGATTTTGACGGTACTAGGTGTTAGGAAAAACACCTCTCAGGATTTTTGAACCACTTGTTGGAAGAAATATTCCAACATGAATACTGCAGTGGAACTAAAAACATAAGGGGTGAATTACATTTACATCCCCCGAGGTTTGCCTAAATAACAAATGGATCCGTTAGGTTTTAGAAAATAACATTGCAATCCTTTAACCACCCAAACTGGAGTCCAGAACTAAAAAATAAAAAAAAAGCACTGTTCATCATCTTCTTCCTTTTTTCTTTTCTTTTTTTCTTTTTTTTCTTTGTTGTTTCCCACGTCAACTATAGAGTCCCTGAAGATACAGAGCATGGGAACAAGAGGATCGCGATTGGTTGCGTAGTAAATCGGGGTAAGAACCAAGTTGACAACGAAAAGATTCATTGAGAACTTCATTTCTTGAAAAAGTGATGGAATTTTGCAGCAGAAGAAGCAAAAGCAATGATGAGTGAAAGAATGTGGAGAGATGTAGGAGGTATTTTATGAATAAAAAGGCTCATAGGTAAACAAAGAAGTAACTAATTGCGGCGGGGAGACGACAAAGAAAAGAGGGAAAAAAAAGAAAAAAAAGAAGGAAGAAGACGATGAACAGTGCCATTTTTAAAATTTTTTTAGTCCTGGACTCCAAGTTTGGGTGGTTAAGGGACTGGGATGTTATTTTTTGAAACCTGAGGGATCCATTTGTTATTTAGGCAAACCTCGGGGGAGGTAAATGTAATTCACCCAAACATAAAAGAAAACATACTAGATTTAACTTGGTTCGATCTTAACATATTTACATCCACAAACTATTCACTACTTCATTAGATATGAGAAATTAACAATAAAAGAGTTTACAGTGTACTCTCAACATACAATGTCTCTCACCTTTTATTTTATTATAACTCCCCCTTCTTTCTATCTCGTTGTCGAAGGCATAAGCAAGAATACACATCTCTTATGCCCTCAAAACAATATGATGTGACGTATGAATACCCGGATCTGGATGCTTAGGGTGACTGATGAGGGTCTTAAAGGTTTAGCCCGGATCAGGGAAGTTGTGGCTTAGGCGGGTGATGGTGTAGGTCAGATTGTTAATGTTATAGCTTGGATTGACTGTCTTTTTGAGGAATCTGGCAGTGAGGATACGAAACAAGAAACAAGCGGGGCTATCCCCCTGTTCCACTCGGACACTCAAGTTAATAGAGTATAGAAATAGAGTATAGAAATAAACTTTATTGACCAAGGGCTTAAGCTCATAAGAAATTGCATACCTGATTTAGTCTGATGCCTAAGTATATATAGCTCACCTAGCCTTGCCTTCTGCGTCGTTCTGAGCTGTAGCTTTCTTTGCTCACCTACATTGCCTCCAGCCTTGATTGGCTCTGCCTTTCTTGCCTTAGAAATGCCTTGGCTATTTATGGCTCAGATAAGGCTCGTTTACCTTTATTGCTCCTTTGTAATTATTGCTGTGAGTAACTCCTGCATGAAATTAGCCCTGGATTCTCGCCCCTTAATGCCGTAGCTATCCTATCATTGTTATCGTTGTTTCGACCTAAGCTCGCCTATCTTGATTACTCACTGACCTAAGCTAGTTCTCTAGCTCGTTTTGACTAAGCTACTGGCCGACCTAAGCCTGATTTTGAGCTTTTTATGCTTAAGTTCCTTTTATCTTTATTGGGCTTAACCCAATGGCTTTTAGCTACTTTTATACACACCAACAAGTCCCCAATACTGTGTTTTACTCATACCCAACTAAGACATGATACTTACCAAGCCAAACATTTACCGTTCCTAGCCAAAGATTCTACTGATCTTTTTTATTTTTATTTTTTATATATATAACCCTTCATGCCCCCCGGAGAATAAATAAGGTCTTGCATTATATATTCAATGTGTACCTAACTGACCCATTCGCATTTGACCTTAGGAGTCCTTACCCCGACCTAAGCAAATTTTTGATGCTAAGCTCCCACTGCCAGTGTCCTACCTAACATGAGGTAACTGACCTTCATTGATTGACCTAGCAAAGCCTGAGCTGTACTTTGATGGGATATGAAAGGACAGGCATGTGATCCTGCAGACATAATGATTGTAACAGATTTCCGACATATGTGGTTCAACTTTTCAAGCATTGCCTTAATTCTCATTTCTACTTCCTTCGTTTAATGGTTCCTGTCTTTTTGGTTCCACTTCCATTTTTTCTAACTGCCAATTCTTGAGTACTTAAATCCCACAAAACCAAATATCTATTCTTTACGCATTAAAAATTTTTCTTTGCCCTTTAGCTTTCCCGTGCCTTCATCCTTCTTCTTCATTACTGCTGCCGCTGTTCCTCCACCGCACCCTAAGAAAATTCCATGGTTGACGAAAGAAGCTCCGCCACCGACCTCACCCCGTGAACCCTACTAAAGGTCAGTCCCTTCCCCCTTCTCCTTCGCCTGCTTTAAGTTTTGAAGGTACTTTAAGTCAATCACCGTCTAGGCCTAGATCTTCGGTGCGTTTTGTTCAAACTACCATCCCCTTCTGACCAATCACCATTACTCCGTCCACCCTTGCCAATGTAAGTTTCGAAGAGCTCTTGACTGCTCCCTCGACCACAACTACCCTAGCCAGTGAAGGAAACCCGATTCGGGAGCCTTCGAGAGGAAAGAGATATCCCTCCTCCCTCATTGTGAAATTATACTGGACTCCGCCACTCCTGGTATCCCTCCGGTAGGTACAGCTACCACCCCCTTAGATTTCACCGAGATGAGATTGTTGGCGAGTTAACCCTAGAGCAACTAGGGGTCCTTCAGTCAGCCCACCACTTTGACTCGACCATCCAGACCCGATTACCTATCGTTGAGGAACTAGCTGACAGTATATCTGATGGTTGGATTGCCATCTATGAACAACACATAAAATTTGGGCTAACATTTCCTGCCCCAACCTTCTTTGCCAAGCCATGCGACCATTTTGATGTCGGGCTGAGCCAATTCATTCCTACTGCCTTTAGGTTTTTAGTTGGTTTCCTGTGCGTTTGTTCTGGAGCCAAAGTCTGACCTTCCGAAGGTCTACTTCTTCAATACTATACTGTGTGCCAATATCCTCTAGGGTCAGGCTTGATAACCTTGCAGAAAAGAAGAAACAGACCCTTTCTAATAACCGACTTCCTCGGCGCCATAAAAAACTAGAAATCTCGTTTTTTAATTGTAGCGGCTGATGAAGCCAACCTTCCCTGCCGATGGAAGAAATTAATCCTGCCGAAGAGCCAAACCCGGGATTCATCCGACCCAATATTGATGTCTCAGTAGAAAGTGCTAGAATTCCTTACTCAGAAATTGAAAATACGCATTTTCCTACCCTTCAGAGGCCTTCTTAGTTTGGGCCGAGCTAAGTTAAGCCCCAATGTCAAGGGTGAAAGTAATGATACTTCCAGCTTTTAGTTTTAACATTACGAGTTTTAGCTCGTTTACCTATGTCTTGGTGTTTTGCTTGACAGGTGGTTTTAACGGCTTTGGCAGAAAGTGAAATCTAACCAACAAATGACTACCACATCTGGATTCACTTAAAAGCCTACCGCGGAGATTGACCTAACCCAAGAAAGGAAGGGTGCCTACCTAGAAGTCTATCAGCCCACTGAAGCCTTAATTCCCAGGGCTTCCAAGAGAGCTAGACTGACCCCCGTGGAAATCCAAGCTGCTAAGATAGCCTAATCCCCCCATACCCACTCCAATCTACCTTTACTAACGGGCCTGGTCCTCGGGGCTGAAGTCCCCAGCCTGGATGAGCTGCTAGGGCCACTGGACTCCGTGACCAAAGAAAGGATGATCATTTTGAAAGATGTGAAAGAAAGGCCAGCCTCCTTAGCCCGGCAAATATACCAGCCTCATCTGTCAGAGCCCCAATTTGGAGATCTTATACCTTACACAGAGATAATGAACGACTCCTATAATTCTTTTAGGGAAATTATTGAGGCGATTAATCGAATAAGGCAGAACGTCGCAAGAATGAATGACCTGGCTAGGAATGTCAGCCAAGAAGAAGCCCTGATTGCCTCTCATATTAAATGGGTAAATTCTGAAATCTGAGTTTTACTGCTTGGATAGCCTGATGCTTAAATAATAACTGATGTTACATATACTTTTTGTTATAGGTCGGAGTCAACTGGGCCACATCAAAGAGGACCATAGCTTTGGACATCCTTTCACAAAGTTATGAGCAAGAAAGGCTGAAAAGGCCAATTGAGGATATAGACGACCTCAAGATGAAGCTTGGCGTGGAGTCTAGCAGAGTCACTGACCTCCAATCAAAGAATACTAAGCTATATCAGGAAAATCAAAGGCTTGGTACGAAGGCGAACCATTTGGAGACTCAGAATGTAGGGCTGCAGCTGGAGGTCGGGAGCTTGAAGAAAAAGGTTGGCAATCTATAAAAGGCTTTGTCGAAGGAAAAGGAAAGGTTGGTGAGGCTACTAGGTCCGGCGGAGGTGGAGGAGGCGTGTCAAGCTACAGTGAAAGCTTTCAATGAGGGTCCTTTGCTGGAGCTGATGAACCGTCGCTTCATGGAGCTGATCCAGTGCTGCTATACTTTGAGCTGGGATGAAACAAGGGGTCCCCATATGGTTGAAGACCTACCAGAAGAATCTCTACCCCACAAGACCTTGCTGGCCCTAGGTCAGGATCCTTATGATCTGATCGAAAAGGTGAAGCAGGAATGTCGGGACATGGGCGTACCTCTTCCAGAAGACGCTGAAGAGGAAGAAGTTGCCGACCTGGGCGAGTTTGCCAATCAAGAAGCCACCTCTCAGGCTCCACTAGCTTAACTGCCTTACTTTTGAACAATGCTATCAAACACTTTTTTTCTTGCTTCCTGTAATGTTTGTCAGTGCCTCAGCCTTTACCCACTTAGTAAAATAATCGATGGCCATAACCAAATACTGCTAAGAACCGACCTTAGGGAAAGGACCCATTAGATCTATTCCTGACTCTATGAAAGGCCAAGGTGCTAATATCCCCATAAAGCTGGATTCTGACAACCTAGGAATTGGTGCATGATGCTGACAGCTAGAATAGTGCCGAGCATACTCCGCTGCTTCATGAAACAGGCGGGGCTAATAAAACCTAGCCCTGATTACTTTCTTAGCTAAATTTCAAGCCCTAATGTGAGCTCCACAATCCCCCTGGTGTATCTCTTTAAGCACGGTCGCCGCTTCTCCCAGACCCAAACATTTTAACAACAGCATTAAAAAACCCTTTTGTATAAATCATCTCCAATTATCTGATATTGTTCCACTTTTCGTTGTATTCGTTGCGCTTCCTTCTGTGATTCAGGCAACATGCCATATTGTAGGTACTGCCATAAATGAACCCGCCAATTCTGACCTTCAAATATAGGCAAAATTGTTGAATCGTCCATGCTCCAAGCTTGCACTTCTTCCACTAAAACACTTTCAGTCAAGTGAGAATAAACTAAGGAAGCTAATTTGGAAAGGGCATCTGCATTTGTGTTTCTCTCTCGTGGGACCTGCTCTATAGCACATGTCAAAAAACTTTGCAGCTACTGTTGTACCAATGATAAATACTCCTCTATCTGCTAATCTTTAGCCTTATACTTCCCCAAAATTTGATTGACAACCAACTGTGAATCCGAACAAATTTTCAAGTTTTGGACCCCTAGCTTCCGAGCTAATCTTAGGCCGGCTATCATGGCCTCATACTCCACTTCATTATTGGTAGTTAGGAAACATAATAGTAGAGAGTATGTGTAAGCTTCCCCTGCCGTGCTAGTGAGAATGAGACCAGCGCCCGACCCCGACTGACTAGAAGCGCCATCAACGTAAAGTGCCCATGAGTCATAACCTTTTGCAATGACTACAGGAAGCTCGGTTCCCTGTGACGAAACCTGTGAAACCTTTGGGGTAGCGAATATCCCTTCTGCTAAAAAATTAGCTAATACTTGGCCCCTAATAGCGGTTCGAGGCATAAAGGTAATTTCGTACTCTCCAAGTTCTATGGCCCATTTAGTGAGACGACATGAGACTCCAGCTTTTTGTAAGATGGCCTTAAACGGGGCATCAGTATAAACAGTAACAGGATGGGCATTAAAGTAAGGTCGAAGACGCCGAGTAGAGTGAATTAGAGCCAAAACCAATTTCTCCAGGTTGGAATAATTATTCTCTGTAGCCTGTAAAACTTTGCTAACAAAATAAATGGGTCTTTGAATCTGATTATCATATCTAAGCAAGATTGAGCTAATAACAGATTCAGTGGTAGCCAAATACATGTACAATCGTTCTTTAGAAATTGGCATAGTTAAAGACGGTAAAGAAGCTAAATATGATTTTAATTGTTCAAAAGCTACCTTACATTCTGGAGTCTAAACGAACTTATTTGACTTTTTCAAAATGTTAAAAAAGGGTAAGGCTTTTTTTGCCGACCAAGCTAAAAGCCGATTTAAAGTAGCTAACCTACTTGTCAATTATTGTACCTCATGGATTGACCTAGGGGGTGCATTTGCAAAACAGCCACTACTCTTTTAGGATTAACAGATATACCACCCTCAGAAACCATGAAACCTAAAAATTTACTTGAAGTAGCTCCAAAAATGCATTTTTTAGGATTTGAATGTAACTTATACTGAGCTAATGTTTCAGTGTTTCACGAAGATCCAGCAAATAAGCAGACTCATTCCTACTTTTGACAAGCAAATCATCAACATATGCCTCCATATTTTGACCTAACTGTTTCTTAAATATTTTATTAACCAAGCATTGGAAAGTAGCCTCAGCATTTTTTAAACCAAAAGGCATAGTAATGAAACAATAGGTACCTTTGTCTATGATGAATGATGTTTTTTCTTTATCCTCCTTAGCCATAAATATTTGGTGGTAGCCCTTGTATGCTTCCAGAAAGTTAAGAAAGTGGAACCTAGCTATAGCATCGTCCAACATGTCGATCAAGGGTAGGGGGAACCAATCCTTAGGACAAGCTTTGTTCAAATCTGTAAAATCTATGCACATATGCCAGGTGCCATCTAGCTTGGGAAATAACACGGGATTAGCTAGCCATTTAGGGTAATCAATAGTACTTCTCAAATAATACGTACCTCCACAAGGCGTTGACCTCAATTTCTACATATTTGCTATGCTCTCCTCTGAAATGCTGCTTCCACTAGCGAACTTTCCTATGGCTAGCGTCAATGGATAACCTGTATTCAATGATGTTTCTGGAAATACCCGGAATATTTTCTAGACCCCAAGCAAAGATCTCTACAAACTCACGCAACAAGTTAAGTAAATCATGCTCTAACTAAGGAGACAAATCAGCACCTACCTTGATTACCTTATTTGGGTCTGCGGCCAGGGGAATGGCCTTAACCTCAGCTCCAGCCTTAATGAATCATTCTGAGTGACCTGTGGGATCTTCCAGGTCGGTGATATTGATGATACGGGATGTGCTGCCATCAAAGATAGCGGGTGGAGGTCGAGCTATGGGGGTCGGTGGGATCACCTGTACAATGGGCAGACTGGAATGCACAGGTACTTGCTCTTTTAATGAAGTTGTATAGCATTGCCTAGCCTTTTTGACATCACAACAAAGAGAAACCATACTATCTATGGTAGGAAATTTCAAAAGCATATGCATGGTTGAAGCAATGGCCTGAAGCTGATTTAATCTGGGCTGACCAAGGTACACATTGTAAGGTGATGGCCATCTATGGCAATGAAATCTATTGTTTCCGTACATTTTAGCCGGCCAGCTATCAAGGTGACTAGTATGCTTAACTGCCCAGCAGGAATAACATAGTGGTTGCCAAACCTAATTAACGATGTTCGCACCAGGTCTAACCGGGCCTTATATGATTGACAGCCTACTAATGCCTTTGTAGTAATGATATTACTAGAGCTACCTATATCTAATAATGTTCTTCGTACTTGAAAATTAGAAATATAATAGTTAATGACAAGGGGATCATTACAATTATAAGATAAGAAATGATCACTATCATCAAAGGTAATTACCGAGGTCATAGCCTTACACTTACCTAGAGTACTATCCATTTGGTTATATACCTATTTTATTTAGCAATTTGAATTGCCTTGGGTCAGTCCCCAAGCAATGGTGTTAACAACTCCAGCTATGGTTGGGTCGGCACCAACACCTGTTTGCGGAGCCTAGGAGTCGGGCTGAGAGCACTTCCGAGCAAAATGACCGAGCTCCCCACATCAATAACACCCAGCGGGCCGCTCCCGCCCAGTGGAAGTTAGAGGCTTGGGTAAAGGAGACACTTGTGTATATTGAGGTAATTTTCTAGCTTGGATGAGTTTCGCTATTTCTGAAGCTACATCCCTACAATCGTTAGTGTTATGACCAATATGTTTATGATAACTACAATACCTACAAGGGTTTAACCAATCTATGGGGTCCGGTATGGGCAGAGCTGGGGGTAATAACCCTTGATGCTGGATGGCTACATATATGTCCGCCCAGGGTACGGAGAAGGGCTCGATCAATGGCAAAGCAGTAACACAAACTCCGATCCTTGGACCAGTATTAGCATTACCCATAAAGTTTTGACTCTTCTCCCTGCCAGAGTGAGAAGTAGGGGAAGAAGCTTTATGCTTACCATAGGCATCAAAAAACCCTTTCTTTAATTCCTGTTTTATTGCTGCAGCATCTCAATAACAACAAAATTGGTGGTAGTAACCATCATTTCAAAATAAGAGTGTGGAGGTCTAATAGCTAATTTAGTGGCCAAGGGTCCTGAACGCAACCCAATAATGAATGATCCCACTATGGTTTTATCATCTTTTCCTGACACTACCTAGATTGTACATTAAAATGATGTATATAAGCCTACAACCCGTCACTCACCCTCTGAGTTATGTTCATTAAATGTCAAATGGGTTTAGATAAAAATTTATTACCCATGAAATTAGCTAAGAATAAATCCCCAAACTGATCTAATGAATGAGTAGAATTACGGGGCAGAGTACAATACCAATTGATAAATTGATTGCCTAACCCATGAGCGAGAGATGAAACGTCATTCAAGGATTAGCGTCGGATAGATTAGTAGCATCCATCACACTCATTCATTGCATCTAGTGACCTATTGGGTCGGTGGTACCATCATATTTATCAATCTTACCTAGACCTTTGTAACCCTGCAGAAATGGAGCTGTTTGGATCTTCCAACCAAATGGATGAGAAACGCGAGAGGTGGGACCGATCCGTCCTTACTGACCATATCCAGATCCTGGCATGACTAGCTGTTTGGGCTGGGCATATCCCACTTGACCTGGCTGAAACCCCCTCATACCAGGATAACTAAGCAATGAACCCCCGGCTGCCAAACCCACCATAGATCCCGGATACCCTAGCTGACCTCCCTCAGGACCAAGCTAACCTAACTGTCCCCCTAACCCCCCCCCCCCCCCCCCCCCCCCGAGAAAGGGAAAGGCAGACCCAAAGCAAGAGGGAAACAACCAAGCTGAGCAGCAAGAACTCCAAAAGAACCCAGGAAACTAGGGTGAACATTTGTGTGGGGTAGGGTAGTGTAAACAGGAGGGGCTGCAGAGAGGCTGAAGGGACCAGAAACATGAGTGGATAAAGAAAAGGTGTAAGCCCACCCAAGGTAAGGGGGACAACTGGGGGCTAGACTGGGAAAACTAGGTGGAGGCAGGCTGGAATGCAAATCGGCAGTTGGACCGGCCATTGAGTAGGAAAGAGCAAAGCTGGCACACTATACAAGAGAGGTTACAGCCAAAGAAACCGCTGAAGGGACCTGCAAAATAGGAAGATCTTTAATAGCAATAATTTCAGTGAAAATAGTAGTGACAGTGGAAGTAGTAAGCCCCAAACTAGAAATAGGAGTAGTCTAAGGGCCATGGTTAACAAATTGAATCAAACCAGGAAATAAGAGATAAAACTTCTCTCGCTCAACCTGTTCCTGCTAAGGAGTGAGGAACACAATGGCGAAAACCAGTATAGTAGAAGTTCCACCAGCAATCATGGTAACAGGTGGAGTTTTGATGGTAGAAACCAAAGCGGCAGTGGTGACAACCGTGGTTGCAACAGTGGAGGCCGTGGCGACATCGGAGGAAGAAGCATCCATTACCGAGCGTTCTTGAGTCATACTTTCAACAAATTTCTTTGAATTATGCAAAAATTTGATGAAAAACTAGATCAAATGATCCCCACATCGGTGCCAGTTGATGTGATATAAAAATATCTAGATCTGGATGCTTCGGGTGACTAATAAGGGTCTTAAAGGTTTAGCCTAGATCAGGGAAGTTGTGGCTCAGGCAGGTGATGGTGTAGGTCAGATTGTTGATGTTATAGCTTGGATTGACTGTCTTTTTGAGGAATCTGGCAATGAGGATAAGAAAGAAGAAAAAAGCGGGGCTATCCCCCCTGTTCTACTCCGACGCTCAAGTTAGTAGAGTATAGGAATAAACTGTATTGACCAAGGGCTTAAGCTCATACGAAATTGCGTACCTAATTTAGCCTAATGCCTGAGTATATATGGCTCACCTTCTATGTCGTTCTGAGCTATAGCATTCATTGTTCACCTTCATTGCTTCTAGCCTTGATTGGCTCTGCCTTTCTTGCCTTAGTAACGTCTTGGCTATTTATGGCTCGGATAAGGCTCATTTACCTTTATTGCTCCTGTGTAATTATTGTTGTGAGTAACTCCTGCATGAAATAAGTCCAGGATTCCCGCCCCTTAATGTCGATTAGCTATTCTGTCATTGTTATAGTTGTTCCGACCTAAGCTATTCCCGAGCTCGGCTATTTTAATTACTCACAGACCTGTACTAGTTCACTAGCTCATCTATCCGTTACACAAAGTAAAAGCTTCTACATATTGCCTATATGCTAGAATTTAAATCTATGCTTTTAATTTGCATAACGGATTACTCTAACGTAGTTAAAACTTTCTCCGAACTAGGCTCGGACCACTGTTTTTTCAAGTTTCATTTTTCTTGTTCTTGATTTTCCTATAAATTCCATATTTTATTTTTAACCATTTCCACTGGATGCAATCTACCCTAGGTGATTATAAACATCCACAGAACACAAAAACAACTCATGCATAAGAGATCCATGGTTTATTTTCAACAACCTATTTGTTCTATTCTTTCCAAAACTATAAGCTGCTATGCCAACTTTCAAGCATTACCATAAAAGATCTGTACTAACCTAGGTCCTTAGATTACCACGAACGTGTTGAGGGGATGCAGGACTATCGATGGAAGGTGAAGGCGGCGGTTATCCGGCGACGATGGCGGCAGCGGCTGCTCCTCAAAATGACTACTCACAAGAGTTTTCAAGAAAAACAGTGTGACATGCCATGTTTGATGCTTCATAAAAGGTCATTAGAATGGTTATAATTCTGTAAAAATTAGTTGGATTATTAGTACTGATGCATGTCTACAAATTGGCATTTTTGGAACGGACTGAATCGGACTAGAGACTCAAAATAAATGGTCCCGAAAAGGCCATCTCGCAAGCCGTTTTGCTCATTTTTGCCATTTTTTGGTTAGTTTTGAAGCGGGGGTTTTTTGGTTATTCTTTTCCACTTTACAGAGTTCACAAAAGTATAGGGGGGTGCATGGTAGCTTTTTAAACCTTAAGGGGGTGATGCGTAACTTTCCTAAACCACATGGGGGTAATTGTGTATTTACCCCAAATTTTATGATTGTGATATTGTTGTGATTGTGACAATCTTTTTCCCTTTTGGAGCACGTGTTTGTAATCATAGATGAGGTGAAGCCATCAAACCTTATGGAGTTGTCCACTCATGATATATGTGCAACATTCAGATTTTTTAAATTAGTTTTGTGCATTTTGTGCACGAATCGTGCAATAAAAAGGTTGAAGAAAATTTGAGAATTTAGTTTGAAAAGTAATTGGTGTGCATAAAAGTAGTTAGATCCACTGGGCTTGGCCCCATAAGCAAAGGAAAATTTAAGTAAAAGGAAGACAAGAGTATAAAAGGCCCAAATCCATGTTTAGGTTGGCAGGACTTATCTCTAACCGAGCTAAGGAACCGTTTAGGTCGGTAGGCAAGGTCGATAAAGTTTAGGTCGGACCAATGGTAACAAGGACAAGATAACCAGGGGACATTAAGGTACAAGAATCTGGGTCTAATTTTATGCAGGAGTTACGCACATTAATAATGGCAAATGAGCCTTATCCAAGCCATAAATAGCTAAGGCGTTACTAAGGCAAGATAGGCGGAGCTAATCAAGGCTGGAGGCAATTAAGGAGAGCGATGAATTCTACAGCTCAGAATGATGCCGAAGGCAAGCCCAGGTGAGCTATATATATCCAGAGATCAAATCAAATTAGGTACGCAATTTCTTATGAGTTTAAGCCCTTGGTTAATACAGTTTATTCCTATACTCTATTAACTTGATCGTCAAAGTGGAACAGGGGGAATAGCCCTGCTTGTTTCTTGTTTCTTGTTTCTTGTTTCTTATCCTCATTGCTAGATTCATCAAGAAGACAAGCAATCAAAGCTATAGCATCAACAATCTGACCTACACCATCACCCGCCTGAGCCATTACTTTCCTGATCCGGGCAAAGCTTTCAAGACTCTGATCAGTCACCTGAAGCATCCAGATCTGGGCCTTTCTATGTCACATCAGTAATTAATTTGAGTTTCATCCACCATTTTAGGTCTTGGAATACTCAGTATGAAGGCTGCTTGGTTAGCAGTTGCAGCCAAAGAAGTTATCATATTGCAACTCTCCCATCTTGTGTGAATTCCGTCACTAGGGTACAAGAAATCAAGCTCCATGTACAACCTATTCAGCGACTCAAGATCATCTCTCCAACTTCCAGTTCGACCTAAATGAGAATAAACACTTGTGTATCGTATAATTCCCCTGAATATGTCTGGCCTCAATATGCATCTTTTCACCGAGAAGCTAAACCAAGATCAATGAGTTATAGCTTTCAAAGCTATTTCCGCATTAAAAAAAAAAAAGTTTAAACAAGTCAAAAATATATAAGAGGATAAATAAATAAGACTTAGGTCATGACTTGTGTGCACACCTTGTTCGACGTCTCTATATAAAATCAACAGACTGCGTGCACACCTTGTGTGACGTCTCAATATTATTTTGATTATTATCCAACGAGTTGAATTATTCAAATCAACATTTTCTTCATTCAAAGAACTAACATTTTGCACCCATAAAAAATCGGAGACATAATCTCTAATATCAAGATATTGGGGGGCTGGGGCATCTATGCTTAGTGAATAATATACACTTCGATTATGTAGATCATCGTTAGATCTACAGAATCAAAGTGTCTCACAATCTTCAATTCTTGTCCTTATATACGAAGCTTTTTCAAATTATCATAACATGTCCTCCGAAAGGACAAATTTTCAAGCACCAAAACTGCTCGAAATCAGGTAATTTGCGATACTTTATCTAGACATCTTACTGAATCAAGGTCTAGGGTTTTCAAATAGGGAATTCTACAAGTTGGGATGCTTATCTTCATGTCACCACTTAGCTTGAGAACAAATAGGGTTTTGTAATTAAACTTGCTTTCAGAGAAATCAAATGACAGGAAAGGGAAATTAAGATCCAATTGTTCAACGTTTTAGGTAATTGACTTCTTAATCCAGGATTCAACACACATATACTATAATAATTTTGGCCTTATCAACTAGATCACATTATTCAGACGTGCATTTCTTGTGATCAAGAATAGCAAAGAGATTGACTTTTTTTTTGGGAAACAAAAAAAAATTAAATATTATTATCATATTGATCTAGAGTTGTGCATACATAAATAAACTAACTGATGAGGTCATCCCTACTACAGAACACAAGTGTTCGCCATGCTTAAGGTGTGGATTTGATTCAAGAGTTCAGAAGGTCAGAACTCGAAGGGCTGGAGTTCAACCTGAGGTGAATCCAAGTCTATACAAGGGTTCTCCATAAAGCCTCCAGCTAAGGTTCCAGCTCGAATGACCAAACTCCAGAACAAGCCAAAAGAAGCTCAAATGGCCGCCAGGGGTAAAAGAGTCATTTTGCCTCCAGCGCCTTCAAGGGTCATTTATTTTGGAGAGTTTTGGACTGAATTTTAAAGGTATTAATTGGAGTGAAGATTACAAGTCTTGAAGATCATCAAAGTTCTTGATTTGATAATTTAATTACACGCTATTACTTTTAAGGTAATTACCAACTTTGTAGTTTCTTGAAAAGAATTCTTGCATGTTTTCTTTTAAGAAATAGGAATTACCTTATTTTGTATTTTCATTTTATTTTCTTAAGGGGAACTTCTGCCACCTCCTTTTTGGAAGGTAACTGAAATTCCACTTCCCCCTTAACCTAGTTCCTTTAGGTTTTGGGTTTTGTAAGGTTTCCAATTCTCATTGGTTTCCACTTTTATTTCCTATTCCTTTTCTACTTCACATAGGTGCAAAACCCCCTATTTAAAGGGCTCCCATGAGCATAATAATATAGAGAATTCATACATGATATAATTTGGTGTAAGGGTAATACCCATCTTTTTATTTTTGAATTCTACTCATTGAACTGTAGTCGATCTTGCATGATTTTGACCTATTAGTTTATAGAATTGCATGTTAATTAGGTTTATAGTCTCGCCTAATTAAATTAGCTTTTCACTTCAATTTGTTGTTTGGTTTATAGTTTAAAAACAACTTGATTGTTCTATCAAATGGAAGTTGTGATTGGGGTTTTCAGGGATTATACTGTGTACTAAAACTAAGCTTTTCAATTGCTAGAGATCTGTGGGAAACAAAAGGGCAGCGTGCAAGCGTGTGTTAAAAACATCTGGATTGCCTATTTATAGAACTTATAAAAACCTAGTAATCTTGGAATAAAATCTATCTCCTGATCAGTTAAGGAGATTTATCAATCAGATCTTTGATTGGAAAAGAGAATCAATATTGCACATGGAGTCTTTTTCCACTTAGAAACTTCTGATTTCCTCTTTATTTCCTTCTCCAATTCGGCAATTTATTCCTTCTATGATCCTTCTTCCATAAGAAATTATTCTTTCCGTTTTTTCTTCCTTGATCCGAATCTTGGTCCTCAAGATTCCTTGGATTTCCTCACTTTTTAGCTCAGAATGATCGTGGGCTTCCTGGCATCTCATTCATGCTCTAAATCCTCTGCTTTTGCACTTCTTCTCCACAATTGGGCTATTCTCCAAATCTACTCAAAAACACTTAAAACATTAGGCAAAAGCTCATGAGAACTGCCAACAATACTCTAAATTATTCAGGATAATAACAGTAGATCAAATATCCCCACACTTGAATGACGCTTATAATCAAGCGTGAAGTGAAGAACTAGACTTCCCACAAAAGACTCTGACTCAAAATAGAACAAACACACAATGAATCTTGGACTGAATAGTGACCACAATAAACCAAAGAATCTAACTTAGACTTAAAAATGGACTTGATAATTCTTCTTGCTTTTCTTCTTTTAGATTCTACTCACACCATAGATTGGATCATCAATATGCAAGTTTTTCTTATTCAAAACAATCCTACCTCATCTGAGTACAAATTATGCAATAATCCCCTCAAACAGCACTCTATGGATAGTAATTCACACAACTCATAGTTCAGAAAATTTTGACTTATATGCAAAATGTAGTCTAGCCAGACTCACACTTGCTTAATAGCTGACCATCTCCACAGCACAGTTGGGATAACGCACAAGAGTTAAGAAATAACCTTCTATTTGTAGGGACGGAATGGTGGATGAGGGTTTTTTTTTAACATTTGGACAGGTCCTAAGGTTCTAAGTTACATGTAAAAAAAATTAACCCATTGTGTAATAAAAAATTAGATAGTAATTGTGCCTTTTTTTTCAACTCTTTCACCCTTCCATTTGGGCAAATGGGTATCTGTCCTTCTTTTTGGCTTGTTCATACTTCAGGGATTTTCTTGTTATTCAACATATGGCACTTTCGGACTTAGCTCTGTTTGCTCAACATTACTAAATTCACAATTTTGCAACATATTTTAGAACTGACTTATTCATCATATTTTTCTTTTTCAATCTTTTTTCAGAGATTCTTTCCTTTCTGGGCATCTAGACATATTTCTTAGCACACCAATCCACTTAATTTCAAGACATGGCACTTTCCTCATTAAGGCATATCAATTTTTGAGCCACTCGAGATTACAGTTACTTCACAACACACACTAAAGGGGTAGAAGGTGGATTAACATGAAAAGGCTTTGGTTGTCTTTTTTACTGACTTAGAAAAAATTAAAGTCAAGGCTTCAAAATGGCTTCTAACAGTATAATTAGGTGGGTTCATAAAGCAAGCCAACATGGTTAATCATAATGAATGTCCCCCATCATTAACAAGTGCATTATCTGTACCATCTTCAAAGTCTAACAGGCAAGCAAATAGATCTCATTTATCACTTCATCTTTCATGGCTTAGTACAATATAGTGGCTTTAGAATGGGGATACATGTATAGTCAAGTAGCTTCAAAATAGGATTTCACAAAATTTATTCCAAACATAGCATGCATATCAGATTCATTCATCAGCTATGGTATTTTTTTTCAAATCCAACTCAGAAGGAGGGCAGAGACTTAGAAGACACAGAAAGACTCAAACACACAAACAACATCCCCACACTTAAACTGTTACTTATCCCCCAAGAAACTAGAACATTATGCAGAGCTACATAAACAAACAAATCATAATTGACAAGACTAGACACAAGCAAAAATAAGGACTAACTCAGAAAAAAATACTAAACTCAAGAGATAGAAAAACTCACTAGGCAGCTACTCATGGTTGCCAAACCTTTGCATAAAATCAGTAAAGGCAGCAGTCTGTTGGTCAAAATGCTACTGGACAAAGGTGAAACTCTCAGTCATTTGTGTCTTGAGCAAGTTCTGCTCCCTTTTTATGTCTTCCAACTCCTTCTATATCTTCTTAAAAACCTACAAGAGCTGTATGAGCAGGTGGCAGATTTTTCGCACTATGAAAACACAAGCCCCATCTTGGGCATAGTATAGTAGCTCAGTGGTAATGAGGTAATAATCTAAAAGTGTAACAGGGCAGAGCAGAGGGTCATGCAAGTGTTAGTGGGATCAAACAATTGTAACCTATTAGCTAGCAATCCCACAAAATGCCCCAAAGACATATATCTTTTAGGGTGAGAAGCAATATCACCCAAATTGTACCTAATTTAGAACCCCAAATTCAACTTAACTCTATCAAGCATGCATTTTAAAATAATATAATTCCGAAATCATTACTACATGCTAGCTAGAAGTTCTACCACTCAAGTTCTGCAAAAGCAAGTAATGGCAAAATTGTAAAGTAGGTTCAGATATTAAATAGGCCTGGTACTTAATAGATGAATACTCAACCTCTGAAGAGGTAAGTCCTGCTCAAGTGGCCCTATGATCAAAGGCAGGGAATTTCACATTCCTAGCCTGATAATCCTCGGACTCTAAGTTCTCTTATGTGCAAATACCAAGCACAACATTCAACTGATTTAGAGAAAACTATAAAAAATAGAATTAAAAAGCCTAAAAGAGAGAAAATCCCGAAGAGGTATTAAGCCCTTAGTCTTCGTTTTAGTGGCGGTGGTGTAAAATTCTTCCAACATTTCCTCATAACAAGGAGTTATGGGAACATTTAGAAACTATGACCACCTCACTGCATCAAAATATTTAACTACAGCATCCCAGATTTGCAATTGATCTAAAACATGAAAATCTATGCTGTAAAAAGAAAGAAAAGAACAGGAACAAACCTGCTCATACCTTTCTGTGCTGGTGGCGGGTAACTGGAGGTTCTGATTAACCTGAGCTCTGGTTGATGTGGGGGCCCGAACTAGTGGTGGAGGAATGTCTTTCTCTGCCTCCTCGTTAATGTTTGGGAGGGCAGTAGAAGTACTTGCCCTCCTTGAGTTAGGCCGCCTCCTGTTTGACAAAGTGGAAAGCTGCTTAGAGGTAGTAGTACTTGCCTCACCAGATTGACGTTCCTTCGTGTCATCAGAATTAGAGGGTGTAGAAGTACGCACCCCCTCAGTTGGCAGTGAACCGCTTCTTTCTCCAGAACTGGGGCAGTAAAAGTACTCACCCCTTGGACCTGTTCCTTATGATCGGATGCTGTAGAAGTACACGCCTCTATTTCTTGTGGTGTACAGGCCGGTTCCTCGTTGGCTGGAGGTGGTGGTAGGGGCAGCGGTGGAAGTGCACGCCACGGTGGTGGAAGGTGCTTCTTAGTGGTGATTGGTGACCACACCTTCACCATGGTTGAGCTAGTCGCTATCCGACGAGCTTTCTTCTTTGAAGGAGCTCTGCCTTTGGTCAAGCTCTCTAGTTTGCCGTTAGAGTTGAGCACAACGTTGGCCAGAATGGTGTTTGGATACGACGCCTCATGAAGTTTTACCGAGGTGACGTGGCTGGCATGACTACTGAAGCGGCAGACTTTTTGCTTTGCTAGAATAGGTATTTCAACCGCTGGTGTCGAAGTTTTTAGCTTTCTTGGCTACTTGCTGGGTGGCTATCGTATTTGTTCGTTTGACTGCTGTGGCCTCCGGTGGGACCTGTAGAAGAGGGGGAGGTGGGGAATGGAGTAGGGGTGACAGTGGGCTGGTCAAGACTTTTGAACAAAATTGGGACTGGGTTGTTGGCGGCCATTGCTGAAAGCTGGGGGTGAAAGATAAATGGAGGCGAGTGTTTGAGGAAGAGGGAGATTGCTCGAGAAAAAGGAGAATTTTTTGGGAAGAGGAAAGGCTGATTGAAAATTTGGAAGTGTGAAGTGGGAGGGAAAAGCGGTTGGGGTTAAATAGGGTAAAAGGGAAAGGTAATTCAAGAATGGGTAAAGACGGGGCGGGGTCGGGTCAGGCGGGGAAGATGGGTTGGTACGCGAGGGGTTAAATTTGGGAGGAATTTGAGTGTAGCGAGAAGTTAGGGCAAAATGTCCCAATGAAGTGAATCGGCCGCAATTTACACAAGTGGCCCACCGAATTTATGAATTCGCCCACGTAGTGTGTTCCAGTCGTGGCGCTGTCCAAGATTGACTAGAAGAAAAGAAAATTCAAAAGGAATAGTAAAAATATGAGACGGAAAAAATTGAAAATAAAATTAAAATAAAAATTCACACAAAAATAAAATGCATAAGGGAAAACTAGGTTGCCTCCTAATAGCGCTTTTCTTTAACGTCTTGGCTAGAAGAAATGTTATCCCTTAGTGATTTGGACAATGCACCAAGCAGATTTCATCTACTTGTTGGATCTGGCTCGAACTGTAAAACTGCTTCAACTGGTGACCATTGACCTTAAACTGCTTTCCTTAACTCGGATCGCGGACCTCCACTGCACCGCTTGGCCAAACAGCCACTAGCTCCAATGGTCATTGCCACTTGCTAGATAATTTACCTCCTCCAAAAATACGCAATCGGGACTTAAATAGAAACACAAACTGGCCTGCCCTAAACTCCTTTTGGTAGATGATTATGTCATGCCGCATTTTGGTTCAGTCTTTATACCAATTTGGCCACATATAGGCTTCCAGTCTTAACTCTTCCAGTTTTTCAAGTTGATACTGCCCTTCTTCTCCAACTATTTCTGCCCCCATATTAAATTTCTAGACTACCCAATAAGATTTATACTCTAGCTTTACTGGTAGATGACACATCTTGCAAAAGGCCAATCGATAAGGAGACATGTCGATAGGTGTCTTGAGTGCAGTCCAATAAGCCCTTAAGGTATCTTCTAACTTTTGGCTCCAATCCTTCCTTAATGTGTTAACAGTCCTCTCAAGGATTCTCTTGATCTCCTGGTTTGATACCTCAGCTTGGCCATTGGACTGCGGATGGTAAGGTGTAGCAAGCTATGTTGAACTCTATATTTTCGCATGACTGCAGCTATGGTGCGATTACAAAAATGCGTGCCTTGATAGCTTATGATTGCTTTTGGAACTCCAAATCTCAGAAAAATATTGCACTTTAGAAAAGTCTTTACCACTTGTGCATCATTCTTACTCTTGGCCTTAGCTTTCACCTATTTTGACACATAGTCCACAACTAACAGGATATAGGCCTTGCCATTAAACATTGGAAATGGTCCCATGAAGTCCATGCCCTATCAATCGAAAATTTCACAGACCTTGATCGAGACCTGAGGCATCTCATATCCTATACCAATATCTCCCATCATCTAACATCACGTGTCTCAGTTTAGGCTTGGCCAAGAAAATTTGGCATCCATGATCTTGTGAATAGTGCGCTGATTTCTGAAGTGGGCTCCACAAGCTGAAGAATGACAATGTCTAATGATACTTTCTTGCTCCCAATCCGGAACACATTTTCTGATTTCTGGTTAGTACCATACCTCTATAAATTTGGATCATCCCATATGTAATTATTGTTGTCACGGATTAATTTGGTCTTTTGGCCAAGAGAGTAATCTGGTGGCAATAAAGAGGCCGTCAAATAGTTGATGATGTTTGCATACCATGGATCAGGGTATTGTTCCTGCACAGCCGCCATTGCTCTTTTTTCTCCTTGAATCAGTGCACTCATGGAGTACAAGTATTCTTCTGAAAAATCCTCCTTGATTGGAACATCTTCCTCAGGCAGCGTCAGTCTATTCAAATGGTCGGCTACCTAATTTTAAGCTCCATTTTTATCTCGGAGCTCCCAGCCAAATTCCAGTAATAATAAGATCTATCGGATGAGCCATGACTTCGACTCTTTTTTATTAAGTAAATGCTTTAAAGCTGCATGATCCGTGTACACCGCGACCTTGGATCCTAATAGATACTGTCTGAATTTGTTGAACCTGAACACTACTGCTAGCAGCCCCTTTTCAATAGTCATGTAATTACACTGAGTAGATTCAGAGTTTTTGAAGCATAGTACGCAACATGTGTTTCCCTTTCAATTTTCTGGCCAAGAACTGCTCTTACTGCATAGTCACTTGCATCACACATGAGCTCAAACAGCTGTTCCTAGTTGGGAGGTTGAATAATTAGGGCTGACACCAAAGTTACCTTTAGATAATCAAAGGCTGCCTTGCAATCAACCGTTATGGCAAACGGGACCTCGTTCTTCAACAGATTAGTTAGTGCCTGGGCAATTTTTGCAAAATCCTTGATAAACATTCTGTAAAATCCCTCATGGCCTAGAAAACCACGAATCTCCTTCACATTGATTGGGTATGAAAGCTTTGAAATTAGTTCCACCTTGGCCTTATCCACTTCGAGTCCTTCACTACTGACCTTATGACCAAGTACTATTCCTTCTCTCACCATGAAGTGACACTTCTCATAATTAAAGAATAAATTCTTCTCCACACATCTTTCCAGAACGCATCCAAATTTTCTAAGCACTCATCAAAGGAGTCTCCATACACTATAAAATCATCCATAAAGATGTCGATACACTTCTCGACCATATTTGAAAAAATGCTCATTATGCACCTCTGAAAAGTTCTAGGTGCATTGCACAATCTGAAGGACATCCTCCTTTAAGCATACATACCAAACGGACAAGTAAATGTAGTCTTTTCCTAATCATTTTTGTTCACCCAAATCTAAAACTACCCACTATAGCCATCCAGGAAAAAGAAGAACATCTTCCCGGAAAGTCTTTCTAACATTTCGTTGATAAAGGGCAAGGGGAAATGGTCCTTCTATGTGGCTGCATTTAGCTTCCGAAAATCAATACACATTCTCCATCTAGTAAGCAACTGCATTGGAACTAGCTCATTCTTTTCATTCGTGACAACTTCAAATCCCCATTTTCTTGGGAACTACATGAGCTGGACTCACCAATTTACTGTCTGAAATTGGGTAAATAGTTCCCATGGCTAACAGCTTAAGAATCTCCTTGAGCACTACTTCTCTTATATTAGGATTCAGCTTCCTTTGAAGATCACGAGTTGACTTGGCATCCGGCTCCAAAACTATGTAATGCTAGCAAATATCAGGCCTGATTCCTGTTACATCGGCCAAAGTCCATTCAATAGCCTTGATTTGCTTCCGAAGTGTTCGGAGCAATCTGTCTTCTTGCACTGAGGTAAGGCCTTGGTTGATAATCACCAGTAGAGTTTCATCCTCCCCCAAGAATACATACTTGCATTATCCAGGAGAGGTTTTAACTCCAACTTGGGGGCTTTAACCAGAGATGGGACTGGTCGATCAGCACCTACTGGTTTGGGGAAACTACCAGTTGATGTTGTGCTTTCTTCTGCTGCATAAAGAGATCTAATAACCTTGCATATCTCTTCATCGCCTAATTCCGCCTCGTCTAACTCAGTAAGATTTTGAGTTAACACATTTTTCAACTTGTCCTGTACAAAAGTGGTCACAAGATATTCTTGGACAAGAGGGTTAATCACAAATCTTCCATAAACATTCTCAATATCAGCAGGTTGCTTCATTGCAGAATCAATGTTAAATTTAAACTTCTCACCACAATAATCTAAACAAATCGAACCACTATACACATCAATCATAGCCTTAGACGTTTTCAAAAATGGTCGGCCTAATAAAACTCCATCGGATTCTTTTACAAGATCGGTATTCATTCTTATCACATAAAAATCAACAGGATATACAAAAGAATTCACTAGGACTAACACATTTTCCAACACTCCTTCAGGGTGCACACATGATCTATCAGCTAATTGAATAACAACCTTGGTCTCAGCTAATCATACACCAGACAAAGTCATGTAAACGGACAATGGCATGACATTAATAGATGCAACTAAGTCACACATTGCATGCAATTGTCTAATCCCTAACTACACATGGTAAAGAAAACATACATGGTTCTTGCATTTGAATGACGACAGAGACTATCTCTTCAAGTACCACCTTGCTAGCTCCTCATAGCTTACTAGCCATGAATTCCTTCAAGAATTTCCCAATTTGATGAATCTTAATGGCCTTCAGGAAAGGGATATTAACATCCATCTTCTCGAACACTGCTAAATAATCAATTTGATCCTCCTTTAGCTTCTTTTCCCTTGGCTTTAAACTATTCAGGAAAGGTGGAATAGGTTGATACAAATATCCCCTTTTCGTGAGAGGGTGATGAGGTCATCCCTACTGTTGAACGCAAGTATCCACCATGTCAAATATGTGGATTTGATCCAAGTGTTCAAAATGATCATAGACTGAGTGTTTTAGCTACAAAGCCTAGAATGAGAGTTAATCCTAGTTTATAAGAATTATACAAGAGTTACTTTAGAAGGGCTAACTGAAAAGTTATTCCAAAGGTTATAAAAGCTGAGAACAAGCCAAAAGAAGAACAAGTGGTCGAAAAGGGTAAAAGCATAATTTCACCTCCAGCTCAGCCAAGGGTTATTTATTTTGGAGTGAATCTTACAAGTCTTGAAAATCATCAGAGTTCTTGATTTGTTGCACATCATTTACTTTTAATACTGTAAGAATTCATGCAAATCAAGAACTCTGATGATTTTCAAAACTTGTAAGATTCACTCTTCATTCATTAGAGGGTTAGAACTCTCAATCGGCTCTTTGTCAGGCTTAACAGGTTCCTCGAAGGGTACCAGAACCTTACCACTTCTGAGGGTGATCTGACTTACGTTTTCCTTTGGCATCACCTAAACTTGGAAAGGTAATTTGCCTTGATTTCCCTTAATCTCTTGCATCGATGCCGACAACTGGGATAGCACCTGAGCATTAAAAGTATTAATTGGAGTGAATCTTACAATTCTTGAAAATCGTCAGAGTTCTTGAATTGTTGCACGTCATTTACTTTTAGTACAGTAAGAATTCATGCAAATCAAGAACTCTAATGATTTTTAAGACTTGTAAGATTCACTCTTAATTATTTTAATATTCAATTTGAAACTCTCAAAATTAAATAACCCTTAGCCTAGCTGGAGGTGAAATTACTCTTTTACCCTTTTCGACCACTTGTTCTTCTTTTGGCTTGTTCTCAGCTTTCATAACCTTGGGAATGCCTTTTGACTTAGCCCATCTAAGGTAACCCTTATATAATTCTTGTGAACTAGGATTAACTCTAATTCTAGGCTTTGTAGCTCGAACATTCCTTCTATGACCATTTTGAACACTTGGATGAAATCCACATCTTTGACATAGTGAATACTTGCATTCAACAGTAGGGAAGACCTCATCAATCCCTCTTACTTCGAAAGGATTTGTTCTCAAATTCGATTCCTTATGATTTGAATTTGAAGCTTCCATTCTAAGTGCAGCTCTCCGTTGTCGTCGACGTCGGTTATTTTTTGCAAGCTTGGTCCTCTTTGGCTCTGAAGATTCTACAACTTCCTCGATAGACACAATAAGACTTATCTACGGAATTGACAAAACAATGGTTGTTTTGCCCACTTGAACAACTCATTAGAGGGGTAGAACTCTCAATCGGCTCTTGGTCGGGCTTAATAGGTTCCTCGACCTCAGCAAGTTCTGGCTGCTCGGAATTATCTTCCTTATGACCTTTCTTCCACTTGGGAAAATCGGCCCCTATCGAACCTGATTTTAGAACTAAGGGTACCAGAACCTTACCACTTTTGAGGGTAATCTGACTTACGTTTTCCTTTGGCATCACCTAAACTTAGAAAGTTAATTTGCCCTAATTTCCCTTAATCTCTTGCATCGATGCCGACAACTGGGATAGCACCTGAGCAATTCCATCCATGGTAGTTCAATTTTCTTTCTGTTGCTCGACTAACCTCTTTTTTGATTAAAGAGCTCCCCGATCGCATCTTCTATTGACCTCTGATTCCTCGATGGCTAATTTTGGCCTTGGCTCTTATAGTTGCATTGCTGAGGGGGCCTGTAGACCGGACCTTAATTCTGATTATTGCCAAAGCTAGGTTTTAGGCCTGCTGATTGTCGCAGCCTTAATTATTGGCTTGTTGTCCTGCTTCTGACTTAAAAGGGGCCTGGACTCCCTCTTCTAGATCCTTCCAGCTGAAAACAGGGTTATCTTTCCATCCTAGATTGTAGGTGTTAGAGTATGTATCGTTGCATTGCTGATTATGACTCCAATTACTATCTGAATTATGCTGGTTCCATCCGACAGCATTGGCTTGGGCTATGGGTTCCCCCTGTGTGAGATTGCACTACTGAGCTAAGTGGCCTCGATGTCTACAACATACACAAATTATCTCTTCCTTGCTTCCAGCCGAAGTTGCTAATTTAGCTACCACTACAGTTAATTTTTCCACATTAGCAGTAAGCTTATTCATCTTTTCTTCGCCAGTATCATCCATAAATCTTACGTCAGCATGCTTTTTAGCCAACCAGATAGGTTCTGTGAATTCTGCCATAGACTCAATCATATCCTCGATAACCTTCCTTGCGAATGTCACAGTATTATTTTGGAAAGCTCCTCCACTAGCAAAATCCATTAGGTTCCTCTCTTCTCTAGTCATCCCATGGTAGAAATATTGGATCAACTGGGCTGGCTTATACATATGGTTGTAACAGCTTTCTACTAGCTCAATGAACCTAAGCCAATAATTGCTCAAGGACTCATCACTGTCTTTGTAAATGCTACCGATTTCCTTCATTACTACATTCTTCTCGGTTGATAGGAAATATTCTTCAAAAAAGGTTCTTTCATCTGCCCCCATTCCATGATGGAGTTAGCTGGAAGGGATGAAAACTATCGATTTACTTGTCCTGTCAACACATATGGGAATGCCACCAATTTCAAGTGATCCAATGTAGCTCCAGTTGGAGTTCTCCCCACTTCACAGTTCTTTATATACTCCTCCAGAAAATTGTAGGGATCTTTGCCTATGTTTCCATGAAACTTAAGAATGGAGTTCAGCCATCCATTTTTTAGAGGGAAACCATTAGCCAAATTGGGTTTGACTATAATCGATGCCCTGTCTGTGGTATCATGACTGCTCAGCTCCTTTAAGGTTGGTTCGGCTGCTAGAACCTTTTTCAATGCTTTTTCTCTATCTGCCATCAGTTCTGATTCAGTATTAGAAACTATAAACCCAATATCAGAGGTACCGCATGTTTGCTCAAGCGGTCCCTCGACAAACTCCAGACTAGCTTAGTGGGCTAAATTGCGCTCCCGTGCTTCTTTTGTAAGTCGCCTAGCAATTATCTCGATCTCAGCATCACTTAGTAAAATTGGTTTTGAAGACCTGATCATACACTGCACAGAAACAAACAAGTGCAAATTAATAGGAAAAAAAATCAAAATTTGGAAACCATTCCCCCGCAATGGCGCTAATTTGATAGGGTTTTGTTGTACCTCACCAAACACAGTAAAAACACTGTTTCTTAACCTGCAATAATATGCTAAATAAACATAGCACAATAGAAGATAGGATCAATCCACAGGGACAGTCAATCTCAATTTCTTATTACACTTAATGTTTTGTAACCAGCTTTTGACTAGTAGTCACCTTTGTGTCTCTTAAGAGACCTTAGATTGTCACTTAATCAGTAGAACTAATAAGAGAGAATTTAACTACAAACGTGTATCAAATATAGATAAAGTATTCCAGTATTATGTAATCCACCTTCATCCCATGCATATAATCATAAACACTTAAGTAATCTAATTATCTGATATCGGTTAGCTATATATTATCGTGGGTCCCCTGCAGACATAACCCAATTTCTCCTTAATTTCTCTGTAATTCTCGTGAGTCCCCTACAGACAGGATTACTTCTCTAACAAATTTAACTAACAGGCCGTGAGTACCTGACAGACACCTTATTAATCAATTAGCAGCATTAAGAACCAGAGAAACCTAACGCTAACAATTCCTATGATCGTAAATCAAGAAATCATTACCCGATTAACCAGTACCACACTGCCGGATGTTTTGCTACTCACAAGCTCTACCAGATTAAACTACGTTGATTAGGCTCAATATAATCTTAGTAATTAGACTTATAAACACTGGTTAACTTAGGAACATAGTAATCAGATTTAGTTCAATCACGTGTTTCATATGTGCATGGATTATGGCTTCAATACATAACACCGGAATAATGAAATTAGCTACTCATAACTTTGTAAACAAAATATTTAATTATAAAGATTGCCATATAAATAAAACACAAAGTAACATTACTCTATGATCAAAGTCGCAAATCTGGGCAACCTCTTGCTTTGCCATATTGTAGCCTGCGTAGTCAAGAATTCCAAACCAATGAACAAAACTTCAACAGAACTTAATTGCATCAAAAGAGAACTAAAACTAAAACTAAGCTTCTCAATTGCTAGAGATCCGTGGGAAACAAAAGGGCAGCATGCAAGCATGCCTTAAAAACATTTGGATTGCATATTTATAGGACTTATAGAAACCTCCAAATAAATTAAGGAGATCTATCAATCAGATCCTTGATTGGAAAAGAGAATCAATCTTGCACATTGAATCTTTTTCAACTTGGAAACTTCTGATTTCCTCTTTATTTCCTACTTCAATTCAGAAATTTATTCTTTCTGTGATACTTCTTCTATACGAAATTATTCTTTCCGTTTTTTCTTCCTTGATCCAAATATTGGTTCGCAAGCTTCCTTGGATTTCCTCCCTTTTCAGCCCAGAATGCGTGTGGTTTTCCTAGTGTCTCATTCATGCTCTAAATCCTCTGTGTTTGCATTTCTTCTCCTCAATTGGGCTACTCTCCAAATCTGCACAAAAACACTTAAAACCTTGGGCAAAAACTCGTGAAAACTACCAACAATACTCTAAATTATTCAAGATAATAATGGTGGATCAGTCTAGTGCTCACAATAATACAAGAAACGAACTTGATAGTTTTCAAATCAACGACAGAATGTGTGACATGTGTTACAAGCACACGGGGGTGAAGCATAAGTCATGTATCACACTCGTTTGATGAAAAATTTGGGTGTGACGCATTACCTTCTGAAACAAGGTTTAGTTTTTCATGGACAATATAAGTCGGCGAGCTCATTAAATAAAGGCAACTTTCTTGAATAATTGAATGGTACACCCAATGATATGAATTTTTTTTTTCTTGTACTGTTGAGCCTCTCTTGATATTTAGTTTTGGCTCTTCCACTAAAAATGGACATGGCAATTTGCTCCAATACTTCGCTCTTCCCACCAATTTCTCTCTATTGGGAAAACCTATTTTTGACAATGCTAAGAAAAGCTTCAGTCTTGCTTCTTCTTCGTTTAAGAAACCATTTTGGGGTTTATCCTTCTTTTTTTTTAAATGTCTCTTTTTATTTTAAATATTATGATTAATTGTTTTTACCATTGCATCCCCAAGAATCGAACCCATAATCTCGGGGTTATAAAGTCCTTCCCTTACCACCACCCTAACTCTCCCCACTGGGTTTATCATTTTCAAATAGAGCCTCAAGGGCTCAGTTTCTCAAGCCGCTGAGACCGCCGCTGCTGAGAAAAGGGGCTAGTTAACCAGAAGAAGTGACATTAGAAATATAGCAATTGTTGCTCATGTTGATCATGGGAAGATCACACTAGTGGATGCAATACTGAGGCAGGTAAAGGTCTTTCGCTAGAACCAAATTGTGCAGGAAAGGATAATGGACTCAAATGATCTAGAGCATGAAAGGGGAATAACAATACTTAGCAAAAACACCTCATTTACATAAAATGATACAAAAATTAATATAATTGACACTTCAGGGCATTCTGACTTTGGAGGTGAAGTAGAACGGATACTCAACATGGTGGAGGGAGTGCTGCTAGTAGTAGACTCTGTTGCCATAGACAAGATTTGTTTTGAAGAAGGCCCTTGAATTTGTTCATACTGTTGTTATAGTTGTTAATAAATTGATAGCCCATCTGCGTGCCCAGATTATATTATCAACTCTACATTTGAGTTGTTCATAGACCTAAATGCATCAGATGAGTGGTGTGATTTTCAAGCCATTTATGCAAGTGGCATCAAAGGAAAGGCTGGACTATCATCTGAAAATTTGGGAGATGATCTTGGACCACTTTTTGAGACCATTCTTAGATGCATACCAGGACTCCAAATTGAAAATGATGGTGCTCTACAGATGCTTGCTACAAACATTAAGTATAAAGAACACAAAGGACGAATAGCTATTGGGTGTTTGCATGCTTGGACTTTGCATATAGGAATGGATGTGAATATATGCACTTCTGAAGAAGAATGCAAATTTGGAAGAGTAAGTGATCTATTTGTCTATGATAAATGCATTAGAGTACCAACAGAGAGTGTAAAAGCTGGTGATATATGTGCTGTCTGTGGCATTGATGATATACAGATTGGAGAGACAATTGTAGACAAAAGTTTCGGGAAGCCATTGCCTTCTATTAGGGTGGAAGAACCGAAAGTCAAAATGGCTTTCTCAATCAACATTTCACCATTTGTAGGCTGGGTGGGAAAATATGTGACTAGTAGAAATCGAAGAGATTGGCTCTACTGTGAACTTAATTGAGCAGAATTTGGCTATGAAGGTTGAAGATGGTGAAACTGCGGATACATTCATTGTCAGTGGATGAGAAACATTGCATATTACAATATTGATAGAGAACATGCGAAGGGAAGGATTTGAATTCATGATAAGGCCCCCCAAAGTTGTTAACAAAAGGGTAGATGACAAGTTGCTTGAACCTTATGAGATTGCTACGGTGGAAGTGTGAGAAGAATGCATGGGTACTATGGTTGAAGTATTTGGTATAAGGCATGGCATGATCAAAAGGTACAGTTCTGGTCAAGTACAAGATACCAACCCATGGTCTTATCAGATTGCAAAATTCAATTTTGACAGCTTCTCCGGGTACTGCTATACTCAACACAATATTTGACAGTTATGGCCCTTTGGCTGGTGATATCTCTACACGTGATCAGGGATCTCTGGTTGCTCTTGAGGATGGAACAAGTACATATTATGACCTTGCAAGTTTGCAAGAGAGAGGACAGATAATGGTCCTAGTGTTGATGTCTATAAAGGTCAAATAGTTGGAATTCATCAGCGGCCCGAAGACTTATTGTGAGGACCCAAAAATTTTGAGCTAGAAACCATAACGTATTAAGGGTAAAATGGACATTTTTCTTGCTCTTAAATTATGAAATCCAAATAAATGAAGTGCTTGATTGATTGCCTGAGTGATTGTTTAATTGATTGCATGATTAATTGTTTAAATTGATTGCTTGATTTATTTCTAGATTGATTGCTAGAATTAATGCTTGATTGGTAGTTAATATAGAAGTGATAATTACCTAAAGTGAAACGAGGAAAGTAAGAGAAACATAAAAAGGAACGACTCTGGAAAAATTGCGTCGTACGAGTTTCCATTTGAGTCGGACAGAAACTCAGACAGCAGAAGAATTTGAAAATGAAGGAATTAAAATTGAATTAGGTCATATGAGTTACCATCTGAGTTGGACGAGTACTCGGACAGAAGAAAACGAAAACGGGAAACAATATTTAATTAAGGAATCTTGAATCACAATCAATTCGGTGGAAGGAAACAACCCAAATTAAGCTTACCTTGTTTAAAGAAGATTCTGATCTCCCTTAATCTAAAGGATGCTTATAAATACATCCTTAACTTTCAAGAATTAAGCTTTTACAAACACTTAAGCAAAATTCTAAAAGAGATGCCGTGAAGCTTGTCAAATCGTCGTCGCCGTGCCGTCTTCATTGAAGTCTTTACATTCGTGGTATTTGTAGGACCTCATGATGAGTGTTTGATTTGGGATTAGAATTGAAATACGAAATTAAAAGCATGAACACATAGGAAAACTTGAATAACAAGTAATTAAGAAATTCGTGTTAACTGATGGATAGAAAGCATGTTTAGGATGTTGGTTGAATTCCTTATATGTTATTATGCTTAGAATGCATGCTTCTAGATTTTAATAAGCCATAATGCTTTAGATCTGAAAATTGAAATCTCGGAATATGCATGTTATAAAATCAATGTTCCGAGCCTAGTTCGGGATGAATTTTAATATAGTTAAAGTATGTATCTTTGTGTAATCTAGGTTCCTGACTCTAGCCTGTATGTTAAAGTATAGATCTATGTCATTGGAATGGATTAAAACTGACCAGGAACCAGTTTAAACCAGCCCCGAAAGTTGTACCCCGAACCAGTAGTTTCTAGAAAATTGAACCAGCCATCCGATTTTCCATCCGAGTCGGACAGCCACTCGGACGAGACCCAGAAAGCCTTTTCTTGAATTGTAAACCTGAAAACTTGGAGAATACAAAGAACATGAAACCCAGGTGTGAGTTTCCACTCGAGTCAGACTGAAACATAGACACAGCCCATAACTGAAAATTTGCCTTATTTTTCTGAAATTAGTTTTACCCCAAAAGTTCACCTTATTTTCAAAAGGGACCAAAAGCTTACCTTATTTTTGAAATTAACCAAAAGGAATTGAGAAATACCATTACTTAAAACTTGACCTTATTTTTTAAACTAGACCTTAATTGTGCAATTTACCCTAATTGTAAACTTGACCTTTGAACTTGACCTTTGATCTTGAGGTTTGGCCATTAACCATTGACCTTTAGCCATTGACCATGGACCATTGACCTCTGACCATAGACCTTTGACCTTGACCTAAAGTCAAAGTCAAACATAGTTGACCTAAAGTCAAAGTCAAACCTAGTTGACCTAAATTCAAAGTCAAACATAGTTGACCTAAAGTCAAACCTAGTTGACCTAACGTTAAAGTCAAACTTTAGTAACTTAAACTGGAACGCCCGCTTTGCAGGAGTTGACCGTTAACTGCGAATCGATCTAGTCAACAGTCGTTACGCTCACACCTACGAAAAGTGAGAGATTACTCGCTAATTTCATAAAACTTAATTGGACTATCTAATTAGTAATTGTGTATAACAATACCTACTTGACTGCTTGATTTTCTAAAGAGGTATCTCATACCTCAGCACTTGCCTATTTTAAATTCAACTTATTGCTAAGTATGTATACGTGTTGCTTAACATGATGATGCTATGATTGATTATGTTATGCAATACTTGACTTGACTTGACTTGAATGTACATGACTTGCCATGATCAATTGAATGTCTATGAATGTATGCACCTATATATGAAAGCATGACATAGAAGCCATGAAGGGTGGTGCCTTCGTATGGTTAATCACATGTCATCAAGGATTGTATATTTGTCCCCAGATATGTATGGCCATGAACACATACAAACATCAAGCATCGGCAAAGAAAGGAGTAGGCCCATCCTAGGATTATGACATCTAGGATTTGCATGTTTGCCTCTAAAAATATATAAAGCATGCTAGGGTTTGCTATGATCACCTTAGCGTGAAATAAGTCATAAGGACCTACCTGAAAAGACTTGGGCACTGAGTCTTCCCACTTGACTATATGGAGGAGCACCCATTTTGGCCCGATTTGGAAAAAGGCCAAGGATCCAAAAAACCCCTAGTCAAGCATACCCGGTTCTACCGATACGGCTGCCGTGGGGCGATGTACTTTGCAAACCATTACACAAGAACAACCCAATATGTGAATAGATTCTGACTTAGCTTTAACATGAGAAAGCTAGACTGTGCTATCTACCCGCTAGGAATCTAGTGACTCAAATGTGCTGCATATAATTTTTGTATTTATGTTTCCATGTCTACATTAGTATTTGCTATATGCTTGCCTATACTACATGACCTGCTTGACTTGATTTACGTGCTTGACTTAATTGACTAGCTTGACTTGTTTACCTACTTTCCAGGTGCTTATAATTTCGTTGTTATCACTACTACAAAATAGAGCTTTAACGGCTGCGATTTAACGGCGGAAAAGAGAAAACCGCCGTTATAAAAGAAATACGAACTTTCTACGGTGGTTTTAAAATAAACCGCCGTAGAAAGTTTTATAATAACCGCCGTAGAAATGGACATTCAACGACTGTTATAATCAAACCGCCGTTATAAGGAAACCGCCGTAGAAAGTCCATACTTTCTACGGCGGTTTGTTCGATTTTACAATTAACCGCCGTAGAAGGTCTTTTTCTACGGCGGTTGATGTGAAAATCGATGTTGTATTGATGTATTTAACCCTAAATAACAACGTGTATCTCCATATCGCGGCCGAAAGTCTTCTTCTCCAAATTTCTACTACGGTTTTGCACGTTTGATGTAAAGAATCGTCATTTGAAGCTAAAATTTACCACCTTAAGGTTAGAAACTTCTAAAATTTCTCAGTAATTGCTTATTCTTGTACTTTAGATATGTGTATATTGAATTTATTTTTATTTATAGGAGAGTACTGAAAATTAAAGTTGCAATCCATGTATATGGTGAACCTTAGTATCGTGGAACCCTATTTAGTTATACTATGTAGTTTCTTGGTGATGTGATTTGATTTATAGTGGTTGATTTTTAATGGATGATGTTCATATAATTAGCACTACTTAGAGTGTGTATTATTTTTTTATGCATTGCATGTGTTTGATAAAATGCATAAATGAAAAACTTACGGGTTCTTCTTCATTTGATTATGTCTATTGCGCATGTGTTGGTTATGCATTATTCTTTTCATTGAGATATTATATTAGTTTTGATTATATGAGTAACATTAGTATGACATGTGCTAAGACAAGCATGCAACTTGATACTTTCTACATTGTTTGTTGAATTATTATTTGGTTTTTTTAATTATTTCAAGGAGTTAGTTACGCATGGATCGAAATATCTTGTTGTATGGTGATCGGACCTCCGATTTTTATGCGAAAGAAGTTGAGAATTTCATTGAATTGGCTTATAAGAATACAAAGTACGTCCATTATCCGTGTAAAGCTTGTAAAAATGGTGTGCGGTTTGATAACTCAGATACAATAAGATTCTATTTATATCGGAACGGATTTGATCCTTCTTATAAATTGTGGATTTGGTATGGTGAAAGTATTGATAGTTTACCTGAGCAAAGAAAATCTCATGCAAAAGGAGATGATGGGATTACTAGAGATCGATTAGATGACATGAATGAGGATGTGGCCGAGGATTTTGCTGATAAACCGAAAGTTCTTGCTTCCATTTTGGGTGACAATGAGAAGCCTCTATACAACGGTTGCACTAGATATACACGCTTGTCTAGTGTTTTGAAGTTGTTTAATTTGAAAGCGGCAAATGGGTGGTCAGATACTAGTTTTACAGCCTTATTGAGGGTATTGAAAGATATGCTCCCAGAAGATAATGAACTTCCAGATCGAATTTATGAGGCAAAAAAAATATTGTATCCAATGGGTATGGAGTATAAGAAGATCTACACTTGCCCAAACAATTGCGTCCTCTACAGGAATGAGTATAAGGATTTATTTCTTTGTCCTAAGTGTAAAACTTCACGATACAAAAACAAGCAGCTGTGTGATGAGGTTGAAGACAGTTCTGATACGCAAAAGAAGGGGTCGCCGGCTAAGGTTCTGTGATATCTTCCTATAATACCGAGATTTAAACGGTTGTTTGCTAATGCAAAAGATGCAAAACTTATGACATGGCATTCAGATCGGTGTATTCCCAGTGATGATGACAAGGTGATAATGCATACATCAGACTCAGATCAGTGGAAAAAAATTTATTCAATGTATCCTTCATTTGGGGGAGAAGCTAGAAATTTGAGACTTGGTTTGTGTACTGATGGAATGAACCAGTTTGGCAGTCTGAGTAGCACACATAGCTCATGGCCGGTGATGTTGGTTATTTATAATTTGCCGCCTTACTTGTGTATGAAGCGCAAGTATATACTTATGTCTCTAATGATTTCAGGCCCACGGCAACCAGGAAATGACATCGATGTGTATCTTGCTCCTCTTATTGAAGATTTGAAAAAGTTATGGGATGAAGGCGCACTTGTGTTTGATGCATACCGTGAAGAAATGTTCACATTACGTGCCATGTTGTTCTGTACCATTAATGATTTTCCTGCATATGGAAACTTGTCTGGGTACTCTGTTAAAGGGCATAAAGCATGCCCTATAAGTGAGCAGAGTACAGATTTTTGTCAGCTTGCACATGGGAGGAAGACAGTATACCTTGGGCATCGTAGATTTCTTCCCGAGACTCTTCCGTATCGCCGTATAAAAAGAGCATTCAATGGATTTCAAGAGTTTAGAAAAGCTCCACAACCCTTGAGCGGGCCAGAGGTGAAAGCTCGTGTGATGGACATTATTGTGGAGTTTGGAAAACCTTCGGAGTCCAGCAATAATGATACATGTTGTTAGAAGAAAAAATCCATCTTTTTTGAACTTTCATACTGGGAGAACTTGGATATCAGACATTGTCTCGATGTTATGCATATTGAGAAAAATATTTGTGAAAGCCTGTTAGGTACGCTTTTGAACATACCTGGTAAAACTAAGGATGGTTATAACGCGAGACTTGATATGGTTGATATGAACATAAGATCAAATTTAGCATCGGTAGCTCGAGGACAACGCACATATCTACCCCCTGCCTATCACACTTTGTCCAGAAAAGAGAAAAAACAACTGTGTTCAAGTTTGCGTAGCATCAAAGTTCCATCCGGATATTCTTCAAATGTAAGTAGACTTGTTTTCTTGAAAGATTTAAAACTGGTTGGTTTGAAGTCTCATGATTGCCATGCCTTAATGCAACAATTGTTGCCTGTAGCTATTCGCTCGATATTGCCCAAGCATGTTAAGTCCAGCATAACAAGACTTTGCTTCTTCTTCAATGCTATATGTAGCAAGGTTATCGTGCGCGAAAGACTTGATCAGTTCCAAGATGAAATAATTGTTGTCCTTTGTCAATTAGAAATGTATTTTCCACCCACCTTCTTTGATATTATGGTACATTTGGTGATTCATTTGGTTAGAGAGATAAAAATCTGCGGCCTGTTCATTTGCGATGGATGTACCCATTCGAGCGATATATGGAAGTATTTAAGGGGTATGTTAAGAATCGTTATCGTCCTGATACTAGTATTGTTGAAGGTTATATAGCTGAGGAGGTAATTGAGTTTTGCACTGAGTACTTGGCCGATACAGCATCAATTGGAATATCTAAGAATCGACACGATGGGAGGATTACAGGTATAGGCACAAGGGGAGGAAAAATGTTTACGCCTTCTAATGTTGAATTGATGAAGGCGCATCTCTACATACTGCGCAATTCTGAAGAAGTTGAGCCCTATGTGAGAGACCATATGCGTTCCTGCTTGGACGGATCAAAATGTGCTCAATGAACATATTCGGATATTTGTCTATTGGTTTGGTAATGCTGTCATGGGCAAAGACGTTTCGGAGACATTAAAATGGTTGGCGTTTAAGCCCAGCCATGCAGTACGAGCATTTTCATGCTATGACATAAATGGATATTCATTTGCTACTAAGAGACAACATGAGAAGAGCACGGCACAAAACAGTGGTGTTACATTAATCTCGGAGGCTTTACATGTTTCTAGCAGGAAGGATAAAATCTAATGTATCCAAGCATGGTATATTATAGGGTGATCGAAGATATTTGGGAGCTTGACTATGTTTGTTTCAAAGTAGCTGTTTTTCGATGCAAATGGGTTGATAACAATAATGGGGTTCGAACTGATGATCCATTGGGTTTTACCTTGGTTGACCTTCATCGAGAGGGTTTCAAGGGGGAACCATTTATACTTGCATCGCAGGCTAAACAAGTTTTTTATATCACCGATCCTTGTGACGAACATTGGTCTGTTGTTCTTCATGGTAAACAACATCACGGAGTGGAAGGGATTGATACAGAAGAAGGGCTTTATGAGGGGGGGCCCTTTCTCTTGTGGGTTACCTGAATCGAGAGCAGTTGAAGAAGATAGGGAACTTGATAAATACATACTTCGTGATGATCATAGCGAAGGATTATGGTTCGAGGATCAAGTGTCCCATAAGAGAAAGATAATAAGTTAAGAATCATTTTCAGGTATATTGTTTTTTTTTTTTTTTTTTTTTTTGTGGGTGTGTATGTGTGTGCATGTATGTGTGTGTGTGTGTGTGTGTGTATTTATATATGTATATTTGATTTTAATGAAACGAGGTGGACATAATTTTATAACAACATTTATTTTTATCCTTCGTACTGTCTGATTGAAACAGGTCACAACTTGGATGAAGCCGCACAAGCAAGGGATAAAATTTCCAGGGAACTTCATATAGCGAAATGTTTATAAATGAATTTGTTATTGTTGGAAATTGTGTGAAGCTTTTGTGTTGATGTTAGGATGGCAGAGTGTTTTGGTTAAATTTACAAGGGAGACTCTGTCGGAATTGATTTTAAACTGAATTTCGTATTATTTGAAGTAGTTGGAATCTTAATGAAGTATTCAATTATGTGCATATCCTTGACAGGGACTATGTTACATTTATACGGGAGACTCTGTCGAATTTTCTGGCAAATTGATTTCCTTGTTTTTCATTTATGAATAAATGTCTCATGTTTTTTTTTTTTTTTTTTTTTTTTTTGCAAGGAGTAGTACTTTTGGTAAAATTTACAGGGGAAGCTGTACAATGATTTTTGTTTTAATTTTATATTTAACTCTTGATAAATTACTTTTCTGTGCATCGGAAAAAAGATATTCATTTAGCGAGGTTAGTTATTGACCGCTAAATGAATTAATTATTCGCTTATCGATTAATAAATCTTTATTATTTTAGATAGATTCTTCAATATATTTTATATTGAGGCGCGCTCCGTACCGGCGGCAACCTATTTCTATTTTTGCCTCTTAACTAGCATGCATGTGTACAAGATATACAGCAGCACTAGAAAATTATTAAGACTATACATGGATACGACATTGAGTACTTGTATCCAATTGTAAAGAGTATTAATTCTTTCAAGCTATTTTTGTTTTATATTAACATAATTGCAATTATTGATTGCCTTTAATTATTAAAATAGAGATAATTATTTAAGAACACATAAACTGAATTTTGCGCTTTTACCTAAAATTATTGTGTAGTAGTATATGAAATTTTTCGGTGGAATGTTGCATGGGAAAATTTGAAATTTAATTATTAAATGTTTCATACAAGGCTTGCTTCTGTACATAATTAATAAATATAATGTAAATTGGGTATGTAATATTATATTTACAAAGTTTTGGTAATTTATGAACATGAAAAAAAATAGAAATTTATAGGGTTTAGGGTTTAGGCTTCATAAAATGAAATAAAAATAGAACTTTATGCGCGCGCGGGAATTGGCTCCAATTGTTTCCACTTTTCTACGGCGGTTCAAAAACAACCACCATAGAAAATACTTTCTACGGCAGTTCATTGTGAAACCGCCGTAGAAAGGTTACGGCGGTTTCACAATGAACTGCCGTAGAAAGTTGGTTCTACAGTGGTTTGCGGTTGAATAGCCGTTGAACCAACCCGCCGGTCTAAGTTCAAAATATTTGAACTTAGACATCTTTTTCCTTATTCTTTTCCCATTCTTCCCCCTGCTTCTCCCCTGTTTCCCTCTCCCTTCTATAGCCCCGGTTCAAAAACAACCCTTCGAACTCCGCCCATTTCCCCCACTTCCCGGCGGCTGCTTGGCGTGCTGATCGGACGTCGAGGACCAAGGGCTGATCTTTGTGTGTAGCTTTACCCCGGCCAACATTTCTTCCATTTTCCCACTCCAATATTTTCGGCCTTGGATGTAGGAGTGCAAACATAAAGTTTATCCAACTTCTATGCTTGCATTTTAAAGCTTTTGCAATGTTACCTTCCATTTTGTAATTACTTCCGATTGGACTAGGGTTTTTGTGCACAATATAATGTTGATTTCAGGTTTGATGCTAATGATGAATGATTGGAATGCTTTGGGATTTATCGATTGTTGGTTGCATTGGTTTGGTTGTTGAATTTCGTGTTTTGTCCCACATAAGTTGAGAACCTAGGTGTTTGATTGGGATTTCAATTAAGTACCCTTTCAATTCGGGTTTCCTTCACTAAGATGAGAAACACAAATGTTGATTTCGGTTTTGCTTGATTAATTTGAGAACATTGGTGTTGCTTTCAGTTCTTAGTTGATTTAGTATTCCTCCTTTAGTGATAATGAGGAAATGCTTGGTTGTTGAGTCCACTATGTGGAATTTAAGCTTTATAGGGTTCCTTCTTTGGGGCTCCCTTGTTTTAATGTCTTGAATGCCCCTTATATATTGAAAGTAAAGCTAACTTTGCATCAATGTAAAGCATTTTTATTGCACAAGCACAAAGTATCTTTTGAGTGTTGCTTCTCTTGTTTTAGGGAAGAATAGTACTTTTTAGGGGTGACGTACACCTCCTTTACGCTTTTACTTTTCTCCCTATATTTTGGTTTTTCCCTTTAGTAGACATGATTTTTCTCATTAGTTGTTGGTTGTGAAATGTGAAGTACTTTATCAATGGTACCCTTTATAAGTCCACTTTTTTGGGGCTCCTCTTTGCTTTCCCTTATCTTTGTTTGAAATGCGTGAAATATGCTTTGTGAGTCGTTCTCCTTGATGAGGGGAATTTTTTTCATAAATGTAGAGTTTGAAATATCACTTCTCCTTAAATCTTTTACCTTTTGCGATTTAGTGTTTCTCCTTTAGTGCTAAGGAGGATAAGGCTTTGTGGTTGAGGGGAAGGTGTGTTCCTCCCTTGGTTTAATGTTATGAATTCCCCTAATCTATTGAAAGCGAGGCTATGGTTGCATCAATGTAAAGTTCTTTATTGCAAAAGCACAAAGGATTTCTCTTGTTTTAGGGAAGGAGAGGAGAGTATTTTTTAGGAGTGAAGTTGCGAAATGTACATTGCCTTTTAAATTTAAACATTACAAGCATTCTTGTTTTTTGTCTCCTTTGGTTTAAAGTGTTCAATGGTGCATGGGTTTTGAAATTAAAGCTTTTCTTTAAATGCAAATATGTTATCTTGTATTCTCTTTGTATTTACATGAAGTTTAAGGTAAGCTAATGGCCCGAAAAAGAAAACGCAATGAGGACCATAGTGATGAGGGAAAGAGCAATGGAGATGGGTCTTATACTAGAGCTAAAAGAGGTAGAGGGCCTACAAATTGCAACGATCTTTTGCAATGAGGGCCTCTTGAGATTTTGTTTGATTCAAAAAATGAGCCTAAAAATTATCATACGAAGTGGATTACATTCGTAGCATTCACGGCCCGGAGCAAAGTGGACATTATGGAATATGCATCATGGCCCAAAGTTCCCGATGAGATCAAGAAGAGAGTGTGGATGGAAATACAGGTATTCTACAAAATTATAATGCATTGTTTGTTTACCCATTCATACAAATGAACCCAAATTTATCTAAATGTGTACTTCCATTGTTTATTGTAGGCATTATTTGTTTTTGAATAAACCGCAGAACTCGAAACCAAGTGGATTTCTTATGCCGGTAAACGTTGAAAAGATTGGAAGTCCTTTTTAGGTAGATATGTAAATGGTGACTTGCAGGGTGAGGACTCATGCCTTGAATATAAATATCTCCCTAGGGAGACATGGCTTAAGTTGCTAGCCGCGAAACAGAAAAATGGCAGGTGGGTTTTTGAAATTCATTTCCTTCTTGTTTTTGGATATTTGAAATTGCTCAGTTTATGGATAATCACTTTTCAATGTATTTTTCTCTAGGCAATTCGTGAAAAAGAGCAAAAGAATGCCACTTTAAATGCCTTTTACCGTAATTTATCTCGCGGTGGATACCGACTGCTAAAGAAGAATTTGCATGAAGAGGCTTTGATTGCAACTGGGAAGAAGCCTTTAGAGGACGGTCCGTCCGAAGAAGAAGGGGAAAAATCTTATGCAGGGCCAGGCCGGCATCTACTTTGGAGACAGGCTCACACAAACAAAAAAAGGCGAATACTTCACCCCAGAGGCTGGTCGTGTTGGAAGGGAAATTGTAAGTTTGCACCATATATTTTCTTATGTTTCAGTTCTTTAAGCTACGCATATAATTAAAACTATATATAATTGATCTATTTACATTTCATATTTTTGGCAAAACATTTAGGAAAATCTATGTTTGCTCGAGTCCCAAGGGGAGAAAGTTGCAGAGGGTAGGAATGACATTCTTGTCAAGGCAACGGGAAAGACCGATCACCCCAGTCGTATTCGCGGCCATTCTACCAGGGCACGTATCACAGAGGTTTTCCTAAAAACAAGCCCGTCACTTAAAGATGAACTAGATTTAACTAAAAGAAAGCTTCAGAAAACCACTGCCCAGCTCGATGAATGTCAAACACATCTTAAGATGATGGTTGGGTTTATATGTGGTAAGATGGGGACTGACTATTATACAGCAAGAGCCACTATCCTCAATAGTGCCAAAGCTCAGCGCTTGAACCCAGAAACCTCCGGAATGACCCCAGAGATGTTTGAGGTCCATGGTAGCAATGTTTCCCCTGTGAGTCCGACGCTACACCCTAAAGAACCTCGTAGGCAAAATTTTTCTCCTCTTATCCCTACAAGTTTGCCTGAGTTACATACGATACCTGTTTCATCTATGGACCCGATCAAAGCCTCTGAGGTTCAGAATAGCCCTATTGCAACAAACTTAGAAGATGTGAGTTCTTTAGGCGAATACAAGGTACTTAAAGTACATTTATGTCTTTCATATTTGTTTGTATAATTTCTTTCATATTGTCACTTCTAAAGAAGCTTGATATTGCTTTTCATGATTACACTTGGTTTTTGAAGTTAGCGGAAATAGTTGAGTAATGTTCATTCGCCTGCCTATTATCTCAGGACGGGTGTGAATGTCATCTGTTCATCTCTGAGGATACATATAAGAGACGTAAGCTTGTGGCCAAGGGAAATGTTTATAAGCAGAGAAAGCACCACGCCCGCGAGGTAAGGAAAGGTTGCGCGAGGATTACAATTAAAATTTCATATGATAACTTTGCCCCGCTACCATTTCCTAAGGAAGAGGCTTCAACTGTGGGAATGTCCCGATCCTTTTTCGTGGAATGGCCTATACATTTGATTGAACTTATTTCGGATCTAGTAACACAGGTATATTCTTACATTTATTTGTGAATTACTTAATACCATTTTGTATATTTAATGTTATTTCAAATGTTGTTAGGTGGATAAATGTTTAAAAAAGAAAAAAGGTCGTTTGAATTCTATGGATGATATAAAATCTTCTTCGACGGTTCCAAATGAAATGGCATCCTCTTCGACATCTGATCCACTACACAAGTTACAACTCTGAATAGAGAAAGATTCGAACTTCAATGGCTTCTTGTTTCAAATGACAAGAGATATCATAGGTGTGGATCATCCTATTTCGATGGATCGAATGGATGTCGGTGAATTATTGTCAAGAGAAAGCATGGTCACAAACTGTTTGATGCAATTGTTCACCAAGTGAGTTTTCACTTAATTTTATAACCTATTTCAGATTATTGTTATATATAGTATGCATTCCATGTGCCTAGACTAACCAATGATGCATGATAATGTAAATTCTATAAAGCTTTACATGATTTGGTTGAAAGGAATGACCGGAAAGGGATAGGGTTTCTCTCAGCTAATCATGTCACGGCACTAGGAAACACATATGAAGATAGGTTACACTACATTGCACGAAACTTGAAGGATCGAAATAAAGAATTTTATCTGGTGCCGTATCTTCAGGGGTAAACACTGTAAGCGTTTCTCTAATTTTTAAGAAACACTGATTTGAAGATCTGAGGTCATTAAATTTTTGGTTTGCAGTGAACATTGGATGCTTATAGCCATTAGACCGATTGAAAAGGTTGTGTACTGGTTTGATTCTTTACAAAACCCACAAAAAGAAGAGGCAGTAATACTTATAGACGAGTGAGTTATATATATTAACTAATGTTAGAATGCATATATAATTTCTAATGCCAATCATATATACATATGTTGCTAATTATTTTCATTTCGCTTTCATTTTTATAGGGTGATGTTTAATTATCAAGCTTTCTTAGGATTGCCCAGAAATGTGCATAAGCAACCTAAATGGATAGTAGTTAAGGTAAAATTGGTTCTTATTGAATTTTTTATTCAGCATTGTGTTGTATAAAATTGTATGATCTTCTAACTCGTATACTAATATTCATTAGCATAAAAAGCAAACGTCTAACTGGGAGTGTAGCTACTATGTCATGCACTACATGTACCAAATCGCAATGAAATCCGACACATTGGCACTCGAAAAGGTATTTGATTTCTCATAACTTACTTGACTGTATTTCATTTTGCTACTCAATTACTTTTGAATTTATACTGTGTTGCAGTACTTCAAGCTCGACCGCACTCCGTTAAGCAATGTGGATATAGATGCTATGAGAAAAATATGCGCTAGTTATATTGTGGAGCATTAGCTGTAGTTGATGGATACTAATGAAACTTGTTGATATTATAGTTGTACAAATATTTTTGGCTATGCCCCTATAATATAATAGCGATTTCAATTTGTATCTTGGTGATATTTGTATTAATTTTAAACTTTTAGCTGTTGGTTTTGCTTTAAACCAGATTAATTTTCACTTTCTATCGCGGTTTGGGTCTGAAAAAGTTGCCACTTTCTAAGGCTGTCCAGAACTAAACTGCCGTAGAAAGTCACCACTTTCTGCGGCGGTTTAGAACTAAACCACCGTAGAAAGTTTCCACTTTCTAAGGTGGTAGGGAAGAACCGCCGTAGAAAGTTGCCACTTTCTACTGCGATCTAGAACTAAACCGCCGTAGAAAGTGGCCACTTTCTACGGCGATTCGGGACCACCGTAGAAAGTCCGCTAATTTTCTACGGCTGCCAGATAGATGGCGGTTCAAAAAGGCCAAAAACCGCCGTTAAAAGCCCTTAAAAACGGCCATTGAAAGCCCTTTTTGTAGTAGTGTATATAGATATATGCATGAACTCTTTACTCGCTTACTCGGCCTGTTATTTAAAGACTTTCGGTGGGAATTTTCCTTATCTATGCAAGAGGAGAGTAAAAGGTTATTAGTAGCAACCCTTAATGATTGAGCTCCCCCTTACCAAAAGAGCAAAATTTACAAATTAATAAAAGGAAAAAAGAAATTGAGGGACAATTATCAAAATTTTCATATGGAGTATAGTATGCCTAGGCCTCGATCATTGTGAAACTACTCCAACTATTTTCCACTATAAAAAGGACTTTGAATTGTCATTCCATTTTCTCCCCTTAACACAAGGTTTATTACTTTTATTTCTGAACTTTCATAAAGTTATTATTGTACTATTTCACTATATAGGCTATTCTAATTTTTTAACTTTTTATTTTTAGGGGGAAAACGGTCATGTATTAGTTACATGTGGAAGAACCTTATAGTTTTTTAATTTTTTTTAAAAATGTAAGTCATTCTAGGAATTTTTGTCACATACTTTTCAAATTTTCTCTTGCAATAAAAATATTTATTTGTCTACATTAGTTAGTGGTATCCCACTTGATGTGCTATTAATAAAGAGTTTGATAATTATTTTGAAACAAATCAGAAAACTTGAGATCTCTCACTGAGCTTAGTGAACCTCACCCCTTCCCATCTCATTATTTTACAGGGGCTTGACTTGAGTGACGATAGAGGTAAGGCCGATGGGCATGAACAAAAGCAATAAAGACAAGAACTTTGTAATAGTTAGACTAAGTACATTTATGGTTTTGGGAGGATAATTTGGTCTATGATCGTCCTCAGACTTTATCTTTACTTTTCTGCGGCTATGAACTGCTTGAACTGCAAGGGTAATAAATACAGTTTTATGGTAATTCTTATTTATTATCTGTATCATTACTGGGCACTAGACCTGAATGACATCCACTTGACCTGTCTCTCTTTTCCTCATCGGGAATGGATCCGAGGGAACAGGGGGTCGGGGCGGGTTGTCACACTTGTCCTTGAACGTTTGCAAGAAAAAAGCTGCCACTAATGTCCATTCCAATAAGGAAGTATCAGTGGCTCTTGATACCTCATTGGAGTATAGCTTAGATAACTGGCATAGAGTACATTCAAGAGGATGAGCTGGTGGAAGTTACGCCTATAAGCATTAGAATGTGTAAAAACCCAAAATTTCCCAAAAAGGGCAGCAGAAGTTGAAGTTGAAGTTGAAGTTTTCAACCACAGGATGGTAATTAATTTTCTTGGAATGATTGATTGGAAAATTATTAATCTTATAGGATTGGCATAATCATATAACTAGGAAAGTTATAAGACTATTAATGAGGTGTGCTTTGGCTAACTAGTCGTCTGGGACGGATGGTCAAAGCTCCGAATCACAATGCTGTCAAAAGTAAAGGCCGTTTGGTATTCCGGGGATAGGCTTTCGGGATAAGCTCCGACAGTCAAATCAGTATACAGTAGAGAGATAAGCTCAAAGTAGAAAGAGAGAGAGAGAGAGAGAGAGAGAAAGAGAGAGAGAGAGAGAGAGAGAGAGAACCCCCTTACCTGTAGGGTATCTAGGTGTATTTGTATGCATAAGAATCGAGGTGTTAGGTGTTACCTACCGCCTTTCAGTGTCAATGTTCCTTATGGGGTCCACTTGTATGGTTAGTGGCCCGGCGTAGGGTCCTTATTAACTATTAAGCTCCCCAGGCCGGAAGGTTAGAGAGTCTATTAGAGAGCCTTCCAGTTTGGATGGTAAGACGTAAGGTTGAGCTTTCACTGTATGTGAGATAATTGTTACTCCCTTTTTTCTTGTGACGGAAGGGAGAGCTTCCACTGTAATGGATAGTAAATTGTTACTACCTTTTTTCTTGTGGCGGAAGGGCAAACTTCCGCTGTACATGTGGAGAATAATGAAGTGTTGCTCCCTATTTTCTTGTGGCGGGATGTGGGGGCTTCCTTTGTGGAGGAGGGTAAATTACTTCATTTTTTCTTGTGGCGGAAGGGAGAGCTTCCGCTGTAGAGGAGGGTAAATTGTTACTCATTTTTTTCTTGTGGCGAAAGGGGAAACTTCTGCTGTAAAGAATAATGAAGTGTTACTCCTTTTTTTCTTGTGGCAGAAAGTGGGAGCTTCCGCTGTGGAGGAGGGTAAATTAGTCCCTTTTTTCTTGTGGTGGAAGGTGAGAGCTTCCGCTATGGAGAAGGGAAAATTACTCCCTATTTTCTTGTGGCGGAAGGTGGGAGCTTCCGCTGTGGAGAGGGGTCAATTACTCCCTTTTTTCTTGTGGTGGAAGGTGGGATTTTCCACTGTGAAGGGGGGTAAATTACTCCTTTTTTTCTTGTGGCGGAAGGTGGGAGTTTCTGTTGTGGAGGAAAGTAAATTACTTCTAAACTTCTGCTGTGGAGAATAATGAAATGTTACTCCCTTTTTCTTGTGGCAGAAGGGGAGGCTTCCTCTGCTTGGTGATTAGTGGATAATTGAGGACGTGAAGGTGGTCCATTGGGGTGGGACGGAGGTTGAGCATGTGACTCATCAAGGAAGCTTTTGGAATGGGAGTGCTAATATGTCTCGATGTGAGATAGAATGTTAGAGATCGTTGTGGTTGTTTGACTTCTGCGATTAGGTTTTGTGATGGTTCAGATTCGGCGACTAGGGTTCGCATGTGGTGAATGGGCTGGTTATTCATTTTCTAAGGTATAGGCCCAGCATTTCCTATATTAGGTCACTGGGGATGAAGTGGAGGACCACACTTGGAATCCTTTTGAGTGGAATTTGCAAAGTCCTGAGGTTGTTTTGAAGGTTTGAGGAAGAGCTCCAGCTACTTGAGAAGCGGCGGAAGCTCCTATGATGGGAGCCCTTTTGGTTGATCTGTGGTAACTGTGACGGAGGGTCGTTTTGTGCTAAGTCGGAAGGTATTCCTTCTCAATTTCGCAAGGTATGTTTTGTAGTTCCTTTGTTCATTGCGTTCTCCTTTATTTTTCTTACATATTTAAATTTCGTGTTTGTAAGTAGTTGTACCGGATGGGGAAAGTTTCTGCGGAGGGTAAAAGTAGGCCTATGACGGATTATGGGTCTGATTTTAATGCAAATAAACTCGCCTTCCTTATATCTAGGTTTAATTGGCCTGAGGATGAGTATGACTTTAGGGTGTCGGAACGTGTACGTAATAATATTAGGAATCCACCGGAGGGTTACGTGACTATTTTTGAAGGTTTTTTTCGGGTTGGGTTGAGGTTGCCTATGCATTCGTTTTTCGGGACCCTTGTGAGGCACTATGGTCTTAGCTTAACTCAGATAGTTCCCGATTTTATTCGTAAAATAGTCAATTTTTTTATCCATGCTCATAGGTTTCAATTTGAGCCAACTGTAGAAATATTTAGGTATTTTTTTAATTTATCACCAATGTGTGCTGCTAATAAGGATGATGGTTCTTTTTTCAAGATAGGCCAACGCTTAACCCTAAGATTGTCTTAGAGCTTCCAGATAAAATAGTTGAATGGCGTTATGGTTTTTTTTACATTTCAAAGCGTCATCTGCCGGAGGGCTGTAGAAATAATTGGTTAAGTACTAGTAACGGACTCTGGAAGGAGAGGGCTGAAAAACCTAGTAGTATAGATAGGTCAATTTTTAATAGTATTTTGCACAACGCTCTTCCAAGTGACTGCATAGCTGATAAGCGAATGTTGGTTGATTCGACCCTTCGTGAGGAGGGGTCAGCTGGTGATGCTGGGTCTTCCGACGGTGGGTAACCATCCAGCGGAGAAGTACCTGTGACGAAAGTGCCTGTGGTGGAAGGTATGGATGAGTGTTTTTGAACTTAATTGTTTTACTAAGTATGTTGGGCAAAATAATTTTGTTTGTCATGTGATACAGAGAAAGTGTCTACGCGGCAGAAGGTTAGTGCTGTGAAGCAGAAGAAAAAGAAGAAAAGTATGCGGTCAACTGAGGAGGTTGTGGCGGAGGGGGCGGAGGACGCTGTTCCGGATGCTCAACCGGTGAGCAATGCCGAACTAATGAGGGAGGCTTTGAACCAGGAGCGGGGTAGTCCCCCGGAGCACACTGGTGAAATATCAAATGACCCTGATCTCCTCCGTGAGTGGATTAGAGAAAGCGTGCCTCCGTCGGACTGGCCTAGGTTGACGTGGGGTAAGGAGGATGACTTGAAGCGGAGCCTGGATCTGCTTGCTTTTGAGGCCCATTGTCACACTGAGTGTTATGCCTTATGCCGAAAGGAGCAGCGCGCCTTCCAGCGGAGCCACAACACCCGGATGGGTAAAGCTAAAAAGGAAGTAAAAGGGTTAAGGACCTTGCTGGAGCGGACGCAGAAAGACTTGGCTGCGGCAATGGACAGATCTGCAAAGGCGAAAGGGGCCTTAATCAGCGCCCAACTTGGGGCGGAGGCCGCAAAGAAAGAGTTGGCTAAGGCGAAGAAGCAAATTACCAAGCTCAAGAAGGAAAAAAAGGTCCTGAAGCAGGATTTGGGGACGACGGACGGGGCTCTTAAGTGGGTAACGCAGGAGAAGAAAGAGGCGGAGGGGTCCATATCGAAACTGCTGTCAGAGGAATTTTATGTAATTCTAACGAAGTTCTTTCACTCCTTGGAGTTTAATGAAGCCTTGGGGTCATTTTCTGGAGACTTTCGGCAACAGTTCATGTCGAAAGGTATCCGAATGGGTGCTCAGCAAGTTAAGCCGGATATTATGGCGGAGGAGATAGAGGCGCTCCGGGGCTCCAATCCCCACAGGGTGTAGGCTTTCAATGCTACTTTTGGGGCATTTCAGCGGAAGAAGTGGAAATGTTTTAAGGAATTTCGGGATGGGTCGGTAAGGACCTTAGAGGAAGCGAAAGCTTTTGCTCCTATGACGAACACACCTGAGGTGCCTTCGATAGAGGAGGCGGTTGCAGCGCTACGTGTGGCATTTGTGAACTGGAAACGAAAGCTGGGTGAGGCGGCTGAAACCTCTGCAAGTGGCCAGATACGTCCACGATTTGGGGAGTCTGAAAAGGTTTGAGCTAATATTGTGGACTCTGGCTCGTTGTCATTATTTTCCTCTTCATCTTCGTCATCTTCTTTATCTAATTCTGATGCTACAGCGGAGGGTCAATAGTTGACTGCCCTCTTGTAATAGTTTAGTGGTTTTTGTAAAATCTTTTGGTGTAGAATTTATCTAACATTTGATAAATTGATGACGTAATTTTTTGTTAAGTATTTCTTGAAGGAATTATGCCAAGTAATTCGTGTAATGATCTTGCCAAGTAGCTTATGGTGGAAGGTCTTCGTGTGCCTTCTTTAATATGTCGTTTTCGTGCCTTCCGTGGAAGGTCTTTTTCTTGCCTTCCTTCCCCGTGGAAGGTCTTTATCGTGCATTCCGTGGAAGGTCTTTTTTGTGCCTTCAATAGAAGGTCTTCTTGTGCCTTCCGTGGATGGTCTTTTGTGATAGAATTCAGCTACAACCTGTATGTTTCTTCATTTTCACTTAAGAAAAAAGAAGTGGGTGCGGAGCCTTGTATTAAAGTTGGGTGTATATCCGGGTTTTACATCCGTTACTCTCAAAAGTTAATGTGCAAAAAGGAGTTGATAACTCATACCTGAAGTGGCTTAGATAGATTTAGTAGTAGAACCTTCGAAGGTTAGAGATATGCCAGGTCCTTGGGATGCGCTTGCCGTCCAATGTCTGGAGTTTGTAACTACCGTTTCCGAGGCTATCCATGACCAAGTAAGGGCCTTCCCAGTTGGCATCCAACTTTTGGGTGGGTTCTTGCCTACTTGATTCGTTCTTTCGGAGGACGAAGTGTCCAGGCTGCAGCTTTATGAGGCGGACCTTATAGTCGTGGTATTGAGCCATAATTGATTTGTACTTGGCAGAGTATAGGGCTGCAATTTCTCTTTGTTCTTCCAGGAGGTCAAGGTCAAGGCTAATGGATGCCTCATTCCCTTCTTCGGGTGGGTTTAGGAGCCTTGGTGACAAAACACCGATTTCAATGGGGATAACAGCCTCTGTGCCGAACACCAGGCTGTATGGAGTCATAGTTCTGTAACTCCAAAGGACATTGGGAAGCTCTTCAACCCACTTGCCCTTAGACCTATCTAGTTTTGTTTTCAGCACTTTGACAAGGGTTCTGCTGGTCACTTTAGTTTGGCCGTTTGCTAGGGGATGAACAACAAACGTCTTGTTCTGTTGTATATTCATGGTCTTCAACCAAGACTTGAATAGGAGTCATTTAATCACGCTCTGAGTCTGAGATATCGAGGATAGTAGGCTGGTGGATGCTAGGATGCTCAAGTGTTTCAACAAGGACAGTCTTCAAGAGATGGGCATATTTTGAGGATGCCAACTGGCTAAGTACGTTCGCCTCAGTGTTTTCTGTCCGTGAGATCTTGGTGAGTTTGAAGCTGGCAAAAGAGGAGGATAGGGCTTGAGCTTTGACGAGGTATTGTTGCATCGTGGTGCCTTTGGTCACATACTGTCCGTCCATCTGGCTAACAACGAGAAGGGAGTATTCAAAGGCTTTCAGATGGAAAGCCCCCAGTCGCTGCGCAATTTCTATTCCAGCAATTAAGGCTTCATATTCGTCCTCGTTGTTAGAGGTTGGGAACTTGAAGTGCAGAGTGTACAAAGTCTTAGTTCCATGGGGATTAATGATGCAAAAGCCTGAGCCAGACCCTTCTATGCCAGATGATCAGTCCACGAAAAGAGTCCGTGGCAGCAATGTGGTGGAGGGGTCAAGGGGGGAGGCTTCAGCATCGTTTTTGGGCATTTCTGCTAGGAAGTCAGCTAGGATTTGGCCTTTGATAGCATTTCTTGGCTGAAAGGAAATGTCAAATTCCCCGAGTTCAATGGCCCACTTGACAAGGCGGCCAGATGCTTCTGGTTTGGTGAGGATTTAGCGAATGGGTTAAGTAGTGAGGACGCAGAGTGGTTGGGCTTAAAGGTATTGACAGAGACGGTAGGCTGCGTGAATGTGCTCGAGCACCAGTTTTTCAATTGGAGAGTATCGCTGTTCTGGACCCTGGAGAGTCTTGCCCATGAAGTAGATGGGTTGCTGCACATGGCCTGTTTCCCATAAGAGGACCGCTCTGACAGCTTAGTCTGAAGCTGTGAGGTACATAAGAAGGATCTCTCCAGGAAGAGGTCGAGTGAGGATGGGAAGGCTGGCTAGATGCGTCTTAAGCTCCTCAAAGGCTTCGTCCTGTTCGGGACCCCAATTGATGTTGTCTTTTCTAGTGTTTTCTTTAAGGACTTTGAAAAACAAAATTCCCCTGTCTACCGATCAGGAGAGGAAGCGATTGAGGGCCATTAACTTGCCTGCCAAGCTTTGTACGTCTTTCAACTTTCGTGGGATAGCTATGTCAAGGACTGCTTGGACCTTCTCCGGGTTAGCTAAAATTCCATGCTCTGTAACGTAGTGTCCTAAGAACCTGCCTGCTCTAACTCTGAAAGTATATTTCTTGGGGTTCAACTTCATATTGATGGTACGCAAGGTCTGGAGAGTTTCATGGACGTCGGAGAGGAAGGGGTCAGGTCTGGTACTTTTAATCACCATGTCATCGACAAATATTTCCATGTTTCGGCCTGCTTGGTGTGCAAAGGCTCTATCCATCAGACGTTGGTAGGTGGCTACAGCATTTTTGCAATCCAAAGGGCATTTTGGTGTAGCAGAATATGTCTTTCTCTGTGATGAAGGTTGTTTTTTCAGCGTCTTCCTCCGCCATAAGGGTCTGGTGGTGTCCTTTGTACGCGTCCAAGAAGCACTTGATGGGAAAACCGATCAGGGTGTCCACCTTAAGGTCGATAAGGGGGAAGATGATGGCAATCTTGGCAGCAGGCTTTGTTTAAATCAGTGTAGGCAGCGCACATTCGCCAACTAGCATCAGCCTTTTTGGTGAGGACAGGGTTGGATAGCCATGTGGGATACGTGACTTCCTTCAGGATGTTTGCCTTAACGAGGCTGGCGACTTGGGTGTTGATGAAGGTATTTCTTTCTGGAGCAAAAGTTTTCTTTTTCTGCCAGACGAGGCGGACGCGGAGGTCAAGGTTGAGACTGTGCACCATCGAGCTAGGGTCGACTCCTGTCATGTCAACTGGAGACCAGGCAAAACCATCAATGAATTCCAAGAGCAAAGTGGCTAGGTTTTGTTTCATGTCTGGGAGAAGGAGCACCCCAATTGCAAGAGTGCAGCCGGATTCGCCGTGGGGTATGGGAATGGCTTCCGTCGCTTCTCCAAGTTCTACTAGTGTTGCAACGGAAGTGAGAGGTACTGGCAGTTTTGGTTTTGAAGTGCTTGGGCCATTTCCCAAGCTATGGTTCCTGGCTCTCTTTCTCAAAGCAATGCGATGGCATTCTTGAGCAAATTACTGATCTCCGTGGAGGGTTGCTATGCCGGAAGGGGTGGGGAACTTGATTAAGAGTTGGAACATGGACACAATAGCCTTCAACTTGGCGAGAGCGGGGTGGCCAAGGATGACATTGTATGGTGAAGGGGATTTGATAATGATGAAGTCAAGGTAGACTGTTTTGGTTATGGGTTCGTCACCCACAATCACCGGGAAGGTGATGAGGCCTTTCGGCTTAGAGGACATGGGCAGCAAAGTCCATCAGCGGAGTATGGTAAGGACGGAGCTGGGAATGGATGTCTGCATCCATCTGTTTGAAGCAGTCCCAGTAGAGTATCTCGGCGGAGCTGCCGCCATCCCAATAGACTCTGTGCACTAGGGAATTAGAGATAATTGCTTTGGTGAGAACAGCGTCGGCTCCGATGGACCTTTAAGGAATGGGATCAACATTGGAGAAGGTAATTGTTTCTGTGGAGTGGAGATGGTGTGTTCCGTCATCGTAGTCCAGCGTAAGACGACATTCGGCTTTGGATGCAAACTCTGAGTCTCCTCCAGCCGGACCTCCAATGATTGCCAAGATTTCGCCAATGGGGCATTTCCGTCACTGCGGTCATCTTCGGGGTCGCGAGGGCGTTTGTCATCTTTACGGGACCCAGTCAGCTATTGGCGATTATCTTCTGGTTGGCGGTTGTCCGACCGTTTTTCGTTGCTAGGCTGGCCCTTGCCCTTACTCCAAGGGTAGTATTTCTTATTCCCTTGGGCAAAGTTGCTCAACTTACCATTTTTTATGCCCTCTTCAATTTCACGACGGAGGCTGATACAGTAATCCATGTCGTGACCATGGTCGTTGTAGAACTTGCAAAAGAGGTCTTTGTTGCAGCGGAAGGGAGGGGTTTGGAGTTGGGGGGTGGTTTTTGGATGCCTTTGTTGGTGATCATGGTGTATATTTCCTTTGATGTCCGGTTGAGGGGGTTAAAGTAGGATGGTTGTTCCCTTGGCCTACTGTCCAGTACATGGTGATCGATTCTGTCGTGGACGTTCCGCTTGCCTCTGAAATTAGGTTGTTCACGGCCATTGAAGCATCCGTTGAGGGCTGCCATATTTCTTGATTTCTCGAGGACAGTGTTCTCAATTGTGGCCTGTTTGTCGGCCTTCCGCATCAGTTCTCCAATTGTTTGTGGAGGGTCAGAAATGAGGGCCTTGAAGGTATCTTCATCATTAAGGCCGTTGATGAATGCTGCCATTTGGTCCTGAAGGCCGGATACTTCAAGACATTCATCATTGAACCGGTCAATGTACTTCTGCAACGAATCCCCTGGAGCCTGACATAACGAAGCGAACTGGGCTTCATTCTTGCCGAACTTCCTGCGTTGAAGGAACTTGTTATCGAATTGGGTGGCAAAGTCACTCCACGACTTGATGCTAGCAGGCTTGAGGCTGTCGAACCACAATATGGCTTTACCGGTGAGGGTGATTACAAAATGCTTGCACCACATGGCCTACGGTAGGCTGTGAATCTCCATAATGACAGTAAAATGGCTAAGGTGGTCTGCCGGGTCCTTTGTGCCATCGTACTCTTTCAGTCTCTCTTTAAACTTGTAACCTTTCTCTGGGACAAAAGTGGCAATCTCGTGGATAAGAGGGGAGGGACAAACAACCCCCTGTTATGCGGTCAATACTGGGACGTGGAGGAGAAGGGTTGATTGACAGCTTGTTGCTGAAAGAATTGAGTGTGGTTGTATGGTTGGTAGAGGGAACTGTTTGGGGCAGAGAGGATGGCGTTTTAGCCCAAGGTGGCTTGCTGTGGTTCGGCGGAAAGTCGGTGCCAAACTTTGGTGATGAAAGGGTCCATCGAACGGACAGTAGCCTCAGTCTGTAGTGGCATGTTCTGAGTTGCATGTTGGGGAGTATGGGCTTCCAGATTGGGGTCAGTGGCGGATGGTAACTGCTGCATTTGTTGGAAGGCACTCATCATTCCCATTAGAGGACCCATGTTGTTAAGGAAGAATTGCCACTGCTTCATGGTGGGTTGGCATGGTAGGGCGGAAGGGTTCCACTGTGGAGGAGGGTTTGGCTGGTCCGGCAATGGGTCTTGGGCCAGACACTGTGGCTGGATCAATTGTTGTGAAGTCCAGGGTCCTCGGATTGGCCACACAAGGAGACGGCGAATCGTCGTCACTTTCTACTGTGACGTCTGGTTCAGTCGGAGGCCGATGTGGTCCAATTTCTTTTAACATGGTTTTTTAAAATTTTGGGGGTTATTCCACATCAAAACGGGGTTATGTTAGCATAATCAATTAAGAGTTCCCACAGACGGCGCCAATGATGAGGTGCGCTTTGGCCGACTGGTGGTCTGGGACAAATGATCAAAATTCTGAACACAATCCTATCAAAAGTAAAGGCCCGTTAGGTATTTCGGGGATTGGCTCCCGGGATACGCTCCGACGGTCAAGTCAGTATACAGCAGAGAGATAAGCTCAAAGTAGAGAGAGAGAACCCCCTTACCTGTAAGGTATCTAGGTGTATTTATAAGCCTTTCAGTGTCAAGGGTCCCTTGTGAGGTCCACTTGTAGGGTTAGGGGCCCCGCGTGGGGTCCTTATTCACTATTAACTATATAGGTCCACTAGGAGAAATACAAAGGCATCAAGAATTATGAGTCAAATTGAATTATGGGATGTGTATAATAGCTGGAGTATATACTAGGGGTATATCTGAGTTTTGGTGAAACTCTTACATTATTTGTTGCTTTATAGAAAGAAGAGTGATTCTTATTCTTTAAAAAAAAAAAAAAAGACTCTAGAATCAATATTGATTCTCAGATCCAATATTGCCGGTGCTGCTCTAGACTCAGATCCGACTCTGCATCGCGCCCGTTTCCACACCTTCCGCCATACCCAGATCTACAAACGCGTCACTGGTTTTGCTGTCAAAACTTAACAGTAGCCGCTGCCGCTCTCTTCCGCCGCCACTGCTGCAGGCGTCCTTACTACCGCTTCTTGATCTTATGATGATTATTGTACTTTTACCAGCATTAAAAGTGAAATGTAACTAAGACAACATAAGACAAGAGCAAATTAAGTTTTTGTGCCATGTGCGTGCAGCAATCTGTTGATTGTATATATAGAGACGTCGCACAAGGTTCGCACGCAAGTCATGAGAAAACTCTAATTTACTTTTTCTCTTCTATATTTTGGACTTGTTTTTAAAGCTGAAAATAGCTGTTGAAAGTTGTACGTTGGTCGGCGGCACTAAAAGAACGGGAACAGCAAGGATGTTATGGGATCCCGTGGGTGCATGAAAGCAATTGCAATGCCTGTCCCATGAGAGCAGAATGCAGGCATTTTGCAAGTGCATACGCAAGGTTCGGATCCCTCAAACTTGCAGTTGCTGATTAGCTTTATGTTATAAAACCCAGTCAGTGATTATGCAAGTTTTCTGTTTCGCACGTAGTACGTGCTAGGCTTGCACTCCCTGCAACTGCCTCAGCCTGAGGTTAATAACCATTTGGAGGCAAGCCTATTGCTCCCATCATTGAAGAGCCAGCAACACCCCAGAACCAGAAAGGACACAAGTACCAGACATAGACATAGACATTGAGGACACTCTGCGTGAAGATGCTGCTGAAATTCCTACAATTAAACTCATTCAATCTTGAGGAGCTAAATCAGACTCTGCACAACTACATTCAAAAGAATACTCTCTCTGCGGCCATGTGAGCCTCACTGCCGAAATTTCTAAGTCTTGTTATTTGCTATTCATGTTATGGTTTTATTCTAGTTCTTGGTGCCTGAATCTGAATGAATTGACCATGGAAACACCATAGTTGTGAGATTTCACACAAGGCGTGCACGTACGTGACACAAACGTGGCACTAAGGTGTGCAGGTTTGGATCCCAACCCCAACACAAACGTGGCACTAAGGTGACACAACCAGGTGTGCACCCTGCAGCGACAACGCCTTCTAGTTCATTAATTGATATGTGGCAACAGTTTTAGAATTAAGTTAAAAGCCAAAACGAAATGGGAGGAAAAAAAAAAAAAACCCGTAATGAGCATTAATTCCAGAACTTCATGCTAGGTCAACACTTCTTCAAGTGCCATTATATTTAGTACAACTCTATTAGTGCATAGTCATTAATGGATATTAAGAAAATTTAATCGTCTAGTGGACTTTTTTTTGTTAATATAAATTAAAATGGCGAGAAAGAAAATTTTAGAGAAAATCAAATTTTGTTATGTCACATCTAGCTTTGTTAACCCATGAGATTTTCTCTCTGCTTTAATCATATCTCTAATCTCTTACAATAAAAAAGTTAGACTCATGATTTGAAATGTGATCGAGATTCACTATCTGTTGTGACAAAATAAACAAGGAAGACAAGGGTAAGGCAGACACAAAATCATATCTCCTTTGCTAAGCAATAATAGTGAATAAATCGTGTTAGTCAATAGTGACAAGAAACCATCAATAGAGAGTTGTCTGAAAATTTAATTAATAAGATTAGGCTTCGAACAATATTATTCCAATTGGACGTAGCACATGAATTATTGAACCTTTTGCTAAAAATCAGCAAAATTCATCAGGACTAACACAAAATGCAGGTTAACATATCTAAAAAGCAAAAAAGAACAATAAAAATATAAAGAACCTGAGAGCGTGCATGAAGGCTGCATTCATCTGATCCCGTGCTAAATCTGTCATGTAAATCAGTTTTGGTCACTATTTATTCTTTTAAATCAGTTTTGCTCATGTTTTATTTGTGTTATTCAAACCTTTTTTTTTTTTCAAAAAAATGTTTAAAAAAAGTTGCCTACTTCTTTAAAACCTGTTTTATGCTTAAAAGGTTTTATTAATGCTTTTAACCCTTGCTTCAAAACAGGTGTTGCATCTCCATACTTTTAACACCCTTAAAAATCATACATATTCAAAAAATCAGAAAATAGGTTTTACAAATCCTAAAGGTTTTTGTTTCACCTTCTGTAGTAGTGATACTTAGGAAATCTGGAACGTGCAATTTCTCCAGGATCTTTAAATATTGCTTAAATTTGGAATGGGATATTTTATTGAAGCAATTGTAAGGTTTGGGAAAATAAATTATATAATATGTATATACTGTATTTTCAATTCATGCGCGCGCGAATGGAGAATATTTCATGTTATTCTCTATATATTTCTTTGAATTCAAATTCTTATATGGAAAAATGGGCCAAATTAAGTCAAAACTGTAGGGGATATTATTAGAAAGGTTTCCAAGTTCGAAAATCAAATTAACATAACTGCGATATAACATATGCTAAAACTTAATCATTGTAGGATAAATTCAATACACGATATATCAAAAGTTAAACTTAATACGCAATCTTTCAGTAACTAAATTTATAACCGTGATATATGTTAAAGTTAATACGCGATTGATAAGGCAGATTTTAGTGAAATTTACTAGAAGTTTGCGGGCTTTTTAGAATACTTTTGCATTATGTGGTCTTTTACTACAGTTATTAATTGAAGAAGCAAAGTGGAACGTGAGGAACAGTTTTGGCTGAAATTGGTCTCTTTAGAGACAGAAACGGGACAGAAGTGAGAGTCCACCTCTCACGATTAAAAAGAGAGTGAAGAGCAGTTGTTGAGAGCAGTTCAAAGGAACAATTAGAGGATCAGGATCGTGATGAGAAGGAGTTTCAATCTTGACGATGGAACTACCCAGAGGCTTGAAAATAAACCTCCGACGGTTGAAGGGAGTTGGAGGACACAAGAGTTGGGGGAGAAGTTGGAGAAGCAGTTTATTTTCTTTTTGTATATAAATATTAGGAAGAGCCTGACTAAAGGTGTGTATTTTTATCTAGGAACAGTGAGCGCTACGTAATTGTGATTTTTTTTTTTTTCGGGTTTCATGCATGTCCGAAGACGAAACGACAAATTCAGTACTTCGGAATGTGTTAGAATAGTTTTGTTTTCGTTCTGTAGAAGCACAGCGGGTGCTAATGCAATTTCTTTTTCTTTTCTTTCGTTCAGCTTTTCTTTTCTTTTAATGTCAGGTTCATCTTTTAATTTTGGTTGATTAACTTTCTTCCTTAGACATTGATGTTAATTCCGTACGTTCTTTATTAGTGAAGTTGCAATTGAATTTGACTTGGTGGTTGTGAAGAGAATTGAATTCTGTTACTTTAGTGCTTGGAAACTTCATGGCCGCCCATTCCAATATTTTGTTTTGGAATTATTATATTCTTTAAGGGTAGTGGAAATTTATCGATCCCAACCATTTAATAGGATCTCAAAATTAACAAGTATAGCATAACTTTTGCATATTTTTTAACTCTGAAACTTCTTTTCGACGCGTCCAACGGTCTAGCAATGCATGTAACAAGTTTAGCTTATGAAACATCATGGTAATATTATAAACAAACATATCGAGTATGACATCTGGTTTATCGCTGGTGCATTGTTTTTACACTAAAAATAAACCTACTCAATTTGAGGTAAAATTTAGTACATGGTGAGTTAGGTAGTCTCCACAGGAAACGAGATTAATTCATTATTTTAGTTAATTAAACATAGGTTTGAGAGAGAATTGTATTAGCATTAAAATGGTATAAACTAAATAAACTAAAATAATTTAAAACATACTAAAACAATAAAAAAAAATACCGTGGCAAAGAAATGATTTCACACTAGTTCAAGACCTTTGTTTATTGACGCAATGATTTGTTTAACAAACTCAAGTTAACTAGTTATGGTTACACACGATGCGTCATGCATAATCTCATTCCCTCTTACCTTCTCGATAGTCAGGATTTCTAACTATTTTCCTAATTAGCTAGCATCCTAGAGAGACGCTAACTCTACTATATTTAACTAAGTAACAGCATTAAGACATAGGGGAACCCGGTTTTAGTCACCCAAACTCTGACGCAAGACTGTTTGACTAACCTATTATTCTCTTTACCTGAGGGTAAATTTACCACTAATCAGATCATCCATTGAGGACGCCTCCAATGATCCAATTGGCTTTACATTATTCCAGATTACTTAAGCTTGATCAAGACCTAAGACACCCAAAATAACTCTAGAATCTATACTCAGAGAATACACAGGAACTTCCATTTGTCAACAGAATAACACTTTGGTCTCACGAACGAACTTAAATTAGCTACATCATGTAATTGTCGGATAAAACAATCTAACTACTAAACATAATTAAAATTAAGGAAAATAAATACCATGCATAATGGAATTAAAGTAGTAAAAGAATTTTAAAAATAGTTATCAATAGCCAAGAGTCAATCATACGACTAGTTGGATGACCTCGTGTCATTTGGCCTGAAACAAATTAAGTAATAAATTCGTGACTTGATGAACGAAAAGACTAGCGACTTCTTCTTTAGTGATGGATTCGGTCACTCAAGGTTTGGAACAACTTAAGTTCACCAAGAACACCTTTTGCCTTTGTTTTGTCAGTGATGACAAGATGAAATACAGTAATGCGATGAAGAATGAGGTCAAAGTTATTGCCATAAAAGCCATCGAATTATTGTTAATGTTGGATTTGTTCTCCATTTCTGCAATAATGAACTCAAACATATATGGTGATCATCTGAAACTTAGCAGAGATGGATGAACTACGTGGATTGAAAATAGAAAATGGAGATGAATAAGTGTGACACCGATGAACTACGTGGATTGAAAAAAATAGAAAATGCAGATGAATTAGTGGGGCACTTTCATCAATATTTGTCAGTTGCATCTAGGATTCTGTGTATAGTTATGGACTGTTATTTTCTTTTCTTTGTCAGTCTTGGAAGTTTAATTTTTTTTTTTTTTTTTTTGGAATGTTTAAATGTAAAGTATTACTTTTGAATGTATAATTAAAGTTTTTTTAAAAAATTTATATTCTATGAAATAAATGCATCCCATGTGGTTCAAGGACTTGCATGGATATCTACAGAATTTTATACAATTTTATTTTATTTGTTTGCAATTTTCAAATAAAATAAAATACAATTTGATTTAGAGTAACAATACTTACAGTAATAAATCCATAACTATTTCTTTCAAATAGTGATGTTACATGTATTTAAAAGTATCGAGAAATGCGCTTAAAATTTGAACGATCAGATCTTTGACTATAACTTTAGTGCTACAACTTACTTTCCATATACGAAACCTTAATTTTCATTGTAGTACATGCATGCTATCATTTTGGCTCAAACCCAAAATATATCGGGTTTCACCATCATCGTTGAATCGAATTCGGCGTGGAGCAGTTCACACTAATCACACAAAAAGATAAAATACTTCTCGTCGTAGGAGTAACACAAGTATTTCTCACAACATTTCGTGAGTTTCTTGGTTGGTGACTAGCAAGACGGCGGGAAAAAATGGTGATACGAACCCCCCAGTAACTCCACAACCCCAACAGTAACTCCATCACCCCAGCTTCACCTCTTGGACTTGGTCAGACCTTGGACCAAGTCTTCAGCAACAAACCGGCGAGAAGGAGGAAGAAAGAGTCTTCAGGAGACTCATCCGCATGCTTCAGTTTGGGAATTAGTCAAGATTAGCTTTTTTTTTTACTTCAATAAATTCGGCCACATTAGAGGAGTATGGACTCCTATAAATAAGACCGTTGTAATCCCAGTTTTTGATCAAGAATTAAACAAGGAGTCCTTTTCTTTTCTTTTTTCCCCCTTCCTCCATCACGGCTCTTATCAGTGGTATCAGAGACAGTTTTCTTTCCATGGATTGTTGGGAAATAATAATTTAAACCAAACTTGTGTTAATTAGGTAATTATAATTGTAGTAGAATTTGTTATTTGTCTATTTCCTATTTGGTTTAGTGTTTGTTTTGGGAAACCCAGTTGTTTTAGGAAATAGTTCTGAATCAGATTAATGGTAGGATTCAGGGATAGTTTAGCCTATAAATAGAGCCATTGGGTGATAATTGTAATCACAAAGAGATCACAGAGATAGATACAAAGATACAGGAGAAGCTGAATAGCCTTCGGTTTCTTTCTCGACCAAGCTTCGGCTTAGGTGCGCCACACAGATTGTGTGCGTGCGGGTTTGTTTATTATTCGTTATTACAAAAAAGTTTTATTCCGCTGTGCGTTAATATCTTTAATATTATTTTGGATATATATTGCTTTTATATCCTACATGGATACACGTGGAAAGACCAACACCGAGTTTAAGAACAATGTGAGTGAGGCTCTGGCTCGACACGAGTCGAATTTTGATCAACTCCACATCACTATGCAATCCGTTCTCGCTCTGTTGCAAATGCTCAGTACTCGTATCGATGGGATTCAAAACCGAAACCCACAATCACCCACCGCGGAGCACAATCCTTTTGCTCCTCCTCCTCCCCCTCCTGTACCCACAGACTTTCACAGATCCAAACTCCAATTCCCCCACTTCGCCGGCGAAGACCCCCATGGGGGATATATAAGGCTGAGCAATATTTTGCCTATGCCACTGTCACCACCGAACGGTAGCTTCCACTTGCGTCCTTTCACATGGACGGGGAGGCCCTCAAATGGCAACACCACTTAGCTAAGCAAAGAGATCCACCACCACCATCTACTTGGGCAGACTTCACTGCCGAGTTGCTCATCCAGTTTGGACCCACAGAATTTGACAACCCCTTCGAAGCTCTTACCTGGTTACGACAAACCACCACAGTCTCAGCTTACCAAACAGCATTTGAGCGCCTCTCCAATCGCATCGATGACATGCCAGAGACGTTCTTGGTTGGCAGCTTCATCGCAGGCTTAAAGGATGACATCCAATTTGATGTGAAAACCAAATAGCCACAAACAGTAGCCCAAACCAAAGCGTTTGGCGGACTCTTTAAAGAGAAAATTCATGCCACCAAAAAAACGTCTAACCCCTTCTACTACAGAACCCACCTCCTTCTACCACTACCACGAACACCACCCGACTCCCACCCCCAGCACTCCCGTTTTTTGTCGATTGTCTGATGAGGAGGCCACAGCTCGGCGAACCAAAGGCTTGTGCTACTACTGCGACAAACGATACGCCTGCGGGCACAAATGCGTACGTCCCCAACTGTTTATGATCAAAGACAGCTCCACTGCCGAGACAGAGGACTTGCCAGATATGGAAATCGACTCATCTGAGGCCACTCCTGAAATCTCACTTCATGCAATTTCCAGGATGACTCACCCACACAATCCGCCTTCTCGGCACAAACAACAACACACCCGTCATATCCTCTTCGACGGTGGCTCCACGCATAACTTCGTCGATCACCAAACAGCGGCAAAGCTTGGCCTTCCTATCACCACCTGCCACCATTTCCTCGTCACCGTCGCCAACGGTGAATGGAGCACATGCAGGGGCATGTGATCTGTCGTGAAACTTGAGGTCCAAGGCACGGCCATCATCACCGATTTTTATCTTCTTCCCGTGGTTACATGTCACCTCATGTTAGACATCCTGTGGCTCCAGCAATTAGGCCCAATCCAAACTAATTACAATGCCCTCTCCCTTCAGTTCACTTCTACGGGACCCACATTTTCTATGGCATCCGGCCCACTCCCTCCAAAGCCTTGCAGCCCAACAAATTTAATAGCTTGTGTGATTCAACCTTCCAATAACACATTTCCTTGGACCCAGGCCTAGCCCACTCCACACAGCCCCCAGCCCTTACACACTTCATTGAAGAATTTTCAGCTATCTTCAAATCAAACGCCACCCTCCCACCGGTCCGTACCCATGACCACCATATCCCTCTCACCCCAAATTCTGAACCAGTCAGTGTCTGCCCCTATCGCTACCCCAACTATCAAAAACAAGAAATTGAAAAAATGGTCCAAGAGCTCCTACACGAAGGCCTCATTCAGCCCGGCAACAACCCCTTTTCCTCACCTGTCCTTGATGTGGACCCTTGATTCCAACTTATGAAAACAAGAACGCAATGCAAAAAATTGCCAAGGAAAGTCTGTATGCAAGACACAGCTCTCAAAACTCTAGAATCCTTACCCTTGGATTCGGCAGACTACTAATTTAACAAGTTAAATTAAACACGCAATTTGAAACAAGTGGAGAATAATGGAGGCGAAACAAAGCATGCAATTAGATAGAGCAATTATCTAATTTGCCTATAGTTCCTGTACTTTAGCAATTAACAAAGCATGCAAATTATTTAAGCCAAAATAAAGAAGAGTGAATAATAAAGTATAAACTTTCTTTCAATTAATCACTCTCGACTAATGAAGTGCAACACCCCTATTTATAGGTCATAGGGAGCACGAAATTTACACAAGAAAATAAGGAAAGAAAACACAAAATTGGACCTTAATCAAGAGATTAAGTAACTCACAAAATCAGCAAAAAAAAGGAACTTACTTGCTTAAAAAATAAAAGAAAAGACGAAAGAATTTTGGCTGCTTTAAGGTAAGCAATGCTTGAAATTCTCACAAGGAAAAAGAAGCGAAAATTCAGGTTTTACCTTTAAAGAAAAGGGAAAACCGAAAAATAAAGGAGAAAAGGAAAGAGGAAACTATGAAGAGAATTAGGTATCATGCACAACACCTTAATTCTCCTCCTAACCCTAACCCTAATTGTGAATTGCTTCTCCTTGGGGTTGGGGTTGGGCTTGGCAGAATATGGGTTCATGGAGTGGACTTGATGGATTCGGCTCAATTGATGTAGCATGATGATGTAGAGTAGGAAGCTTCTGGAATCTTCTGGACCAAATCATTTCAGAAGCTCAAAAAACATTTCACTTCTAAAATTCTTCAAACTTTATGAAATCTCCATTTCTTCACTAGAAAGACTTGTAATTATCATTTCCATCATTTCCTTAGCCCGTAAATACCATTTCCACCATTTCCTTAGCTAGAATGATTAGTATTCACCATTTTCACTTTGATGGTGAGTGGGGTAACTCTTGTAATATTCATTTCCTTCTCATTAAGGTCATTGAAGCATTCCTTTGTCTTCGTGGATTCTGATTCATAACTTGTGTTGTTTTAGCCTTGGATTTCCTCATCATTCCCTTCCAGTTAGAAAGGATTCGTCCTCGAATCCAAATTGTTGTAAACACAAATAGAACAAGTCAGTACTATTACCATATAAACATAGATTATACTTACCAGACATTGCTTTCAAGGACACTGATAATCATTCTTAATTCTTCAAGCACCTCTCAAGAACCTTTTAGTTGCTTGCAAGAAACTATTTGGAAGCATCTAAAATCTCATGAATTTATCTATACTTCTCAAGAATAATAACTTATCAACACATAATAAAGCATTTTAGCCAAGTATATGCAATAAGCACAATTTACCACATTAACTAAGACAAATTTATGCATCATATGTATGACATACAAACTAGCATAATAAGATCCTAAAATGAAGAAAAACCCTGTCCTACATGCAAACTAAAGGTAATACATTACACGATAATTCACAGTGCTTCAAGCCAACAATATGGCATGTTAAGCAGAAAACATCCTCATGTTGGAACAAGTAAAAATTGCTAAATTAGAACACAAGAATTCACTAGTTAATCAATCCATCACTTAGAAAACCATTCGAGCGCTAACACCAACAACGAAGGAGGTTAGTCACAATTTCAGAAATTGGAATTTCTTAGTTATGCTCATAACCTAAAATAATGGAATCAAAAGGAGAAATAGTTTAAAGGCATACCTGAAGGATACCCTGATACTTATTTTACCTTTGATCCCTGGACGCATGAAGGTGCTTTGATGAAACTTGTGGAACTATAATCACAGGAATTGCATGACTCATACTCACAAGTTATTGCCACCAACAGTACAACTGATATGAGAACCAATTAATGATAACAAAGACAATTTCTAAGAAGCACATCCTAAGGAATAGTGAACTACAAAGTGTGTAGTTTTTAAACCAAAAGGTGTATCCCATAAATGCACGCGTTTAAGATTGACGAATGATAACCAATAGAAGGAGAATCAATGAAAAAGTAAAAACGTACCTTTTTACCATATACTGTGACTTACACTTTTGATTCCCATGCGCAAAAGTTTTAGGAGTCCCTTGTGGAACTGCCATCAACTTGCTATGCGTCGTAGAAGCACCAATCCAACTTGTGGAATCCCTACAAAACAAACAGAAGAATGTTACTCGGAGGTATCCCGGCAAATGAATTAGTGAGCAAAAAATCTATAAAAAAATTTCAGCTAGACGTATGAAGTACAAGAGTAAACCTCACACGCATATCAAACTGCCAAACACGGCCTGTAAATAAGTAAAGAAACTGCTTTGGAAAATGGTACAAGGATCATGCCATATGGTGTTGGTGGGCACGACTTCTTGTAGATGAGCGGATTTCCCCTAGAGTGCTAAGAACGTCTCCATTTGGACTTTCGAGGCCAAGTAAGAAGAAACAACAATGGCACGAAATCTCCTTAGAGGGGTCAATTTGTAAAAACTTGTAGCTTTATATGCCAATGTAGGGATCTAGTAGAACAGAACCCTAGTAGATCACAAAGAATCATGGGCAACCATGGCACCAAATCTCTCTAGCTGGGTCAATTTGCTAAAGGCTGGCCAATTCTCAAAGTACTAGAAAATATCATGCTAAGAACAAGTAAAAGTGAGTAAAAGTAACCTTACTCCCTTGTCCCCCTAGTGCCCTCCTAAAGAACTACACACAAACCTTGTGTATCGCTCTTTAGGGTTGGCGGCCCTTGTATGCTGTAACACTTAGCCTTTTACCTCAGTCATGTAGAAAGTTTCACAGAGTACTTTGGCAAAGGTAACAAGCAATAGTTAATCACACAAGCACAACAACTATATAGGAATGTAGCAAAAAAATTTTGAAATAGACACTTGGTTCTATTTTTGAAAAAAAACACCTTTTCCAAAAAGAAATTTTGTAGTATAGCTCAAATAAGAAGTGCACCGATAAGGAACTTTCGGAGAGAATCCCTCAAAGTTCAGAGATAATGACAATGCACAAAGACAAGATTCAAGCTATATGTTCAGAGTAAATGTCCAAGGTAGCAAAAAAAAGGTTAACAAGGCTAAAGAAGCAGGGCAATTCAATTGAAGAACAAGAACAATTAGCAGATTTGAAACAAATTAGGAAGTACTTAAACTACCCAAGATGTGATCACCCTCCCAATAGGTAATCAAGAAACCAATTCCCACCAATTATCCAAGTTTTTCGAAAATAAGAGTCATTCATGCAACCAGAGCCAAGTGGCTGAAAAATTCCTCAGATTTTCAAGTGTAGTCCTGTGGGGAGTAGTGTCGGCAATTGTACACTATCAACTTTGCAAGTACACAAGAAAGAGAAGAAGATTTCCAATGAAGAAAAGATTCCTCTTTGGTTTTGGAGTGTAGTGTTATGGGCAGTAGTGTCGGCAATCGTACACTATCAACTTTGCAAGTACACTCTAAACCATGGAGAAAACGATCCTTACTCAATTTTTGCCACAAGACACAAGCATGCGAAAAATTATCCCTTTAAGCAATTTTTAGAAAAATTTTGGCAGCACTATGACACAATTTCAAGAATCCAATATATTTTCAAGAATTCAAAGCTAATGTATCAATCATAGGCATACCAATCACAATTGCAACAAAGGTGAGCTGCTTAACATCAGCCACAAAACTCACCACAATTACGCAAAATAGGGATAAAAATCGCAAAAACAGCCAAGAAACAGCAACAAAAGGGGTCACTTTAATGCCAATTATCACAAAACAAAGGACTGAAATTGAAGTGTCCATCAAGAGGCAAAAATCGCAAACTCTAGCAAAAACTGAAAAGGCTTTTTCGCACAAACTTCTCCTCTTTTTTTTTTTTTTTTTTTTTTTTTGATCTTCGGTTGCCTTTTTCTTTTCAGATATTAATTTCTGTTTAAATAAATAGCAAACAGACCAAATACCAAAATTTTGATTTTAAGAAAAACAAAATTCTCAAAAAGGAGTGTTCTAATTCTCAGAATTTCAAGACAAAGCAAGACTAAAGGATTAGAAAACACGTGATGATTCGGCTGAGTTACTTCAACCTCCTCCTGTCGAGCAAACAGCCAAGGCTCTGATACCCATTGATGTGAACCCTTGATTCCAACTTGTGAAAACAAGAACTCAATGCGGAAAATTGCCAAGGAAAGTCTGTATGCAAGACGCAGCTCTCAAAATTCTAGAATCCTTACCCTTGGATTCGGCAGACTACTAATTTAACAAGTTAAACTAAACACGTAATTCGAACCAAGTGGAGAATAATAGAGGTAAAACAAAGCATGCAATTAGATAGAGCAATTATCTAATTAGCCTATAGTTCCTATACTTTAGCAATTAACAAAGCATGCAAATTACTTAAGCAAAAATAAAGAAGAGTGAATAATAAACTTTCATTCAATTAATCACTCTCGAATAATGAAGTGCAGCACCCCTATTTATAGGTTATAGGGAGCACAAAATTTACACAAGAAAATAAGGAAAGAAAACACAAAATTGAACCTTAATCAAGAGATTAAGTAACTCACAAAATCAGCAAGAAAAAGGAACTTACTTGTTGAAAAAGTAAAAGAAAAGAAGGAAGAATTTTGGCTGCTTTAAGGTAAGCAATGCACGAAATTCTCACAAGAAAAAGGAAGCAAAAATTCAGTTTTTACCTTTAAAGAAAAGGGAAAACCGAAATATAAAGAAGAAAAGAAAAGAGGAAACTTTGAAGAAAATTAGGTAACATGCACAAACCCTTAACCCTAACCCTAATTGTGAATTGCTTCTCCTTGGGCTTGGGCTTGGGCTTGGCCGAATGTGGGTTCATGGAGTGGACTTGATGGATTCGGCCCAATTGATGTAGCATGATGATGTAGATGTAGGAAGCTTCTGGAATCTTCTGGAAGCTTTAGGAATCATTTCAGAAGCTCAAAAAATATTTCATTTCTAAAATTCTTCAAACTTTATGAATCTCCATTTCTTCACTAGAAAGACTTGTAATTACCATTTCCTTAGCCCGTAAATACCATTTCCACCATTTTCTTAGCTGGGATGATTAGTATTCACCATTTTCACTTTGATGGCAAGTAGGGTAACTCTTGTAATCTTCATTTCCTTCTCATTAAGGTCATTGGAGCATTCCTTTGTCTTCGTGGATTCTGACCATAACTTGTGTTGTTTTAGCCTTGGATTTCCTCATCAGTCCTACTGGTCCAAAAATCAGATTGGAGTTGGCACTTTTGGGTCGACTACCGCGCCCTCAATCTCATTACCATCAAAGACAAATTCCTATCACGGTCATCGATGAACTTCTCGATGAACTTTTTGGAGCCCAGTTCTTCACCAAATTAGACCTCATCGCTGGATATTACCAAATCCGGGTACATCCATCCGACATCCATAAAACAACCTTCTGCACCCATGATGGACATTATGAGTTTGTCGTAATGCCGTTCGGCCTCACCAATGCTCCCGCCACCTTTCAAAGTCTCATGAACGACCTTTTTCGTCCCCACCTCCGCAAATGTGTCCTCATTTTTTCGATGACATCCTTGTCTATTCCAAAAGTTGGGACGACCACCTTACCCACCTCCGCCTCATTTTTGATATTTTGCGTACTAACCACCTTTTTTTGAAGGCAACAAAATGCAGGTTTGGAGCATCGCAGGTGGACTACTTGGGTCACATTATCTCCGCTGACGGGGTCGCGGTTGACCCAAGTAAAATCCAGGCTATTTAGAATTGGCCCCAACCAACGACTCCCAAAGGTGTCCGCAGCTTCCTTGGCCTAGCTGGCTACTACAGAAAGTTCATCCGCTACTTCAGTGGCCTAGCAGCCCCCCTGACCCGCCTGCTCTCCAAGTCAGGGCTCGCTTGGTCCAATGACACAACCCAGGCCTTCACCACCCTCCAACAGGCTCTCTCATCTGCACCGGTCTTAGCCATTCTCGATTTCACCAAGCCTTTTATCATTAACTGTAATGCCAGCAGCGCCGGCCTCAGAGCAGTTTTGACCCAGGATAAGCACCCGATCGCTTACTTTAGCCAGGCCCTCAAAGGCTCCACCCTCTCACTCTCTACCTATGAGAAGGAAATGATGGCTATTGTGACTCCATCCGGAACTATTGCCAGTACCTTCTGGGGCGCCCCTTCATCGTCTGCACTGACCAGCGCAGCTTGAAATACTTCTTGGAACAGCGGATCCCGACACCAGCTCAGTCACAGTGGTTGCCTAAACTAATGGGCTACGACAACATCATTGAGTACAAACGGGGCCCCAATAACCAAGCACCAGATTCCCTCTCCCGCCTACACAAACCCGTCTACACCACAATCTCCCGACCCAAGGCAGACTGGTGGGAGACCCTCCGCACAGAAGTACTCCAGAACCCTTATTACTCTACCCTCTTTGACCCAAAATTTCACCCAAAAAATGGCGTCTGGTTCTTTCAGGATCGCGTCACCCTCAGCCCTACTTCCCCCTTCCTGCCCAACCTCCTAGATGAATATCACGCCTCCCCTACGGGCGGCCACTTTGGAGTCTACAAAACGTACACCTGCCTCAAAGCCAGCTTCCATTGGCCAAACCTCCGGCAATCCATTCGTTACTACATCCGGATGTGCCCCATTTTCCAAAGATATAAATCAAACACCCTACAACCTGCTGGCGTCCTACAACCCCTCCCCATTCCTACAAAAATCTAAACGGATATCTCCATGGATTTAGTTGAAGGCCTATCACTCTCCAAAGGACACTTGATTGTACTAGTTGTTGTCGACTGATTATCCAAGTACGCCCAATTTATCCCGTCCACCATTGTCAGTGATCGGGACAAGGTTTTTACAAGCAACTTTTGGCGGGCCCTCTTTCAACTCCACGGGACAGAGCTTTGCATGAGTTCAAGCTATCATCCCCAATCCGATGGCCAGACGGAGGCAGTTAACCACACCCTTGGCCAGTACTTACGGTGTTTTTCAAGCAACAACCTCCGCCGTTGGACAGATTGGCTTCCCTAGGCGGAATTTAGCTACAACACAACCACCTACCCTGCCACTAAGATCTCCCCGTTTGAGGCGGTTTATGGCATCCCTCCCCAAAATCCAGCCCTATGCTCCTACCAGGAGCGCCTGATATGAACCCCCAGTAACTCCATCACCCCAGCTTCACCTCAGCAACAAACCGGCGAGAAAGAGGAAGAAAGAGTCTTCAGGAAACTCATCTGCATGCTTCAGTTTGGGAATTAGTCAAGATTAGCTTTTAGGTACTTCAGTAAATCTGGCCACAGTAGAGGAGTATGGACTCCTATAAATAGGACCGTTGTAATCCCAGTTTTTCATCAAGAATTAAACAAGCAGTCCTTTTCTTTCCTTTTTTCCCACTTCCTCTGTCGCGCCTCTTATCAAATGGTTGGATTCCCAAGTTGAATAAGTTGCGGTCCCATAATCTGAGTTGTCGCTTTAGGTGCTACTGGGGATTGTTTTGGGTGGTGGTAGTCTACCGATTATGATAGGTGAGTAATAACGGTGGTGGAAATACAATCAAGGATGAGAGATGGATGTTTAGGATACGATTGGCTCACAAAGCCTTTAATGCTGTTAGCACCATCTGTAGAGTAGAGTTGATTTGGTTGATCATGGATTCATAGCAGAATAACACTTTATTCGCATAGTTTCAAAATTCAGCATTAGTTTGATCTCATGTAGCCTTCAAGACCAATTCTGATAACAAATGAAATGATCAATTTAGATATATAATTTAGAAAAGAGTATAAAAAAGAAGGGAAACGAGCCTAATTCTTTGATATCTTTATTCATTGCCATACATGGCCAATTTATAGAAGCCAATGCATGGCTTCGATGGGAACAGAAACCAACAAATCAAAACAAACAGCAGCTGAAACAAAAGAAACAACCAGGCTCCTAAACACTAGCTCCTCCTAGCTAGACTTTAGCTTCGTTTGATAATACTTAATTGTGAAAACTAAAGTATGAAATCTGAAGTCTGTACTCTGAAAATCTGAATTCATAAGTCATCATGTTTGATAAAACTTAAAATTCAATATCTGAAATTATGACTGAACTCTAAAAACTGAAGTCTGAAGTATGAATCTTATTAAGTTATTGAAAATAAAATATTTTATTTCATTTTTAACATAGAATTTACTTATAGTTTCAAAATTAATTTATTTTGAAAATTTTAAATTGCTAAAATTAAAAATTATTAAGAACCTAAAATAAAATTAAAGAATGATGAAAATATTAGAAATTTAAAGTAGAAAATATAAAATAATATTTCGTTATATATTCAGATTCAGTGATAAGTGATTCATCGATCACTTATTTTGTGGGCAAAAATTATACTGGTTTTTCAGATCCACTTAATTAATTTAGTTATACGAATTTTCGTTATCAAGCGCACTTAATCGACTAAGGACTTAAATCTTGAATCACTTAATTCATAAGACAGACGACTGTCAATTATCAAATGCACGTAATCTAAATAAGCCCTTAGTCATTAATTTTAACTGATGAATCTTGGTTATCAACGAAGCCTTAGTCAAAAGGGTAAGTTACCACTGTAACAGCTATGGGTTTTATCATATAAATAATGGTAATAGCCTTAGAATAATATATTTACTATTCTTAAAATTCCCTAGTCATAGTATTAACAATATAAAAGAACATTGTTAATGCACATAGATTAGTATGTATAGTGATACATATGAGTGAACTGTTGGAGAACGAATTCATTAGAATGATCCTTTTAGAAATTTGCAAAAGATTACCTATTTGAGCGCCAATAATTTATATATGACAGCAATATAGCTAATTCTCAAATTTAAAATTATAAGACTATCTTTGGTGTGAATGGTTGCACTTTAACTCTATTTGTCCTGAATTGTGACTGACTTTGTATACAATAGAAGTTGAGTACAACAAAAAGAACATATTGATAGTTTATGGTCAATACAGGATTCATCACTTGTAATAGTGGGAGGGTACATACCAAAGTATGATCACCTGTTGGAATATCAACTTATAATGTTTGCAAACAAGTAAATAAATTTAGGGCCCGTGTTTTTTTTTTATTGTTTTGAAAATGGTTTTGAAAACATATTTTTGAAAAATAATTTTATAATGTAAAAAAGTGTATTAGAAATGTAAAAAGATATAACTAAATAGTAAAAAGTTGTATTAGAAATGATGAAAAATGATTATAATATATTAAAGTTGCTTAAAACCGAAACCAAAACCAAAACCAAAAGAACAAGCCTTTAGAAAACTTCTAAATTTATTTAAAAAGTAGTTGATTATTTGGGGCAAGAAATAACAATTAGTACAATAAGAGTTGATCCATAAACCTTACTTTTGTATTGATTGGGAATATAGTATGATGAGATGATTTAAATTACAAAATCAAGTTCACAAAATAGTAGATTCAATCATTTGACTTTTTCCAAACACTTGGGTGGTCATGAGCCCGGGTTAGAAAGCAATTTTGATCTATAAATATAATTAGTAAAGTGTTGAATTAATAGTAAACTAAATTGTTAAAATTTATCTAAAGCTTAGAATCCATGGGACAAAAATTTTCGTTCGTTCAAGTGAGAGTGTGTTCGATAGTGAGAGTGTGTTCGATTTTGTACTAAAAGTCAATTAAATTCTAAGATACTAATTATATTTATTATCATTTATTTAATAATCTAAAGGATTACAGGCAAAAGAACGGTATTTTGGGTTAAATTGACTACAAATAATTATCTGATAGTAACTTGTCTATTAGTAAAAGGCAAAATGAAACAACAAAATTTGTTACTAGAATTATATGTTGGCAGAATATCAGCTAGTACTGCAATTGTAATATGTCTAATGATACAATATGTAAATACAGGTTAAGTAAGCTGACGTGTCAATAGTTAGATATTTATGATGTCTAATTATATAAATAGCAGTCGGAATACATGTAAAGTCAGTTTTTAGATTGCGTAATTGAGAAGAATTCTTATTCCACAATTTCCCCAATTCTGCTGTCGATTCTTCAGTTCATAAACCTAACTTTCACATGGTATCAGAGATAAATTCGCATCTGATATAGGAGATTTTGTCCAAATTTCACCGATCAAAACCTCTCGGATCGATTACCTATCGATTATCCATGGCTAATTCACTAGAAATTGGAGGACATAGCGGAATCGCAGCAACATCGCAGCAGCAAACTATCGCTGCTGGCAATCCTTACTACTTGCAGAGCTCCGATCATCTAGGAATGGTGCTCGTGAAGGTGCCGCTGACTGATTTGAACTACGTACCCTGGAGCAGAGCTATGATCCTATCCTTGGAAGCAAAAGACAAAATTGGCTTCATAACTGGTGAGATAACTATGCCTGAAGTCAATTCGCAGTACTACAGATCATGGAGAAAGGTGAACTCTATGGTTGTGTCTTGGATTCTGAATTCCATATCGAAAGAAATAGTTGAAAGTTTTTTGTTCGCAACTAATGCAAAGAATCTTTAGGAAGATTTGGCTGAGAGATTTGGTTCCTGCAATGGACCATTACTCTATCAACTAAAACGAGAAATTAGCTCTATTACTCAAGGAGGCATGTCTCTGGCTGTATATTTCAGCAAATTGAAACGGTTTTGGGATGAACTAGATGCTCTGAGGCCAGTTCAAGACTGTGATTGTTGTAAGTGTGGAAGATCTAAGTCTGCAATTGCCAAAGATAATGAAGAAAAGCTTATGCAGTTTCTTATGGGACTAACTGAACAATATTATGCAATTAAGAACCAGATTCTTCTTAAGGAGCCTTTTCCAAGCATTGGAAAGGCTTATTCTATGGTAGGCAAGGTTGAGAAACAAAGATCAGTACAGATGCTGTATCATGAATCTACTGAAGGTGCTATGAGTATCAGAAATTTGGGGGAAAGAAAACCTGCATTTGGCAGAGGTGAATACAAGAAGAAGGACTTTAATGGCAAGAAACATGACATAAAGTGTGAACACTGTGGACAGAAAGGTCAATTTAAGGAGACATGCTTCAAGATTTTTGGTTATCCGGATTGGTGGAAGGGACCTAAAGAACCTGTAAAAGGCAAGGGAAACATTATGCTTATGCTGTTCCAGCTCCAATACTAGACAATCCACTGGACTTAAATGATTCTGGCAGCAACAATGGCAACAGTGACCTGCAACAGATGGTAGCAAATCTCATTCAACAAGAGTTTGGGAGGATGTTGAAAGGCAAAGGTAAAATAAATGAAGCGCAGCTGGTAAACTACACTCATTTCTCTGACTTCGCAGGTAGTGTTCTTGTCCATTCTTGCAATTTACTTGGTGCATTAGACTGTTCTACTTGGATAATAGATAGTGGAGCTTCAAGTCATATTTGTAGCAACCTCAGTTTTTTTAATCTTTCCACACCTGTCACTCGCATCACACCAGTTTGTCTTCCTGATAATACCATCAAATATGTTACCTGTACAGGATCTGTCCAAATTTCCCCAAAGCTGATTATAGACAATTGCTTACACATTCCCTCTTTTCATTTTAACCTACTATCAGTAAGCAAAATCTCCAAACAAGCAGCTGTACACTTTGATTTCTTACCCAACTACTGCCTCATGCAAGACCTAGCGACTAATGAGGTCTTGGCACTTGGATGGGAAAAGAAAGGCTTGTATATCCTTGATTCCAGATCATTCTCATCATCTGTGTTACAAGAATTCTCAAATATGTCTCATAAAATTTCCATTCACAATTCTGTAGCTCCTTTATTTCCTGTTTCCATCAATAAAGTGCATGTAGTTGACTATGATGTATGGCACAAAAGACTTGGCCATCCCTCTATTCCTATAACACAACGTTTACAAAGCATTAATAAAATTCCTTTTCCATTCTCATTTGAATGTATTGTATGTCCCTTTGCAAAACAACATAGAACTTCATTTCCAATCTCTAAGCATCATGCTGTTAATTCCTTCCAGTTATTACATGCTGATATTTGGGGTCCCTATAAAACTCCTGCCTTAAATGGTGCTCACTATTTCTTAACATTAGTTGATGACTATAGTCGGACCACTTGGACCTATCTCATGGCCTCCAAATCTCAAGCTATACCAATTCTAACCTCTTTTTTCTTTATGACTCAGAACCAGTTTCAGAAATCCGCTAAAGTTTTGAGAACCGACAATGGTTCTGAGTTTACAGGTGAACTTTGCCAAAACCTCTTATCCAATTCTGGTGTTCTGCACCAAAAATCAACCCCATACACACCTCAGCAAAATGGTAGGGTGGAAAGAAAGCACCAACACCTCTTACAGGTGGCTAGATCATTGATGTTTCATGCCTCACTTCCCAAACCTTTTTGGGGACATGCCATTCTCACAGCTACATATCTCATAAATAGATTACCTACCCCTACTCACTACTACAGAAATGCTCAAAGGAGGCGCCCCTTTGGAGGCGGGTGTACAAATACCTGCCTCCAAAGGTGGCTAAATAAAATTTGGAGGCGGGTGAAGGGGTCACCCGCCTCCAATTAGGAGGTAATTGGAGGCGGGTGAAGGCATCACCCGCCTCCAATTAGCAATTAATTAGAGGTCACCCGCCTCCAATTAATTGCTAATTGGAGGCGGGTGATCTTCACCCGACTCTAGTAAGTCGGGTGAAGATCACCCGCCTCCAATTAGCAATTAATTGGAGGCGGGTGATGCCTTCACCCGTCTCCAATCTCAAAATACAAAAATAATTTTTTTAAATTTTCAATACTAGATCAAAAATTGTCTTTATTTTGGACTGTTGAAAATAATTTTGAAAATTTATTGAGATTCTAGCGAAACGAATAATTAGTAGATAATAAAAATCATAAGTTTTACAAGAAATATATAATTTGGATTTTCATATTAAATACATAAATATATGCAGCGAAGTGGTAAATTTAATGTGCAAGAGTTAAGTGAAACTCTAGGCGCGAGTTCGATTCCTACTAAAGCCATAAAGTGCAAGAAAAAGAAATTAAATTTTTTTACGAGGGGTTATTGGAGGCGGGTGCAAAATTGCACCCGCCTCGAATAACACTTAATGGAGGCGGGTGCAACATTGGAGGCACTCCAATGCTCTATAATTGGAGGCGGGTGAACCTTGCACCCGCCTCCAATGTCCTAATTTATAGAGGCGGGCACCTCCAAATGGAGGCGCCCGCAGCTGAGGCGGGTGCTACCATGCAGCACCCGCCTCCAATCCCCCTTAGGACCCGCCTCCTAAGGGGGATTTTGTATAAGAGTACTCTTGGCTGGAAAACACCTTATGAACTCCTCCATCAAAAACCTCCTGAACTTTCTCACTTAAGAGTGTTTGGTTCCTTATGTTACATAACTAACACTTTGCCTCACAAAGACAAATTTGAGGCAAGCTTCCCCTGCCATCTTTCTTGGCTATCCTCCAGGCCAAAAGGCCTATAAAGTCTATGACCTCCAGAAAAAAAAAAGGTTTTAATCTCCAAAGATCTTGTTTTTCATGAAAACGTATTCCCCTTCCATACCAATCATCATACTTCTCTAAACCCCACATGTTCTCCCACTTCATCAAACATACCAATTCCTCAATCCTTCTATGATGATCATCGCTCAGTTCCTGCACCAGAGCCAGAATCATATTTCATCCCTATTCCTGATTCAACAACATCCCATCCAGAGTCTCCAATCCATTATGCTTCCCCTACACCTATTCCCTTAAGACATAGTAACAGATCTAGGCAACTTCCTGTCTGGATGAAAGATTATTCAGCAAATTATGTTCATCAAGATCCTCACAATATTACAACCTCCCATCCATCCCACTCCCCACTGTCTGCTACTTATATGACTTTTATTGCTAACATTTCTAACATCCAAGAACCTCAGTCTTATGCTCAAGCTAAGTTTCAAGATGTTTGGGTGCAAGCTTGGGAATTATCTCATCTTCCTATTGGAAAGAAAGCCATCGGGTGTAAATGGGTCCACAAAGTTAAATGCAAGCCTGATGGTAAAATGGAATGCTATAAAGCCAGCCTTATTGCCAAAGGTTACAACTAGATAGAGGGTGTTGATTTTTTTGATAGCTTTGCCCCGGTTGCAAAAACTGTCATTGTAAGAATCCTTCTTTCCCTGGTTTCTGCTAACAAATTGTTTCTTCACCAGTTAGATGTTAACAACGCATTTTTACATGGGTTTATTGATGAGGAAGTATATATGGTGCCACCCCCTAGGTACACTCAAGCCCAACCTGGTCAAGTATGTCGCCTCAAAAGGTCTCTTTATGGTCTTAAACAAGCCTCTCGTCAATGGAATGCGGAGTTTACAAAACAATTGCAGCTTTTTGGATTTGTTCAATCCAAGAATGATCATTGTTTATTTCTGAAAAATTCTGACTATGGTTTTCTGGCTTTGATAGTCTATGTAGATAATGTTCTTTTGGCTGGTACCTCTGAAACTCACATCCAGCAGGTGAAGGACTTTCTCCACCAGAAATTCACCATCAAGGATTTAGGTGTAGCCAGATATTTTTTGGGTATTGAGATAGTACGTTCTTCCACTGGCATCTATCTCAATCAGCGCAAATATGTTTCTGATCTTATTAAAGATACAGGGCTTTTTGATGCCAAGGGAAAGAATACTCCATTGCCACCTCACTGTGATCTGTTTGATAAAACCTCTCCACTTCTCCATGACCCTAGCCCTTATCGCAGACTTGTGGGAAGGCTCCTTCATCTAAACTTTACTCAACCTAATCTCACCTATGCCGTTCAGCAACTCAGCCAATTTATCCAATGTCCGATTGAGCTGCATTGGAATTCTGCTATTCATGTAGTCAAATATCTCAAAGGCTATCCTGCTCATGGCATCTTTTATCCTAGTAACAATGCCCTTCAGCTGACTACTTATTGCGATGCGGATTGGGCCACTTGCAAGTTGACTCGTCGCTCCATCACAGGGTACTCTATCTTCCTCGGCAACTCTCTCATTTCCTGGAAATCTAAGAAGCAGACCACCGTCTCTCGCTCATCCGCTGAAGCTGAGTACAAAAGTATGGCGTCCACACTATGTGAAGTTCAATGGATTACCTACATACTCCGAGATTTTCATCTTCAAGTTCCACTTCCCATTCCACTGTGGTGCGACAATCAGGCAGCAGTCCACATTACGGAACATCCAGTGTTCCATGAACGAACGAAGCACCTTGACATCGACTGCCATCTGGTTCGGGACAAGTTTAAAGAAGGATTTATTGTCCCAAAACACATTCCGTCCAAGTCTCAACTGGCTGATATCTTCACAAAATCATTGGCTGCTCCTTCTTTTCATTTTATCTTGTCCAAGATGGGCTTTCATTCTGCTCATTCAGCCTCATCTTGAGGGGGGGATGATACAATATGTAAATACAGGTTAAGTAAGCTGACGTGTCAATAGTTAGATATTTATGATGTCAGAGTATATAAATAGCAGTAGGAATACATGTAAAGTCAGTTTTTAGATTGCGTAATTGAGAAGCATTCTTATTCCACAATTTCCCCAATTCTGCTCTCGATTCTTCAGTTCATAAACCTAACTTTCACATCTAACATAAACGGTTGAAACAGTCTTTTACATATCCAGTAAAAGACAAGGTAATCTATTGACCATATAATAGCCATATGGGTCAAGCTGCAATCAATGGATCAACACAAAAAAATACAGAAAGAGTTTCTGTTCAGTACAATTAATTTTTGGAGCTAACACATTGGTTTGACTCCCTCACCCCCTAAGGTTACTGAGAGGTTCGAGTGGATGACTTTAGAGGTCGGGCTCGTGTGCGGCTTCATGATAGATGAGAGTCTTCATGCGCGACTTCTTCGAAATATTGGACCCTCGCAACATTTCGGTTCGTTTTCTGTACAGATTGTCAAATTCATCTTGCTGCAATTATGTTTAATTCCGTTACATTATTGTCATTAGCATGATGATTACCTTACATCTAACAGCATTAACAGTACTAAAACATCATATAAGTTCTTGTGCCATGTGCGTGCTGCAATCTGTTGATTTTTTTTGTAGAGACGTCGCACAAGGTGCGCCCGCAAGTCGTGACAAAACTCTAATTTACTTTTTCATTTTATATTTTGGACTAATTTTAATGTTGAAAAATTGTACGTTGGTCGGCGGCACTAAAAGAAGGGGAACAGAAAGGGCTGCAATTATGGCCCTCCTTATGACTGAAAGGTTTACAACACCTTAAATGGATGTTATGGGATCCTGTGAGAAAACAATTTTTTTAATGTAAAAAACATATACTTGAATAGGGAAAAAACAATGAAAACGAACATGGCTGAGTATTCCAAGACGTAAAATGGTGGATAAGGCCTTACGCACGTCTGCTTTTCTCAATACCCATGTAAAGGAGAAGTGGTGGAAAAAGATGTACATTGCATCAGTTTACTGTGGCCGTACTTTATCCGCTTGATAAAAATTAAATTTTCAAAGCTGAAATGGTCTGGATATTTGATTTAGCATCCTCCCAACTGTTGTAAATTCATCTCTGTGCTGTTTGATAAGAAAACAAGAAGCTGCCTACTCATTAATCCTGATGATGTATTTGGCAGTTTGCTGTTAAATTTCTGGAACTTTTTTTTTTTTTTTTTTTTTTGGTGAAGTAACTAGACATTATTCTGCATATTCACTGATGAAAGATACAAATGATTACATTTGGAAAGGTATGCCATTAATTAGGACGTGATCTTCCTACTAACAGAATGTTTTCTCCTTGTTTTGCACAAAAAGCAAGCCAAATTGCAATGCCAGTCCCATGAAAGCAGAATGCAGGCATTTTGCAAGTGCAAAGTCAATGATTATGCAAGTTTTCTGTTTCACACGTAGTAAGTGTTAGGCTTGCACTCCCTGCAACTGCCTCAACCTGAGGTTAATAACCATTTGGAGGCAAGTTAGATCTATTGCTCCCATCATTGAAGAGCCTGCAACACCAGAACCAGAAAGGACACTCTGCGTGAAGATGCTGCTGAAATTCCTACAATTAAACTTAATCTTGAGGAGCTAAATCAGACTCTGCACAATTACATTCAAAAGAATACTCTCTCTGCGGCCATGTGAGCCTCACTGCCGAAGTTTCTAAGTCATGTTATTTGCTATTCATGTTATGGTTTTATTCTAGTTCTTGGTGCCTGAATCTGAATGAATTGACCATCGAAATTGACTAGTATTTATCCCTGTCACCATAGTTGTGGGATTTCACACGAGTTGTGCACGTACGAGACAAAAACGTTGCACCAAGATGGGGCAAAATTAGCTATTTTGTAATTTTTGTATTGTATGAATTAAATAGCTTTATTAATTACATATTATTACTTATAACAATATTATTTATGACTTTTACTTGTAAGTCAATGCTGCGAGCATTGGTTGAATTTATAGATATTCGGGATTTAAATAAATTATAAAAATAATTTTTTAATTATTGAAAATTGATAAATTAACCCCATAATATAGTGAAACTTCAAAATTACTTTTTCCTTTATTTTTCTAAATTTGGGTGGGACAAAATTCACTATTTTATAATTTTTACACAGTATCAGAGGTACATGCATGTATGCACCTTGCAGGGACAACGCCCTCCAGTTCATTAATTGATATGTGGCCACATTTTTAGAATTAAGTTAAAAGCCAAATATATATATATATATATATATATATATATGAACAAACAAACACTGTAATGACCATTAATTCCAGAACTTCATCATATATATGCTAGGTTAAGAAAATGAATGAGCACCCAAACTTACTGTGCTCTCACCGATTATATTTAGTATAATTCTCTATGCCCTTTAGATACATAGTCATTGATATTAAGAAAAATCGTTTAGTGGACTTTTTTTGTTAATATAAATTAAAATGGCAAGAAAGAAGTAAATATTTTAGAGAAAAACAAATGACATTATGTCACATATAATTTCGCTAGCCTATGGATTTCTCTCTGCTTTAACCCTATCTATTCTCTCACAATAAAAAAGTGAAAGTCATGATGTGACATGTGATCGAATTTCATCATATCCATTGTGATAGGTTAGCCAAGGAAGATAAGGAAGATCGGTCATATCTTCTTGCTAGGAAAACTAGAGAATAAATCGTGTTAGTCAGTAGTGACAAGAAATCGTAAAAAAAGAGTTGTCTGTAAATTTAATTAATGAGATTAGGCTTCGAACAATATCATTCAAATTGGACGTAGCATATGATTTATTGGACCTTTTGCTAAAAATCAGTAAAATTCATCAGGACTAACAAAATGCAGGTTAAACATATCTGAAAAGCAAAAAAAGAACAAAAACCATAAAGATTTCTGAGAACATGCATGAACGCTACATTCATCTGATCCAGTGCTAAATCTGTTCCAACCAGAACGTATCTCTTTTTTTTCTTTTTTTTAAAAAAATTTAAAATGAGGGATTGATTACCTATATTATTAAGTGCAAAAGAGGAAAAATTGAGCCAAATGGCTTACAACTATTTATATTTAGAACAGTCTATTTTGGCTGTTTTCGATCGGAAACATATTTCTTTTCTGGATAATTATTCACCAAATTCTTTGCCCAAGTTCAATAAGTTTATTTTTTTGTTTGAAAACAAAAATCAGATCTAAAAAATATGATAAAAAATCTATTTTAACAGTTGAACCACTAACTTGTTCATTTGGAGTAATCATGCACGTATGATGCGCGGACTCATCATGCACGATTAAAAGGATGGTTATATACATAGTATTTTTCTTTTTCAATTCATTGCATAATTAGTCCCGAATTAAATTAACTTATGGTCTTACTCAATTTTAGATTTCCTTTCTAAAAGGTCATTAACTCGAATTCTTGTTAATTAAAAGCCTCCACCAGTGAACACATTTTGTGCACATATGTCCAGTTAAGGACAATTTTAGAATTAAAAAACAGATATTTTTTTACAAAAAATATTTTAAAGGGAAAAGGATAAAATCCATGTGGTAAATTAACATATGTGATTGTGATACACAATCATTTTTGTGTGCTTTCAATGATAATAAAAATATTTTTAAAAAAACTTCCTTAAATTAAGTAATTAGCGGCCATTTAAAATTATAAGTGCAAAATTAGGAACCAAATTAAAATGTATACGAAGATCAAGAATCAAATTAAACTAAGGGATCACCAGTGTCAATATTAATCTTTTTATTATTTACTTTTTCTAATAACGTCCTCTGTTTTCTCAATTTTTGTCACATGTGGTCATCACTCATCAGCAGGTTAATTAGTTTTTGTTTTTTGTTTTCCCGAAATATTAAGGCTCCGTTTGGACAAGTACTTCAAAAACATTTTTATAAAAGTGTTTTTCAAAAACATTTTATAAAATATGTTTTTGAAGTTTTTTTTAATGAAATGTGTTTGGACAACTATTTTACAAAAACGTTTTTCGAGTTAAAAATAGTTTAAAAGATGTTTGGACAACTATTTGAAAAAAAAATTTTAATTATATTTGATGCGAGAAATTATATAAAAATTATGTTTACGGTATATAAACAAATTTTTTTTCCCTATTGGGTGGGCAGAGGTTGGGATTCGGGACGGAGTCGTGCTAGATCCTGGGCTAGGGCGAGGGCATGATCGGGGTTGGGGGTGGTCCGGGCCTAGGTAGGGGTCGGGTCCGAGACTGTGGTTGGGTCCTGGGTCGGGGTCGGGTTCGGGGCCGGGACTGGGGTCTGGTTCGAGGCCGGGGTCAGGGTTAGGATCAAGGTCGGAGTCGGGTTCGTGGTAGGGTCGGGATCGGTGTTGTTGTCGGGTTTGTGGTAGGGGCCGGGGTCTAGTTTGGGTTTCTGGCCCGGGTAAGGGTCGGGGTCTGGGTCGGGGTCGGGGCCGGGGCCGGGTCTGGGTTGGGGTCGGGTTTAGGTTCGGGCCCGGGTTGGGTCGAGTTCGGGTCGGGGCCTGGGCGTGCTAAGGGTCGGGGGTTGGTTTCGGGTTCGGGGTCGAGGTCGGGTTAAGGGTCGGGTCAGGGTCCAGGGTCAGGTTCGAGGTCAAGGTAGGGGTCGGGGTCGAGTTCGGGTTCGGGGTCGGGGTCGGGGTCGGGTTCGGGGTCGGGTTCAGGAGCGGGGTCGAGTTCGGGTTCGGGGTCGGGGTCGGGTCTGGGGTCGGGTTCGGGGTCGAGGTCGGGTCTAGGGTCGGTTCCGGGTCCAGGTTTGGGGTTGGGTTCAGGGTCAGGGTCGAGGTCGGGTTCGGGGTCGAGTTCAGGGTCGGGTCGGGGGTCAGGGTGTGGTCGGGTCCGGGATCAGGGCCGGGGTGGGTCCGGGGTTTGGGGCAGATCGGGGGCAGAACAGGCCAACCCCCGAGTTTAACTTAAAATGAGTTTAAAATTTTTTAATTATTTTATAAAACATGTTTAAAGTGTACTTCAAAAAGTGTACTTTAAAAACATTTTACTTAAAATTAGTTTTTTAAAAATATTTATCAATTTTTTGTCCAAACACCATTTTTAAGTTTTTTATACTCTTAAAACATTAAAAATGTTTTTGAAGTACTTGTCCAAACGGAGCCTAAGTAACTACGGAATAATTTAATTAAACATGCAAATGTAAGATTAGATATCGAAATAAACATGGGTTTTTGTGGTTTGGTTTCTAAGTATTATTTTAATTAATCTTCTACTTTCCTTCTAATTCAATGTTTTGTACATTCCATGGCTTACAAATTCTTGATAAAAAAATATATATATAAAAAAAAAAAAAAAAAAGAAGAAGAAACCTCAAGCACGGCTGTGACATTAATATATGTTATACAATTCTTAAACTGTGTGCAATGTGCATGCTTCGTGCCACGTTTCTTTCAAGTGCCGATTATATTTAGTACAATTTTCTATGTATTTTTTTTCTTCTTTTACTTATGCACTGTAGATATATATAGTCATTTACTGGACCTTTTGCTGATCATCAGAAGTAAAAGTAACACATTAAAATGCAGGTTAAACATATATATTTTTTTAAAAGAATTCTAAAAGCATGCATGCATGTTAACTGGCGCAAATTCTGCACGGGAAACGTCAGTATGGCGAACATAACTTTTTCAGTCATAATGTTATATATTGTACAGCTTTAACTGGGCAATTTCGGTGTGTCTTACTTCAGTTATCTTCAAGCTAAATAATTATCAGAAACTAGCTCCGTGTGACAGGGAAAAGAAAAAAAAAAATGGGCAGTAATATAAAATCTTCACTTAGACAAATTAATCCTTAATTGGTTTACCTTAGAGATTCCACCAGAAGAAAAAGTAGAAATGGTTATACCAAGAACAAGTTCTTGAAAATAAACCATACAAAAGAGACACGCATACGTGAATTACAAATTAAAGATGGAAAAAGGAGTACCGGCTTAGCCACAAACTGCCGATTAGAAAGAGAGGGAGGATTTTGGCTAGAAGGCTTCAAGGGTCAACTAAGTAATCCAACAACTCCTTCACTACCTCCTCCTTTGATGGCGACCTAGCATTGAGTGAGCTGTACAATATATAACATTACCGGTGATCCCCACAAAAAAAATAATAATAATAACTCTTACCGGTGAAATGCCAGTTGCAGATGACATCTGGGCACACTCATGCTTTGGGTTTGCCGATCGAGTGACTTTCCAATGGAGAGCGACCCGACAGTTGCCAAAACAGCAGCTCTGGTAGACTCCGGCGCGGTTCCTAAAACACCAGATTCCCGTGTATCGATTTTTGACTAAAATATGCCGCGTCTATTTTAGAATTGAAGTAATCATGCACATATGATGCACAAACTCGTCGCGTACGATAAAAGAAAGGATGTTTAAATATATACGTTATGTTTTTCAAATTTATGCTCACATCATGTGGATTCATGGTGAAGATTGAATTGGTGATAGTTTATGGAGATTTGCAGGCCTCACACATCTAGTGGAAAGTGGAGATTTTCTTTTATTATTATTAATATTAAACTTAAGAACGAACTTAATTATAAAATTTTAAAAAAATTTACAATTGCAATATTATATTAATGATATATATATATATATATTTATATATATGGCTAACAAACATTTTACAGTTTATCATAGTTAATCACTTTGTAATCAAATTAAGAGTTGGTACATTTTGGTGTTTTTCCATCTTTGTTTAATTGAAAGGCGTATCAATTGTGACATTATGGTGTCAAAAATAATGTACGTTGAAAGTTTAGTTTCGCATAAAGTGATCAGGATGAAACTGCACTGCCTAACTAGAGAAAGATGCCTCGAGGCTTGTGGTTGATACAGGGAGGTTCGAATTCACCTCTTTCCATTTCACCACCATGCATGCAAAAAAAAAAAATTTGACCGTTAAATATATTATAAAAAAAATTTAATGGTTAAAAATACACGGATAATAAGAGTGGAGTAGGGAGTTGGAGGGGTCTGGAGACCACCCCAACCCATTCCCCTTTGGATCGCCACTTCATGGCAGCGAATAAAGAACCAGAGCCGGGAGAGAGAAGTTGAAATTTTCTTCTTGTTTGAAAAAAAGAATTAAAAAAATAAATAAATAAAAGGTGGATAAATAATTGAAAGAATAGAGAATGTTGTATTCGTCTCACATTGATACATTGAGAGAATGATAAAGCATAACATATCTATGGGTTAGAATCGTATCAAAAAAAAATTTGAGACTACAGTGTCCGAACCGTAAAATATAATGACAAACTTAGGGTTGAGGTGGTGGTAGGATGCCACAACTACCACCAAACCCCCCCCCCCCCCCCCCCCCCCCCAATTTTTTCATTTTTTTTTTTAATTAGAGGATAAAAAATTTTAAAAAAAAACTATTTTTGATTTGTCGAACCGTGCATTTTTTTTTTTTATTTCTCTTTGTTTAAGACACGTGTATCAATTTTTGACTAAAATATGCTGCGTGTATGTTAGAAAAGCATGTGCACCGTGTGTAGCGTTTAATGTATTACATATCGTGTAAAGTCTTTGATTAATCGTGTGTAATGGTTGATGTATCGTGGTTAAGTATAACTCCTTAAAATTGTGTGTCGCATATAGCCTCTAATATATTCCCTATTACTTATGTATCTCTTATTTCTAAAATAAATTTAAAAAATATCACATGTAGTGAAAAAAAAAAAAGTATTGATTTTAAGAAATGAAGTATATCACTTGTTTAGAAAAATATCGTCTATACAAAAAAAAGGTATCGCTTTTTTAAAATTTTAAAAATAAATAAGAAAACAAATCACTTGTAGTTAAGAAAATATATACCCGTACCATCAAACCATCTTACATAAACTATTGTTGGAGATTTTAATAAAATAATAAATCATTTGCTAATTTTGTGAAAATAATTTCAGTTACTAAAATAATTATTTATGCAATGAATTTATTTTGAGTAATTGCATTATATTTATTTTCATAAGTTACAAATATATTTCAATACTATTTATTTGTCATTGAATTTGAGTAACCACTCTTTATTCATATATGTGTAATTGATTTTTTAATATTAAATTAGATATTCCAATATGTTACTAAATGGATTTAAACCGTAGCAAACTTTGAGGAAATGGTTTAAATTTTTGAATTAATAATTATTAATGGTTGGTGCATGAGTTACTAGCCTACAAAAATTAACCAACATTATATAATGGTTGGCGTGGTATGTTTTGGAGGAGAGAGAAAAATTCTTTTTTTATTTCTAAACAAATTTTATATCTTTGAGGGGTATAAAATTCATTTAACATATGAGAGATATGTTAGAAGGATTAGTTTACGGTATTATAGATATATGGCAAGATGACAATGTGTAAACCGAATGACCTTCGATTAGCAGCGCAGACTATCGAGAGGTGTACAGCTAGTGTGTTGGGCTGTTGAATCTTGAGGTAACAAGCTAAAATGATAGTGATCTGCTGCACCGGATTCTTCTGCAGAAGCGCTTGAATCACCTAAGAATAGTGATAGAGCCCGTCGTGAGGCTACCAAAATGCACAAAAATCAGTGCTTAAACATGCAAAAAATTACTACAAATAGCATAGAAAACAGGGTCGATCCGCAGGGAACAGCTAACTGAAACTCTCCTATACCTGTCGATTTGAAAAATAGTTTGATATGCAATCACCTTTGTATCTCAGAGAGACCTTTAAAATTTGTCACTTATCAAAAAACTAAAACTTCACAAGAACAAATAAATTATCACTTAAAAAAGTATTCCAACATTATATGAATCAGATCAATCTATGCATGCAATCATTAATGCCACAAATAAATCAAAGAGCAATGTATCGGCTGGTTATAGGTTACCGTGGGCTCCCTACAACATAACCAAATCCCCCTTTAATTTGTCGGTAATCGCCGTGGGCTCCCTACGACACGACTACCTCTCTAACTAACCAAACTAACAGGCCGTGGGTTCCCTACGACACCTATTAATTTAATTAGCAGCATTAATTACCAGGAGGACCCAACACTAACACTTCTATCGGGTTAACTTTAGAAGATTACCTATTTATCTTGTACTACTCGACAGTAGGTTTGTCACCTGTTGACTTTACCGGATTAAACAAAAGCTGATTAGACTTTAATTAAATCTAGCATTTAGACTTATGTGCACAAGATAAGTAGAAATACAAGAGCTTCAACCAATTTTAATCATATGTTTCATACATGCATAGATCTACTTCATCACATAATGCCGGAATAAAATGTTTAGTTACTCATAGTCATGACAAGTACACACATATTTAATGTAAAAGCCATAGGACAAAGCAACAAAGAAGAAGGAAAAGAAAAGGAATACTTATTAATAATTGCAGGTCTGAACCAACCCTCCGTTTTGGGAAATAGAGGCCTGAACATGAGCAATTCAGCACACAAAATGAAGAACAAACTACTGTATAACTTCCTTGAACCCAGAACGAAAAACAAAGGAAATCTTCTATGAAAACTTCTATAAAATCAATGGAGAAATGAATAAAACTAGGAAAAAGTGTATCAAAGCTTTTATGGAAAACTAAAGAAAACAAGAAGCACTAAAAACTAGAGAGAAAACTAAAACTCTCGTAATGAAGGGAAATGCCTAAGAGCTGAATGATTTTTCCAATCAGCACTCCCCTCTATTTATAGTAGTAGAAATAGCTAAAAAGTAGGAACAAAGAATCTTCTCTAGCTGCTGAATACGTATATTCCATCTGATGAGATCAAATTTGATCTTATCACTTCTCTTCAAATTTCATCCTTATCTCTTTCTTTCTCCTTCCTGAACAAATTCCAGAATATTCTTTTATCTCTTCTTTTTCAGTAAAAGTTTCAGAAACTGAGTAACTCTTCCATTTACTGATTCTAGAAAAATCGAGAGTCTTCACTTCACGGTTGAAACAACCGAAACTCCTCCATGGCTGCACATTTTCTGCTGCTACCTTCATTTTGCTCGAACGGACCCTTGTTCTCTTTCTTTTAGCTCATTCTTCTCTTTCTTGACTCAGTCTCTAAACACCTGCTCTTGGCTTCATAAAACAACAAATATACCCGTGAAAAGCACCCAAGAGACGCTAAAATAAAACAACTAAAAGGCACTCATGAAATAGCGATTACGCGCTTCAGCCCATAACGCACTAGTTTTCTCTAAATTATTGTTCTTTACTTTAATTTATTTTATTATATTATTTCTACTAATATTATGATTTTGTTCAAGCAAGAACAACAACTATCCTATAAAATATGAGGGATTGCCATCAAATTGAGTTTTAGTTACATGCATGCCGAAATAACAATTGTGGAACTGTAGGCCTAAATATATATTTTAAAAAAATGTTAAATAATGGGCTGAAAACTAAAACATTTGTGCCATTAATTGGGCAAAGTAGTAAATTCAAAGGCTTGTACTGTTCTTTTTCATTCCACTTTTTCCTCTAAAATTTTACATACAGAAACAATCTTATTTTCTAATTAATTCAAAATTTAAATTTTAAAATTCCCTCTAAATGTTCACTCACATAAATTCAAAAAATAATATAATCATTACACTTTTTCTTCTATTTTCTACACAAATTATCAAAAGAAATTCCCTCCATATAAATATTCATTTTGTAAAACAAAAATTTCCCAAATAAGTCAGCAAAAGAACAGAGCCTTAATTACTACATTAGTTAGTTATTTTTTTAATGTGCTAATTCAGCATGATGTTTCATATTTTCCATTAGCTGTATAAAGGTCATGGAACTGGAATATACATACCAGGTCGAATCATTTAAAAGGCATATAATTGAAGATTGTCTTGTTATCTTACCTAATTTTCTTATTTCTTTCTCCCTTATTTATTATGCTCTTCTTCATTCTGTTTCCTCTCCCCTTTCCAATTCTCTTCTGTTTCCAGTTTTACCATTATCAGGAATTATTCCTAATAATTTGGCAGTATTTAAAGTTCTTGGACTGCAAGTCGAAAAATGAGGTAAAACGAGGTGGGCTAGAACCCAAAAAAACCAAGCCACCCCCAATTTTTTACTGGATTTTGTGCATGTGTATTTAAGTTTTTGAAGCACACTCGGACCAATTAGGTGGCCGGTTCATGGGGCACTTGGTCTGCCAAACCAAATCCATAATCGTGGTATATAAAAGATTAAATTCAATATATTATATTTTAACAATTGTATAAACTTATAATCGCGAGATATGAACTAAACTCGATACATTAAATGTTAAACTCAATACACAATACATTATTGAGTTAAACTTAATACGCGTGTTTCCATAATATATCGCCATATTTCATAAGTCTAACTTGCTACATGTATCATTAAATTGTCGGACGGGTGGAATACAAGTTTTATGATTAAGAAATATGCAAAAGCTACGTCGTGCTTATTAAGTTTGAGGTTTCCACTATCCTTAAAGAACATGCATATTCGAAAAGAAAATATAAATTCGACAGTAGCAAAAGTCGAAGTTCCTATCATAAAAGTGAATTAATTTTAAATGGTAAATAACCAAAATCTCCTTATATGCCTTGTTAAATTACGAAACAGATCTTGCATAGAAAATTTTTTTATGCACATCCGGTTTGGTAATGTTCTCGCAAAACAAAACAAAAAATTTAAAAATCTTTGTTTTTGGTAAATTCTTTTGAAAGAGAAATCACATTTTTGGCCATTTTTGTTTAAGGTCGTTACACTTTTAGCTACTTTTTTTTTTTTTTTTAAATCGTTACAAAAAAATCAGTTTTGTATTTATCTTGTTACATATTTTAGCCATTTTAACATGTTATTATCTGTTGTGAACAGTTAACACCCTAATCAATGGAAATACAGTTTCTTTTCACAAAATATAAAAATTCAGGGACTAATTATGAATCCTAAAATTTCATCCCAAAATCATACACAACAGAATTAGCTCCTATAAAGAAAAAATTATTTTGTAAAAAGAACTCATATTATCGTTGACTGAAGCGTAAACCGTTTTGAACATGTAATAAAATGTTAAAATAGCTAAAATTGTGACAAGATACATTAAAAAATGACTTCTTTTTTCACAACAATTTAAATAAAAGTGGTCAAAAGTGTAATGACTCAAAACAAAAGTGGTCAAAAACACTACCTTTTCAATTTTGAAATTTACTACAAGTGCTATCTGATCATTTGAACAAGCATTTTACTAATTTACCCAAAAGTACCAATAGTTCAAACAGTATACCGCTTATTCTTCCCAACTTAAATATTCTTCTACCATAATAAAATCGTGAACACAAAATTAATTTTCACTCTTCCAAAGAAAAGGGCTAAAAACCAAAGATAGCTAGCCATCCTATCCAATTAGTAATCAAAAGCAAAAATGACGAAGCTATGGATTTTATTTTCTTGGATTGCTAAAAGAAAAAGGGAATTAAAACAAGTAGAAGCTCCACTTGTTACGACCTTCCCCTAACTACCTTGAAGTACGAGCCAAATCCAACGTAAACTTTGAAGATCCCAAGAAGAAAGGGTAGCTTTGCTGATGTCTCCATTTATATATCTTTTCTTGGTTAAATTACTCAATTGAGTAGTTCTTTAACTTGATCATTGTCTTTTTTGATCTATTAATTTTTAAAAATTTCATTTTCATCTCTCAACTTTAAGAATAAGCTTAAAATTGTCTCAAGCTCAAACTCAAATTCAAATAATATTTACGCTATAAGAACGATTAGGAGAGTATGAAAACTCTGTGAATGATATGACATTAAATGATGAGAGTCATTTGATAGTTACAATTTTAATATCTAATAATATTCTTTCATGTGATTGCTACGACAATCATTATGAGAATTCATTCTAAATTTTTATTGTGTATAACACTCTAAAATTATTTTCAACACAAACGTGAGCTATTTGAGGCAAATGTAAAGGATGTACAAATTTATTCGATCTTCTTCTTTTTATTTGTTTCATCAGTTGCTATGTGCGAATCATATTTGCTAGACAAAAGTAGTTCAAATTTTGATAGAGCATTTTAAAAACTATTTTTAAAGTTAAGAGATAAAAATAAAACCTTTTCAAATTATGTCATCAAAGGGAGATAACTTCGTAAGAGACAAATAGTAGGATTTACCCATCTTTATAATTTATTTCCATGGCTCCGCCCCAGTAAATATTCCGATCACCAACCAAGGTTTGATTACTTTGTTCAGTGGTTAGTCCTTATATGAATTACTCTGTGTGTGCAGGATTGAAACTTATGGGACGAGGAAATTTTAAGTTGTAAGGGTGAGTCTAACGATTGGGTTATACTCAAGTAAAAAAAATAAAAAAAATCTCCAACCGTAAGTGCACGCAATAAATTAAAAGCAACAAAAATCCAAAATCCCTTTGCCATTTGGGACAGAGCAAGAAGAAGAAAAAAAACGCACCTCATCTTCTAGTTTGCAGTGCTGACCGATGACTAATGCAACGCCATATCTGATATCTATCCCTTTGCCCTGTTGCCCTTACCTTCCCTTCTTGTCCAAATCCTCCCATTCCCACACTCGCAATTTTAATAATTGGTCCCCTAGATTTGGATAAAGTTATAAAATGAACCTTAATATTTTTGATAATTACTAGGGATGGCAAAAAAACACATTAACTCAAAAATGGCCCAAACCCATTGGGTATTAACCCAATAAAACCCACCTAAAAAAATAATAGGCTAGGTGGGCTTGGGCTAAATATGTAATGGGTGGGTTTAGGGTAGCCTACTGGGTACCCTAAAACCCGCCCATCATAGGTACCAAAAATACTCATCCAAAACTACCCTTAAAAGTATAAACAAAGATCCAACAATTCACCTATTTTAGTAGGCTCATTTTTTTTTTTTCTTCAAACTTATTTTTTCTTTTTCTTTATTTTTCGTGTCCTACGATTACTTTGCGTTTTTTTCCCATTTATTCTTTTATAATATTTTTTAAATTACCCACTTATAAATACTAATTCAAAATTCATTCAGGTTCCAAGTCGAGTTCAGGCTCGGGTTTCAGGGTGGGTTTGGTTCAGACAGGGCCGGTTCAGTTCGGACCTATGGTTCAGGCCCAGTTCTGGACCGGTTTTCTAGCAGGTCCAGTTTCGGGCCTCGGGCTAGTTTCGGGCCGGGCCTAATTTTGGGCCTCGGGCCCAGTTTTGGGCCTTGGGCATGCACAGATTTATATAAATATAAAAAAATTAAAAATTATGTTTGGACAAAAAAATACATACGATTAAATATAAAAGTATACAATATTTAATATTTCAAATTTTAGAATATATTCAAACAATTAAAATCCGCTTTAAAAAAAAAATTAAAATTATTTATTTATTTATTTATTAATAAACCATTAAATAAGCCTTACATTTTTGTATAATGGGTATTATGGGTACCCATAGCTACCCATTACCCATTTGAGTTAAAACCATTAATTAAATGGGTAATGAGTATCTATTACCTATTAACTTAACACCCATTTAATACCCGCCCGTTTGACACGCCTAATAATTACCTTTACACCTCCTAGATTATTAATACTAAATGAACTCCGTTTGGCCGTAAAAATTGTAAAACGAATCATTCACTGGATATAAAATATCGTACCATATCTCTTGGATAATATTTATATGGTTAAAACTGAATGGCGTACTTTCGTAAAGAGTAATAATACACAGAGTAAAAAAATTTAGATAATTATTACAGTGATTGAAAAGTCATTGAATAATAAAAGTTAAAAAGTTTTCAATAGTTGTTGCCACATAATTCATATCACTCACCATGAAAATTTTCTGAATTCTTTCATTGGGCTTTGTGCAAATCATTTTTCTTTTGTAAATTGACATAATTCGCTTCGTAACTTAACCAAAATCAAGGAATATATGTGTAATTCGATCTTTAAAGTGTTGCTCTCGCTATTTTATTTGAAAATTTTATTTTGTATTATTATTTTTAGTAATACAAAGTGACTTTTTGAATGGAACAAAAGAAGTATTTTAGTTTGGGTGATCAGTTTCTAATAATGTCGTTTCTTTGGGCTGTTGCAATGGAAGAAAACACCACGTGAGTTCTTTGAAGTAGAACTGGATATTTTAAGTCTTCTGAAAGAAAATAACTTTAATTGAAACTTTTTTTTTTCCTTGAAAGCAGTAACTTTCAAGTCACTATGCAGCTTGTTGGAGTTATCAACTTGAAGAAACAAATAATAATAACCATGCTCAAATAAAATAATAATAATAATAACCTTGTAGAAATTAAATATAATAATAATAATAATAACCAGATATATTGGAGATAAAAAGGAGTTCACAAGGTCAAGATTTTAGGGTGTGTTTGACGCACATGAATGAAAACGAAAATGAAAATGGAGGTATTTCAATTTCAGAAATCGCTTATCCATTTTCTCATTCTCATTCTAGCACATCAAATACATCCTTAGTCACTACCAGTAGCAGATGTAGAGGTGAGTTGGAGGAGGCTCCAGCCCAGCTCAATTCATGTAAATCTTGTTAGTAGAATTATTATATATATATTGTGGGCCAACTTCAACCCATCAATATTATTTTTTTTAATAAAACTACTAACTACCAAATAACATAAGGCATGATCAATCCCTTCTAAATTATAGGTGGATCGTGGGTCCATTTACATAAAACCAAAAAATAAAAAGAATTAAAAAAAATTAAACCGATAACAAAATCTAGTGTAGGAACTTTCACCCACCCACTTGTCAAAACTGATTTGCGGAACAGAATTGTAGATGAGTGGATGAACAAAATTCCAACTCTATACATTGAGAATGATATATTTTCAACAATTGAAATGAGCAAATTTTGCATCATTATTAACGGATGCGGACACCTAGATTACGTTTGTTACCCATTAATTAATTCTACAAGCAAAATAAAAACCAGCTTTGTTATCAAGTGTTACCGATCAGTGTGTAATCTTGAATATTTATGACTCTTATCATTTTATCGTTTGCAAGTTTACAGTTATAGTTTTTGAATTGTTTATTTATCCTAACCCACTCAATAAAATATTTCTGTATCCGCAACTGGTCACTGCATGTCTATATATGAATGGATCTTAACCCAAATAAAATAAGATAAAATAAAATAAAATATGAAAAAGGCTGAGAATGCACGCTAACTAAGCTTGTACGTACAAGGAAAACTAAATATGTTTTTGGTGGAAAATAATACACGTACATGAACATCATATATGGGCCCTAAATGCAGCCATTTCATTTCATTTTTATCGAAGAGGATGGGAACAACAACAATATACAATGTGCCCATAACCCCATCACATTGATGAAAACGGCTGGTGATCGTAATAAAAAAGGCTGATGACGCATGGTAGCCTTATGTGATAATGATATCTTTGCTAAGTTCCTCATTTGTGGGTGAAAAAGACAAGACATTCTTAATCCAATAAATTTTGGGCGAATTAAATTTGTCTCCCTTGAAGTTTGATAAGATTACAAATGGTCTCTATGATTTTTAAAAATTACAAACACTCCTTTGAACCACTCAAAAAAATTCAAATAACAAAAAGTTCTCTTAGTTTGCGATTTATTTATTTATTTTTGGTTTAATACAGTTTGGCCTCTATGATTTTGCACAATAAACAATTTCCCATCTTATATATGGTTTGAAAAGTGCCAGTTACCCCTTTGTGATTTAGGATTAAATGTCCAACAAACTAAAAATATCCAAATTAACGATTATTTAAAAATATTATATTTTTTGTATATTTGTATATTTGAATATTATAGTTTCGGACTTTCACTTTTTACCAAATCAATCTAGCACACCGTTAATTTTATACTTTTAGTCAGATAGACACTTTAGCTCTTAACTACATGGGGTAACTATCCACTTTGAAACCATAAAAGGTAAATTGTTCGTGGTGCAAAATCATAGAAGGTAATTAATTGTATTTCACCCCTTTTTTTACCAACATATATATCGGTTGGTTAGTTGATCAAGCCAATGAAGATATTGGTGATTGTCAAATTATATAAATTTAGTTTGCATCATATTTTCAATTAATATATGTTGACATATTTACTAAATATTAATCAAATAATCGATCTATCTAAAAATCAATTACAAAATAAAATACAAATTAATAGCATGGCTATTGAAGTTTGCAAGAATTTGTCTAAATTATTAAATGATCCATTAAATTACCAAATAAAATTGGTTTGTAGAAATTCGCTAGCAAAAGAATTTTTGCAAATGTTCCTAATCTATTGTATGATTTGGTAATTTGTTAGAAATATAGGGTTCATTATGTAATTTTACAAATCATGAAATTCATTTTGTAATTTAGATAAATTTTGAGGGGGAATTTTCATAATAAGTTACGTAGTTAATAGCTTGTATGTATATCTCTATTTGAAAACGTATTTTGAAAATATGTTGTGATAATGGAATTTTAAATGTCGGAAATTGATTGAAAATATGAAAATGCGCATTAAAAATTAAAAACGTAAAGGACTATATTAAAATTGACACAAAATAATTATATAGTAAAAAGTAAAACGCAAAAACTTGATCTAAAGCCATAGTGTTCGACACAAGTTTTTAGTATGTGTGCATTTGAGATTCATACATGGGTCTTACTTATTATGACATGTACTAAAAACTTGTGTCGAACGGTCCTACTAATGTGTATGAATTTTTAAGTACTACTAATGTGTATGAACTTTTAGTACTAAAAAATTTATTTAGCTCTTGAAGATTCAAACTCATGAATCCAAAATTACACGATACTCCTTAGTCACCACCAACACTCCTTTTTGTGAAGAAAAGAATGCTCATTAAATAGCATCTAGAAGGGATGGGTTGAATCTTGTCTCCTCCTCACTCTTCCTTCTTTATTTGTCTTCTTCTTAAATTGTATACAAATCTAATGTAAAATTTTCAAAAAATATTATGACATTAAGAGGTGGTAGCATGCTGAACAAGTGAGAGATCACGGGAAATTTGACCAAATCCTGTATCATATTTACGTTATTTTTATATTAAGTAAACTATTTTGGGCAAACAATAGGAATCGAAGCCACGTTTTTCTCTTGACTACTCGAGAGATAGCTTTTCATACATAGATGAGGGATGTATAGATTTTTGAGAATAGGGGAGCCGTGGTGTTACCCTAGACGCCTAAATCCCACAAGTGAATCAAAAGTTGGATCTACATTAGATCTCACCCGAATCACCCCATTTATCCCCCTGCGTAAAAGTTTGGTTCGATCCGAATAGGAGGGTCACCTCTTTGCATTACGTGCATATGTTCTTTTTTTCTCTTTCCTTCTTCTAATATCAACTTGTAAGTAAAAGCAAAAGATACTGACGATGAACAGTACTAATTAAATTCTTCAAATTAATAAAGAGATTAACAAAAAACATATAGATACTAATGAGTAGTATTAGTGATTTCTTTTGGAGTATCTCTTACTATTATCCAGAAAAATAAGGAAGGAATTGCTGCAGGGAAGATATGAGTCTACACATAGGAACGTGTACGTCTAGACCCTTGTATGCACCTGATTACATGTATGAACAGGGCACGTTAAGTTTTTGTGTGACAAATAAATTCTAATATTTAAATAAAGAAAGGAAAAAAAAAACACTCAAGTCACCGACCATAAAAAAAATGCAAAAATTGGTGACAATTAATATGTATTTGATTTACATTACATGTGTTACGAAAATAGTTTGCCACCTGCTTAACAACCAGATGAAGCTTCACAAGACGCGGCGCGCAGCGAGAGCGAGAGCGAGACAGAGGTTCATGTCTTTCTTTTTTTATGGTTCAGTAATATTAATTCCAGAAGCAATTAGAATTTCAATAATAATAATAATAATAATAGTAATTCATGTAATATGATACATCGTATCGATCAACTAATTGCTGTCTATGACGTTGGATCTGCTACGCCTGCTTATCTTGACCATACTCTTGTCACCCATGAAAAACAAGATAGGTTGAATACGCCGTGCTAGAATTTGAGCCCTAAAATTAAAAGGCACAATAAAAATAAAATTTTTAAATACAGTTCAAATATAAATACATAAAAACAATTTAATATTAAAATATAAATATCTTTTAATAATATAAAAAATCTTGCAAGGGTATGGATGAACGCACTTCTTTTTTTTAAAAATTTATTTTATAGTTATAATTTATATATATTCCCCACCCATTTTCTAGTGGGTTAATTATATTGTCATCATCTGATATTTATTTAAATTACAATCAGTTCAGTCTTTATAGTTTATGAAAATTACAAATTGGTGTGCATAAAACTAAGTCTAGCCCAATGAAGAAAGAATACATGAACAGTATGAAAGAAAAGACGCATAAAAGATTCAAGCCCAATCTCGGGTCGGGAAAACTCTCTAAAAACCGAGTCATAGAAACAGGCTTAGGTCGGCTGCTAGCTTAGGTCGGTCCTACGAGATTTTTCTTATTAACACCCTGAAAATCGAGTCCGGGGAAGTTAGTTCGGAACAAATGATAACACTGACACAGTAGGTAGAAATCATTATAGGATCAGGGATACATTTTGAAAACATGCAGCAATTGCTCAGAAAGATGATGTGAAAGAAGCTAAAAGTCAGGCCATGATGAGAGGAGCGGATAAGTCATCGTAAAAAGAGGGAGAGCAGTTGGAAGCACTGATGATGATAACACAACGGACATGTCAAAGTCTTGAGATAAATACTAAGTCACAAGGCCTAAAACGGTACTCAATCTTTTATGTTTTAGCTCTCAAGTGAATACTGTTTATCTTCTTCACCACTACTAACTTGATCGTCGGAGTTACACCGGGGGGATAGCCCCGCTCATTCTACTATTCATACTGGCGACGGAGTGTTCCTTAGATCGATCCGAGCTACGCCTCCTCATCCGCGCAGATCCGAGCTTAAGAAGTCCAGACTTGATCTTCGCTGCTTCTTGCTTCTGTAAAAGACTTCTACTTTGGGCCTGAACTTTTGAGATATTCCTTGGGCCAAGCGGAGCATCCAGTACCGGACATTTTGCGTCACATCAACTGGGGCCGACTGTGGGGAACGTTTGATCAAAATTATTTCATCAAATTTTCTCCATACTCAAAGAAATTTGTTGAAATCATGACGCAAAACCAAGATCGTTCGGGAATGGATGCTTCTTCTTCCGCCGCCGCTGTAGTTTCTACCACCACCAACGCTCCACCAGCTACCACTACCGCGGCTGCATCTCACACCGTTGAGTCCCTCACCCCTCAGCAAGAGCAAGTCGAAAGAGAAAAAAATTTTCGTTTGTTTCCACAACTATTCCATCTGATTAACCATGGCCCTCCAGTCACCTCTACTTCTAGTTTAGGGCTCCCAGTTTCTAGTGTTACAACCACTACTCCAGAGGTCGTTAATATTGAAAACCTTCTTGTTTCACAGGCTATTCCTGTTGTTCCTTAGCCAGGAACGTTGTTCGATCCTATGGCCGATCCATCTGTTGTTTTCCTCTCCAGTCTCCCCCCCAACCTGGTGCTGTTTCTGGGTGCCCTTCTTACTCTGGGGGAACTTATTCTTTTCTAGGGTCTAATTATGTTGTATCTACTGCTCCTCCTGTTTACACTACTTTGGCCTATACCCAAGTTACTTATACCTTCCCAGCTCCGTTCACGGTCCTTACAGTACAGCCCAATACTTACCCCTTCATGTCAGGTTTACCTTTCCCTATGTTAGGATAGCAGTGGGTCAGTTAGGTCAGCCTAGCTTGGGTCCGCAAGTAGGTCAAATAGGTCAGCATGCCCTAGGTCAGCAGTTGGGACAGTTTGGCCACCTCGGTCTCGAAACCAGTCAACTAGGATATCCCGGACCTATAGTTTCGCCAAATCTGGCCCAGTTTCAGCATTATGGTAAAGGCACAAATCGGCTATACAGCCCCTTCCTGGGTATTCTCTCTTGTTCAATCCGAGCTATTATACCGGAACTAAAACGGGTAATTTTGCAATTTGGGGGGGGGGGGTGTATCCGTTAGGTCAAATGGGATATGCCGAGTCCGGTCAATCTGTATTACCTGGATCCAAATACGCTCAACTAGGAAGGGTCGGGCTCACCTCTCGCGTTTCTCATCCATTTGGCTGGGAAATTCAAACAGCTCCTTTTCCACCGGGCTACAAGGGTTTAGGTAAGATCGACAAATATGATGGTACTGCTGATTCGACGGCTCATTGGATGCAATGCATGAGTGTCATGGATGTTGCTAATTTGTCTGATGCCAACCGTTGCATGACCTTCCATCTTACCCTCAAAGATCAGGCTATTAATTGGTACTGTACTCTGCCGCGTAACTCCATTCATTCTTTAGATCAATTTGGTGAGCTAATTTTATAGGTAACAAAATATTATCTAAGCCTATTTCTCATTTGATGAACATAACCCAAAGAATGGGGGAGGGGTTACAGGCCTACATAGATCGGTTTAACGTAGAATCTAGACAATGTCATGAGAAAGATGATAGGATTATGATGGGGTCATTTATTAACGGACTGCGGGCGGGACCTCTAGCCACCAAGTTAGCCATTAGGCCCCCACCTTCTTACTTTGAAATGATGGTTACTGCCGTTAACTTTGCTGTTATTGAGGATGCCGCAGCAATTAAACAGGAACGGGAGAGAGGTCTCTCTGATATTTATGGTAAAAGAAAAGCTTCTTCCCCAATTCTGCCTTAGGAGGAGGGAACAGGCCGGGCTTTGCAAGTTCTAACAACGCCGGTCCAAAAGCTGGGGTCGGCGTTAACGCTTTACAGGTGACCGAGCCATTTTCAGCGCCAAGGGCAGACATATATGCGGCCATTCAACATCAAGGGCTGATCCCTCCGGCACGTCCCCTGACGGGCCCCACGGACCGACTCAACCCCAGCAGGTATTGTAATTATCATAAATATATTGGTCATAATACTCATGATTGTAGAGATTTAGCTTCAGAAATGGCCAAACTTATCCAAGCTGGAAAGTTGCCTCAATACACACAAGTGGCTCCTTTGCCCAAACCGACCGTCACAGCAGGTCGGGAACGACCTACAGGATGCTACTGGTGTGGAGAACCTGGCCATTTCGCTCGGGAGTGTTCTCAGCCATACCCCCAGGCCCCAAACACGGGGGCCGGTGCCGACATAACCATAGCCAGGGTCGTAAACACCATAGCTGGAGGACTGACCCAGGGTGACTCTAATCGTTAGAGAAAACAGGTATATCGTCAAAGGGAAAATGTCCTAGGTAAGCGCAAAGCCGACTCTATGGCCTCGGTTATTACCTTTTATGACAGTGACCACTTCTTGTCATATAATTGTGATGATCCCCTAGTTATCGATTGCTATATTTCCAATTATCAAGTACGAAGGACAGTATTAGACACTGGTAGTTCTAGCAATATAATTACTACTAAAGCATTAGCAGGATGTCAATTGTATAAGGCTCGTTTAAATTCAGTACGTAGACCTTTGATTGGCTTTGGCAACCACCATGTTATTCCTGCGGAGCAGTTAAGCATACCAGTTACATTAATAGCTGGCCAGCTAAAACGAACAGAAACCATAGATTTCGTGGTTATTGATGAGCCCTCACCTTACAATGTGTATCTGGGTCAGCCTGGACTAAATCAATTTTAGGCCATTGCTTCTACTATGCATATACTTTTTAAATTCCCTACTATGGATGGTGTGGCTTCTCTTCATTGTGATGTCATATAGGCTAAGCAGTGTTACACAGACTCTCTAAAAGAATAGGTGTCATTATGTTCAAAATGGCAAGCTACTCCAGTCGTCGCACCGACCCCCGAATCCCGGGCTTTACCGACCTGGCGAGAAGCTCGAAGTGATTTATTGAGGTCGGGGCTGAAGTTAAAGCCGTCCCTCTGGCTGCCGACCCGAACAAGGTAATCAAAGTAGGCCGATTTATCTCCTAAGTTACAGCATGATTTACTTAACCTCTTGTGTGAGTTTGCGGAAGTTTTTGCTTGGGGGCCGAAAGACATGCCTGGCATTTCTCGAAATATCATTGAACACAGGCTATCCATTGATGGCAGTCATAGGCCGGTTCGTCAACGGAAGCGTAATCTCGAAGGAGAACGCAGCAAGTACATAGAGATTGAAGTCAACGCTTTGTTGGAGGTACGTATCATTCGAGAAATAGATTATCTTGAATGGTTAGCTAATCATGTATTGGTCCCCAAGCCGGACGGCTCTTGGTGCATGTGCATCGACTTCACCGACCTGAACAAGGCTTGCCCCAAAAATTGGTTCCTTGCCCTTAATTGACGTACTGGTCGATGCCATAGCTGGGTTCCGCTTTCTCAACTTCTTAGATGCATACAAGGGCTATCACCAGATCTTCATGGCTAAAGAAGACGAGAAAAAAATATCTTTTATCACGGATAAAGGTACTTATTGCTTTATTATCATGCCTTTTGGTTTGAAAAATGCTGGAGCTACTTTTCAACGTCTAGTAAATAAAATTTTCAAAAAACAACTAGGTCGGAACATGGAAGCATATGTTGACGATTTACTTGTTAAAAGTAGGGATGAATCTACTTATTTGTTTGATTTACGGGAAACTCTTGAAACTTTGGTCCAGTAAAAATTAAGATTAAATCCTAAAAAATGTGTTTTTGGGGCTACTTCGGGTAAATTCTTAGGTTACATGGTTTCTGAGGGGGGTATTTCTGTTAATCCCAAAAAAGTAGAGGCTATCCTACAAATGCACCCTCCTTGGTCAATTCATGAGGTACAACAACTAACGGGTATATTAGCAGCCTTAAATCGGTTTTTAGCTCGGTCGGCAGAACGACCTTCACCTTTTTTTAGTATCTTGAAAAAATTGGATAAATTTGTGTGGACTCCAGAATGCCAACTAGCTTTTGAACAATTGAAAATGTACCTAGTTTCTTTACCATCTTTAACCATGCCAACCCCTGGGGAACAATTATACATGTATATAGTCACCACTGAATCTGTAATTAGCTCGGTTCTGCTTCGAGAAGATAACCGGGTTCAAAGACCCATCTATTTTGTTAGCAAGGTTTTACAGACTGCAGAAAAAAAACTCTTCTAGCTTGGAAAAGTTAGTTTTGGCTCTAGTTCACTCTACACGACATCTCCGACCTTACTTTGACACCCATGGAGTCACCGTTTACACCGACGCACCCCTTAAAGCCGTCTTGCAAAAAGCGGGAGTTTCAGGTCGTCTCACCAAATGGGCCATCGAGTTAGGGGAGTATGATATCACCTTCGCGCCACGTACCGCAGTCAAAGGCCAGGTGTTAGCAGATTTCATAGCTGAAGGGGTATCGGAGATCCAGGAAGACACGTTCAACACCTCGCAGGAAACCGACCTTCTATTAATCGTGGCAAGAGGCGATGATTTATGGACACTCCACGTAGATGGAGCTTCCAGTCAGCCAGGGTCAGGAGCCGAGATCATCCTCACCAGTCCTACTGGGGAAGTTCACACCTATGCTCTACGGTTCTGTTTCACAGCCACCAATAACGAGGCAGAGTATGAAGCCATGTTAGCCGGCCTAAAATTAGCTCAGAAACTAGGGATCCGAAATTTAAAAATTTGTTCGGCCTCCCAGTTGGTCGTTAAGCAAATCTTGGGGGAGTATAAGGTTAAAGATCGACAAATGAAGGAATATTTGGCACTGGTACAACAACAGGTGCAAGTTTTTTCAAAATGGGCTATAGAGCGAGTTCCACGGAGCAAAAACACAAATGCGAATGCTTTATCCAAATTGGCTTCTTCGGTTTTCTCTCATCTAACTAAAAGTGTTCTAGTAGAGGAAGTGCAGGCTAGGAGTACAGCCGAGCCAGCAATTTTGTCCCTAAGCGAAGGTCGGGATTGGCGATTCCCCCTGTGGCAGTATTTAGAAAATGGTACTTTGCCAGACTCACGAAAGGAAGCACAACGAATACGAAGGAAGGCTGAACATTATCAAATAGTCGGGGAAGATCTATACAATAAGGGGTTCTTGATGCCCTTACTAAAGTGTTTGGGCCCGGAAGAGGCGGTTGCCATGCTTAAGGAAATACATTAGGGGGATTGTGGGTCCCATATCGAGGCTCAGACTTTAGCAAAAAAAGTAATTGGGGATGGTTTTTATTGGCCTCGGTTGTTCCAGGAAGCAGTCGAGTATGTTCGACATTGTCCCAGTTGTAAACATAATGCACCAGTTCACAAGTTGTCAGCGTCCAGTTTTACCGGGATAATTACACCTTGGCCCTTTGCAGAATGGGGAATAGATCTTATGGGGCCATTTTCTAAGATCGGATCTTGTCACTATTTGGTCGTGGCTATAGGCTACTTCACAAAATGGGTAGAGGCAGAGGCATTGACGAATATTACCGTGCGAATGGTAGCTCGGTTTTTATGGAGGCAAGTCATTTGTCGATTCGGCGTACCTAATTTGGTTATCTCGGATAATGGGACTCAGTTTGAATCCAAGGAATTTACAGCCTGGTGTACAAAGCTCGGTATCACTCAGCGTTTCGCATCTGTAGCTCATCCTACAGCAAATGGGCAAGTGGAGCTCACTAATCGGACTTTGTTGCAGGGACTAAAAACTAGGCTAGAAGATAAGGGTAAGAATTGGGTGGAGCAATTACCTCATGTATTATGGTGTCATCAAACCACGCCTAAATCGGCTACAGAAAAGACTCCTTTCGAGTTAGCCTTTGGAGTCAATGCCGTTATACCTCCAGAAATACAAAGTAGTGTGCCCCGAGTCATGCACTTTGAAAGGGATCGGAACCAGCAAAACTTGGGGCTCAGCTTGGACCTGGTAGAGGAAGCTCAGGACGCGGCCTACATATATCAGCTAAATTACAAGAATTTAGTCCGACAACACTATAATGCCCGGGTCAAGCATCGAGCCTTTGTACCAGGAGACTTGGTTTTGCGGAACCGAGCTATCAGTAAACCGCAAGGTCAAGGCAAGTTGGTATCTAATTGGGATAGACCCTACCGGGTGATAGAAGCACGACCTACTGGTAATTACGTATTAGAAGATTTGCAGGAACAGTTGGTTCCGCGAGCTTGGAACTCAACACACTTGAAAAAATACTATCTCTAAGTAAGTTAAAGACAAGATCGTGAAAAAACTAAGTCATTTATTCAGAGGAAAAGTTATGCCGGCCCAGTACAAAGTTGTCCCAGTCAAATATTCAGAAATAACAAAAATTTTAAGTAAAGAACAACGAAGCTACGAGGGAGGAGCCTAAGAAGTCACTTCTTCATCCTTCGCCCCACTTGGGTCAGCCGTGGGATCCTCTTCTTCTACATTCTCCGGCAAAGGAATACCAGTATCTCGGCATTCCTGCTTGACCTTGTCTATCAGATCGAAAGGATCCCGATCCTGAGCCAGCAGGGAAGCATGAGCCGAGGAGTCTTCAGGAAAGCCCTCCACCGACCTGGGGCCTTTAAACTCATCCCAGCATATAGTATATCTGCACTGGATCAGCTCCATAAAGCGCCGGTTTATCAGGTCCAACAACGGCCTCTCCTTGAAGGTTTTCAGAGCAGCTTGACGTGCCCCTTCCACCTCTGCCGGGCTCAGCAACTCGGCTAATTTCTTCTTTTCCTCCTCTAAGGCCCCCTGCAGGTCGGCCTTCTCCTACTTTAAGGCAGTAATCTCCTCCTCCAAGACCGATCTGTCCTGCCTCAGCTCCTCCACCTCAGCCTCCAAGCCCTGGGACTTGGAATCTAACTGGCTAGCCTGGTACCGAGCTCTTGGTTCTCTTTGTAGAGCTCGGTATTCTTGGCCTGGAGGTTGGTAACTCTGCTGGATTTGACCCCCAGCTTCATCTTCAAGTCCTCGATCTCCTCGACCGGCCTCTTCAACCTCTCTTGTTTATAGCTTTGGGACAAGATGTCCAGAGCAGCAGTCCTCTTGGCCATGGCCCCATAATTTACGCATACCTGCAAAACACAATCGTGAACTTTATAAGATATCACCCATTCACATATCTCAGAAAAAGAGTTGAGAGTTAAGGATGTTACCCTTTTGATGTGAGAAGCCAAAAAGGCTTCCTGCTTCGCCAATTGTTCGATGCTCTGCCGCATCTGGCTACTAGCCTCAATTATCTCCGTGAAAGAGCAATGGGAGTCGGCCACTATCTCCGAGTAAGGCTGGACGTCTTCGACTGGAGGCACCGCTAAGTGAGGCTGAGAGATGGGCCGAGCTAGGGGGCCCGGTCTCTCCTTCGGATCCTTCAGGATGATTATCCTCTCTTTCGTTGAAGAATCCAAGGGTCCCAGCAGCTTATCCGGGCTGGGTATCTCGGCTCCAAATGTCGAGTCGGTCGACGACTGAGGAGCCTTAGCACTTCTGGCCGCTTGGACTTCCATGGGGGTCGGCCTATTCTTCTTAGAAGCTCGAGGAATCAAGGCGTTGGTAGGAGGATTAGCCCCTTCTCTCTCTTGGGTCAGGTCAATTTCTGCGGAGGGTCTTTTTGAAGACCCTGAGGCTGCCGCCTGCTTGGAGGACTTCCTTCTCTGACCATATCCACTGAAGCCGCCTGGAAACAGAAAAGACAAATGCAAGATTATCAGCAAAACCGAGCTAAGATAAATACAACCACAGTTAAAAAGTTCAGAGGCAGGTAATTACATTCTGGTTCAACATTGGGGGCCTGGCTCAACCCAGCCCAGACAAGAAGGCCCTCAGAAGGATATTTAACTGAGTATTTCTCTGAACTGGTATAAGAGTTTAAAATCTTATACTCAGACAACACTATGGGATTGGACTTATCCCGGTTCTGATCTGCCGACGCGGTGAACTCCAACCATCGGTAGGGAAGGTTAGCTTCATCGGCTTTCACCATAAAGAAACGGGTTTTCTAATGTTTTATGGCGTCTGGGGAGTCAGTTGTAAGGATGGGTCCGTTCCTACGCTTGTGCAAAGAAACCCAACCTTGCCCATAAGGATATTGACGGATGGTATAATATTGGAATAACAGATCTAGGGTAGGTCGGATTTTGGCCCCGGAACAGACGCACATGAAGCCCACTAGAAACCTAAGTGCATATTGGGCACTAGCTGGCTCAGCCCAATGCCTAAGTAACTACATAGCTCGATCAAAAAAGCTGGGACAGAAAATCTTAGTCCGAATTTTATGTGGTGCTCATATACGCCGACCCAACCACCGGAGGTACTGGTTATTCGTTCTTCGGGTGTGGCCAGTCGGGTCGGGATAGCCGGGTCAAAGTGATGGGTCAATCTTAGGGTTTCTAATTCTACCCTAGTTAGCTCAGAAGGTATTTCATCCGGGTTGAATTCATAGGCGGCCATATCTACAGGAAAGAATTACACGAATGTTGGAAATAAATACGTTTTTACGAACATCGACGATACAAGATATACCACAATTCAACCAACAATTGCAAAAGTTATAGCCTATATCCGACGAAAACAGCGGCAAACTAATCTTAAGCCGGAAACATGCATTATGCTTGCCGAAAAACTAATCCTAAGCCGGCAAAGCAGTCACAAAATATTACACAAAGGAAGAATAACCGCCTAACCTGAAGTAGGATTGTGAGGGGGCAAGCCGGTACCGGAGCTCCTTTCCTCGGCCATGGAGTTCTACGGGATGATAATGAAGAGGTGGCAGAGGGAATCGGTGGCACAAACAAGCGAGGCGGATGAAAGCAACAATTCCAACAGGCGCGGCAGAGAGCCAACAACACGAATGGTCACGGCAGAAAGGAGAAGGACAGAAAACTTTTTTCAGAAACGTAAAAACAATGATGCAGGTTTCTTCGTGTTTTAAAGAAGACTCGGGAAGATAAAACAGACAAGGAAACAAACCAACCGCTGGAGCAATTAATACCATCTCAAAGATCGTAAAAGCATGGAAAGTTGTATCGGATGCCTCGAAAGTCGATGAACCGGTCCCGTCATGTCTCGTCTTAAAAGCCGGATTCCTTGGCTCGCGAAGCAAAGGTACACATTTATTAACGAATTCACTTTCTCCGGGTCAGTATCGCATTAATTCCTTATGGATCGGCTAACGTTATGATATTCGAGAGGTCGGTAACCTTTTTGTACTTCGCTTGGAATAGTTTAACACTTCTAGTAAATTTGGGTCAGAACGGTTCGCATTTTATGCTTGCTTGGATTGGAAGAGAAACTCTTAAGGTCAGCCTAGGCATAACATGGTTAAAAACATAGTGAATACCTAAGTCACAGCCTTAGTCATTCTCTGGGGGGCAGGTCGGAAAAAGAAACTTTCATAAGCGGAATAGGCATATAGAACGGTTAAAAACATAGTGAATACCTAAGTCACAGCCTTAGTCATTCTCTGGGGGCCAGGTCGGAAAAAGAAACTTTCATAAGCGGAATAGGCATATAGAACGGTTAAAAACATAGTGAATACTTAAGTCACAGCCTTAGTCATTCCCTGGGGGGCAGGTCGGAAAAAGAAACTTTCATAAGCGGAATAGGCATATAGAACGGTTAAAAACATAGTGAATACCTAAGTCACAGCCTTAGTTATTCTCTGGGGGGTAGACAGGGTAACCCAAAAAAAAATAATAATAAGTAAAATTAGTATCATGTTTTAGCTCAGTAAAACACAATACTGGGAGGCTTGTTGGTGTGCATAAAACTAAGTCTTCATTGGGCCTAGCCCAATGAATAAAGAATACATGAACAGTATGAAAGAAAAGACGCATAAAAGATTCAAGCCCAATCTCGGGTCGGGAAAACTCTCAAAAAACCGAGCCATAAAAACATGCTTAGGTCGGCAGCTAGCTTAGGTCGGTCCTACAGGATTTTTCTTATTAACACCCTGAAAATCGAGTCCGGGGAAGTTAGGTCGGAACAAATGATAACACTGACACAGTAGGTAGAAATCATTATAGGATTAGGGATACATTTTGAAAACATGCAGGAATTGCTCAGAAGGATGATGTAAAAGAAGTTAAAAGTCAGGCCATGATGAGAGGAGCGGATAAGTCATCGTAAAAAGAGGGAGAGCAATTGGAAGCACTGATGATGATAACACAACGGACATGTCAAAGTCTTGAGATAAATACTAAGTCATAAGGCCTGAAACGGTACGCAATCTTTTATGTTTGAGCTCTCAAGTGAATACTGTTTATCTTCTTCGCCACTACTAACTTGATCGTCGGAGTTACACCGGGGGGATAGCCCCGCTCATTCTACTATTCATACCGACGACGGAGTGTTCCTTAGATCGATCCGAGCTACGCCTCCTCATCCACGCAGATCTGAGCTGAAGAAGTCCAGACCTGATCTTCACTGCTTCTTGCTTCTGTAAAAGACTTCTACTTTGGGCCTGAACTTTTGAGATATTCCTTGGGCCAAGCGGAGCATCCAGTACCGGACATTTTTGCGTCACATCACAAATACTTTTTGAATTATTCAAAAAAATAATTGATTTGTGTTTATTTATTTGATTAATAGTAAAGGTGATATTGAATCGAGTCGGGCCAAAACTTAAAGTGTTCAAATTCTAATCGACTAATTAAGTCTAAAATTCCATTCATATTTGTTTATTTACTGAGTAAATGAGTTTGAATTGAATTTTTACCGAATTGATCATGAACTTGTCTATGAAAGTTTGTGTTTATTCTAAAATTAAGAACTCCGCATGGAAGGGTCCGGTATGTTTGACACAAGATTTCTCTGAGAGAAAAATATAATAAAAAGAGACACGACTATAGTTAAGGGGAAGAGAAAATTAGAGACCAAATTGAAAAATGATGGGCTGCTTAATCTTTTTTGTTGACAATAAATTGGAGGTATAAATGTCACTAGAAACTTTTTTACCCATTTGACAAACAGTCAAAAGGGGCAAAAAACCTATCATATTAATTTAGGGGGCCAAAATTAAAGTAATATAAAAATACAGGAAGCAAAAGATAATTCAGCCCAAATTCTAAGCCATAACTAAAACAGAAAGGTTTGTAAATTGTAAGTTGTAACCAGAAATTGATCACTATGAGATCAGCCCAGGAGTAAAAGACAAGAACAAAAACAATATTTTTCCTTTGATAAAAGAAAGCATGCATGTGAATCAAATTAAAAGCAGAACCGCTGCCTGCTATTTCTGCAGGAGAGACTCATTTTTATCTTCATCTCTTCCAGACAAATTTTTTTTTTTTAAGAAAATAAATAAAAGATAATCATAAATCCTGGAATGAGGTGGAATTTTCTTGGATTTTGCATTTCCCTTATCTTTATTGGGAATCCCTTTTAGTATTATCTTAAGTATATTGCTAGAAGAGGTGCAATCCTTTCAAGTAGTATAAATTGCCCCTCGGGCTGAGCCAATTTCCATTCATATTTGCATAGAAACTACTAGTAATCGTTATAGAAACAAAATAGTAGAGTTCTAGCCATGGCTTCATCTTTTTCAGCGCCTTCAATGGTAAGTTAATTATCAACTTGCCTACTACTAGGAATTCCTAGCAAAAATTTGCATCCCTTTTAGGCTCTTAGATTGCATGATGATCAATTTAAGCTTTTCTGTGTTATTTACCATTTTTTTTTCCCTTTGCAAGCTCCTTCTAATTCTTCATGAAATTTTGGGTTCATTTCCAAGAGTTGAAAATCTTTATGTTGTTTTGCTTGTAAGAAGGTAGTTCTTTTATCAAGATAGGACGCTATTGATCAAAGTGACATGTTCCTTCCGTCCCACTAAAATATTTATATTTTTAATACTGAAAAAGTGTTACAAATGAAAATAGAGTTCTTTTAATGGGACGGAAGAACTACTCTATTGCATGCTGATATGTTTCAATTTAGATCCACATTCCCAAAGTAAAGGTTCAAATTCTATATCTTTATGTTAGAAATATTTGAAAGAATAAATGAATGCAAAATCAGTCTTATGTAAAGATATATTCAAGTTTTTCTTCATTCATCTCCGTCATGAAAATATTGCATCTATACTGTCTATGGGTTGGGTTGGGTTGGTTTTTACCCGTTTCCCTGAGAGGCAACATCCGACAGAGCTACGCTTCCGACGAATTAGCCAAGAAGCTCTGGAGAACTCTCAAAACTCACCAAGCCAATGGAACGGCGTCGAGAACTTTCGGCGCTCTCGATCCCGTTCAGGTCTCCATGATGGCCAAATATTTGGATTCAATCTACGTTCCGGTTGGCAATGCTCGTCGACCCACACGTCTACCAACGAGCCCGGCCCGGATCTCGCCGACTATCCTTACGACACCGTCCCGAACAAAGTCGAGCATCTCTTCTTCGCCCAGCAATACCACGACCGGAAACAGAGGGAAGCCCGGATGAGCATGAGCCGCGAGGAAAGAGCTAGAACTCCGTCCATCGATTACCTGAAGCCCATCATCGCCGACGGGGACACCGGCTTCGGGGGCGCCACCGCCACCGTCAAGCTCTGCAAGCTCTTCGTGGAGCGCGGCGCCGCCGGGGTCCACATCGAGACCAATCCTCCGTGACTAAAAAATGCGGCCACATGGCCGGAAAAGTCCTCGTCGCCGTGAGCGAACATATTAACAGCTGTCGCGGCGAGGCTGCAGTTTGACGTCATGGGTACGGAGACCGTTTTAGTAGCCCGTACCGATGCCGAGGCTGCGACTTTGATCCAAACCAATGTCGATACGAGGATCATCAGTTTATTTTGGCGTAACTAATCCGCAGCTCAAGGGAAAAGCTTAGCAACCATTTTAGCTCAAGCAGGCTGCTGGGAAAACAGGGCCTGAACTTCAAGCGATTGAGGATAATTGGCTTGCGATGGCTCAATTGAAGACGTTTTCTGATTGCGTAATTGACGCAATCAGAAAGCTGAAGTTAGTGAAGCTGAGAAGAAAAGGAGATTGGATGAGTGGATTACCATTCCAGCTATGAAAAATGCCTGTCAAATGAGGAAGGAAGAATGATTGCTGAGGATGGGACTTAATATTTTCTGGGATTGGGATTTGCCAAGAACCAGAGAAGGGTTCTACAGGTTCAAGGGATCTGTTCCGGCCGCATTGTCCGCGGCTGGGCTTTTGCTCCCCACTGTGACCTCATCTGGATGGAAACCGCCAGCCCTGACATAGCCGAATGCACCGAATTCGCCACGGGGTGAAGTCTAAGTGCCCTGAGACCATGTTGGCTTACAACTTATCTCCATCCTTCAACTGGATGCCTCAGGGAATGATGAGCAGATGAGGGACTTCATTCTAGGATTGCCAAACTAGGGTATGTTTGGCAGTTCATAACTCTTGCTGGTTCCATGCTGATGCCCTCATTGTTGACACATTTGCTAAGGATTATGCAAGAAGGGGGATGCTTGCATATGTTGAGAGAATCCAGAGGGAGGAAAGGAGCAATGGAGTTGACACTTTAGCTCATCAGAAATGGTCTGGTGCAATTACTATGACAGAGTCCTCAGAACTGTCCAGGGAGGCATCACTTCTACTGCTGCAATGGGCAAAGGTTGGTTACTCTTTATTTTTTTCACTTTAGAATATGCTATATGTTCTTTTGGATGCGTTTTGAAAACATGTTTTGAAAAGTAGTTTTCAAAATGATTTTTAAATATGACAAGTGTATTGGGATATAAAAAGGTGTAATTGAAAGGTAAAAATGAGTATGGAAATGATGAGAACTTAGTATAATATTCAAAACTACCGAAACCTGTTTTTGTATCCGAAGGTTGATGATTTGGTTTCTGTTTTGTAGGTGTGACTGAAGACCAGTTCAAAGAGACATGGACAAGGCCAGGAGCAGCAAGATGGTGAAGGTGCTAGTGTTGTGATTGCAAAATCAAGACTGTAAGGGAAACTTTGCAAGAATGGTGAAAGGGAGCTTATATTAATTGAGTTACAATAAGTGATGAGTACAATAATAATATATGGATTAGCTTTCAATAATTCTATATTTTGATTTGTTTTTTGTATATTAATTGAGTTACAATAAGTGATGAGTACAATAATAAATATGGATTAGCTTTCAATAATTCTATATTTGATTTGTTTTTTGTTACTAAAAGGGCAGCTTTTTGGTCCAAGAATTGTCGGATGGTCTCATCCCAGCCCCATTTCCTCATTGTTTGTACCTGTTTGAAATTCAGTGTAATTGTGTGTTGTTTGGTCATATGTGATGCCATAGTGCAATATATTTCACTATTTTTGTGCCTAAATTTGCAAATTTTGTATAAGTAGCAAATGTGGTTTATTCGAGGGCAGATTCCTGTGTCAAGGATTGTAGTCCTTCCATATATTCACCCAGGAAAAGTAAAAAATTAAATAGTTTTACCCTCTAATTTTTTATTCTCAGCGTAAATACAGGAAAGGGTATATAGAGCCCATACACGAGGGATATGTACTCATTGAGCTGGGGTTAGTCAAATCTTATTTTTTAGAATAAAAACTACAATTTGGTCACCTTACCTGTATTTCTTTAAATAGCAAATTTGATCAACATTATGTCTAAACTCACATACTACACAAACTATTTACTAAATATGGCCAAATAACAACCAGCTCAACCTAACTAACGAATAATTCCCCCTTTGGAGATAGTCAAAACCCATAAAACTCCATTCCCTCATTCATAATTGTAATGAAGTTCTCACTTCACACGGTATATTTGCATAATCACATAATGTACAACTTGGATTGGACTCAAATCTCTATGATCTTTGTTAGTAGAAGTTACAAATTTGTTTGTACTAAAATTTGTGATAACGCTCATAAAGGGTGGTGGGGGTGGGGGTTCGGGTGGTGATAAAAAGGAGGATTTCATAATTTCGATGTAATGGATTCGAGCGTTGTGAAATTGCAAGAGGAAAAAAAAATTATATTTGCCCAAGCACGCTTAATTCCCTGGATGCACAACTTCTCTGAATTCTAAAAAAATAAAATAAAATAAAATGGGAGCTCTATGAAATTGTTGATAAAAGGGAAAAATATGCATTTTACCAAAAAGTAGTCATGCAGTTTCAAAACTAAAATTTTTTTTAGTCCATCCAACATAAACTAAACAATTAACTTTGAAACTTGTATAGTAATTCTTTACCCATTCAGTATTAGTATAAAATAAAAAGAGAGAGAGAGAGAGAGAGATTGTGAACTTAATTAGTGTAGTTTTCAAAACAACACGAACCTCATTCACTGCAAAAACTGTGAATTTAATTTTTCCTTTTCTTTTGTCCCAAAAAAATGAGATATACATTTCCTTTAACCTGCTGATAAATATTGAAGGCAAAATACACTCCCTTCATAAAATAATTTACAATAGTGATTGATTATTGGGAAGACAAATGATGTGGTATATAGCTAGCCTTGAGACATACGTATAGAATAGAAATAAGAGAAATAACAGCTTGTTAGTGATGGTACATTAGGTGAAAATTCATAATGAAATCGTAGAGCGACTAACGTGACATTCACATGGCAAAATTTTATTAGACATCTAAAATTATAACTGCCAAGTGTAACTATCATGTGATGTCACATCATTCACTCTACATTTTACTCTCCCGATCATTTCCTTTAATTGGATTTGGTCTTCCAAGGTTTAAGAAGGAGAGTACCACAATTGCTGCAATAACGAGCAGCATTATTATGGCAATCATCATGCACTTTCTTGATTTCTTCTGCAAACTCTTTGCAGTTTGAAGAGCATCAGTTCCCATGAATACATGATCAACTGCATTTCTCACCTGCAAAACATTCAAAATTATGTAACCCATGAGTCCATTCATCAACTAAAAAACTTGGAATTTAAGTGAAGAAGACATAATTATATTACAAGTGAGTAGGACACCACATTGAAGAAAATAAAGAGTCCAATTTCTAAAATGTACTCCTCCATCTCACTAAAAGAGTAGCTTACTTATTTTTCAGTACTGAAATAGTATTAAAATTTGACTCTTCATATAGGACAGAAAAAGTGATTCTTATCGATTTTATGGTACAACACTTCAAATAATTAATATATCACCAAAATTTTTTTTACTTACACCCTTAATTTCAATATTGATTGTGAAAAATACAAAATTATATTAATAAGATATAGAACGTTAGAAATGATAAACATGACTCTTTTATCATAAAATAAAAAACAGTAAAAAAACTAGAAACAACACACTTTTAATAAGATGAAATGATCAATAACTTTCATTTAAACATTTAATCAATCGATTATAACAAAGGACCACCCATGATGCATAAAACATCATGCTCATAGAAAACTAACCTTCTTTTTAAACAAGACTAAAAATAATGAAAGGCAGAAACATTTCACAATCTTATAATTCTTCTCTTGAATCCAAAACTACAGAAGGATTAGCAATGTTTTAACAGAAAGTGGCCACAAATAATCAAGTTAAGCTCCAAGGTTCAAAATTGGAATAAGGAAAATGCGATGATGCAATCTTAGAGTGACAAGAAGAATCATTCTACATATGTTAATTTATGCATAGTTACACAATAATTTAGTGGTGAAGTTTCCAAATGCAGTTCCACTGTAAACCCAAAGCACAATCATGACATCAAGAACTCAGTGATAGACAATTTGATGAATAATATATATGGTCATTGACTTCTTTTTCTTTTTTCTTTTCAAAACGATAAAAATTTTATAATACACACTTATGACTATCTGGTATGAACTATTTCTAGTTAATGAAAGCTAATTGGACCAATGAGAGTTCAACATGTTTGATAATGAAATTCCATTGTTGATCTTAAAAGAAAGGAATTCGAAGAAAATATACCATAGTTAAAAAATAATGAAAGACAACTACAATGAGATGAAGTCATACTTAAAAGTGAAAATATAAGTAAAAATTTTATTTTATATCAAAATACTTATAAAAGTATATCACATAAAAATTGACTCGTTTATTGAGAGGAGGGAAGTATATATATCAAGTAAAAAGTCGAACAGAGATAAAGTTCAAGAAAATAAACACTTTGGTAACTTCTAACTATTTGGATAATATAGGTTTAGTTACTCAAACTTTTTTCAAATAATTTAGCCACTCAATTATTTAAATAATTATTTTTAACCATTTATTGAATTTCAAATTAGATGCATGAAAAAATCATTAAGATACCACCCCTTTCAACCCAACACTTGAAATTCATTGAATGTTCAACAGCTAGAATAATTGAACAATGGAGAAATTGAGTCAAAGAAACAAGATACCAGTATTTGTTAGTGCACCACCTAATTTAGGGTAGCACAGAAATTATGTCACTCTTTCTGGTTTTGTCACCCCTTTCAAAACACAATCTCTATTCCCTTTGCTGCAAGTGTAAAAGAAAAGAAAAACTGGATGCTTCATATGCTCAGAAACACAAATTGTACAAATTATTCCCCCAATGATAGAGAGACAGAGAAATAATTGTAAGACACAAATTTTGGCACCAAATACACACATTGTTCCTACTTTTTGGTACCAAACTAGGGACATCTCAAAAATTGTCCTTAGTTTTGAAATGTTGTATGATATTATATTTTAGACTACGTAAAGAAACAATATTCATAGATGTGGTTCAAAACTCATTTTGAATAGTACATTTTGAAAATATGATGTCAAACAAACTTTTACTATAAACTCTACAAAATTAATGTAGTTTGAATTTTGAAATGCACTAAAAGCATTTACAATATCACATTTTGATATGTGTTTTTAAATATGATTTAAATCAATGTTTGAAATGCATATAATATTACATGTTGGATTTAGTTGAGAAATAATATTTAAAAATATAGTACAAAACTAATTTCAAGTGGTGTAATTTTGAAATGCGATACCAAAACTTTTTTTACTGTGAATCCCAAAAAAATCAACTCAAAATGCATTTTGAGGTGTCATACAATACGGGGCAAAATGCCTAGGACCTCCTTTTCCTAATCACTTCAAGCAAGTCCCAATAATAATTCTAAATGTGTCCCTTACTCTTAAAATTAAAATATATGTAGCATTTCATAAGAACATTTTTATCAATTTTAATGTTTTTCTAATATAAAATGTGATATCATAAGGCCAAATTGTAGTCCATGTCGTATCAATATTTTTTTACATTTTTAATACACTATAGACTAAAACTAAAACTGATGATATCACAGGGCCAAATTATCACTTCTAAAATGACACAACTTAATAGCAGTTCTAAGCATTTGGGCCGTTTAGTGAGGAACAAACTAAAGCCCATTATCAGATCCAAAAACCAATTTTTAAGGCCCAATGCATGACCCACTTGTTTTTATGCACTTTTATTTATATTGTTTTATTTTTTTAAGTAGTTTTTGTCCACTTAAAGTAAGTCAATGAGGCATCCTTATTCCATTTCTAATTTTACAATTAATTATTTTATATTTTAATGTAAATTTTTGCATTTTGAAAATAAAATTAAAGCCTATAAACAGAGAGCATTTTTGTTATTTTTCCTAGTTCGAGTTTTATAGTTGCAAGGTTTAATACAAATATTTTCTGTAAAATAAGAAATAATGAAAATTGTGAAATCCTATGAATGTGTACCCTTTTATCTCTTCTTAATTTTCAACCCTACAAAATTTCAAAAAAGTGTTAATATAATTTATTTGACCATTTTGGAAGAGATATTGTTCTTAAAATTCAAATTCAAGATTGCTTTCAATAACTGAACAAACTTTTGCAATGAAATGAAATGAAATGTTGATCTTATAATTAAATTGACTTCGAAATCATCACCCAAAAACATAGGAAACAAATTTTGGTAGAGATTGAAGAACAATTTGTTACAAAGTTGGAGGAGAGTTAAAGGACGGAGAAGAGTAGGAGATTTTATAACATTTATGATGGGTTCGTAATTTACATATTGCAAGAACTTACAATGTATATCCGACGCAGCGTAATGGGACAAAAACTGAATTATTATTTAATTTAAATTAATTTTAAAAACATAATAAAATGTTGAAAATAATAAAATTTACTATAAAATACAAAACTTAATTTGGAACCAAGTTATAGATCAAATATGTCCTATAGCTCTCCACAAATAACGTCTTTTTTGTTTTCAACTTTATCTTCTAATAACTTTTTCTCATTTTCAATAATGAGATAAAAGATTGATTGTTGTTATAGTATTTCTATTATACTTGACATTTCTAATACATTTTCAACATTAACAAAAATATATCTAAAACGCATTTTTTTTACAAAAAAATAACACATTTTCAATAAGACATCTTTCTCTTTTTTGGGAAAAAAAAATTGGCAGACAAAATCAAACTATTGTCCAAGGTACAAATGATCAAATTCCATTAATCTCACAGGGCTACATTCAATTCTCTCTAAACTTCACTTAATGACTTTAAATATTGGGCATTCTGGCCAAAAAAATTTCAAGTGCAAACTTTTTCTTCTTATTGTTTGCAAAACAAAAGTAAATTTTACAGCTACAACACACCTGGATTTGGATAAAATTGAAGCAAGAAATTAGATTTGGAGGGTACCTTTTTGCTTCATGATGCAGAAGATACCTATGTTGAAGAGCTTCATAGGGAAGATTTAAATATATATTATCCCATCTAATAAAACAGCATCCATTTGGAATTAGAAGTTGGTTTAGGAATTGGGAAAATGACACAACTAGCCACCCAACTTTTGGCTATTTAGACTTTTGACTACTAACCTTTTTTTCCTGTCAGTTTGAACACTAAATTATCAAAAATGCGTCATTCCACTCATTCTATTAAATTTTATAGTTAACTTTAATTGCCATTAAAGTTAATCATCTAATTTAATATAATGGCACATTTTTTATAGTTCAATGGCCAAAATGACACGATAAACAAAAAGTTTAGTGGTCAAAACTCCAATTTAGAAGAAAACTTCCTTCCTTTCTTCTTTCTCATGACCCAAATTGAAGGGAAAAAGAAACAAAAAAATTGTCAAAGAAATGGCCGCTTACTCTTTTACTTATAATGCAGATGAACAGTTGCATGTAGGATCCAACTTCTCTCAAACAAAAATCAACACAGTCAACAACAAACCAAATATTACACCAAATAAGCAAAAGTAAAGCAGTTAGGAATCAATAAATATGTAGGACACAGGCTGCACAGAAGCACACAAACGATGACCACAGTAAAAGGCTTTTCCCCACAACTAAAAATTACAGGTAATCTACAAGGACTTGACTCGAACACGCAAACAGGAGACTCAAGCACCACCCTTGGACGTCCAAGGATGGAGCACCCCAACAACAATAATGGCTACTATGATTAAGAGAATAATAATGGCAATGCACATCCATTTTCGAGAATTCTTCTGAAGTTTCTTTGCATTCTGAAGTGCAGTTGTCCCACTTTGGACATGATCGACTGCATTTGTCACCTGAACAAGATTCACATCAACACAAACTAATGCATTTTACATGATATGCTTGAAGATAGGATGCAAGGTTCGAAGAAAACCTGAGTCTCGATGTTGTCTAACATGTCTCCTTGAGCATCCACTAGAACAGCCATATCCATATAAATCTGAAAAGATAAAGGAAATTCGTGTCAGAGAAGCAGTTGCTGAAGTATGAGATGCAATGGATAGGATTAAAAGATAAACCTGCTGCAGGTCTAGAAGTTTTCTTTCTATTTCTTTCACAGCATCATGTCTCTCCTGAATTTCTTCCAATGTATTTAGCACCTGTAACAAGCGCATATCAGTCCATAATACTATGACTATAAAATGTCATCTGAAGAGAAAACAAGCACCCAAAAATACATATTCTTGAACTGAAACATCATAGGAAGTAGTAGAAGTGAGGAATACTGTAATCCTCCCAAATTTTTCAACCACTTTTAGTACTTGACCAAAGGAAAGTTCAATGACTAAGTCGATCCAAATGCCATTTGAAAATCATATCCTATAGAAAGGTTATAACTGCTGATCCCCATTCATGGTATCACTACATTACCGCTTACTAATTCACAAGGTGCAAAACAATCATGGTGAGCTTACTTTTAATCTTTCATTTCCTTTGACAAGAAACGAGTTAAGTTAAAAGTGTCAAACTAAAGCACAAAGGAGACAGAAAAACAGGTGAAGGGGAGTGCTGCAATACACTCAGATTAGTTGACCAGAAACGAATTTCATCAAATGCGTGCTATCCAACATATTTGAAATTGTCTGGATACCTGTCCTCGCCCCATTTCTTGAATTGCCTTCTGGAAGATTTGTTCGCTGCTTCCAGTTTCTATCAGGTTGTTGATTGTCTGATGAGGGTGAATTCAATATATCAGATAGAATCAATATCCAAGCAATTGCATCAATTGAAGCAGTTCTGTTTACCTCTTCATCTGGTCTAGTTCCTGTGACTACTCAGCCATGAAATGCAAAAAACGATATGGTAAAGAGAAATGAAATCAATAAAAGAAATCAAGCTTCCAATGTTAAGCAACTCTAAAAATCAAATTATCCGAACCTGTGATCACCCTCCTCTCCACAACTTCACGATATTCATCATCTATTCTTTGTCTTAGATTCTGTTACAATAAGCTATCATGACACGATCCACAAAGAGACAAAGGAAGTTGTTGAGTTAGGTAACAAGACTATTATTAACGTAAGGTCCAAATAATACCTGGAACTCAGTCATCAAGTCTTTAAACTTCTTTGTCAGTGCACTGCAAATTAGATAAACAAATAATGTTTGCTCAACACAAAGTAAAAGACCATCTGGCATAGAAAGTTATTTACAGTAAACCAACCCACTTTGTCATATTTGTTCTTGATCTGTCAACACCAGTTCCTTTACCACACCCAGGCTTCTGCCGATTTGCTAAGTTCTAGAGGAAGAAAGAACTGAGTTTCAGTACTTTTACCACAACACAGATAAAAATTATCAGTAAAGATCAGCAAATAAGACAAATACAAATAGTTATGTACATCTCTGGTTAGAGCTTCCAATTTCACTTTTACACCACGTGCAATCTTTCCGACTTCATCAACATCTTTCTCCATCCGTTTCCTGATGGCTGGAAAAATGCAACTATCAAATAAGTCAAATAACTAAAATTCTCTTCAATCCACCACATGCTAAATATATAAGAAAGGCTTAATCACTACTTACCCCCGAGTTTTGCAGTTGTTACTACTTGCCCCCCCCCCCCCCCCCCCCCCCCCCCAAGACTAAGTCAACTAAAAAAATCACTGAAAAGACAAAATTGCCCCCAAGACTTATTCTTCCTCGCCACCTTTCCCAGAATTTTTTTTTTCCTTCTTTTTTTCTTTTTTCTCTCTTCTTCCCCACTTGAAGGTGACGGGAAGTTTTCAGATTTCCTTCCTCCTACCCGCCGCCGCCCCTCCTCTCTCCTACCCCCGCCGCCCCTCCTCTCCCCTACCTCCGCCGCCGCCCCTCTTGCTGGGTTTCATTTGGTTTCATAATATGAAATGCAACCCAGCAACTGGGTTTCATATTGGTTTCATTATATGAAACCCAGCAACTGGGTTTCATATTCATATGTGAAACCCAGCAACTGGGATTCATATAATGAAACCCAGTTTTCATTCCAGCGGGTTGGTTAGAATTTTTTTTTAAAAAATTACATTAGATGTTCTTGGAATTGTTCTTGTTTGGCTCTCTTGCTTTGTGGGTTGTGGATTCATATTCTCGTTTTTGTTCTGTTTTCGGGATATTGGATTATTTTGGATATTGGAGTGGTTGTTTGTTGACCACAATGGTTGAAATCGGGAAGAGAAAAAAAAATTAAAAAAAAAAAAAAAATTCATCTATCCATATAACTGGAGCTGGAGCTGGAAGAAGAGAAAACTAAAAAAGAGAAAAAAGAAGGTGGTTAGATGAGGAAACTAACAAAGAAGTTTCCAGAACTGGAGCTGGAAGAAGAAGAGAAAAAAGAAAAGGAAGAGAGAGGTGGAATCGGGAAGAAGAAGAGAAAAAAGAAAAAAGGAAAAAAAATTCTGGGAAAGGTGGAGAGGAGAAGAAGTCTTGGGGGCAATTTTGTCCTTTTAGTGATTTTTTTTAGTTGACTTAGTCAATGGGGGGGCAAGGAGTCAGTTTCAAAAACAGGGGGGGACAAGTAGTAACAACTGCAAAACACAGGGGGGCAATTAGTGATTAAGCCTATAAGAAATAACAATAATAGAGGTATGCCTCAGCCCATTAACTTAAAATAAGTAGTTAATGTACTTTTCTTGTGGGTACATGAATTAAATTTAAATTGGATTGTCCTCTAATTCATGTTATGAGTAAAGAAAACTGATATTCCACCTTTCATGGCTGATGCTTTGGTCACTGATTTAGACTCCTCATTGGCATCCTACAAAAAGTAGGTAGAAAATCAGTTAAAATTCATTCTCATACGAAATTCTAAAGTTTGGTGTAAAGTTTACTGATATAAAGATGAGCAGATAGATAAGGTATAGATTTTCCAACAGCAGTAACAAAAAGGATGAAGAAAGGAACAGTGCAGCTATCAACACAAAGCAATTAATGAGCACTTTGATCATCATAGTGAAAAACCACATCCATTGACTTTTTAGTTTAAGGATATTGATGTAAAGCATTCTCATTACAAGTGAAAGTAGTTTAGCCATTGGGTGGAATAATTCAAATAGAAGATGATCACTCTCAACGCCAGCAAAACAGAACTAAAATAAGGCTGCATAAGCATACATGCATCTAAAACTTACTGTAAAAGATGTCAGGTGTAATATTTGAATCACCAGTAACATCTTTTCAATGCAAAGGTTCAAGCTGGATGTATGTTTTTTTTCTTGCGTTACCATATTGAATGTGTTTTTATTAGTATTAATCTAAAACCAGACATAGTTTAAATAATTTTTTTTAAAAAATAGCCACAAAGAGTTTTCCAACCCTTTCTACTGAAAAAATGACCACTATCTCACAAGTTCCAATTTCGCTTTAATGACACTAGCATACTTAAGAGCACCTGAACTTTGAGACACAACCGCTTAAAACACCTTCATTTCCCCTTAAAGGCTCTGTACAAAAATGAATTTCAGCAGTGATCTCCACACGAGAAAATAAAACACACACACAGACGCACCCTTACTCCCCTTGCCAATACTCTACAAACTTAAGGGGGGAGGGTTGGGGTGGATAGTAAGGGATGGGACTTGTAATCCCGAGAGCATGGGTTAAAAGCTTGTGGGTGGGAAGGGTTAAAAAATAGAAAAATAAAAGAAATCTTTTTATAGAAAAAACTCTACAAACTTAAGCTATGTGTAAACTACATTGTGAATCAAATACATTAAAGTTTCCAACCTCTTCCTTCTCCTTCCCCAAGGAAATTGGTGATAAGATAACTACAGAAGCTAGTAGGGTGTTCTGCTAATGCAAGAGACTTGAACATCTTAAGTTTCAAACACTAACTTCATTAGTTATTACAGAATTGCACACAATCGTTAACATGAAAAATTTCCAATTCTTTTTATTGGAAAGCATTACAATATAATCAAGCATCCATCCAAATTTCTAAATGACCAAAACAGACCAACAAAAGATTCTAATTAGCATTCTTAAAAACCTCATTTCAACTGAACTAACCCATCATTTTCAGCACGACCATACAGAGATTCTTTTGATTTTATGAATTATTCAGTCAGGTTAAACTTTGATATATTTGATCTTGTCAGTTGTTTACAACAATCGGACTCTTTCGCAGTCATCTAAATCCTAAAATTTACAATACCAAATAGTATTACAAGGATCCATGCGAGTTGGTCAATATTAGTAATAACCTAATAGCAGGAACTCGATACTGTATGCATCAAACTTTTCCTTGCTTATTAGCATATTCTTGAATCCTTTGCAAAATCAACATCTTTCATATTTTCATAGGACCAACTTGAGTGGGTATTTAATCAGAAAATCTAGAAAATATAAACAAAAGTAATAATAGTAAAGGGGAAAAAAAGAAAAAAAGGGCAACCTTTGTGCAAAAAAAAAAATCTGGAGAACAAGTCACCAAAATCTTGTAATAGATGCACTAGTTTGCATAAAGCTATCATATTCAACTGGATATCTGAAAACACAGCACAATTTTTCACCAATTTGGAATTTTTATGCAGCGTCTCCCATAATTGTGTACTGTTCACCAGTTTAAGTGCTAAGAGTTCATTAAAAACCGTGGTATCTTCCATTGTAGGCTCATAATACAGCTTTTTGAGAAAGCCATCCAGGCTATGGCTGTTAACATAAAATGTTCGCCATTTCTAAAGGATAAAGTGCATAACCAAAGAGAAGTTGAAATTTTTAATCTTCGAAGAATCTTCCCCTTAGAGCATATTAGGCAATAGGATCATTTCCCTTTAAAACAATTCTCAAGTAACATGTCTCCTACCCAACAAATGACCATTTTGATGCTCCAGTCCCATACAGATAAGCAGCAAAACAAAAGAAGAGCGAGAGATGGACATACAAACATCACTATTTCACATTCTTAGGTAGAACCTATCCTTCAAGTTACAGAGCAAGGGGATATGCATCTTACCACTCTGCAGCAAGATTCTCAACTTTTTTACTCATACAGATATATTTCCCTTTTCACTTCGGTAGGTCAGGTTGATGTATATAATTCCTAAATCTAAGCTCCGAAGTTAATCAAAGATACGCAGATTAAAATATGCTGAAACTTCAATGAAGAATAAATGTATATAATTCCTAAATCACTTCTGTTTTGTCTGGGAAATTTAATAAGCCGCATTTTTGAAATGTAACAAGTTGCAAGTAAAATGCAAAATGTGAAATGGGATGGGCCATACAGGCCTGAAAATGAATTCAAAAACACAGCCATCTAAAGCATTCATCCGAGGAAATGCTGCTACTTCTCCATACGGGATGTTGAGTTGTAACAAATTCTTCCTGAGAGCTGTTACATACCTTGAGTTTCTTCAGTAGCTCAGCGAGTTTTTCCACCTGTTTTTCAATATCTTGAATCTAGAACAAGAACAAGAAAAATCAATTAGAAATTCAAAGGAGGATACTAAACAAAAACCAATAGATCTCCTATGCAACAGCTACTAAGAGCAATAGATTAGCAGAAAACGCACCTGTTTATTGAAAGCTTCCATTCCCAAGTCTGAATTACTCCTTGTATACCCAGCAGTACCCATCTCAATATCCCCATCTCTTGGAGGTTGCTGCCTGGCTTCGCTGACAAACGAATCCTAAATCAAGACGGAAGTGCACATGTAAGATATTGCATACTGTACATTCTAGAAATCTCATTTCATCAATGAAGATCCAATTTCATCCATCGAGATCAAGCTTAAGCTTAACAAGAGCTATTAAAATAGTTTTAATCCCTTCCCCCCTTTTTTTTTTCTTAATGTTTCGTTCTTTCATTCGGATTCTTACCAAATTAAGTTAAGAAACTAAAACTCCACTTAACATATTTAGTTTGGCACCAACTCTGTAGCCAGCTTTAACCTAGACTTATGTCAGTTGGGACCCAAAACCGCCATAATCGAAAGAACCCGGCTAAGAAATGACACAGTAGACAATATAGATTCTGTCTTTATCCTCCAATCTTCAACAATCTTACAAAAAATAGGCAATTTCAACCTTTTCTTACACATGGGTTTTCTCTAAAAACCTTCAAATTACACGAAGATCACATCAAAACCCGTTAAAACTAAGAAATTATTCTTACAAATCAAAACTTCAATGACAAAAAAATCAATCTTTCTCAATTGCAAAGTAATCAAGCATCAAACAGAACTCAAACTGATGAACAGAAATCAAACTTACAGTTAGAAGGTCATTCATTTTTGTCCTCGAATTTCACCTAGACAGCAGGACAACAAGACGGTGATGTCGAGATTTGAAAAGGGAGTCAAAAGAAGGTAAAAGAAAAGGCAAAGAAAATATTAAAGGGGGCGGGCATATTTGTGCCTGCTAAACGAGCTGTTGCTGTGGTGTACGACTAACTACTATACTGAGGGCGATCTTAATATTTTAATGCAATGGTTATATTTTTTAATGCAATGGTTAAAAAATAAAAATAAAAAAAAAGGGGAAATTCAACGTGGGCTGTTACTGTTATAGTGTGTGTTCTATGTGATTCTGTGGGAACGCCGGCAAGAAAACGAGGAGGGCAACAGACAGACAAAGGAGTTGGACTTTCCGACTTAGTATTTGTGTTTATGTGTTTGAAGGGGTAATTATTATGCGGTTTTGGCATTGTGTGTAACTTAAGGAAAATATTAGGATAGTGTGTTTTTCTTGACAAGATCAACAAGCCCCAAGATTGTTTCATATGGGCTTCAAGCTGTTCCTTCCTTTCCTTATTTTGTTTTCTTTGGGTCTATTGTCGTTGGGAAATCAGGAAATGTTCATTTTCATTGTTTTTGTTTATGTTTTTTATTTTTACCGTTGATATATTATCATATTTTTTATTATTTCTAATACAATTTTATTATTTGTTTATAATTTTTTACGTTTTCAAAACATTTTCGCATTAAAAAATTACTTTCTAAAACAATATTTTCAAAAACATTACTTAATCGAACAGCCCTTAGATAAATTTGATGCACACAAAATGCGGCACCTTAGGATATATTTTGTTTTAGGACCAAAAGAGAAAATTTATTCTTGGGAGGGAATAATTTATGGAGGGAATTTTCTCTAGAGATTTAATGATAAGTTTTTTTTTTTAAGTAATATGAGTGAAATTTCAGAAACAATTTTGTATATAACAAAAAATGATTGTTTGGATATCGATTTTTTTTTCCTTTATATATTAGTAAAAGTTACTCATTCCGTTCTGTTAGAAGGGTCCATCTTTACTTAAGTGTAACTTATTATGGATGTCAAGGTACAATACCTAAAATACTTAATTTGTCACCATTTGTTTCATTTATATCCTTACTTAAAAAGTAAAGATTAATTGTAAACCACACATAATTATATTAGTCAGGGTATGATATGTAAAAAAAACTCAAATTGGACCCTTCTAATGGAACAAAAAATATTTCTCAAACTGGATCCTTCTAATGGAACGGAGGGAGTAAAAAATTTCCTAAAATTGTCATAAGAGAAACATAGCCTTAGATACCTATACCTTTTCTATAGGGCGGCAAACGAGCTATCTTAGGCGAGTTTTTTTCTTTTCTTTTTTTTCTTTGGTCATCTGTCTTTGGCGAGTTTAAACAAGCACTAAATAGAAAATAAGTTACTGGGTAAATACATGCTCGTACCCATTAAGTTATTGATCTATCTTTAGTTTAAATGGCTCACTATAATAATCCTTTTCTAATATTTTAAATTAGTAATTTTTTATATTTTCTAATAAATGATCTTCTGTAAATTTTAATCTTTTTCAAATTACTTTACATTTATTTGTTTTACTCCTAAATTTAACACTTTATTTCCTAATTTACATTAATAATCATTTATAATATTTTAAATTAGTAATTTTTTATATTTTCTAATAAATTATCTTCTGTAAATTTTAATCTTTTTCAAATTACTTTACATTTATTTGTTTTACTCCTAAAATTTAATACTTTAGTTTCTAATTTACATTAACTTTCCTTAAATATATTTAAATTTTTATTTTAATTCTTTTTCCAATAGGATTTTACAGCCCATACTAATTTTTCAATATAAATTAATGACATTTTTATTCGAATCCAAATACATGCCGAATCCGAATCCAAATCCAAACCCAGACTCACACTCAACCTAAACCCAAATCCAAACTCAAACACAAACATGTGCGTGTACATACACACATAAACTAGAATTGGTAGGCCACACAACGCGCGGTGATGGGCGACTTTGTTGTATGGTGCTAGCTTAGTATATATATTTTTTTGAAAAAAAACTAATAAAAAAGATACGGAGAGTTGAAAATATTAAATTTAATGTGTTCAACAATTATAAAAGAAACACAGTTTCATGAATATTCGGTTTTGTAACAGCATAACAAGAGAACAGTAGTGGAAATATAACACATCGAAATATCTCCCACAGCAAGGTTGTGTTTCTTGTTGATCCTAAAAGATTGAAATATAAAATGTGAATAGAACGAGACCAAATGGGAACTAATATGAATGTAAAATGCAAGAAATGGAAGATTCTTAGGTAGATGCCTATGGGGTTGGTGTTATAGCATAAATAGCATCATTTATTTATGGGAAATGTTCTAAAGTAGGGAGGGTACGGAAATGGGGAAACATGTTCACTTTTAGATTTGAAGTTTCTTGGTTGGGTTAGGATTTCCATCTTGCTCCTTTTATGGTTGGCTCTTGTAGATGGGTGGACATTTCTTGAATATCAGTGTCTTCCATATTATCGCGTTTTCTTCTCTTTGGGAAGGTTTGGAGTTTGGGTCGTTTATCTCCTCATTGGTGTAGGCTTTGATAATGCTGTAGCGAGTAGTTTTCATCTCTTGAAATGGAAGCTCGTAGTTTCTGAGATAGCAGACAATTCACTCAAGTGATGCTATGATTCTTTCATTTAGCCCAACATCCTGCAAATTTTTTATTGATGATTTTAGGAGTATATTATCATATTTATGGTAGGAAGAATATGTGTGTAAATTATTACCTTTTCTTCAGTTGCTTTTAAATTCCAAAGCAGAGAAGTTGATAAGTTTTTCTGCATCTTCTCCAGTAATAGAGGTTGTAACAGTTGCAGTGTGATCCAACAATAAGAGGACGAGTCTGCACCTGTAATAATTGTAAAATTAGGGAGCAAATACTTGAAAAATGGATAAGTGTTTATATAGTGGTTTTCATACTAACCTTTGCCTCCAACTGAAGCTGTTGATAACATGAAATGCATATAGTATTTTGACCCACTTCCCCATTAATCGTCTTATTGCAGTTATTGCATGTAGTGAACCAATAAGTGGATTGAATTGGAGCCAATATTGCCTTTGCTTTGATCCAAGCAGTCTTGTACTGATTTAATTGTTGAGAAATTAGTGTATAATAAAGGGGGATTCCGAATATAAGGGTGTTCCTTTTAAATACTTACTGTTGAGAATGAGTTAATTGCGGTCTGAATGGTTTGAATGATGTTAGCATTTGGTGGTGGGAGCAATGTCTGTGCATTCTTGAAGGATCTGTCATTGATCATTTTCTCGACCTCTCATTTATTGGCAATGTACCTACAAGGCAATTTGATTGAATTAGTGATTGTGTTGGTTATGTATTGGTGGTGACATGATAATTAAATACCATTCACAGAGTTCACTTTGGGTACGAGTTGGCGCATTGATTATGAAGCCAGACTGAGGGCGACTTGTGAGTGAAAGCACTGCAAGAGAAGTAGTAAGTTTATTGGCATTCATGGAAATAATGTTAATAGCATGATGATATAATGAATATACCATTGACGGTTGAGACTTTGATCCTTAGAACAAGAAGAGTAGGAACGACTGCAATGTTGTTCGCAATGAGGACTCCCTCATTTTGTTCCAAGTCATTTCAAAGAGTTAATATGACTGACGCTTGCTGATTTTTTAAAAATAAATTAAAATTAGGTATATTGCTGCAGTTTATAAAATAAGGGGGAAATGATTTGAGGTGTGTAATCTTACTCTGGTATGATGAGGACAAACTCCCTGGATGTAGTGTTGTTCGATCATTCATTTTTTTTTTTTTTTTCTTTTTTTTGGGATGCATGGATTACTAGAGCGCTCATGAAATATATATATATATATATATATGGTGAAATGCACAAAATACAACTAAACTATCGAATTTTGCAAAAAATACCACTTTCTTTTAAAAACTGCAATTACAAGCATTTTACTTTCAAAATGTGTGAAAACTACCACTCTGTTAGTCAATTCCGTTAAGTGGCTAACAGTTAAAAAAAGGCAGGAGCAAAATCGTCATTTCACACGTTGGGCACTGTTCATCGTCTTCCCCAAAAAAATTCAGCACTGTTCATAGCCAACTTTTTTTGTGCTGTTTTGCGACCTTCTTCTTCTTGTTCCGATGCATACCCAAATTGGGCCAAAATGAAGACCCATTAAATCGGATACCCAAAAAGATTTGTCTCTTTCCTTTCTTTCACACCCAAAACACACAGTATCTTCTTCGTTTTCGATTCTATTCCGTCTCTCTTTCTGTGAATATGTATCTGGGAAGTTGAATGTATGAGAGACTCGGCGGCAATGGGTTTCCCAGCTAGATCTGTAAGTTAGCGATTCATCTGCGGTTTCACATCAATTAGGATTTGTTTTGGCAGATTCAATTGGGGGCAGGCAGAGATTTCTGATTTTTTTTTTCCTGTTTTGTCGATTTCGTTTTGGGGAACCCTAGATCTTGCCTGATTTCATGCTTTGTGTTTGATCGATTAGGGCCCGTTTTGTCATTGAATTGCATTTGGATCTTCACTCAACCACCTCCTTCTTTTCCTCCAAAGTTCCAGCCTCGCCCTCCGTTCTCTCATTCTAGTCCACCATCATCTAGACCTCCATGGAATCAATCTTTCTCCTCTCCTCACTCCTCCCGACCTCCAAATCGCCCCAAATGCCAAATCTGCTTCAAACCAGGACACACGGCAAGTGTGTGTTACCACAGAGCAAACCTATACCAGGCTCCTCCTCCACCCACCAGGCCATTCAACGCATATTTCACTCAACATACAGCTCCACATTAGTCGTCATTAGCCCCTCGGTCTCTTTTTTTGGCTAATCCTACTGTGGTTGGTGCCTCAAATTGGTACATAGATTCAGGAGCATCTCATCATTTCACTCCCGATTTGAATTTATTGGACTCTGCTTAACCGTTTCATGGAGATGATCAAATTACAGTAGGTAATGGTAAGATGATTTCCATATCTCATGTGGGTACTGCAACCTTGCCTGCATATCATAATAATATCAAACTTTCTCAAGTTTTTCATTCCCCTTTATTGTCCAAAAATTTCCTTAGTGTTTCCAAGTTATGTCAAGACAATAATGCTTTTGTTGAATTTCATCCTAGTTTCTTTCTTGTTAAACATCAGGGTAGCCACAAAATCCTCCTCAAAGGCCTGCTTGATAAAGGCATCTATCGAGTCTCACCACCGACTCCCAACTCATCTCCTTTAAGCTCTTCATATCAACTTTTTCTTTCCTCCAAGGGTGATCTTAACTTGTGGCACTCACGCTTAGGTCATGCATCTAGTGTTGCTCTCAATCAAGTTGTTTCTCACTGTAATCTTTCCTTTTCCAAAAGTGATAGTTTATAATTTTGTTTTTCTTGTTAATTAGCAAAGTCTCTTCGACTGCCTTTTTCACACTCTGTATCTAAGGCTTTAATTCCATTTGAATTAGTTCACACAGATGTTTGGGGACCATCCTCCGTTACCGCTATAACTGGTGTTCGTTTCTTTGTTCTGTTTATAGATGATTTTAGTCATTTACTTGGCTATATTTACTTCAATCCAAAGACGAGATCTATCAAGCTTTTCTCACATTCAAAACAATTATTTCAACTCAATCTAATGGAACCATTAAGCGGGTTCGATCTGATCAGGGGGAGGGGGATGAATACCGTTCTTTATCATCTTTCTTCTCTCACCATGGCATTCTCCATGAACTTTCATGTTCTTACACGCTTGAACAAAATGGGCATGTTGAAAGGAAAAATTGCCATGTTGTTGAAACAGGTCTTGCACTTTTGGCTCATTCATCCATGCCTTTACATTTCTGGCCTTATGCATTTTCAACTGCTGTTTACATTATAAACAGGCCGCCCACTCCAGTTTTGCGCTCTAAATGCCTATTTCAGATTTTATATAATAAATTCCTTCCTATTCTCCTTTGAGTGTTTGGATGTGAGTGTTATCCATTTCTCTGGCCATATAACGCTCATAAACTAGAGTTTCGCTCCTCATCTTGCGTGTTTTTAGGCTATAGCAGCCATCACAAAGGCTACTTATGTCTTAAAATCTCCACTGGTCGTATCTATATCACAAGGCATGTAGTTTTTAATGAACAGATCTTTCCTTTTAAAACACACTTTCCTTTTATCTCCCCTCCTCACATTTCCCCTCCCTCCATTATTACTACTACATTTCCCACCACATTCAGTTTCTTCTACTCCTTCTTTTCCAATTAATTTCTCTCCTCCTTCATCTCTTCCTTCAGCTGTAGCAACACCTCAGATCCCCACCTCAAACTCACATTCTCCTGTTTCCTTACCTAGGATCCCCACCTCACAATCTCATTCTATATTCCCTTCTTCTCTTTATCCTGCTTCTGCTACACCAGTTCCTATTGCAACACTGTTGCATAACTCATATGAATCTACCATTGTCCCTGTTAATTTACTTCCTATGATTACTAGAGCTAAGTCTGGTATTTTCAAACTGACAGTGTTTTTTAGTGTAGTTGCAGGTACCCCTATTGAGCCTTCCAACTTCGCTGAAGCAATTCAAAGTCCAGCTTGGCAAGTTGCTATGCAAACAGAATTTGATGCTCTTCAATCTCAAGGGACATGAACATTGGTGCCTCCCCCACCAAACTCAAAAGTTATAGGCTGTAAGTGGGTGTATCGTATCAAATAGAATGCTGATGGTTCAGTCGATCGATTTAAGGCACGCTTGGTGGCAAAGGGATATCATCAAACTCCGGTCTTGATTTTCATGAGACCTTTAGTCCGGTCATCAATCCTACAACTATTCATTTAGTTTTATCTCTTGCTTTCTCTTCTCATTGGCCAGTTAAGCAATTTGATATTCAGAATTCCTTTTTGCATGGAGATTTGATAGAAATTGTTTTTCTGTAGCAACCACAAGGTTTATTGATCCTACCTTACCTCATCATGTTTGTAAGTTGACTAAGTCCTTTTACGGCCTCAAGCAATCACCAAGAGCTTGGTTTTTTAAGCTCAGTAGTGCTCTAATATAGTGGGTTTTCATGCTTCTCATGCTGCCATTTCCATGTTTTATTTGAGCACATCCTCAGCTATGCTCATTGTCTTAATTTATGTTGACGACATCATTGTGACAGGCTTTTGTTCAACCACCATTGCTGCTCTTCTTGCTTATCTCCATACAAAATTTGCAGTCAAAGATCTTGGTTCTTTGCACTTCTTTCTTGGTTGGCGAGTGCAGCGCTCTACAGCCGGTATGCATCTCTGTCAAACCAAATATATCAGGGATATTCTCACTAAGACTGGCCTTCTTGATTCAAAACCTGTCCACACTTCTGTTGCCCTCGGTGCTCTACCTCTTCGTGATGGTGATCCCCTACCCAATGCTACTGAATTTAGAAGTTTAGTTGGTGCTTTACAATGCTGTACTTTCAGTAGGTTTGATCTGTCATTTCCCGTCAACAAGTTATGCCAATTTATGCATGCTCCGACCACCACTCATCTGCAGGCTGCCAAAAGGGTGCTTAGGTACCTCAAAGGGACGGCCAATTATGGACTCTTCCTTCAACTAGACTATTCTCTTCAGCTACATTGCTTCACTAATGCAGATTGGGCATCTTGCCCTAATGATAGGCGTAGCACAAGTGCATACTGTATTTTTCTAGGGTTGAATCTTATCTCTTGGTCTTCTTCCAAGCAGAAGGTTCTCTGGCGCTCAAGCACGGAGTCAGAATATCACGCCCTAGCCAATAGAGCTTCTGAACTTTCCTAGATTGAATCTTTGCTCCGTGAACTCAATATCATTCCCTTAGCACCTCCGGTGATGTACTGTGATAATGTTAGCACCATGCATCTTGCTTCCAATCCAGTTTTACATGCTCGTACCAAGCATGTTGAAATCGATTGTCACTTCGTATGTGAAAAAGTCAAAAGGAACACACTCACTCTCTTTTATGCTTCTTCATCAAATCAATTTGCAGACTGCCTCACTAAGCCTTTAGTCACTTCCTGATTCCAAGAGCTCAGAACCAAACTCAACGTGCTTCCATGCCCACTGAGTTTGAGGGGGGATATTAAACCATAATTAGTAGTGCCTAATTATATGTGTAGCGTGATTGTACTGTTTCTTTTATACAGTTTTTATATTGGACAAATGTCCTCTTTTCCTTAGATGGTCTCCTCCTACATAGGACTATATATTTACCTCTCTGTGCTGATTTCTCTTTTAAGTGAATATACAATATTTTACATTATTCCTTCATCTTCCAACACTCCTCAAATTTATTCTAATACAATTAGTATTGGGACAGTTAATTTGGGTCCATTAAGATTTGCTTTTCTTTTTTTTTTTCTATTATAAATATGTAGGATTCGTAATAGATTTGGGCTGACTAGCGAGAGAGTATCCACCCGCCTGAGATGTAGACAAAGAGCCCCGGTCTTTCGGCTAGGTGAAAGATGGGGTGCTATCGAGAGTTCATAAGAGATGATGAAGATTCATGCTTATGTCTTCGATGTTGACGTTGTAGGGTCATCCTGAAATCATAGGAGATGTGTGTTCTTGCTTATGGTTCTGACGTTGTTGTTGGTAGGTTGTTCTAAGGTTATAAGATATGTGTGTTTTTGCTTATGCCTTCGATGACGAGATTGAAAGAATGAGGAGTGATAATAGAATTGAGGTCGAGAGACTTTGTATGTTGAGAGGGTGTACATTATAAATTCTTTTGTTGTTGGTAGGTTGTTCTAAATTTTGTAGAGTAGACCTGTTGAGATCGAACCACGTTAAATTTCTATTGTTTCTTTTATGTTTTCAATTCTGCTGCAGTGTTTTTGTTGGAATATTTTTTCAATAAGTGGTTCAATGATCCTGAAGGATGCGTGTATATTTCCTAGCAGCAATTTATACGTCTAGTTAATTGTTATCAAACCAAATCATGGTATCATAGTTGTATTGACTTTTTTTCTTTTTTTAAATAAATATAAATTATTTAAAAAAAAAAAAGTTGAGATGGGATCAATGAAAACAATAAAGTAAGAAAAGGAAAAGAGTTGTGGATTTAACTTTGATGCACTCACTCACCATGTTTATAGACTGCGGCCATTTACTTTCGTTTCACATAATTCATCGTCAAATTCGCCTCAATCTAAACACTAACTTAATATTAGTTGTTGTATGGTTGGAAGTCTTATCTTGTATTATATAAGACATATTAATAATAGATGGACGAATTCTAATACATTTCTTAAAAAAAAAAAAAATTGATTCCGAAAAATAAAATGGAATTCGGTTGTTTTCTGGTGGATTCGACTGATATATACAACATAAGTGATAAGAACACAATGTTGCTGGCACGTAGGGTTAAGTGGACGTCTACGTGACGCAAAATAAATTAAATAACTACGTCGTCGATAGTAACAGTATCACTTAGATAGTTAGATGTTATAATGTGTTTCAATTAATTAGGATATCCTTTCATTAATCAACAGTATCATTCTATAATTTAGTTGAATTTTAAATTTCTCACTGTATAGTTAGTATTTTAGTTATAGGAAAACTTCGTTTGGACAAATAATTTAAAAATATTTTTTTTAAAGAAACATTTTATAAAATATATTTTTAAAGTAATAAGCGTTTGGATTAATATTTTATAAAAATATCTTTATATTTAAAATAGTTTGAAAGGTGTTGGACTAGTATTTTATAAAAATATTTTGAAGTTATGTTTAATGCAAGTAATTATATAAAAATTATGTTTATTCTATAAATGTTTCCTTTTGGATAGGGCACGGGGATGGGTCGGGGTCGGGGGCGGGTTGAGGGTTGGTATAAATGGATGGTGGCTATATTTTGGGAAGAGAGGGAAAAAATATAAAGAGCCAAAATATTTGAAATTGATAATAGTTTTAAGAACTTTATAAATGTTTCATTTGTAGTGCGAAAAATCTTGAAAAATATATTTAAAAAATTTATAGTTTTTTTTGTTCAAATATAATTTTTAAATTTTTTATACTTATAAAACACTAAAAACATTTTTGAAGTATTTGTCCAAACGATACATAAATATTCATTAATTTTCTGTTTTGCTTTGGATGTTTCCTGGTGTGAAAAGATACCCACTATACATTAGATTAATTCTTGCATACTTTCTCCCACTGGATGTGAGAGTTCTGGTTTCTTTTTTAGTTTACAACTTTTATGAATTTGAAAATAAAACACTAAAATGAGTAATTGATTTATACTCTTAAAATTTGCACTTTTAACTTTTAAATGTGACATAATTTACACACAACAAAATTAAAAATTTTAGTAAGTTCATAGAAAATAAAAAATAAAAAAAAGTTCATTAGGATTAATAGTTTCAAGAACAAAACTTTTTCATTGAGCCGGAAAATTAATAAAAAATTGACCTTCCAAGTTACTCTTCCCCCTAGCATGGTTTTTTCCAGTTCCCTTTGTCAACTAAGGCCCCGTTTGAAAACCTTATCAAAATCACGATTTGAATATTATTTTTATTTTAAAATATTAAAATTACATTGAAAATGCAAAAATGTATATTTGAAATGTAAAAAAATATATTAAAAATGTAAAAAGATGTGTTGAAAATGATGAAAAATTACTATAAAATGAAAATGAGATACAAATTATTATTTGGATCACGTTTCCAAACAGGCCTATATTTTTGCCTCAAAAAAAAAAAAAAAAAAAAAACCAAAGTCTCGGACTTTTCTATTTGTCCATATCAATCATCAAAAATTAACGTTCTCCCAAATATTGCCACAGCCTAGCTAGATTTGAATGTTACGTTGGCACATAAATTATGTTTCTTCCAAACTTGCATTATTTATTGATCGTTTTTTAAGCCAAAAAAACTCAAACCTCTTATCTCCTCAATTCGATCCAATAAGGTAAAAATCGAAAAACCAACATGGATGAACCAAGAACAAGAAGATCCAGAAACAGAAAGGGGCTCAAGATCTGCTGTGGAGTTTCAGCAGTTGCAGTAATAATCATCACAGTCGTCGCGGTAACTTTATTTTTCACCATTTTCAAGCCCAAGAACCCTTTGATAATTCCCCAATCAGCCAAGCTAGAAAATGTCCAGTTCCAAATGTTCCCGTCCCTCCACCTGAATGCCACTCTGGGACTAAACGTGACCGTCCAGAACAGGAACTACGGCGGGTTCCGGTTTGGGAACACGACGACCTACGTTGATTACCGGGGGATTGCGGTCGTGGAGGTTCCGTTGGTGGAAGGGAGTGTTCCGGCGAGAGGGGATCTGAATATCAATACTACGGCGAATATAACGGCGGAGAAGCTGGTGGAAGTCCATTCTTCTGGGATGATATTGGCACTGGGCGGTTGAATTTTACTTCAACGGCTAGCTTGCATGGGAAAGCTAGTGTGTTCAAGATCTTTAAGTTTGGGGCTAAGGTGCATGCCACTTGTGACATCTCTGTTGAGATTATATCTCAAGAAGTAGAGGTCAAATGTACTTCGAAACTCAAGCTCTGAGGAATGATTGAATGTAATTAAAATTTAGATTAAATCATGAAAATGGTCGTTTAATTTACTTTCAGAGTTTAATCATTTTGGACTTTTGCTTTTAAAATTAATTTTTTAACGCCTGACTATTGATAGAATATAACTCTCACACAACATAATATTGGAGTTCAAACACTAAAATTTTTGTAGTATATATATTTGAAAATTATTTGGGGACTTTGTACACGGTTGAACCCCTTCTTGGCGCTGAGGCTGATCGTAGAAACTGCAGTTAGGACTAACTCCTTGTTTCACCTCCAATGACTAAGTAAGTACTTTAGCAAATACTAAGATATAACTATTACAAAAAGGGGCTTTAATGGCGGTTATTTAGCACATTGAACGCGGTTTTCGTCCATTTTGAACCGCCATCTATCCGGTAGCTGTAGAAAGGTTATGGACTTTCTACGGCGGTTGAGAACCGCTATGGAAAGTTCGGACTTCTTACGGCGGTTCGCTTAGGAACCGCCGTAGAAAGACCGACTTTCTATGGCGTTTTTTTTTTCAAAACTGTCGTAGAAAGGACTTTCTACGGCGGTTCCTAAACGAACCGCCGTAGAAAGTTGGTTTTGAAAAAAAACCACCGTCAAAAGTACCAAATTTGTAAAAAAAAAATTTTAATATTTCATTTTTTTATCTTTGCATTCAAAATATATATATCAAAAACAGCAAGAACAGCCGTAGAAAGTTTTTGATATATATATATATATTTCAACTTTATTCAAAAAATATATATATATCAAAAACTTCCATGCTAATAACCGAACAACCACCAAACTTCACAAAATTTTTGCGTGCATCCATCAAATTCTAATTAATTTAATCATTAATAACAAGAACAATACAATAACAACATAATCTGAAGTAAACAACTAATATATATATACAAAAATCCAATCTCAACCTAATCAATTTCGAGAATAAATCAAACCAAAATCAGTAGGAAAATTATAAAATGGATCATACAATAAACCACCGATTTAACACTAATCAAACCCGAATTTAATCATTCATCATCTCACCAAACCCGAATTTAACACTAATAATAAACCCTAGGCCAATCGCAATAATCAAGTCACAATAAAATTTGTAAAGCTTAAATAAAGTTTAAACTATTCGATATAACTTTTTTTATGATTTGAAGCCCACAACAAGGACCGATTGTGGTGAAATTATGATGGGGGATTAACTCCAAGTGGTGAGTGATGGCCGATTAAGAAACCATCTCCGGAATTGGGTGACGGTGGAACTTGTTATCAACGCCGCCGGAAGAATGGCTTCGGGGAAGACAAGAGAAAAAACCAACGGCGAGAGGATGGGCGCCGGCGACGAGAGAACGGCTTCGGTTTGCTGGAGATGGAAACAGGGGGAAGCCGCGGTTGGCTGGAGATGGAAACAAAGGGAAATCCTTAAAATTCAAACAAAAGCAAGTTTCTATTAAAACCGCCATAGGTATGGACTTTCTACGGCGGCTGAAATTAAAACCGCCATAGAAACTTGCTTTCTATGGCGGTTCTTAATAACCACCATAGAAAGTGGCGGTTTCTTCATAACCGCCATAGAAAGTAACTTTCTACGGCGGTTTTAATTACAACCGCCGTAGAAGGCTCGTAATTGTGAATTCCCGCCCGTTCCTCTATTCCTATTAGTTTCTAGTTTTTCTTTTTTTGTAAATTAACCCCCAAATTTTTTAAAATTTAATAATAAATATGTAATTTACTATTTATCAATTTTTATACTAAAATTCATCATATTTATTAATTATATACAAACTCATGCCTTTATGTTATGATAAACAATAAATAAATTTCCAATTTTTAGTTGACCAATCCATTATTTTAGGCCCTCAAAAATTTTTGAAGTATTGTTACATAATAATTATAAGAAAACTTCAAAAATAGCAATTTTTTTTGAATTACTAATAAGATTTTTGAAACACACTTTGTACGGCGGTTTTTAAAAAAACCGTCGTAAAAACATACTTTCTACGGCGGTTGGAAATAAAACTGCCGTAGTAAGAAACTTTCTACTGCGGTTATTTGAAAACAGCCGTAGAAAGGGACTTTCTACGGCGGTTGTAAGAAAACCGCCATAGAAAGTAGGGGACTTTCTATGGAGGTTTTCTTACAACTGCTGTAGAAAGTCCCTTTCTAGGCGGTTTTCGAATAACCGCCGTAGAAAGTTACTTACTACGGTGGTAATCAAATAAATGCCGTAGATAATGTCTTTCTACGGCGGTTCTATATAGAACCGCCGTAGAAAGTCCGTACTTTCTTTTTAATGGCGGTTTTGGTCTTTCCGCTGTTAAAAGTCCATTCTGTAGTAGTAGACTAATTCACTAGAAATTCATTACCTTTCTTTCCTGATGTTGCGGAGTATTTATATGCAAGGGGCGGATGTATCTTCATGGAGAAGGAAGTGCTAGCTTTGTTAGCTAACCTCATCCATTCTTCAACAATCGGATTCCTTCTTATTCGCAAGCAATTGTTTTCTCGATTCTTGTCTAAAACCATCCAAAGGCAGACAAGTGTCCTTAACAGTTGGTGGGCCTTTGGAAAATCTTTGTAATGAGTTTTATTCTCTGAGCCAACCTCTCCTTAATGGGCCATTGAGTCCAAAGGAACCACTGGAGCCGTTTTTGCCTAGCCTTGTTCGCACATTGGTCTCGGCACTTATTTCATATGCAATAATAGCCCCCAAAGTGGTGGTTCGTCAGGAGACGGGGCCCGCCACTTTACTCGTATGCGTCTAAAACATACAGTAGAATTAAGTGTCAGGTTGTCATAATTAATGAAAATTTTACATTCTTAGTTTAGGATCTTAAATACATCGATGTGTCATTATTAAACTAATACATAAAATAGGAAAGGTGGTTTATGTATATTTGCCGCCATTGAGAGTGCAAGAGTAGCGGGACAAATTTTTTTTTTTTTTTTTTTTGAAACAAAAATAAAATACTTAAATTAACGGGCTGGAAATATCGTCTAGCAGCGATTTGACAGTAGGCCATGAGCCAAGCAATACAATCTAGAAGTAAAGTAGATCTGAAAATCAGATCGACCATCTAGAATCAAAGTAGATATGGAAAACAAATCTACAAACTGCAAATCTAGCCTATAGCTAAGCACAGAGCAGCAAAATTGCAAATAGCTGAGCAGATCATCTGACCGATGGTACAGGACTGCTACTGAGTTCTGATATAGCGCCAAAATTGACCCATGACATAAGGGATCTATGGGATCCCTGACGAACAACTGACGAAGCCAACCTCTGTCGGCTTTATTTTCACCATCTTCTTCATCAACAACTCCATCCCATAGATCTGAAGTTAAAGATTTCAAAAATAAGTGAAGAACACAACTCCAAAATCGGAGCGGACAAAACTCTATTAAAACGAAAAATAGAAAACTCTCGACAAGGAGAGATAAGAAAACTCTCAACAAGGAGAGACTTATTAGATGGGGAAGAAAGGAGCTCCCCCATCCTCCATTGGAGGATGGGGGAGAAAGGAAAATTGAGAAGCGGAGAGACAGCAGAGAAAGAAAGAGAAGAGAGAAGCCCTAGACGGCCCAACATTAATGCAATTTAAGTGTAGCGGGACAAATTAATATAATAGTAATGGAGGGACAGATTATTATACTCTTTAATTTGTTCCATTAAATAATTTAATTTGTAAGCATATAATTTTTTTTTCAATAACTTTTTTAAAGTACATCACTAAAAATAAATAATCTATTGTCACAAATTTTTTACCTATACACTTACAGTTTAAATTGTGAATTAATTGTGAAAAATATATAATCATATCAATAAAGATATAAGAAACAACAAAAATATACTCCCTCTATTCCAATAGAAGAGTCTACATTCAAATTTATTTTTGTTCCAATAAAAAAGTTAACTTTCAAATTTTTACTTTTCATATGCTTACTAATATAATAATGTGAGAACATTAGTGGAATAAATGATGATAACTTAGTTATTTTTGGTATTGTACCTTTTAAATTTATAATAAGTTGTAGATTTTAAAATCTAACTCTTCTGATGTAACGAGGGTAGTAACTCTTTTATTCAGAGTTAAAAATATTTAAAAACAAGGGGAAAATACAAAAATAGCCTTTGAGATTTGTTGAAAGAACAAAACAAATCCCCAATTCTTAAAAAGTACAAATTAAACCTTTAATACAAATATTTTTTTTATAGACAATAATACCCTTTGCTCATCTCTCTCCCTTGTTTCTCGATCATTATCTATCATTTGTGGTCGGTAATGTCTAATTTATTTATCTCCCCACCCCCACCCATTTCTGTATTCACACTCAAATCGATGGACCACCCTTCGCTCCCTCCATCAATTTTTTTTGCATTTTCCACTGAACCATAGCACGATTGGATTAAGTCTTTTGATAATCACAATTTAAGGCTGAGGTTCACAAAACGATGTTACTTTGCCACCGCTTTTCTTTGCTTCATCGAAATCCTTCGGAATCTGCAATTTTGTCCAAAAAAATTGCCTCGGGACCGAAATAACTTTATTTGATACATCTTTGTAAAACAAGAGGAGGGAATAAAGGGTAATGGTTCAGGAAAATGAGGGAAGAAGATGGGTGAATCATACATTTTATTGCAGCTCTAGAGAAATTTTTGTCTAAAAAATTATATATATCTTAGTCAAGAGTATAATTTCTATTTTTTTAAAATTGGGGTTTATTTCGTTCTTTCGACAAACCTCAGGGGTGTTTTATGTTTCGCCCTAAAAAACAAAGCTCCTTTAACAAAATGAATGGAGTTTTAAGGACAGTTTCACCTACTCTTTATAAATTATGTTAGAAGTAACATAAGAAAGGGGTGCTAATATATTCCCCTTACGTTAAATACAAGCCCTCAGATTAGAGCATCTTCAGTGCATATCTGAGGTGTCAAATTAATAACTGTTATAATGAGGTAGGGTTGACAATCTAAAACTGTCAAGTAAAAATCCTGAAGATAAAAAATAAAGAGGCATACTATACGCAGTAACCATTTTACTAAACGCAGTAACATTCTCCTGTGAAAAGTCTATTTTACCCTTAAGTATTAAAAAAAAAAATTTCATAAAATTTCACACTATTCACAAGAACATTGAAAAAATACCGCCATTTGTGGGCGATATTTCAGAAAATACCGCCCACAAAAGGCGGTATTTTCCCAGAAAATACCGCCCACTGTGGGCTGTATTTCAGAAATACCGCCCACAGTGGGCGGTATTCCTCCGCCCACAGTGGGCGGTATTCCTGGGAATACCGCCCACTGACTGAAAATACCGCCCACTAAGGGCGGTATTTTCGCAAAATTTTATCCCGTTTTGAAAAAATGTGTAGGTTAGTTACATATCGTATAATATGGATCGTACTCGTGACTATAAAATCAAATGTTGTGCGGTATTTTTTTTTTTTATATAAAGGGTAAAATAGACTTTTCATAAGGGAATGTTACTGCGAATAGTAAAACAGTTACTGCGTATAACAATTTCGAAAATAAAAATACTCAGTTCCCATAAAAGTAGTTATTGTCTGTCAAAAGAATCTTAACAGTACTACAAATATTAAGTATGGTTTAATTATTTTTTTTATTTTTATTCTAGGACCCTTAGTGAGTTTCACACACAAAATTTCCTTTTGTTATTGTGGGTGATGTGCATAAAATTGAATCTTCTTTGGGCCATGCCCAATCGACGAAAGCAAAGATAAACAGTAAGGAGAAAAAGGTGTATAAAGGGTCCAAAATCAAACTTAGGTCGGACAGTTCCTTAAAACTGAGCCGAAGGAGCCAGCTTAGGTCAGTAAAACAAATTAGGTCGGACCTACTGGTCTCCCCTATTTACACCATAACCGAGCTTAGAGGATTAGATCAGAACAAGATATGCTTCTGACACAGTAGGTAAGAAATCATTATAGGATTAGGTATATATGTTGAATATATGCAGGGATTACCCATACCTTTAATGGGAAAGAAGCCATAAAATCGGGCCATGATGGCAGAAAACGTGCACGTCACGGTAAAAAGAGAGGAGCAGGTGAAAGTATAAATTATGACGGTTCAACGGGCATGACCAAGTCTTGATATAAATACTAAGTCCTCAGACTTAGTGAGGTATGCAATCTTTTACATTTGAACTCTTGGTGAATACTGTTTATCATCTTCAACCTCACTAACTTGAACGTTGGAACCTATACCGGGGGAAAAGCCCGCTCTTCTCTTATTCATTAACATTTGTCACCAGAATAGTCTTCAGTCAACGGTTTTCTCTTCGTCTGTGTTGATCCGAGCCATTCAGCCCTGTTTCTAGCTTTGTTTTCTTTCTTTTTGGGTTAGCTGTTATCAAGTTGGGCTTGACCATTCGAGATTTCTATTGGGCCACCCGAAGCATCCATCGACGGACATTTTGCGTCACATCAACTGGCGCCGTCTGTGGGAACGTTTGATCAAATTATTTCATCAAATTTTCTCCATATTCAAAGAAATTTGTTGAAACCATGACGCAAACCCAAGATTGTTCGGGAGTGGATGCTTCTTCTTCCAGCACCACCACTACATCCACAGTTACAACCTATGATTGTTCCAACCGCCACTTTAGTTTCTACCACCACCACCAATGTTCCACCAGTTACCACCACCGCTGTCGTATCTCACACCACTGAGTCTCTCACCCCTCAGCAAGAACAAGGTGAAAGAGAAAAATTTTATCGTTTGTTCCCACAGTTATTTCACCTAATCAATCCTAGCCCTCCCACTATCTCTACTCCTAGTTTGGGGCTCTCGTTTCAAACATTACAACCATTATACCAGATGTTGCTAACGTTGAGAATCCTCTTGGTTCACAGGCTGTTCCTACTATTCGTCCGCCAGGAGCTTTGTTCAATCCCATGGCCGATCCATCTGTTGTTTTGGTTTCCAGTCTCCCCCTTCAGTCTGTCGCTGTTTCTGGATGTCCTCCTTACCCTGGGGGCTCATCCTTTTTCAGGGTCTAACTATGTGGCTGGTGGTCTCCCTACCATTTCTACTGCTCCTCCTGTCTACACTACCTTAGCCCATACCCAGGTCACTCCTACCTTCCCAGCTCCTTCCACGATTCCTACTGCTCAGCTTAATACCTACCCTTTCATGTTAGGTTTGCCTTTTCTTATGTTAGGACAGCAAGTAGGTCAGTTAGGTCAGCCTGGTTTAGGTCCGCATTGAGTCAAATAGGTCAGCCTGACCTAGGTCAGCAGTTGGGCCACCTTGGTCCCGATGTTAATCAATTAGGATATCCCGGATACATAGCCCCGTCAGGCTTACCCAGTTTCAACATTACGGTGTAGGCACAAGCCGAGCCATGCAACCCCTCACTGGGTACTCTCCCTTACTTAACCCGAGCTATTATACCGGACCTGGAGCGGGGAATTTGCAACTGGGGGGTCGTTACCTGCTTATCCCGGAATGGGAGGATACCCCTTGGGTTAAACGGGATATGCCCAGCCCGGTCAAGCAGTCCTACCATGATCGGGATATGCTTAGCTGGGAAGGGTTGGCCCCACCTCTCACGTTTCTCATCCATTTGGTTGGGAAATTCAGACGGCTCCATTTCCCCCAGGCTACAAAGGTTTAGGTAAGGTGGATAAGTATGATGGAACTGCCGACCCAACGGCACATTGGATGCAATGCATGAGTGACATGGATGCTGCTAATCTGTCTGATGCAAACCGCTGCATGACATTTCATCTAACCCTTAAAGGTCAGACAATTAATTGGTATTGTACTCTGCCATGCAATTCTATTCATTTTCTAGATCAGTTTGGTGATTTGTTTTTAGCAAATTTTATGGGTAATAAAATATTATCTAAACCTATTTCTCATTTAATGAACATAACTCAGAGGATGGGGGAGGGGTTACAAGCTTATATAGATCGATTTAATGTAGAATCTAGGCAATGCCATGAAAAAAATGACAGAATTATGATGGGCTCATTTATTAATGGATTACGGTCGGGACCATTAGCTACTGAACTAGCCATCCGACCCCCACATTCTTACTTTGAAATGATGGTCACTGTTGTTAACTTTGTTGTTATTGAGGATGCTGCAGTAATTAAATAGGAACGAGAGAAGGGTTTTTCTGACATTTACGGTAAGAGAAAAGCTTTCGCCCCGGTCCCTACCCCTGGAGGAGGTAAGAAGCAGAACTTTGTGAGTACTAATAACACTGGCCCAAAGGCTGGGGTCGGTGTTAATGCCTTGCAGGTGGTCGAGCCCTTTTTTGTGCCACGGGCCGACATATATGCGGCCATCAGCATCAAGGGTTGCTACCTCCGGCCCGTCCCATAACGGGTCCAACAGATCGGCTCAATCCTAACAGGTATTGTAACTATCATAAGCATATTAGCCACAATACTAATGATTGTAGAGATTTAGTTGCAGAGATAGCAAAGCTTATCCAAGCTGGAAAATTACCTCAATATACGCAAGTGGCCCCTTTACCCAAACTCGCAGTTCCAGCAAGTAAGAATGGACCGACATGATGTTACCGGTGTGGGGAGCCCGACCATTTCGCTCGGGAATGCCCCCAGCCCGACCCACGAATCTCAAACACGGGTTCTGGAGCCGACAAAACCATAACGGGAGTCGTGAATACCATAGCTGGAGGACCGACCCAAGGTGATTCTAATCATCAAAGAAAACAGGTATATCGGCAAAGGGAAAACATCCTAGGTAAGCGTAAAGCAGATACTATAGCATCAGTTATTACTTTTAATGACAGTGATCTTTTCTTGCCTTACGATTGCGATGATTCACTGGTTATCGATTGTTACATTTCTAATTATCAAGTACGTAGAACATTATTAGGCACTGGTAGCTCTAGTAATATAATTACTACCAAGGCATTAGCTGGATATCAATTGCATAAGGCTCGTTTAAGTTTCGTACATACACCTTTGATTGGCTTTGGCAACCACCATGTTATTCCTGTGGGACAGTTAAGCATACTGGTCACATTGATAGCTAGCCAGCTAAAACGTACAGAAACCATAGATTTCGTGGTCATCGATGAACTATCACCTTATAACGTGTTCTTGGGTCGGCCTGAATTAAATCAATTTCAGGCCATTGCTTCTACTGTGCATATGCTTTTAAAATTCCCTACCTTGGGCGGTGTGGCTTCTCTTCGTTGTGATGTCATACAGGCTAAACAATGTTACATGGCCTCTCTAAGAGAACCGGTGTCATTAAATTCAAAGTCGCGAACTGCTCTAGTCGTCGAACCGACCCCCGCATTCCGGTCTTCACCAGCTCCTCTTGGGTGTGGTACTTCTCGCGTTGTTGACATCGCCAACCTAGCAGGTCACTCGGAGCGATTCATTGAGGCCGGGGCTGAGGTCAAAGCGGTTCCTCTAGCGGCCGACCCAAACCAGGTAATCAAGGTAGGGCCAATCTATCTCCTCAGTTACAACATGATTTACTTAACCTATTGCGTGAATTTGCGGAAGTCTTTGCTTGGGGCCCGAAAACATGCCTGGTATTTCTCGAAATATCATTGAACATAGGTTATCTATTGATGCCAGTCATAGGCTGGTCCACCAACGGAAGCGTAATCTCGGAGGAGAAAGCAGTAAATACATAGAGATCGAAGTCAATGCTTTGGTGGAGGTGCGTATTATTCGAGAGGTAGATTATCCGGAGTGGTTGGCCAATCCTGTGTTAGTCCCCAAGCCCGATGGTACCTGGCGTATGTGCATCGACTTCACCGACCTGAATAAGGCCTGCCCAAAAGATTGGTTCCCCTTGCCTCTAATTGATTTTCTGGTCGATGCTAAGGCTGGGTTTCGTTTTCTCAATTTCTTGGATGCCTACAAAGGTTATCACCAGATATTCATGGCTAAAGAAGACGAGGAAAAAACCTCCTTTATCACGGATAAAGGTACTTATTGCTTTATTACTATGCCTTTTGGTTTGAAAAATACTGGAGCTACCTTTCAACGCTTAGTAAATAAAATCTTTAAAAAACAACTAGGTCGGAACATGGACGTATATGTTAATGATTTGCTTGTTAAAAGTAGGGCTGAATCTGATTACTTGCTTGATTTACGTGAAACACTTGAAACCTTAGTTCAATACAAATTAAGATTAAATCCTGAAAAATATATTTTTGGGGCCACTTCGGGTAAATTCTTAGGGTATATGGTTTCTGAAAATGGTATTTCTGTTAATCCTAAGAAAGTAGAAACTGTTCTACAAATGCACCCTCCTAGGTCAATACATGAAGTACAACAATTAACGGGTAGACTAGCGGCCTTAAATCGATTTTTAGCTCGGTCGGCAGAGCGAGCTTTACCATTTTTTAGCATTTTGAAAAATCAGATAAATTTGTGTGGACTCCAGAATGTCAAGTAGCTTTTGAACAATTGAAAATATACTTAGCATCTTTGCCATCTTTAACTATGCCAATTCCTGGGGAACAATTGTACATGTATATAGCCACTACCGAATCTGTGATTAGCTCGGTTTTGCTTCAGGAAGATAACCGGGTTCAAAGACCCATCTATTTTGTTAGCAAAGTTTTGCAGGCTGCAGAAAGAAATTATTATAACCTGGAAAAGTTAGTCCTGGCCCTAGTTCACTCCACACGACGTCTCCGACCTTACTTTGACGCACATGGAGCCACTGTCTACACAGATGCACCCTTGAAGGCCGTCTTGCAAAAATCAGGAGTTTCAGGTCGTCTCACCAAATGGGCCATTGAGTTAGGGGAATATGACATCACCTTCATGCCTCGTACCGCAGTCAAAGGCCAGGTGTTATCAATTTCATAACTGAAGGGATATCAGACATTCCGGAGGACATGCCTAGTCCGTCGCAGGAAACTGATCTTCTTTTAACCGTGGCAAAAGGCGATGATTCGTGGACACTATATGTAGACGGTGCCTCCAGCAGTCTGGGTCGGGTGCCGGGATCATCCTCACCAGCCCTATCGGGGAAACCCACACTTATGCTTTACGGTTCTATTTCGCAGCCACCAACAACGAGGCAGAGTACGAGGCCATGTTAGCTGGCCTAAAATTAGCCCAGAAGCTGGGGGTCCGAAACTTGAAAATTTGTTCAGACTCCCAGCTGGTCGTTAAACAAATTTTGGGGGAGTATAAGGGCAAAGATCGACAAATGGAGGAATATTTAGCATTAGTACAACAACAACTGAAATTTTTTCCAAAATGGGCTATAGAACGAGTTCCACGGAGCAAAAACACAAATGCAGATGCCTTGTCCAAATTGGCATATTCGGTTTTCTCTTACCTAACTAAAAGCGTTCTGGTAGAAGAAGTGCAGACTAGAGTACAACCGAGCCAGCTATCTTGTCCATATATGAAGATGGGATTGGCGTTTTCCTTTATGGAAGTATTTACGAAATGGTACTTTGCCAGACTCACGAAAGGAGGCACAACGAATACGAAGAAAGGCAGAACATTATTAGATAGTTGGGGAAGAGCTATACAAAAAGGGTTCTTGATGCCCTTACTAAAATGTTTAGGTCCAGGAGAAGCTGAGACCATGCTCAAGGAAATACACCAGGGGATTGTGGGTCTCATATCGGGGCTCAAAATTTGGCAAAAAAAGTAATTGGGGCTGGATTTTATTGGCCTCAGTTATTTCAAGAAGCGGTCGAGTATGTTCAGCGTTGTCCCAGCTGTCAGCATAACGCACCAATTCATAGGTTGCCGGCGTCCAGTTTTATCGGGATAATTGCACCTTAGCCTTTCGCAGAATGGGAGATAGATCTTATGGGACCATTTCCTAAGATCGGCTCTGGTCAACATTTAGTCATGGCTATAGATTACTTCACAAAATGGGTGGAAGCCGAGACATAGACGAATATTAACGGACGGACTGTAGCTCGGTTTCTATAGAGGCAAGTCATTTGTCGATTCAGCGTACTTAATTCGGTTATCTCGGATAACGGGACTCAGTTTGAATCTAAAGAGTTTACGGCCTTGTGTACAAAGCTTGGTATCACTCAGCGTTTCACGTCTGTGGCTCATCCTCCGGCAAATGGACAAGTGGAGCTCACTAATCAGACTTTGTTGCACGGATTAAAACCCAGGCTAGAAGATAAAGGCAAGAATTGGGTGGAATAGCTACCTCATGTATTGTGGTGTCACCGAACTACACCTAAGTTTGCTACGGGAAAAACTCCTTTTGAGTTAGCCTTTGGAGTCAATGCTGTTATACCTCCAGAAGTACAAAATAGTGCACCCTGAGTCATACACTTTGAAAGGGACCAAAATCAGAGGAACTTGGAGCTGAGTTGGATTTGATGGAGGAAGCTCGGGACACCGCCTACGTACACCAACTAAATTACAAGAATTTAGTTTGGCAACACTTCGACGCCCGGGTCAAACATCGAGCCTTTGTACAGGGAGATTTTGGTTTTGTGGAACCGGGCTATCAGTAAACTACAAGATCAAGGCAAGCTAGTGTCCAATTGGGAGGGACCTTACCGGGTGATAGAGGCACTACCTACCTGCAGTTATGTGTTAGAAGATTTGCAAGGGCAACCGGTTCCGCGAGCTTGGAACGCAACACATTTAAGGAAATACTATCTCTAAGTAAATTGAAGCCAAGATCATGACGGGAAAGTAAATCATTTATTTAAAGGAGAAAATATGCCGGAAAATCTATTTGCCGGCCCAATGCAAAATTGGCTCGAGGCAAATATTCAAAGGAGACAAAAATGCTTAAAGTAAAATACATCAAAGCTACACCGGAGGAGCTCGGGAAGTCACTTCTTCATCAGTCGTCCCATTCGGATCGGTCACAGGATCTTCTTCCACATTTTCTGGTAAAGGAATACCCGTGTCTCGGCACTCCTGTTTGACCTCATCTATCAGGTCAAAGGGGTCCCGATCCTGAGCTAGCAGAGAAATGTGAGCCAAGGAATCTTCAGGGAGGCCCCCCACCGACCTAAGGCCCTTGAACTCGTCCCAGTATATGGTGTAAACGCACTGGATCAACTCCATAAACCGACGGTTCATTAGATCCAGCAGTGGTCCCCCCTTAAAATCTTCTAAGGCAGCTTGACGTGCCGCTTCAACCTCCGCAGCTGACTTCTTTTCTTTTTCTTCCAAGGCCCTCTGCAGGTCGGCCTTCTCTTGCTTCAGGGAGGCCATCACCTCCTCCCAGGCGGATTTACCCTTCCTCAGCTCCTCCACCTCCGCTACAAAGCCCTGGGACTTGGTCTCCAAATGGCTATTTTGGTACTGATCTCCTGGTTTTTTGTGTAGAGCTCAGTATTCTTGGTCTGGAGCTCGGTGACTCTGCTGGATTCGACCCCTAGCTTCATCTTCAAATCCTCAATCTCCTCAGTCGGCCTCTTCAACCTCTCCTGCTCATAGCTTTGGGCTAGGAGGTCTAAAGCCGCAGTCCTCTTGGCCGTGGCTCTGTAATTTATACAGACCTGCAAAACTCGACTATGAGCCTTATAGAATATTACACAAGTGTTCATATATCTCAGGAAACAAATTAAGAGCTCAGAAGTTTACCCTTTTTATACGCGAAGCGAAAAAGGCTTCTTGCTTCGCCAACTGCTCGAGGCTTTGCCGCATCTGACTACTAGCCTCAATTATCTCCTCGAAGGAGCCATTGGAGTCGGCCACTATCTCCGAGTAAGGCCGGACATCTTCAACTAGGGGCCCCGCCAAATGAGGCTGATAGATAGGCCGAGCTAGAGGGCCCAGTCTTTCCTTTGAATCCTTCAGAATGATCATTCTTTCTTTGGACGAAGAATCCAAAGGCCCCAGCAGCTCATCCAGGCTAGGTATCTCGGCTCCAAAGGTCGGGTCGGTTGACGACTGAGGAGCCTTAGCACTTCTGGCCGCTTGAACCTCCGTGGGGGTCGGCCTGCTTTTCTTGGACGCCCGAGGGATTAAGGCGCCAGTGGGAGGATCAGCAATTTCTACCTCTTGGGTCAGATCAATCTCTGCAGAAGGTCTTTTTGAAGACCCTAAGGCCGCCGCTTGCTTATTGGACTTCTTCTTTCGGCCATATCCACTGAAGCCACCTGAGAACAAAGAAGACAGACATAAAAATATCAGAAAGACCGATCTAAGAAGCCGACCTAAGATAGAGAAGATAACAGTTAAAGATCAAGAGGTAGATTATTACATTCTTTCTCAACATTGGGGGCCTGGCTCAGCCCAGCCCAGGCAAGAAGGCCCTCAGAGGGATACTTAACTGAATATTTCTCTGAATTGGTGTAAGATTTTAAAGCCTTATAATCCAACAGCACTATGGGATTTGACTTGTCCCGGGTTTGATCTGTCGGAGTGCCAAACTCCGACCATTGGTAAGGGAGATTAGCTTCATCGGCCTTCACCATAAAGAACCTTGTTTTCCAATGTTTATTTGTATCTGGGGAGTCAGTTATAAGGGTGGGTCCATTTATACGCTTCTGCAAAGATACCCATCCCGGCCCATAGGGATACTGACGGATTGTGTAATATTGGAGCCACAGGTCTGTGGTGGGTCGGGTTTTGGCCCCAAAGCAGACACACATAAAACCCACTAGGAACCTAAAGGCATTGGGTAATAATTGGGTCAGTCCGATTTCTAAATGGTTACATAGCTTGGTTAAAAAAGCTGGGGCAGGAAATCTTAGCCCAAATTTTATGTGGTGTTCGTATACGCCGACCCAACCATCGGAGGTGCTAGTTATTCGTTCTTCGAATGTGGGCAGTCGGGTTTGGATAGTTGGGTCAAAGTGATGGGTCGATCTTAGGGTTTCTAATTCTACCTAGTTAGTTCGGAAGGTATCTCATCTGGGTGGAATTCATAGGCGGCCGTATCTACAGAATGAATTACAGAAGCGTCGGAATCATGCATAATTTTACAGTTAGCAGCAAAAAAGAATTCATGCAGCATACTTGCTGGAAAAACTATTTCTAAGCCTGTGAATCAGTCATGAATACCGAAAGAAGGAGAACCGACTAACCTGAAGATGGGTTTGGGGGGGGGGGGGGGGGCAAGTTGGTGCCAGAGCTCCTTTCCTCAGCCATGGAGTTTTGCGAGATAATGATAAAGGGGTAACGGAGGAAATCAGTGGCACAAATTAGCGCGGCGGACGGAAGCAGCAATACCAATAGGCGCGGCGGAGAACCAACAACACTAACGGTCACGGCAGAAAGGAGAAGGACAGAAAGTTTTTTTTCAGAAAACGTAAAAACAATGATGCCGGTTTCTTCTTATTTTAAAGAAGGATTCGGGAGGACGAAATGGGCAAGGAGACAAACCAACCGTTGGAGCACTTAATACCGCCTTGAAGATCGTAAAAGCATGGGAAGTCGTATCAGACGCCTCGAAAGTCGTTGAACCTGTCACGTTATGTCCCGTCTTAAAAGCCGGATTCCTTGGGTCGTGATGCAAAGGTACACATTCACTGTCAAAATTAAGTTCTTTGGATCAGTATTGCATTGATTTCTTATGGATCGGCTAACATATTCTTTTTTCTGGGTCAGATTTTTAAATTAACTATAGCTCACGCTTTCCTTTAGTTACAATAATCAATAGGTCGGTATCCTTTCATTACTTCACTTGGGATGGTTTAACACCTTTTAGGTCGGAATGGTTTTGCCTTTTTTGTTTGCTTGGGTCAGAAAAGAAACTTTTAAGGTCGGTCTAGGCAGGGATCGGGCAAATACACAGCAAATACCTAAGTCACGATTTTAGCTCAAAAAAACGAAGGAAAGTATTAAGTTTTAACTCAGTAAAACATAATACTGGGGGGACTTGTTGATGTGCATAAAAGTAAATCTTCTTTGGGCCAGGCCCAATCGACGAAAGCAAAGATAAACAGTAAGGAGAAAAAGGTGAATAAAGGGTCCAAAACCAAACTTAGGTTGGACAGTTCCTTAAAACCGAGCCGAAGGAGCCAGCTTAGGTCAGTAAAACAAATTAGGTCGGACTTACTGGTCTCCCCTATTTACACCATAACCGAGCTTAGAGGATTAGATCAGAACAAGATATGCTTCTGACACAGTAGGTAAGAAATCATTATAGGATTAGGTATATATTTTGAATATGTGCATGGATTGCCCATACCTTTGATGGGAAAGAGGCCATAAAATCGGGCCATGATGGCAGAAAACGTGCACGTCACGGTAAAAAGAGAGGAGCAGGTGAAAGTGCAAATCATGACGGTTCAACGGGCATGACCAAGTCTTGATATAAATACTAAGTCCTCAGACTTAGTGAGGTACGCAATCTTTTACATTTGAACTCTTGGTGAATACCGTCGGAGCCTATACCGGGGGAAAAGCCCCGCTCTTCTCTTATTCATTAACATTTGTCACCGGAATAGTCTTCAGTCAACTGTTTTCTCTTCGTCTGTGTTGATCTGAGCCATCCAGCTCGGTTTCCAGCTTTGTTTTCTTTCTTTTTGGGTTAGCTGTTATCAAGTTGGGCTTGACCATTCGAGATTTCTATTGGACCACCCGAAGCATCCATCAACGGACATTTTGCGTCACATCAGTGGGTATGTTCAAACTCGTGACTTTTGCAATAAATTCATTTTTGACTAACTATTGAACCACTGTTCAATTTCCATGGCTTAATTAACTTGGAGCAGAGACATGCACCCCAATATATATATATAAACTTGGAGCAGAGACATGCATCCCTTTGTATATCTATATATATATATATATTTTTTTTTGATTGGTTTTTTTCTCTTAACAACCCCTTTGATATTTATTTTTTTAAAATTTTATAATTAAGGAGGATTGGTTACCCATTTTTTGTTATTTATTTATTTTTTTAAAGAACAGCCGATTAAGTGACTAGGATGCATTTTTTGTTTTTCATTTATTTTTTTAAAGAACAGCTGATTAAATGACTAGAATGCAGAAAATTAGATTATTTGGTCAAAAAAGGTAATGAGACCCACCAACAACTTAATTGGCTTTTTTCTGGAAAGCCTGACTACCCTATTATTAAAAATAAATGGAAATAATACAAGGAAATGAGAGAGGGACATAATACGCATTGTATTAGGAAATTGTTATTTGAAGGGACAGTTTTACTAAATGCCAGGACATTTTAAAATTTGAAGTGCCAAAAAGACTAAAATGCCCCTTCTTCATTTATTCACCATTTTTCTAAAATTGTGTAAATTTTTGGAGTTCCGATTGACGGACTGCAAATCGAGAATTGGAAACAAAATTGGAGCCTTTGGAGTTCCGATCGAAAATAAAATATGGAACCTTTGGAGTTCCTTCGCTAAGTGCTGGGCTGCTGCTACTATTCACTCATAACCCCAGAAGTTTCATTCACCATTAGGCGAATAGTTCATCACAGAAGCAACGCAATTCGGAGCATAAATCAATGAAGTGAGCTTTCTTCCCTACCTTCACTAGCTGGGACTTCATCTTCTGAAGCCATCATACTTTTCTTCCGCCAAAAAAAAAAAAAAAAAGCTTCAACGGAGAAGATGAAAAAAAACAAAGGGGCAGAGGATGACTTCGGCCACTGACAGGCGGAAGTTTCTAAAACTTCTGGGACCTGTGGGGGAAGTTTTTAAGACTTCCGCCACAGGGCGGCAAAAGTTTAAAAAACTTCCACGTGCCTGTAGCAGAAGTCTTAGAAACTTTCGCCACCTGTTGCGGAAGTTTTAGAAACTTTTGCCACAGGTACCAGAAGTTTTAAAAACTTCCACCGGCCGGTGGCGGAAGTTTTATTATTTTGGAAAACGGCCATGGAGAAGACAACAACAGGAAAAAAAAATAAAAAATAGAGGATGGAAGAAAACGTCGCCACAGTTAAACTTCCGCTACGCCACTGGCTAGCGTAACTTTTACAAACTTAGGCCAGGGCTTTTGAGGAGCGAGAGAAATTGTTATTCATCACTTCATATTATCTCGATATAAAGCTAAAGAACCAGTCAAGATGTGATAAATCGGTCATATCTTAATTCGTAGCAACTGAATTTTTTTTGCCAAAAACCACTCAATAGGATTTAAGTTGTAAAGCAAAATAGAGAAGAACTATGTGGATACATGTAAGGTTGAGAGAAAGAGAGAAACAAATAAATACAAAGGATATAGACCTCCACTATGTAAGGTTTAGAGACAGAAGCAACGAGAAAGGCAGGAGTAGAGCCAGAAGCTTCCCACCTACTACCAGTGACTGGTGTAAGTTTAACAAATTTCCTTTTCCAATTTTTCGATTTATAGTTCGATTTCCCAATTGGTAACTCGATTTTTCGACGGCCATGGAGATTTTCCGGTCTAGAGCGGTAAGATGGGGATTTTTTTTTTTAAACTTTTAGTATTAAAATTACATGAGTATATATGTCTTTTTACCATTTAAAATTTGAAAATGGTTCCTGCATTTAGTAAAATTTTCCCTGCAAATCATATGCCCCCTATTATTCCTACGCATTACCCTGATTAAAAACCACATGTATATTTGTGTAAGTAATGCAAGCCATGATGCAATGTTTACATAAGTTATGCAAAACCTATGCTACCCAGTGCACCTTGAGTTTGTCAATCTATTACCCATTTTATTATGGAATTGATATTTGCAGCGACGGTTTCGATATTTGCAGCGACATTTTTTTTGTGAAAAGACTGAAATGCCCTTGGGGAAAAAAATTTAAAAAATAAATAAATTTTCCTATGCAGCCCGTGAGGGCTGCTGGAAAATTAAAAAAAAAAGAAAAAAAAAAGAAAAATGTAAAGCGGGCTGCACCGACAAAAAAATAAAAAAAAAAGAAAAAAATACCGGTGCAGGCTGAAAAAAAAAATTTGAAAAAGCAACTCACGGGCTCTGTTCCGTTTAATAATTCCTGCAAAGCAGAGCCGGGTGAAATCACAAAATCGGATAAAAATCGAGACGACTCGGATCGGAAAAAGATTAGTGGCTAAAGTTAAAATGTTTTGCGGTATTATTTTAGATAGTTGGTTTGATTAATTTAGTTGTATTATGTCCGGATGTGTTAGTATTTTTGTCGAAAATGTGAATTTTTTACTGGATTGGCGAAGATCCGCCCGGTGGTTACTGCAAATATCAAATTGAAGGGGGGGGGGGGGGGGATCAAATTGGGGGGGGGGGGGGGGGGGAGTGTCGCCGGCGACATTTTTGGCCAAAAATGTCGCCGGCGACCGGCGATATTTTGGTTTTTTTTTTTTTAAGTGTTAGGGGTATTTTAGACTTTTCACAAGAAAATGTTACTGCAAATATCGAAACCGTCGCTGCAAATATCATGCCCCTTTTATTAATGCATCGCAGAATAGAATTGTGTGCCTTGCAACCGAAAAACAACACTTGTGATTTGTATCCAAAGATTCGAGAGATCTCGTAAGAAGATTTTATTCTCTCATCCTTAACTCTTGAGGATATATTAAATTAGCGTTTACCAGATTGTAATGTTAGGTAATGTTTGTTTCATTATTCAGGTGCAATCACAACCGTACACTAATTAATATACATATATATATATATATATATAGAGAGAGGATAAATATATATAATTATCTAAGCATTGCGAAAAGCTGTTGAACAGAAGATGGTGTACATGTTTTCAATTTTTAGACCGATCCTTGAACTTGTTTCTAAATTTCATTTTGATTTTGAATTTTATTAATCAATTTTCAATCTATATTTTTCTCTATTTTATTAAAAGAATATATTTTGAAGTTGTAACTTGTGGCTTATAAATAATTGTACGTGTATACTAGTTTAGTAGAACAAAGAGATTATAATTGATGGCCCATTACATCTACTATCTACATATTTATCCAAAATTACCTAATAATTAAATAAATTCTATAGTTTGGCAAAAAAAACTACATGAACCCTTGATTAGATGGAGACTCATTAATTTGACCAGAAAGAAAATGTGAAATGAGAAAAGAATCATGACATATTCCAGACCAAATATAGACGGTCGACACGGCTGAGGGTTGTATGTCTTTTGGGCCCACTGAGTTTGTGTGTGGGCGTATGTCGCAAACGCGACAAGGGATCTGATCCCGGTCGACACATACATTGTTTCAATCTTCTTCTTTTTTCAATTGCGGAAACCTTTTTTTGTCCACAATACGTAATTATGTGTCTTAATTGTTATATGCAAGCGGTAAAAAGGGCTCACTTGGTAGTTTCACCAAATCACACCTGTTTGTTTGGTAATTTTATATCAACTATGGGATCTTACTGATAATTTAGATAAATTATCGAGGGGGATGAATGTAATTATTACCCAAGAAACAAAAAAAGGAAACAAAAGAAAAGGGAAGTCGAAATGATGGTGTGTCACTATCACCAAGTAACAGTTTCCTCTAATCCCTTTCTTAGTGTACCATTTTTCAACAGTACTTAGTTGATCTTATCCACAAACCAAGCTCGCTTGAACTAGACCTTCCAAATTGAAATTATATCGGTTATTGTGTCTTATTGTGTTTACAATTTAAAACTACATTATTTTATTTAAGTAAAAAATAAGCGTAGTTTTAGGAAATACAAAATTTCTACGCAATTTTAAATATTGAACACAATAAAATACAAAAACTTGAGTACATGTTCTTAACTCAAATTATTCTTAATGGACACAACATTTTCTGTTCGGAGGCTCCTAATTCATGTCCCAACTCAATTGCAAATTTCATCTCTTCATACTAATAAAAAATAATTGAATTAATTTCTTCCCTTGATGGAGAATATATGCTTCACTCTTTCTATATATTTGTGTATATAATCTCTCCGTTTCATTAGAAGAGTCTATTTTAGTACAATAAAATTGACTTTTTAATGGAACAGAGAAAGTATATAATATTTCTCAATTTAACAGTTGATATTCTCCTCATCTAATATGAATTGAGTTGCTCTATTCTAAATATAAGTCCATCTTACATGAGATTATAAGGGGTGTATATCCAATAATGTGCAATGAACTTGATTTCATGTGTTTGGATACGAGATTATTTTGTTTAGCGCAACGACAATTTTTTACGGTATTGTTTAGATCAGTTTGGATTGCCTATCTAGATTTGTGTGTATTTAATTCTCTAGATTTATAACCTATTTATATGTTTGGTTGTTATTAAATTATGTTATCATAGTTGTATTGACTATTATCATTATTTTTTTTGTAATAATAAATTAAGAAAAGGAAAAGAGTAAAGAAACCTAGCCAAAAATTTATGAATTGGACAGTTTTCTATCAAGTTCAATTGTCAAAGGAGAAAAGAGAGAACCCCTTTTTTTTCTTTGAAATAAGAGAACCCCTTTTTATGTTCCCTATCTTGGCTCATTCAACCTTGGATTGGTGTTTATCCAATATATATTGCTGCACTAGTGAAAATTGAGTGATGTTATTGCCAGAGTAATAATTCATCATCCAAATTAAATTGCACCTAAACTTATGTATCTTTGCTCGGACAATAAGTTGTTTGGCAAATAATTGCTCTAGCAATAACGTTAGCCGTGAAAATTATGTGGTTGTGACATGTGGATTGGACTTTGATGCATTCACCCACCATGTTCATAGACTATGGTCATTTACTTTCGTTTCACATAATTCATCATCAAATTGGCCTTAATCTAAACATAAATTAACTTAATTGTGATTATTGAACTAATAATCAGTGCATTTGGTGGTTATCAATTGTTATAACAAGTCACAAACATGGATTAAGGCCATGATTAATACCTCATCTTTTCAAGCATAATGACACCAAGTTTTGTGGGATAAAACCAAATAAATGACATGATCGATGCTAGTTGAATCCTATAATTCAACATTTCATGAACGAAAGTTTGAAAAAGAGAAAAATATGTGACATATAAGAGGGTAGTTAATTATGAGTTTAGTTAGGGTCGGCAATTTTGGACACACCATTAAACTACGACATGAACCGATCAATAGAGTATAAATGAATTAGAGTTGAAATGAATGCACGAATAGTTAAACGAGTAAAGTTACGGTTGAGAGTATTGTCACTCAAACCCGTAAACCCAAACACGATTAATTTTTAATACGATACGAAAATATGACACAAATCGTACACAATATAAGGCATAATAATAATAACACAAATAATGAAATGAGTAATATTATATGATTAAGCAGTATTGACATAGAAATCCACAAACTTATATCTACTATAAACTAAACACGACACGAATTGCTCCTCATTTTACTCCTTATAGTATATACAGTGAATGTTGGATATTCTCTTACTCTATTCTCCTTTCTTTCTAATTAACTATGGAAAGAAAAAGTTTTGAAAACTTTAGACATTCTCTGTTCTTAAAGTTTTGATTTTGGTCTTAGTTTTGGTCTTAACAATAAATTTAATATATTACAATCAATTTTTATCAACTTTTTACTATTCAGCTATACATTTTTACATTTTCAATACACTTTTTACATTATAAAACTATTTTTTTAAAATCAAAACTCAAACCAAAACTCAACATTTTCATAAAGAACAGGCAAAGACTAAAACTGTATAAATAACAAATGCACTCAAAAGACTTTACAAACACTTTGTGCGTTTGGTTACTTTAATTCATAGCTACCTCAATTACTGATGTTCGATTTTTACCACTATTACGATTTACTTCATCGGTGTCACTCAAAAAATTTACTTTGAAAAATGTATAATTTGACCTCATATTTTTCACGTATATCTTTATTTATATTAGTTAAGGTATGTAATATAAATAAATCCAAATTTAACTCTTTGAATGAGACAAAAATTATTTTTAAAACAACTCGTGTGTTTTTAAAGACGCTTGCCGTTTTGTAGATGTCGAAATATTGAATTTAGTGTCTGAAGTACCGTATGTATTATTAGGGGTAGTCAAAAACCTACAGGGAGGGTTGACCCGAGGGTTCAACCCTGACCCGAACCGAAAAAACCCAACCCGCAGGTCGGGTTTTTTTCCAGTTCGGGTCTGGTCAGTTTCGGTTTTTTTTTCCCCCTTCGTACACAGCTGCGGGTCCGGGTCCGGTTCGGTTCTCCCTCCAATTTTGGGTTTTCTAAACTTAAAACCTGTAAAATTATAATGCTCATTGGCATAAATCAGGGTTCGAACACACAACCTAAGGTTGACAAACCAATCTTAAGGAAAGCTGATTAACTACTCCAACAACTCTTTGTTTTGTTATTTTTTCTTCTTATTATTGTATTATACAATAAATTAAACTATAAATCATTTAATATTTTTTCAATTATATTAATAATTTTAAATTACAGCACACATGTATTTCACAATCTAAACAAAATTAAAATTTTTATATAAATGTACAAAGAATTGATGTAATTTAACTATGTATATTATTTTTTATATAAATGTACAAAATGTAAATACTATATACTGTAAATAATATTTTAATTGCATATATATATATATATATATACAATTAAAATATTATTTACAGCATATAGTATTTACATATATATATAAGCATAGTATTTAAATTTAAAATAATATATAAATTTATGAATAAAATATTATTTATTTTTTTATATAAAAAATTTTAACTGTGTATTTCACAATTATTATAGAATAAAAATTTTAATTGTGAAATACTAGGTAATTTTAACTGTGTACAAATAGTAAAGAGAAAAAAAACACAAAATGTAAATTATACCATTAGTATATATAGTATTATAATGTATATTGCTTTTAAAAAAATTATTATAATATATGTAGTATAAATAATTGATATATAAATAAATATATAATATAATAAAGATAATAAGATAATATAACAAAATAAAAAGTAAAAAGAGTGGCTAATCAGCTTACCTTAAAATTAATTGTTAAACTTAGATCATGTGTTCAAATCTTACCTTAAGCAAAAATAATATAATTTTGAAACTTTTCAAAAAAAAAAAAAAAAAGAAAACTGGTCTTGACTAGACCCGACCCGAAACTGACTGCTCGGGTCGAGTCTGAGCATTGCTCACCCAGTATTATAAAACAATATGTATTGTGTGTTTCAAAACACGCGTATCGTTTTTAGATGTTGAAGTATTGAGTTTAGCATTTTAAGTATTGCGTGTATGTTAAAACAACATGTACTGAAAACACGTGCATCTAGTTTAGATCTTATTGCTTATTCTATTGTTGGTGGACGATTTCTAGCGACTTTAACATAAATATATTCTTTTAAAAAAAATAAACAATTAATCCAAAACTTTAAATTATAAATCCTTAGAGCGACCGTCATTATCGCACATAGTAATCATCATCGTCCTGGAAAATATTAATTAAAAACCATAGATGAAATTAATAGTTGATTCTAGAAGAATTTATCAGAAGAGTCAACCGAAAGAATTATTTTCAACGGTTGCATACTTCACCTGCCGTAACGTTTTTGCACATGGTGGGGTCTCTCTCCATTGGTAGACTGCTCTTTATTCTAAGTATATTTTCATTAGTTTAATCATCCATGATTATCAATCTAATAATTAATTATTATTTCCAAAAGTATAAATTTTAAAAATTACGTTAAATTTTTATATGTTTCTTTGGATTTTGTAGAGGAATGTGTAGCTTTCAATGTATCTCACCTTAAAAAAGATGTATAGTATGAATTAAGTGGGTGATATGCACATTCATGATTATTTGTGAACGTTTGATTTGGACATTTTATACCTTGTTCTCTCGCTCGTATATAATAAATAGAAATAAATATTGCTTTTTTGACTAGCGATTAAAAGTTCAAAAACGTTACAAGAGAATCATGATACCTGTGTTACTAGTGATTATCTTGTTATACTCCTTCCCTTTAAAAGAAGAAGCAGCTAATTTATTGTACTATTTTAGTATAACAAACTGGACCCTTCTAATGGAATATAGGGAGTATATAATTTCAAACATAATTGGACATGCATGAAATTAGCAAATTTTAAAAAAGCATTCCTTTAACAAATAGTTAAACGGAGGAACGAGTTAGTGCCCCAGTGGCTAGTACGCAGAGAGGCTCACCCAGATGTCGGGGGTTCGATCCCCTCGCCACAGTCCCTGCATTTATAATGCAAAAATTTGTTATGAATTAGATACCAAAGTATCGCATATCAAGTTCATTAGTCTCTGATGTATCGTATATTGAGTTTAACCACTGATGTCTTGCGTACTATTAGAAATACATGTATCGAATTTAATAATTGAAAAATCATGATCATCGTCGGATCGCCAGACGATTTGACAAGAGACTCCCTCGTCTTTTAACAAGGGGACAAAAGTATAAAAGATGCGAAACATAAGAGAGTTTATAATTATCAAACCTTATATACCATATATTTATAAAAAAAAATTTCTTCTAATAAAAGGAAGGAGTAAATTTTTAGATTATTTATTATATTAAGGATGAGACTTAAAATGTTTCATATCACTTTCGGGACTTTTACAATGAACAAAACTATTTAAAAACATTTAAAATTTGCTAGAATGAGAAATACGGTTACATTTTCTTTTTTTTTTTTTTTGGAATACCTAAAACTATAGAATGCTTCCCCTTTTTCAAGCAAATAACCTGCTGGCTTGAAGCTGAAGTTAATTGGGTGGTTCTTCGCCCATGGTTTTTCAACACACAACATAATGTTTACGTTGCTGAAATGACCACACAATACCAATATTAGGGAGTTTTAATTTGTTGGAGACATAATCTTGTGTCGTTTCGAGTCAAATGACGTGACAATTGAATATGAGAGATTAGCAAACATAAGTACCTTTTTTTTAATTACTATTTAATTTAGTTCAAGAGAATTTGTGTCATTTTGTAGAATTTATCAGCCCAATACGAAAACGAAATCCTCCTTCAATACTTCAAAATCCGAAACAAGGAAGAAATTAAACCCTTATTTGGAGGGTTAATTAGGTTTGATCTCTTACCTTTTAAAAAAGTTCATTTTAATCTATCATTTTCGATTTGTAAGTAAACAAATATATTAGGGATGAACATATGACAACATATGTATTATTGTATGGTTATTTTGAAAGGTAAGTATTATTGTTTGTCATACGTGTGTATCGTGTGTTTGCTATAAAATTTTTTAAAATCTTTTTTTGCCTAAAGTGTGGGGGTCATTAATTCAAAGCTAAAAAGGAAAGATGAGAGACAAAATGAAACTCATCTCTCTTGATAATGGATCAACGGTGACATTTCAGCCCTTTTATTTTCCAAAAAGAATTTAACCAATTAACTATTAAAAATGGTTGATTTTTGGATATTGTGAAAATATATATAGAGCTATCCCTTTGATCCAACGACTGAAAAATATCGAACGACTAAAATTGACTATTTAAATTAAATGTTTTATTTTTTTAAAAAATTAATATGACCGAAAGTATACTATTCGAATAATGTAGTGGTCTCGCAATAATTTATCCTAAATAAAAATATTGACGCTGCATATGCTTTACCTGTAGTATACGGCCAGTTGCTACCGATCAAGTTTTCAACGCTACTTAATTTCAATAGAGAACTAGCAACAAACTTTTGACTTTGAGGGAAAAAGTAGTTAATATTAGTTTCGCTAATCCTATTAAATGTTAAGCAAGTTGCATTAAACTGGAACAGCACTAATTAGTTATAACTTCCCAAAGAAAATTTGGGATGAGAAGCATTAAATCACCATAAAGTTGACACACATTATTTACAAAAATTAGTTAACTTAGACCTAACTTAGATTATTATTATTATTATTGAATTGTACCTTTTTTTACTTTATTTTTTTAAATTAATCGTTGTATCCCTAAAATCGAACTCATGACATCAGGGTTACAAGACCCTCCCATTAACTACCACCTCATTCCTCCCCCCTTAGTTAATTATTTGTGTCAACAATCTGATTTCATACACTTTTTTTTTTTTTTTTTTTTTTTTGGGTGCGTGTGTACATGTAATCCCTATATGACCATGTATATTATACACTTATCTTAGGGACTTAGGATAATTTATTCTCCCTTGCCCAATTAAAAAAGTGTAATGGTACGATCATTTTTCAGTCATAATGTCTAATTCGAAGAAAAACTTTTATATAAGACGAAAAGAGTACAAGTAAACACGTATTGTTATAAAGTTTGAGGTCAATCTAAAATTTATATAGCTATATATATATATATATATATATATTGAACAAATGCAATCAATCACTAAAATAACAATCTAATAATATTCAGAGAATCTGATATATCATAGACAAATAACAAAAAACAACATATGACAATAGCATAATCTTATCTGGAAATATTATGAAAGAAATGTTTTGATGAAATAATTAATACTCTAAATGTCAATGATAAGCAATTTAGTACAAGCTTTTATCTTTTCTTTGATTTCTTTTTTATTTCTTTCTTGAAGTTCTTTTGCTAATAGAGCCTATATAATAATAGTTTAAATTTAAAAAGGGGCTAATTAAACAGGTTAAATGGTTCTATATATAGACTGATTTAAAATGACTTGATATGTTGTCGATTTATTAGGATTGTAGTCAATTCTAATACGATTCTCTAAACCTCAAGTTTTAACCTATTAATTAGTTGGTTAAATCGTAAATTGGTATCTTAACTTGAGTTGTGGTATTGTTTTGATCCCTTAATTCGAAAGATTTCATTTTCATCTCTAATTAAATGGTTCCAAACTCAAATCTAGACAACAATGCTGGAGCAGTTTTCAACTATCATGTGAGTTGTATTATGGCAAACAATATGATTTAACTATTTTTTATATATATAAATTTGTTTTTCTTGCTAATGTGTATGAATCTCATGTGCTGGTAGAAAAAGACTCAGATGTCGACAAAAATTGGAGTTTGACCATTTATGAACTATTTTTTAAATTAAGAGACAATATTAATTATTTTTTCAAGTTTATAAACAAAATGAGAGCAATAATCCACATTAAGAGTCTCATTGATGAGTTATTTGAAGAGTACACTTAGTAACATTGAAATGGTATTACAAAGTGGATTTTTTCAACCGAACAGATGGAGAGTATATATATATATATATATATATATATATTTGAAGGGAATTAGTTACTACAGTAGATATGTTAAACTGATAGCATGCATTTTACTGTTACTGTGTTAGAAATTTCTATCCTTATTCACCTATCTGCTAATAAGCATTTAAGAACATTAAGATTTCCAACCACATTTCAAATCCTCACTGCAAAAACAAAAAAATAAAAAAAGAAATGACAAGTTTTTTTTTTTTTTTTTTTTTTTTTTTTTTTTTTTTTTCTCTCTTTACCTATAAGTATTCCTTCTGTTTAACCATAATACAGGAAATTAAGCAACCAACAAAAACTTACAAATACCCCAAACTATTTCCACACTATGAGAACTTGTTTGTACATTGTGATCATAAATATGAACAAAGTTTATTTTCTAAAAATTCATTTTATCCATAAATGAAAACGTTTAATTACCTCACTGTGAAAATTCACTCTAAAAATCCAATAAAATTGAACCTAATTCTTGCTCATAGCACATTTATCATTCTCTAGCGTAGGTAGTTCACAAGCATGGATAATGGCATGAGGCAAAGCCCCTTCTTCTTCAAATCCCTGCAATCTTCCTCCCTATTATTCTTTCCATCAATTATTGTGCTGCTTCTTTCATCTGATTGAAATAGACCAACAGGGCTGCATTTTTTTTCTCCCTAAGAGAAAATCATCAAACAAGAAAAATGTTTACTTCACACACATAAATTAACGGAACATTACTGGATATATTCGTTGCATCACATAAACAAGATTATATTGATTCATGAGCCTCCTACACATACATCAGTTTTCCCAAAAATTAGTACTCTCTCCCCTTAATGCATCTGTACGCGGCGCACCAGATGCATCAAAAAATTTCTCCAAATTAACCAAAAAAAAAAAAAAAAAAATCTTACCTGAAAAGTGCCATTTTCGTCATCCAGCATGTCGTTGTGCTTCGAATCACTTACCTTTAATGTCAAATTTAAATCCAAGAAGAAATTATTTCATAATCGATACAAGAAACCGCGATGAGGCTGGTAAACAGAAAACAATTTCTCATTTCTATGATCAAATTACCTTGGGGCTATTCACAGGTGAAGAAGCAGTATCTTCCAAATCATCGTAGTAATATTTCTTCGTCCTTTGTTTCTTGACTTTCAATTTCTTGGGGATGAGTTGCTGCTGGCCATGACCAAGGCCACCGCTCATCGACATCGTAGAACACGCAATGATTTCTTGAGAAGGAGAGGCAGCATCAGAAAGCATAGAAGGGCTGCCATTAAAATCACATGAAAAGGAGCTTTTCTGAATATCCCTTTGATCAGATGAGAAATCCACCAAATATTGAGTCCATCCAGATTCCTCAGATTTGTTGAAGGAGGAAGAGCTGGGGGGCACAGGCCCTTTTTGTCCTTCCATGAATTAACAAAAAAACACCAAAGATTATTAAGAGACTAAGAAGATGAAAGAAAGTGATGTGTGTGGATAATATTCATTTGGAGGTGGTTATGGGTTAAAGAAATGAATGTTTCAAAAAGTGGCATGAATTTTTGGGTTTATGATTGTGGTTATAATGGTTTAAGGAGTTTTATGTATATATATAAATGCATATTCATCACTTTCAGGAGCTTATGGATCAAACTTTAGAGTAACCAGAAAATGACAAAAGGATGATGTTAACAAAGGAAGAAAAAAGGGCGGCCATTATAGGGAATCTTGGTTAGGAGAGAAGCATGAATTTAACTAGTTAAATAAAAATCCAGTAGTTTTCCACAGGAAATTTAAAGGGGGAAGAGGGAGAGAACGTGCAAAAAGGCAGAGAAATTTATAAATAATGGTGTAAAGGGTTTGACCTTTGTAGTTGATGGAATTTTCGCCAGGGGGCATTTGGTTAATCGGTGAGAATGGAAATGACAATGAGTTTGACTGCAGTGTCGGGGGGGGGGGTGTGAGTTTCACTTAAATCTAATTATTTGGGTATGATTCCCAAAAACTTATTCCAAACCTATCAACCAAACAACCAGGTTTTCTATTATTTCATTAGTTCATTGCCAAACCCACCAACCAAACGACCCCTAAATATATGATTTTTAAATATATATATATATATGTTTAGTGAGTCATCTTTTATCATTAATTTTTTAAAATTTGCTTTTTAGTTTTTTTATTTGAAAATTGGACATTATTGTCATTGTTTAGGTTAGAAAATTGATTGATTGATAATTAATAATGAAAGAGACATTAAGTAAGCACTAAGCAACTGGCAAAAGTAAATGTTGAAATTCTTGTCTTGTGGTCATAAAAGTTCACTCCAGTTAGGCTTGGAGGTTCTTGAGTAATGGAACCTGATTGGCTGCCGGCTGCTAATATGACCATTTTCATTCACCAAGTTGAATAATATCCCTCTTGTTTAGTTGGGACCATTTATTAAGAAAGAAATACAATAAACAAATTAATAAACAAAAACTAAAAATAACTAGGGAATTTCATATTCGAATTAAACTATTAGCCCGATCAAACCAAACATTATTAAACCAAACCATATTAAGGCACCGTTTGTATCAAGGTTGGTTTGATTCAAACCTTGATTTGGATTGTGTTTTTTAAAATATTAAAATTATATTAAAAATGTAAAAAAATATATTGAAAATGTATCACGTTGTATTAGAATTGTAAAAAAGTTTATTAAAAATGATAAAATATTATTTATAATAAAAGGAGATCTAAATCTTGGTTTGGATCACGTTTCCAAACCGAGCCTAAATAAATGAGTTAGCATATTTGGATTTTGGAAAAATGGTATTTTTGGTCCCTTACGTTTAAGCCTGTTGCAGTTTTTGTCCATTTTGTTTGTTTGTGGCGATTTCGGTCCCTTTTATTTGTCGCTGTGGTAGTTTTAATCTCATTTACCTGTAATTGAAGATTGAATAGGTCACTTGGGGCATTTTTAAAAAATTTATAAAATTTGGGTTAAAATATGTACTGTAAAATTAAGAAGTTGCACTTTTGATACCCTATATTTCTTTAAAAAATTTCTAAAATTGCCTTTTTCCATGCACATTTTTTATACCCAAAAGTTCATTTTTTTTAGTTATACAGTTCATGTTTTAACTCAAAATTTATACATTTTGTAAAAATACCTCAAGTGACATGTTCAACATTCAAGTACACGTAAAGGGGACTAAAACTGCTACAATAACAAATAAAAGGGACCAAAAATGCCACAGATAAATAAAATGGACTAAAAGTGCCACGGACCTAAACGTAAGGGATTAAAAATGCCATTTTTCCTTGGATTTTTTTGTTCCAGTGAATAGTTAGACCGAATTGTTAATTGATTTAATATTCATATTTGAATTTAGGATTCAACCCAAATTAATAACCCAGCCGGGGAAGATGGCCTTTGTTTTGTCCCACACTTACAATTTTCTTGACTATTTATATATGTTTATCCATTTTGAACAGGATTTTGCTCATTTTATAGTTTGTAAAATGGATTTGAATCCTTGGTTCCCTGTTACACGTCTTAATCACTTATTGTAAATATTATATTTTATATTACTTTTTTTAACAATAATATTCATTTTCATAATAATAAAATTTTTGACTAAGGGTTCAACCATTTTGGTGTAGGATATATTTATATTATTTTTTTTGGATCAAACATGCAATATATATATATATATATATATATCTTGTGACACCCCCAGTCCCGATCTCCCTGTTTCACGCTGGAGTCGCGACCGAGATGCCTGCCTGATTCACACCAGGACTCATTCAGGATACAAGAGCACTAATTAATTATAATACATTTATATACTAAATAAAAATGTGATATCTTTTATTTCACTAATACCAAATGTACAAGAGTATATCTATACTATTACAATATTCTCGCCTTAATTACCTAACTTGAACTTCATCATATAATCTTGACGCTTTTCATAACATCGCCCTTAATTCTTGTTACATGCAAAACGTATAAGGGGTGAACTTCCATAAGCTCAGTGAGGTCGCACTGTTAGAAACATTACCAATTATACATTACCGGCATATAACACGTATTTCCTAAGCAAGAAAGGGGAAACACAAAAGGGATAGAAAGAGCACAATCAGCAAGCTATAACGAGGATCTATGTGATCTTTCGTTAAGCATTACTAATTATACTTTACCTGTGTTGGAATAGGCGGCGGACACAATACACGATGTGTCGCCTCGTCAACTACGCGGGTGCACGGAACTAGGTTGCATACCTCGAGATAATACCAGAACTCGACCTCTTCAATCATTGAGTTAAGCACCCAAGCCCGTTGCCAACATGCTCGATCCCAACAACTAAACAGGCTTTGGGGATCCCAAATATGAGACGCATGTAACAAGCAATAGGAAGCACGCAAGTAGCACGTAACATTGCACGAGACACTAATATTTCATGCTTGACACTTAGCTCAGGAATACATGATACATTGCATTCACACGACAACTATTAACAGGTATTTCACTTATTCACGTAACTCAATATTTAAGAACATTTATATAGACGTGGCCTAATAACTACAACAAGAGGCATTTCACAACAGGACTTTGAATAACTATCACACATAAGTATTATCGTAAGTAAAACAGGGTAACTCGTCAGTTACTCATTTAAAATTGTTGACCCCTTTAGTGAGAACACTCACCGTATTCCGTAGATGCTAGCTTATAAATATCCAAATAATCTGCATTTAATTAAAGTCTCGAAATTCAGATTTTATTCCTGAAATAATCTAGGACATATATTTTAAAAGAAAACCTTTAGGAAAATTTAATTTTTTATTTATAATTAAAATAAAATAAGATTTTAGTTTAAATCTTCAAGAAAAACCATTTTTGAAGCTAAAAGCGGTTTTACCCGTAATAAATATCAATTAAAACCGATAGTACTTCTTTTCCAGTTTTTCCAAAATTCTACCTACAGGTTTTAAATCAAAACAACGTTCTAAACATGTTTTCTTTAATTCCTTTGATAAAAATCGTTCCTATAACATATATAAAATATTCCTAACATTCCTAACAATCCAAAATATTAATTTATATAACTTCTAAAATCAAAGATTCAAATTAAAATTCAAGAAAACTAAGAATTTTATAGTTTAAACTTATAGGCACTAAAAATCCAAACTCTAAAATTATCTTAAGCGATTTAAGTTTACCGTTAAATTCCTGGGATTGCTAAGATCCTATCCACCGGATTAGAATCAAGATTCAAGATCGAAATTCCATTTTTCTGAATTTTTTTTTTCCCTATTTCCTCCTTCTCCTTCTTCCTCCTTGCTTCTTCATCCTTATGGTTAACTTCCAATTCCAGTCCTCAACTTCTTCTTCGGTTGAGCCCCAGCTCCAGTTCCTTTCTTCTAATCCCATGCTCCAATTTCCGGTTTCCAGCCATCTAATCCCTTCTCTCCTTTCTTTCTCTGTATTTCTCTCTTTCTACTTCATTACGGGTTTGCTGTTTCTTTTATTTCTTTGTATTTGCTATTTTCTTGTTGTTTTAATCAGTTTGCTGACTACATATGTATATATATATATGGGGCATACTTTTGCAGGAACAAATTTACTATTCACAGGAACATTTTTCTGTAAATAGTCTATTTTGTCCTTTAGCTAAAAAAAAAAAACTAATTGTTTTTCACTATAAAGCATTCATTCTCAGTGCAATCCTCTTCCACCCACCTTTACATTTAACATTCATTCTCAGTTTATTTCATTTACACTACCTATTTATACTCATTCAATTTTCACTCACACGTGTATCTAAATGTGGCCGATAATCACGAGGACGATCCATATTACACTATAAGTAAACAATCTATATATTTTTTTACGTAAAGTTTGTTTGTTAAAAAATTTAAAAAAAAACCCTATCTGGCCCGAGATTTTACCCAAAAAACCCCAAAATGAGCGAGATTTTGACAGAAATCTCGCCATTGCCAAAAAAAATCTTCCAAAATCCCGCTCCCGGTGGGCGGGACCGGGTGGAGGGGGCGGGATTTTGGAAGAAAATACCGCCCTCTATATTTTCTTCCAAAATCCCGCCCACCGGGAGCGGGATTGTGGAAGATTTTTTTTGGCAATGGCGAGATTTCTGTCAAAATCTCGCCCATTTTGGGTTATTTTGGTAAAATCTCGGGGCAGACAGTGTTTTTTTTTTTTTTTTGTTAACAAACAAACTTTATGTAAAAAAATGTATAGATTGTTTACTTACCGTGTAGTATGGATCGTTCTCGTTACTGTCGGCCACATTTAGATACACGTGTGAGTGAAAATTGAATGAGTGTTAATGTGACGTAAAAAGTCCGGCGTATGGATGCTTCGGCTGGCCCAATGAAGATCTTGAACGTTCAGGCCCAATATAGAGATTGATGGACAAAACGGATGAAGCAAAGATGGAAACCGAGCTATGGAGGTCGGATTAGTGAGGACTTGGATCTGTATGAAGAATATTCCGGTGACAAAGACAAGCAATCAAAAAGAAGCGGGACTATTCCCCCTGTGTAACTCCGACGGTCAAGTTAGCAACATGTAAGCAGAAAATGATATTGACCAAGAGCTTAAGAGAAATTGCATCAAGAATGGCTTACCTGAAATGAGTCTGGTGACTGAGTATTTATAGGCTCATCTTGATATATCCGTTGTGCTGTGATGAGCTGTATGCTATGTCCGTTGTGCCATGATGACCTGTACTTCCAACTACTCTCCTTTTTATGATGACTTTAACGTTCTTGTAATAACGGCTATAATTTGGCTCCTTTGTCATTATTGCTCCTGCATATATCAGATTCATAGCCCTACAATGATGTCTAGTTGTCATGCCAATGTTACCGTTATCCCGACCTGACCTAAGCTTTACCGACCTAAGATTTGCTGACCTAAGCTCTGCCTGACTTAAGCTTTACTGATCTAAGCTTTACCGACCTAAACTTTACTGATCTAAGCTTTACCGACCTAAGATTTACCGACCTAAGCTCTGCCTGACTTAAGCCTTACTGATCTAAGCTCTGCCGACCTAAGCTTTACTGATCTAAGCTTTACCGACCTAAGATTTACCGACCTAAGCTCTGCCTGACTTAAGCCTTACTGATCTAAGCTCTGCCTGACTTAAGCTTTACTGGTCTAAGCTTTACCGACCTAAGATTTACCGACCTAAGCTCTGCCTGACTTAAGCCTTACTGATCTAAGCTCTGCCTGACTTAAGCTTTACTGGTCTAAGCTTTACCGACCTAAGATTTACCGACCTAAGCTTTGCCTGACTTAAGCCTTACTGATCTAAGCTCTGCCTGACTTAAACTTTACTGGTCTAAGCTTCCCGAGTTTGGTTATCTTGTTTACTGACCTAAGCTCCTTGAGCTTTGATATCTTGTTTACCGACCTAAGCCTTCATGACCCAAGCTTTCCTTGTCTTGATTGGGCCAAGTCCAATGGCTTTAGCTATTTTTTATGCACATCAAGTGTAAATAGGTAGAGTGTAAATGGAAAAACTGAGAATGAATGCTAAATGTACAGGTGGGTGGAAGAGGATTGCACTGAGTTTTATAGGAGTTTTTAGAAATTGTTTTTTATAACTGAGAGATATTATAAACTTTTCACAAAAAAATATTCTTGTAAATAGTAATTCAGTTCTTGTAAATAACAATTCCGATATATATAAGGGCCAGCTGAGAGACTTGGTTACCAAGTCTCCAGCGGCCCTTCTCTTTTTATTTTAATTAATTAATTAGTTAAGGTTGATAAGATCAGCCACAACTTTTGACTTTCTTTTCTTTTTATTTTATTTATTTATTTTTTCAAAAAAATTGCTCTCAAAGATTTGCTCAAAACTTATATCTTCCTCACTTCTTCTTTTGTTTTATTCTTTTTTCTTACTTTCAAAGTTCAGTCCAAACTTATCTTCAGCTCCTTTCGTCTTTTCTTCTTTTGTTCTATTTTATTTCTTTATTTCATTTTTTTTCTAACGTCACTCATGAGACATATTATAATTTATTAATAATTCTATTTATGTAAATTTCTAACGTTTCGTCGTACCAAATCTTATACGGAATGAGTCGTATTATTTTCTAATATACGTTTAAGCTAATTTTCTACATTTATAAATTTTAGAATTCCTAAATTATTTTTAATCTTCCTAATAGCTCAAAGCTTGGCTTTAATAAGATATCTCAACTCTATTTGATTATTCTAAAATCGTAATTCTACTTAAAGATAATTTCAATAAAGAAATTATTATAATTTGAATAATAAAATCTTACGTTAAAACTCTTATAGAAGTCATATGACTTTACGGCTGTTTAAGATTTAAATATAGGATTAAAAGTACGGGCTCTTACGTATATAATTGCATTAAAATCTAAGATTAATGTAAAAAAGAAAAGTTTAAATATTAAAATTAGGCAGAATGTCAATGAATATCATTGGTAAAAAAAAAGTACAAAAAATAATATTTAAAATGAGCTATTAAGACGTGCGAGAGAAAGGTAATAGGAAAGAGTAATAGAAAATCAAAAACTTTGTAAAGCTGTGGAAGATATTTGGATTTATTACATATGTTGGAATCCACTGTATAATAACACAATTATATATATATATATATATATATAAATATTTGTATTTTTTGTTGCTAATTTAAGCTGGCCAAGGAGCATGGTTTTCTTTATTTGGGGTTGAATGCAACCTTAAAAAAATAACTCAAATTTTAATTTGGTGATTTGGATTAGTTTCTAACTAAAATGGTTTGGTATCTGGGGTTTGTAAAAAAATTCTCAAAAACTAAATAAGCATTAAGTTATATTCTACCCGAATGAAAAGAACCAATAAATATATGAAAGACACTTTTTTTTCAAATAAAGTGATTTCATTAAAGGCGGTAGAAATCGTACAACCACGGTTGAGGAAGAGAAAGTTGGTGGAACAATCCAACGACAATTTGTGTTCGACTCGTGTACAACAAATTGTGAAAACTTGTAGGCAACAACATTGCATAACCTCTTAACCTAAAACACACTTATGGGAGGCAATCTATCTAAAACATATCTTGCTTGATTGATCCAATGCGAACAATCTGCATGCGCCTGCATCTCTCCCCTTGCGGAAAGAACAGCCATGGCCGAGTCGCCAATCACTATCACATAACGAATCTTCAACACTAGTTTTTTGACCCCTTTAATTTTGAGTATGTGTATTTCGTTGTGGTGTGAATGATATGCGGTTGATTTCGGCTCTTCAACACTGATTATTTTGGTACTGGTGTTAAAAGTCGCGGATCTTCAACACCGGTGTTAAATTTGAAACGCAATAAAATTTTATTTTACAGCATATAAATTAAATAAAATAACGGTAGGAATACTGTGCAAAATATTTAAAAAATCAACTAAGTATAAATTTTATATAATAAATGTGCAGTAATATATATATATATAATACAGTAATATATATATATATATATAATATATACTACAATCTATTATTTTCTACTACAATCTAAAAGCTACATATTTTACATTTCATCTTCCTATTCGTCCCTTACAAATAAAAAAACACAATAATTTATTTTCGACTACAACATAAATTCTATACTCTTCTACATATTCATCTTCCTGTTCGTCTTTTACTTCACTTTTAACTCTTCGTCTTTTACTTCACATTCAACTTTTCGTCTTTTACTTCAACTATTTGTCTTCGTATAAGCCTCTTTTACTTTTACGTCACAAGTGGGAGAAAGACGGTGAAGATAACTGGTATAGGTTATTTATCTAAGGAATCACCCTTGCGCCATCCTTCCTCTTCATCATAGAAGCAGTTTCCATCACTTCTACCTCTCTTTTATATCTTTCTCCTAGTCTTTTACCGTGTCACTTTCCTCTTCGAAAAGCTGCTTCCATTTATCGCTGCTTGAGAGGTCGCTTATCCTCTCTAAAGGCCATTGCCAACCTTGGACTGGCATTTTTCATCCTACATATTCTCTGACATTCATCAGTCATCGTGCTCGATAGAAACACTTATCTAGGGGAGGAAAATATGAAAGTATGACTGAAAAACTGAACCCCAAAATGGTAAATGTGGCTTTGAGAGCAACCAAAGGCTAGTGGGAAAACGAATTGATGCCAAAATTGTAGTGAATGAACTAAGAATCCGACAAGTTCATTCACGGACTTTTCGGCCACTAATTTTCTTCCCTTTACAGCCATTATAGCCTTAGGTTGCTGTCATGCCCCACTTCCCAATTTGGACTTAGGTTATCAGTCATACTTCTATATTTTCCTTAACTAGAATTGAGGTATTTAAGTACTCTAGGAGGATGATGGAAGAATGATAGTAAATATGTGTATAGCAAGAGCTCCAAAGAGCTTTAAACATATGGCAACGAATTCCAAAGAATTGAAGCCAAGTTAATGTCTTATTGAAGCCAAGTTAATGTCTTAAACTCTCTTTCTTTTAAGTTTTCAACCAACACCCACGTAACGCAGGGCATGGACATGAACAGTATCAAGGCGATTTTCTGGGCATAGAGGGCTAAGAACACCATTTCACACACTTTTGGCCAAATTTGGGGCCATGTGCCCCGGTGTGGAATGTGTATGGGCTACAACCCCTGAATTTGTTTTTCAATCGCTACTGGACAATTTCTAGTACCATTAATATATTTTACGCTTTTTATGTAAAGAAAAAATGTAAAATAAGAACAGAAGAAAAATAGTTCAACAAACAAAATAGTGAAAATTTAAAAAATTAAAATTATAGCATTGTATATTTTAAGAAATATATAAACTTTATTGCTCCAAAGTATAAAATTTTTAAATGCATGTACAAATTATGATAAAATAAAGTGAAATGGCAAGAATGTCTTTATTTGCTTTCTAAATGATTGACTAGTACTCAAATAAGGCGCACAATATGTATCTAGGAAATACAGGAGGGCAAAAGATGTATTTAAAAAATAATGAGAACAAATATCAAACAAATTAACAAACACAAAGTGTTTAAATTTAAGTCATAAGTGAATTACAAAGTTTAAAGTCACCAAACCTGCATAATTATTTTTGAACTTTACATAACAAGAATTTTGTTTGAATGTAATAACTGCTCATGCGACACTAAAATCGCACATCTTAATATCTCATACTAAATATTATTTGTTATATTTTTTTTTTACCGCCTAATTTTAATATTGAACTTTTAATTTTTCATTAATCTTATATTTTAATATAATTTTATAGTATTTTTTGTATATTGTAATCTCAAAATATTAAAATAAATATACTACACAAAAAAGTGAACTCAAAGTCAAAAAATTTATATGATGAAATGAATATTATTGGTAAAAAGATTAATATAAATGATGTGACGTAAAAAGTCCTGATCTGGATGCTTCGGGTGGCTGATGAAGATACTAAAGGTCTAGCCCAGACCTTAGAAACTGTGGCTTAGATGGGTGATGGTGTAGGTCGGATTGTTGATATGATAGCTTAGACTAACTGTCTTCTTGATGAATCCGGCAATGAAAATAGGAAACAAGAAACAAGCGGGGCTATCCCCCTGTTCCACTCCGACGCTCATGTTAGCAAAGTATAAGAATAAAATGTATTGACCAAGGGTTGAAGTTCATAAGAACTTGCGTACCTGACTTAGTCTAATGCCTGAGTATATATAGCTCACCTGGCCTTGCCTCTTGCCTCATTCTAAACTGGAGCATTTATTGCATACCTGATTTGCCTCATTCTTTAATGACCCCCAGCTTTATTGCTTTGGTAGTGTTTCTGGACATTTATGGCTCGGATAAGGCTCCTTCACCATTATTATTGTGCTTAACTCCTGCATGAATTTAGACCCAAATTCCCAGCCCTTAATGTCGCCTATTTATTTTGTCATTGTTACCGTTGGTCCGACCTAAGCTTTCCTGGCTACTTCAATTGCTTACCGCCCCAGGCTTTTCTTGGCTCGGTTACACCTACCTCATACTGAACTAAACATGGATTTGGGCCTTTCATACTATTGTCTTCCTGTTACTTAGATTCTCTCTTGCCTATTGGGCAAAGTCCACTGGATCTAATTATGCACACCAACAAGCCCCCTCAGTGGTGTGTTTTACCAAAATGAGCTAAAACATGATACTTACCAAGATAGCCCCTTGCTGACTCTAGCCAAAGACACTGCTGTTTTTTTTTAATATATATATATATATGTATATAGCCCAAGCCCTTTATGCCCCCCCAGAGAATAAATAAGGTCTTACATTATGTATTCGATGTCTACGTGCCCGACCCATACGTATCCGACCTTAAGAATCCATGCCCCGACCTAAACAAATTTTAGATGCTAAGCTTCAACTGCCCCTATCCGACCTAACATGGTTTTGATTGACCTATTGGCAACTGTAGCTAAGATAAATAAAGCATGATGCTAAGCTACTAAGATAAATACATACCTCCATAGCCCGATCTAGAAAAGTTTGAGCTATACTTGGATGGCATTTGAAAGGACATGCACGTGATTCTACAAACACAATGACGGTAACACGATCCCGACATAAGCGGTTCAACTTCCCACGTATTGCCTTATTTCTCGTTCCCACTTTTTTAAAAAAACATTTGCCTGCCTTTTCGATTCAACTTCTCTTTTTGCCAACTGCCGTGCCGTGAGCATTTAAACCCCAAAACCGTACTCTTTGCCTTTATGCTCTCAGAAATTCCTTTTACTTCTAAACTGTCTCGTGCCTTCTCCTTCCTTACAACCACCGCCGTATCTCCGCCGTAGTTGAAGCACCTTCCATGGCTGACGAGAGAAGCTCCGCTACCGGCCTCCTCCCCGTAAACCCTGCCAAAGGTTAGTTCCTTCCTCCCTCTCCTTCACCTGCTTTAAGTTCTAAAGCTACATTATGTCAGTCCCTTTCTAGGCCCAAATCTCTGGGGCGTCTAGTTCAAACCACCATCTCCTTCTGACCAGCCACCGTAGATCAGTCCATCCCGACCGAGATAAGCTTTGAAAATCTATTAACTATCCCCTTGACCACGTATGCTCTAGCTACTGATAAAAACTCGTTGCCGGAATCTTCCGCTCTTCCTGACAGTGAAATTATGCCAAAATCCGCCGCCCCTGTAATGCCTCTGGCAGTTATAGCCACCCCCCCCCCCCCCCCCCTTTAGATTTTACCAGGATGAAATTGCCAGTGAGTTAACCCTAGAGGAGTTAGAAGCCCTAAAAACTGCCCATTACTTCGACCCGACCATTCTGACCCGGTTACCCACTGTTGAAAAACAAGTTGATAGTGCCTCTGATGGTTGGATTGCCATCTATGAACAACACATAAAATCCTAGCTAAGATTCCCCGCCCTAGCCTGCTTTCCCGAGCTATGCGACCATTTTCATGTTGGGCTGAGCCAATTCATTCCCAATGCCTTTAGATTTTTAGTTGGTTTCCTATGTGTCTGCTCTAGATCTAGTGTCTGACCTTCCCTAGGTCTGCTTCTTCAGTACTATAATATCTGCCAATATCCCCTAGGGCTGGGTTGGATAGCCTTGCAGAAAATAAGAAATGGACCTTCACTGATAGCCGACTTCCGCGACGCCATAAAAAATTGGAAATCTCGTTTCTTCATGGTGAAGGCTGATGAAGTCGACCTACCTTGCCGATGAAAGAAGTTAATGCTGTAGAAGAGTCAAACCCGAGAACATCCGACACTATACAGATGTCTCAGTGCAAAGTGTTGGAATCCTTTGCTCAGAAACATAAATACGCAGTCTTTTATCCTTCAGAGGCCTTTTTAGTCTAGGCTGGGGTAAGCTAAGCCCCTAACATTGAGGGTGAATGTAATAATTTGTGCCTAAGCCTTAGCTACGGAATTGTGGTTTTAGGTCGGTTCTGCTTATATCTTTGTGTCTTATGTTGCAGGTGGGTTTAGTGGCTTTGGAAAAAAGCAGAAGTCTAGCCGTCAACTGATTACCACCTCCAGCTCTACTCAAAAGCTTGCTGCAAAAATTGATCTGACCCAAGAAGGGGAGAACGCCGACCCAGAAGTCTCTCAACCGACTAATGCCATGATTCCCTAAGCTTCCAAGAAAGCTTGACCGACCTCCGCAAAAATCCAAACTGCCAAGAAAGCCAAGGCTCCCCAGACTAACCTTGGCTAGCCTCTGCTAACGGGTCTAACCTTTGGAGCTGAAGTTCCCAGCCTAGATGAGTTGCTAGGCCTGCTTGACTTAGGGACCAAAAGCGAATGATCATTTTGAGGGATGTAAAAGAAAGGCCTGCTTCCTTAGCTCGGCTCATATACCAGCCTCATTTGTTAGAACCCTATTTTAGAGACCTTATGCCCTACACAGAGATAATGAATGACTCTCATATTTCCTTCAGGGAAATTGTTGAGGCGAACAACCCAATAAAGCAAAATGTAGAAAGGATGAATGACCTGGCTAGGAATGTTAGCCAGGAAGAAGCCTTGATTGCCACTCACATCAAACGGGTAAGTTCTAAATTTTGGGCTTACTGCTTGAGATACTTAGAGGCTTAAATAATAACTGACGCCATGAATACTTTTCATTGTAGGTCGGAGTCAATTATGGAGCTACAGCAAAGAGGACCATAGCTCTGGACATTCTTTCACAGAGTTATGAGCAAGAAAGGCTGAAAAGGTCGACTGAGGAAATAGATAACCTGAGATGAAGCTTGGCGTGGAATCTAGCAAAGTCACTGACCTCCAATAAAAAAATACTGAGCTCTATCAGGAAAATCAAAAGCTTGGTACTAAGCCAAGCAATTGGGAGACCAAGGCTGGAGGACTGGAGGTGGAGGTCGGGAGCCTGAAGGAAAAGGTCAGAAACTTGGAAAAGATGCTGTAAGAGGAGAAAGAAAGGTCGGCAGAGCTGCTGAGTCCAGCGGAAGTGGAGGAGGCACGTCATGCCGCAGTAAAGGCTTTCAAGGAAGGACCCCTGATGGAGCTGATGAACTGCCATTTCATGGAGCTGATCCAGTGCGGCTACACCTTTTGCTGGGATGAGACAATAGGCTTCAGGTCGGTGGAAGGGTTGCCTGAAGAGTCCCTTGCCCACAAATCCTTGCTGGCTCCCGTTCAGGATCCTTATGATTTGGTTGATGAGGTGAAGCAGGAATGCCGAGACATGGTCATACCACTTCAAGAAGAGGCTGAAGAAGGAGAGATTGCCGACCTGGGTGACTAGGCTGACCAAGAAGCCACTTCCCAAGCTCCCCCAGCTTGAGTTTTCTTGAATTTTGCTTATAAAATAATTTTTCCTATTTTTTGGTTATTCTTTAACTGTTTTTGTTGGGCCGGCGGATGGGTTTTCTAGTATATAACTGCTATAAATATTTTAAGTTGGTTTTTCCATTATGGTGTTTGCGCCTATACGTAGTATTTTCTTAAGTGTACTGTATTCCAAACTTGAGGAACTAACTTGCCTTGTAAATCTTGCGAAACATATAACTTCCCGTAGACCGAGCTTTCACTACTCAATAGGACCCTTCCCAATTAGACACTAGCTTTCCTTGATCTTGTGGCTTACTGATAGCTCGGTTTCGCAAAACCGAATCTCCGGGTACAAAAGCTCGATGCCTTACTCGTGCATCAAAATGTTATCGAACTAAATTCTTGTAGTTTACCTGATGTACGTAGGATGTATCTCAAACTTCTTCCAACAAGTCCAGGCTAAGCTTCAGATTTTCTTGATTTTGATCTCTTTCAAAGTGAATAACCTAGGCTGCACTATTCTGTACTTCTGGGGGTGTGACTGTGTTAACCCCGAAGGCTAACTAAAAAGGAGTCTTTCCCGTAGTGGACTTAGGTGTGGTTCGATGACACCACAATACGTGAGGAAACTGCTCCACCCAACTCTTACCTTTATCCTTTAGCCTGGTTTTAAGTCCATGTAACAAGGTCCGATTAATGAGTTCCACCTGTCCGTTTGTTGGAGGATGAGCTACCAATGCAAAACGTTGCCTAATTCCTAATTTTGTACATAATGCTGTGAACTCCTTGGATTCAAACTGAGTCCCATGATTCGAGATAACAAGTTAGGTATACCAAAGCGACAAACAACCTGTCTCCATAAAAACCGAGCCACGGTGCGTCCTGTAGTATTTGTTAATGCCTCAGCTTCTACCCACTTAGTAAAATAATCTATGGCCACAACTAGATACTGGCAAGAACCGATCTTAGGAAATGGACCCATAAGATCTATCCCCCATTCTGCAAAAGACCAAGGTGCTACTAATCTCGTAAAGCTAGACGCTGGCAACCTATGAATTGGTGCATGATGTTGACAACTAGAACAATGTTGAACATACTCTGCTGCTTCATGAAATAACCGGGGCCAATAAAATCCAGCCCTAATTACTTCTTTTGCTAAATTTTGAGCCCTAATATGGGACCCACAATCTCCCTGATGTATTTCCTGAAGCACAGTTATTGCTTCCCCTGGTCCTAAGTATTTTAAGGAAGTCATAAAAAAGGCTCTTTTGTATAGATACTCTCCAATAATCTGATAATATTCTGCTTTCCTTCGTATTCACTACGCCTCTTTCCTTAATTCAGGCAACGTGCCATCCTGCAAATACTGCAATAAAGGAATCCACCAATCCTGACCTTTGAATATGGGTAAAACTATGGTCTCGATCGTACTCCGGGTTTGCACCTCTTCTACCAAAACCCTTTTGGTTAAGTGAGAATAGATTGAAGAAGCCAATTTGGACTGCGCATCTGCATTTGTGTTTCTCCCTCATGGGACCCGCTCTATAGCCCATTTCGTAAAAGTTTGCAGTAAATGTTATACCAATGCTAAGTACTCTTCCATCTGCCTATACTCTCCCAAAATTTGTTTGACCACCAACTGTGAGTCTGAACAAATTTTCAGGTTTTGGATCCACAGTTTACGAGCTAATTTTAGGCCGGCTAGCATGGCTTCGTACTCCGCCTCATTATTAGTGGCTAGGAATTTACGTATATGTAAGCTTCTCCTGACGGGCAGGTGAGAATGAGACCAGCGCCCGTCCCTGACTGACTAGAAGCACCATCAACGTAAATTACCCCCATGTATCATCGCCTTTAATAATCGATAAAGGAAGCTCGGCTCCTTGTGACGAAACCTGTGAAGCCTCTTGGGTATCGGATATCCTCTCTGCTAAAAAATCAGCTAATACTTGGCCCTTAATAGCAGTTCGAAGCGTGAAGGTAATGTCTAAGCTCTATGGCCCATTTAGTGAGACGACCTGAGACTCCAGCTTTTTGTAAGATGGATTTAAGCGGGGCATTGGTATAAACAGTAGCAGGATGTGCATAAAAGTAGGGTCGAAGACGCTGAGTAGAGTGAACTAGAGCCAAAGCCAATTTCTCCAGGTTGGAATAATTCTTCTCTGCAGCCTGTAAAACTTTGCTAACAAAATAGATGAGTCTTTGAACCCGATTATCATCTCTAAGTAAAACTGAGCTAATCACAGATTTAGTGGTAGCTAAATACATGTATAACCGTTCTCCAGGAATTGGCATGGTTAAAGACGGTAAAGAAGTTAAATAGCATTCTAATTGTTCAAAAGCTACCTGACACTCTGGAGTCCAGACAAACTTATCTGATTTTTTCAAAATGTTAAAAAAGGGTAAGGCCCTCTCTGCTGACCGAGCTAAAAACCGATTTAAAGCAGCTAACCTACCTATCAATTGTTGTACCTCATGGGTTGACCTAGGCAGGTGCATTTCTAAAACATTTTCTACTTTTTTTGGTTAACAGAAATACCACCCTCGAAAACCATGTAACCTAAAAACTTACACGAGGTAGCCCCAAAAATGTATTTTTTAGTATTTAAACGTAATTTATACTGAGCTAATATTTCAATTGTTTTCGAAGATCAAGTAAATATACAGATTCATTCCTACTTTTGACAAGCAAATCATTAACATATGCCTCTATATTTCGATCTAACTGTTTCTTAAAGATCTTACTAACTAAGCGTTGGAAAGTAGCCTCAACATTTTTTAAATTGAAAAGCATAGTAATGAAACAATAAGTACCTTTGTCTGTAATGAATGATGTTTTCTCTTCATCCTCCTTAGCCACGAAAATTTAGTGATAGCCCTTGTATGCATCCAAAAAGTTAAGAAAGCGAAACCCAGCTATGGCATCGATCAAAATGTCAATTAAAAGTATAGGGAACCAATCATTGGGGCAGGCTTTGTTTATATCTGTAAAATCTATGCACATACGTCATGTGCCATCTGGCTTAGGAACTAACATGGGATTAGCTAGCCATTCAGGGTAATCCGCTTCTCGATTAATACGTACCTCCAACAAAGTGTTGACTTCGATCTTCACGTATTTACTGTGTTCTCCCTCGAAATTAAGCCTCCGCTGGTGAACCGCCTATGACTAGCATCAATGGATAACCTGTGTTCAATGATATTTCGAGAAATACCAGGCATATCTTCTGGACCCCAAGCAAAGACCTCCGCAAACTCACGCAACAAGTTAAGTAAATCATGCTCTAACTAAGGAGATAAATCAGCTCCTACCTTGATTACCTTATTTGGGTTGGCAGCCAGGGGAACGGCCTTGACCTCAACTCAAGCCTTAATGAACCATTCTGATCGACCTGTGGGATCTTCCTGGTCAGTAATATCAATAATGCAAGATGTACTGCCCTTGGGAATAACTGGTGGAGCTCGTGATGCGGGGGTCGACGGGACCACCTGAACAATAAGTAAATTGGAATGCAACAGCACCTATTCTTTTAGCGAAGCTGTATAGCATTGCTTAGCCTGTTTAACATCGTAACGAAAAGAAGCCACGCCATCCATGGTAGGAAATTTCAAAAGCATAGCATGGTAGAAGCAATGGCCTGAAATTGATTTAATCCAGGCGGGCCTATGTACACATTGTAAGGTGATGGCTCATCTATGACCACAAAATCTATTATGTACGTTTTAGCTGGCAAGCTATTAAGGTGACTGGTAGGCTTAACTGCCCTATAGGAATAACATGGTGGTTTCCAAAGCCAATCAAGGTGTTCGCACCGGATCTAAATGGGCCTTATACAACTGACATCCTGCTAGTGTCTTTGTAGTGATTATATTACTAGAGCTACCAATATCTAATAATGTCCTACGCATATGAAATTAGAAATGTAACAATCAATGACTAGAGGATCATCACAATTATAAGATAAGAAATGGTCACTGTCATCAAAGGTAATGACCGAGGCCATTGGATTTGCCTTACGCTTACCTAGGATACCCTCCCTCTAACGATATACCTGTTTTCTTTGGTGGTTAGAATCACCTTGGGTCAGCCCCCCAACTATTGTGTTTACAACTCCAGCTATGGTTGGGTCGGCACCAGCACCTGCTTGAAAGGCACCGGGGTCGGGTTGAGAGCACCCCCGGGCAAAATGACCAAGTTCCCCACATCTCTAACATGCATCAGGCGGCTCCCGCCCAGTGGAAGCTGGATGCTTGGGCAAAGGAGCCACTTGTGTATATTGAGGTAACTTCTCAGGCTGGATAATTTTTGCTATTTCGGAAGCTAAATCCCTGCAATCGTTAGTGTTATGACCAATATGCTTATAATAATTACAATACCTACTGGGATTTAGCCGATCCATAAGGCCTGGTATGGGATGAGCTGGAGGCAATAATCCTTGATGCTGGATGGCCGTATATATGTCCGCCGGTGGCACGGAGAAGGGCTCAATCACCTGCAATGCATTAACACCGACTCCAGTCCTTGGACTAGCATTAGTAGTACCCACAAAGTTTTGCCTCTTCCCCTCTCCAGGTTAGGAATGGGGGAAGAAGCCTTACGCTTACCATAAGCGTCAGAAAGCCCTCTCTCTCGTTCCTGTTTAATTTCCACGGCATCCTCAGTAACAACAAAATTTGTAACCGTAACCATCATTTCAAAATAAGAATGCGGGGTTCTAATAGCTAGTTCAGTGGCTAAAGGTCCTGAGCGTAATCCATTAATGAATGACGCCATCATGGTTCTATCATCTTTTTCATGACACTGCCTAAATTCTACATTAAAACGATTTATATAGGTCTGCAACCCTTCACCCTCATTAGATGAGAAATGGGTTTAGATAAGATTTTATTGCCCCTAAAATTAGCTAATAATAAATCCCCAAACTAATTTAATGAATGAATAGAATTACGGGATTAAGTACAATACCAATTGATTGCCTGACCCTTGAGGGTGAGGTGAAATGTTATGCAAGGATTAGCGTCAGATAGATTAGCGACATCCATCACACTCATGCATTGTATCCAATGAGCTATTGGGTCGGTAGTGCCATCATACTTGTCAATCTAACGTAGACCTTTGTAGCCTGTTGGAAATGGAGATGTCTGGATGTCCCAGCCAAATGGATGAAAAACGCAAGAGGTGGGCCCGACCCGTCCTGGCTGAGCAAATCCAGATCCTGGCACGATTAATTGTCCAGGTTGGGCATACCCCATCTGACTTGGCTGAAACCCCCCATACTAGGATAACTAAGCAATGAACCCTCGGCTGCTAAACCTCCAGCATTAACCCCAGTATAATAACTTAGATTGAACAAAGGAGGACACCCAGAAGGAGGCTGTAGAGCTCGGCTTGTGCCCACACCATAATGTTGAAATTGGGCCAAATTTGACGGGACCATAAATCCGGGATACCCTAACTGACCTCCCTCAGGACCAAGCTGACCTACCTGACCTAACTGACCCCCTATCCCCCCCCACCCCCCAGAAAGAGGGAAATGCAAACCCGAAGCAAGAATGAAACCACCGGGCTGAGTAGCAAGAACTCCAAAAGGACCCGGGAAACTAGGGTGAACATGAGCATAGGGTAGGGTAGTGTAAATAGGAGGAGCGGCAAAGAGGTCGAGAGGACCAGAAATAGGATTAGAAAAAGAAAAGGGGTAAGCCCACCCAGGGTAAAGAGGATAACTGGAGGCTAGACCGAAAAATTCGGGTGAAAGAGGCAGGCTGGAATTCAGATCTATAGTTGGGCCAGCCATTGGGTAGGATAGAGCAAAACTAGCACCATGTGCAATAGAAGTAACAGGCAAGGAAACTGCTGAAGTGACCTGAAGATATTCAATAGTAATGCTTTCAAGGACTACTGCAGTGACACTAGAAACAGGAAGCCCTAAGCTAGAAGCAGGGGTTGCCCGAGGGCTAGGGTTAGCAAAATGAAACAGATGAGGAAATAAACGATAAAACTTCTCTCGTTCAGCCTGCTCTTACTGAGGGGTGAGGGACATGGTGGTGGAACCACTAAAGTAGAAGACCTGGCCGCGATTGTGGTAACGGGCGTAATAATGGTGGTGGGAACCACAATAGTGGTGGTGGCAACTGTTGGAGCAGCGGTGGAAGCAGTGACAACGTCAATAGAAGAAGCATCTGCTACTGAACATTCTTGTGTCATGACTCCAACAAATTTCTTTGAATTATGGAGAAAATTTGACGAAAAAAGAGTCAATCAAACGTTTCCACAGATGGCGCCATTTGATGTGACGTAAAAGGTCCATATCTGGATGATTCGGGTGGCTGATGAAGATACTAAAGGTCTAGCCCGGACCTGGGAAGCTGTGGCTCGGATGGGTGATGGTGTAGGTCGGATTGTTGATACGATAGCTTTGACTAACTGTCTTCTTGATGAATCTAGCAATGAAAATAGGAAACAAGAAACAAGCAAGGCTATCCCCCCTGTTCCACTTTGACGCTCAAGTTAGCAAAGTATAAGAATAAACTATATTGACCAAGGGCTGAAGTTCATAAGAAATTGCGTATCTAACTTAGTCTGATGCCTGAGTATATATAGCTCACCTGGCCTTGTCTCCTACCTCATTATGAGCTGGAACATTTATTGTATACCTGATTTGCCTCCTCCTTTAATGACCCCCAGCTTTATTGCTTTGGTAACATTTTTGGACATTTATGGATCGGATAAGTCTCCTTCGCCATTATTATTGTGCTTAACTCCTGCATGAATTTAGACCTAGATTCCCAGCCCTTAATGTCGCCTATTTATTTTGTCATTGTTACCGTTGGTTAGATCTAAGCTTTCTTGGCTACTTCAATTGCTTACTGCCCTAGGCTTTTCTTGGCTCGGTTACACCTAACTCTTACAGACCTAAACAGGGATTTGGGCCTTTCATACTATTGTCTTCCTATTACTTAGATTCTCTCTTGTCTATTGGCTAGGCCCACTGGATCTAATTATTTTTGTGCACACCAATAAACATAATATTTATAATTTATTAATTATTTAAATGTGTAACAAAGAAAGTAACAAAGAGGTGTAACAGACCGGGATCCAAAGTGCGAGAACGGAGTCCAATGAGGTTCGAATCTTAGTTTCGAAATGGGCACATAATGTTTGCGTAAATTAATGGCTTGGTCGTCGATTAAAGAAAAGGGGAAAAACCCAAATGAATGAAATGAATTTACCTAAAATTTAACTTTCACCAAATCAGAAAATTAATAGATAATTACATTAGAGAGATATGAATATGGCAAGCTTCAATTCGGTAAATTTCATTAAGAAAATGAACAATTAATCCCTTTTAGTGCGTAGTAGATAAAGTTTGAACCCCTATTGTTGCCAAATCGCCTAAACACAGTCAACAAGCACAAATTTTGGAGGTTAATTTGATCGTTAACTTAAACAATGCAATTCCTTAAAGAATCCACCAGGCTTATAAATATAGCGTTATGGATCTGATGCAATTCATCTAGCCAACATCCAAGTTAGTTGCAGAATTTTTGTTTTCCCTTTCTTTTGTCTTTTGCCTTAATTTCTCTTCTTTCTCAAAGTCAGTACTGATTCTGGTTTCTCAACGAACAGCCATGGGAGATTCAGCTTATACTTGTTCTGCCATTTATGGCCTTGATCTTGGGGAATCAGTTTCATTTGGGCGTTTCATTTCGGAGGGATTAGCTTCCCAAAAATGGTCCAGCTTTTCCCACAATCGTAATGGATACGTTGAGGAAGCTGAAAGGTATGTTCAGCCGGGTTCAGTTGCCCAGAAGAAGGCTTTCTTTGAAGCATATTACAACCGAAAAGAGCCTATTAAAATGGTCAGTACTCCATTACTCATCCGGCAAGCAAAAGCTAATGCTAATCATCCCACAACGGAGGAGGAAGAAGAAGTTGAGGACTCGAAGCGGACAGGTTTCGTGGTTAAAAATGAACAAGTCATCGAGCTCCATTCAGTGGTGGAAATTAAGGGTCCGGAATCAATGACATTAGGTTTCGTGCCTAAAAATGAACAAGTCATCGAGCCCAATTCAGTGGTGGAAATTAAGGGTCCAGACTCAATGACAACAGGTTTCGTGGCTAAAAGTGAACAAGTCATCGAGCCCGAGGCACTGCCAGATCAAATCCGGTTATGGGTTGCTATTACTGGCTATCTTTTCATTGCCATCATGTTCGTGAGCCAGATCATCGCAAGTGTCATATTCCCTTGTGTATTCCGGCTATTTTACAAGGCGTTTCTTGATCTCTACTTCACAATTCAGCGCATTACCAAAACACTGCCTCACTCTTTGCGATGTGATTTAAATCGGAGACTTGGTGGGAAAGAAGTACGCACGGTATATTCATCTACCGACGGCGGCGGCAATGATGGTGGCTGTGGCGGTAGCATTCTATCTAAGATCGTACTTTGCAACTGATATGTGTTGGGTGTTCGATTTTATTCATCTGGCAGAAGACAACAGGGCCACCAAGGCTGATGTACTTGGACCTGCGGTTGCTTCTGGATTGATTTGTGGAGATGGCATTGGCCCCATTCAAAATTACTAATGTATGTTAATTAGCAAATTTAGTACTCCCTCGATTTCATTAAAAGAGTTTACGTTGACAAATGTACAATTTATTATAAATATTAGTGTACAACATTATAATAATAAATTTGACACAACTTAGTCCACTTATATATCGTTACTTTTTGAATATGGACTAATTATATATTACATATGATTATATTAGTAAATGTATGAAGAGTAAAAAATTTGAAATGGACTTTTCAAATAAAACAAAAAAATATTTTTGAAAATAGATATTTTTTCAATAGAACAGATGAAATACTACATATGTTTAAATGTAGTGCATTGGTGGTACATTTTAAGTTTTTTTTTTTTTCTCTTCAATATCTTGTGCTGCATTATATATATCAAGATATTGTCACATGGTGTCGTATAAAAGTTGTCCTTAAGTTTTCTTTTCCACTCTTGTTTTTGTTTTTTTTTTTTTGTCATTAAATAAACTTTAATTATTTACAGAAGTATTTTTCAAAATAACACAAATTTAAATTATATTCCTATAATACTATTCTTTTGCCATGTCGACTATGAAATGTCAAGTTAAAAGGCACTTAATACTTCTAATTGCAACATCAAATCCTCCGTTAATGTAAGATTCTATTAACAACAAATTTCTTCGATTGGCATTTTATTAGACCTTAATCAAGGGTCATTGTGTTGCTTATTACCACATGTTTTCTAGTATTAATGGAAGTCCTAAATTTGGAGGACTTTCCAACAAAAAAAAAACAAAAGAAAAGAAGACAAGACTTGGTACGACCTTTCGTTTAATATAATATCGGTATAACCGCAAGACCGCCTTGAACCAGAGCCGGCCCTGGCAATGTGCAAAATGAGCGATTGCACAGGGCTCCTCAAGTTTTTAGGGCCCCTAATTTTTGAAAAAAGTTTATTTTTTAACTAAAATAAATTTTATTTTTCATTCCCATTTTTATAACTTTACATTAAATTTGTGAAATGATCAAAGTTCAATTTCATCAAATGTACATATCTTTATTTTAAGGGCCCAATTATTTTATCGCAAAAATTGTATTAGACCTTTCAGATAGTCCAACGGCATTTTTTAAGAATTGCTTTCTATAAACATACGATATTTTTCTTTTTAATACGCGAGTATTGAGTTTAGCCTCAAAAGGGTAACGTGTGTATTATAAAGTATCACACATAACCTCACATAATGTACCACTTATAGCATGGATCTTATATCGAGTTTTGTTGCTGATGTATCATCTCTTTCTAACAAATAAATCAATAAATATCGCTTGTAGTGAAAAAAAATAATTACAGATTTAGGGTTGAAGTATTGCATGAAAAAAAAAAAAGTATCTAGTTACATGTTTAAGAAAAAAAAGAGATAATATTTTTTGTATTGAAACAAGAATATCAATTTTAAGGGTAAATTTTATGCCTAGATAAGGTTTAGGAGGAGAGGGTTTGCCTAATTTCTTGCATGAATATTTTCATTGTGTGGAACTTTATGAAATAGTGGTGTCTCTAGCATGTGTTATAAAGATTTAACACCCAATTCTATTAGATTAATTGAGCAATTGCAAAGATACTTCTTGCATACAAAAAATTTCCCAATATTTTGAACTATTGTAGTTAGGAAGTACATAACTTGATGCATAATTTTGCATGATAAATGGTGGGCCAAAAGGCTAAATAAGTTACAATATTCATCCCAAAAATCATATTACACAACTTGAAAAGGTATGATAAATGTACTTTGGCATCATAAGCAAATTATAATATTACATATCTTGGATCTTTTGAAAGAACAAAAAGAGAATTTAATATAATGTACATGCACCTTGAAATCCAACGAACACACTGATGGGATCTTTGATCAATCATTTTAGGACTTGAGCCACTAATCTCATTGAAATTAATTTTGACATGTTAGCTGGACTATATGCACTTGTATGTAAAGATCCTTATCATTGGATTTCACAAATTCACAAATGCATGGCTCATTTTCTCCAATGAGGTTCACTAGACAAAGGTGTTTCCAACCACCAAAGTACCTTGCACAACGATCTTTCCGTACAAGATACGACTTCCACTCTCTTCCTCTAGGGTCACAAAGGATTATCTCTGATGGGAGATCAATTTTGAAGGCTTTAATAACTCGAGCTGGGACAAGCTGCAATATTTGTTAATGAGAAATCAAAAGAGGCTAAATAAAAGGGAGGGGGATTCGAAAGAAATGTAATGCTTGCCAAGAATTTTGGAATACAGTATTTAACATAAGTTTGTAACTATGTAATTTTTATTTAAATTATTTTTGTAGATAAAAAATATGACGATTAAACTAGCAAAACTTTTAACGTTTATTTTCCTTCACATGAAAGAACTATGAAAAATTTGTTTCTGAAAAATAATGACCAATATAAATAGAAAATTCAAAACTTACCAATTTATTTTTCATCAATGGTGTTATCTGTGCCATAAAATATGAATTTTCTGGCTGAACTAAGATACCGGAATTGAAAATATCAAAGCCAAAAAGTTTAGCTGGTTTCCTCCTCTTATATGGTCTGTCTCTTGCACCTTTTCCTACAAAAATGAATAATCCAATTATTAAATTGCATAACAAATGTATAGATCCTAAGTTGAAATGAGAATCAAACATTAAGGATCATGATAAAATGTCAAAAAAATTCAGACTCACCAGTGTTGTTTTCATCTTTAACTGCAATTTCACTCCCACCATCATCTAATGTTTCTTCTTCATTTTGTTTTTCCGGCATCATCTTCATGATTTTCATCCCCCACTTTAACGACTTTATGAATGAAATGTCCTACTCCTTTCTTGTCACAATAATTGCGCCCTAGTAATTATTAGACCCATCAAATTTAAACACAAAGAAATCTCCCGGTTCCACTTTGTTTTGTCTGACAAATCCTGTCCAACCGTCACGAAAACAAGTTTCCTTGTGAAAATTTCCAATCTTCACAGGCCATTGGTCTCTTAGTAGTGCCGCACTTGATAACTTTCCTTCCATGTATCTCGCATAGGCCAAAGGAATTTTCTGCAATTACATTAGCTGTCAAACATCACCTGTATAGTTCTTAGTGTCAAGTCTTTAACTATTACCGAAAAACTATTGAAAAAACTTGGAAACAGCCAAAATTCAAAAAATTAATTGACTATATTGATATGATATAGTTGATATTGTGCAATATGTTCATATTTCCTTAAAAAAAAAAACAATATGTCTATTATATAAATTCAATGGTGCAATGTATCTTATTGAAAACTGAAGAGGGAAAAGTTTAATTAGGATTATTATATTTAGTAACACCCTCTTCACCAATTTCTTTTTCAATCCAAACATATACATTAGGGTGCATTTAGTGCACAAGAACGGAAATTAGGTAATGAGTAAGTAATTTATAAAATTAATAGTCGTATAGTTAGCACATTTAGGAATCTAATCATTAATATGTTATTTCATCTAAAATGCAATATAAGATTCATTTAATTAAAGATCATTCATTTCTAAATACGAGATACTCCTCATTCTCATTCTCATTCACATTCTCATGTGCCTAACCAACCCTATGCGTGTTTAAGTGCATTGATTTATCCTGATCCGATCCCCTCCAATCTGTTCAAATCAAATCACCTTTAAATCCTGATCCAAAAGAACTAGGTCACTGACAGATTGGATTGCACCATAAACTGATCGGATCGGACAAGTTTCTGTCCAAAACGATCCTTGTTTTCCTTTGACCATTTTTTTAAAAAAAATTTTAAAAAATTTTTCTTTCCTTTTTTCTGGACCCCCCCCCCCCCCCCCCCCCCCCCCCCCTTCTTTCTTTGACCATTTTCGCTAACTTAGAAGCACTTTTTTGTTTCTTTTCTTGGTCATGAGTAATCCAACCTACTCATTTGTCACCCGTAACAAAATAAAGAAAAAAATTCAAAATATAAATGAATATAAGAATATGTTTTAAATAATAGTAATGTTAATAAATTTATTTTTGAAAATTGGGTAAAGGAATCCTCACTAGTTCAGGGTAATAAAAACCATCCATTCTCATCCCTTAAGCAAATAATAAATAAATAAATAAAATTAACATTAATTTCAGGGTTTTTTCCCTCAATATTTATATTGGGGTCAAAAATTACCAAAATAGACAATTTTTTTTTTTCATTCCCAAAGTATAAAAAACGAAGTTGGGAGATTCGTTTTCATCTGAAAACGAATTTCGCAACTTCGTTTTCTTCAAAAAAAAAAATCCATGGAGAAAACGAATTCCATGAATTCGTTTCTTCATGGAATTCGTTTTTTCCTTATTTTTTTTTATTAATTTCAAATTAATTTTTTCTTTTTTTTTTTATTAATTTCATTAATTCAAAAGAACTCCCGTAATTCATTTTTGAGTTGTTATGAAAAAAAGGCAAAATATAATTATATAACTGAAATTTTAATTTGTAATTTAATAAAATTTTAGAGGAAGTAATTTACGGCATTTTTTGAAATGGTGGTCAATTACCTCTGTCTTCTTTATTCTCTCCATTTTCTATATTATCGCGTCTGCCTAATCCCACTAGTATTCCCTATGCAAGCTCATTTAAACTAAAAATAATTAAAAATGGAAACATCAATATCGGTCTAATGTTATTTCTTTTTGAGAGAAACGAATTTATGAGTTTTGTTTTTAACGGAATTAATTATTTTTAAAACATAAATGCGTGACTAAATTTTCAAAGATAAATAAATTCCCCAAATTCATTTATACGGAGATTTTATGTATTTCAAAAAATGCCGTAAATTACTTCCTCTAAAATTTTATTGAATTACAAATTAAAATTTCAGTTATATAATTATGTTTTGCCTTTTTTTTTTTTAACAACTCAAAAACGAATTCCATGCATTCGTTTTCTTCGTTTATGTTTTTTAGTAATTTCATTAATAAACGAATTCCATAATTAATTTTTTCTTTTTTTGCTTTTTATTAATTTCATTAAGAAACGAATTCCACTAAAATAATTTTTAAAATAAATAAAAATAATTATATTTAAACGAATTTTAAAAAAATGAAATAATTATTTTCATTGAAAACGGTTCACCAACATGTTTCTAAGTTTTTATTCATTTTTAAAAAATAAATATCATTTAATGAAAAATGAATTTTAGGGCTTTCGAAACGAACCCCCGTAAATCGTTTTTGAGTTGTTATAAAAAAAAAAAAAGGCAAAACATAATTATATAACTGAAATTTTAATTTGTAATTCAATAAAATTTTTGAGGAAGTAATTTACGGCATTTTTTGAAATACATAAAATCTCCGTATAAATAAATTTGGGGAATTTATTTATCTTTGAAAATTTAGTCACGCATTTATGTTTTAAAAATAATTAATTCCGTTAAAAAAAAACTCATAAATTCGTTTCTCTCAAAAAGAAATAACATTAGACCGATATTGATATTTCCATTTTTAATTGTTTTTAGTTTAAATGAGCTTGCATAGGGAATACTAGTGGGATTAGGCAGACGCGATAATATAGAAAATGGAGAGAATAAAGAAGACAGAGGTAATTGACCACCATTTCAAAAAATGCCGTAAATTACTTCCTCTAACATTTTATTAAATTACAAATTAAAATTTCAGTTATATAATTATATTTTGCCTTTTTTTCATAACAACTAAAAAATGAATTACGGGGGTTCTTTTGAATTAATGAAATTAATAAATAAAAAAAAGGAAAAAATTAATTTGAAATTAATAAAAAAAAAATAAGGAAAAAACGAATTCCATGAAGAAACGAATTCATGGAATTCGTTTTCTCCATGGATTTTTTTTTTTTTTTTTTTGTTATTATTGAAGAAAACGAAGTTGGGAAATTCGTTTTCAGATGAAAACGAATCTCCCAACTTCGTTTTTTATACTTTGGGAATGAAAAAAAAATTTGTCTATTTTGGTAATTTTTGACCCCAATATAAATATTTGGGGAAAAAAAGGATTTTTTCCCCCAATAATCAAATAGGTGCACAAAATTACAAAAATAAGCAAGAATTTTGTTTTTTTCCGGATCTATAGAAAACGAATCTGCCAAATTCGTTTTTCCAAAAAACCGAATTTGACAGATTCGTTTTCGGTAAGAATAGGGAGGGAAAAAAAATTAAAAAAAAAAAAATTCGGAAGAAAACGAATCACGGAAATTCGTTTTCTACTTGAAAACGAATTTCCGTGATTCGTTTTCTCTTTGGTTTTTCAAAAAGGAAAACGAATTCGTTGAATTCGTTTTCTATGGAATTCGATTTCTGTGAAATAGGGAATTCGTAGTGAAATTAGGAGAAAAAAAAAACCCAAAGCCCAGCAAAGAGGGAGAAACGCGAAACCAAAACTGCTGCTCTGGCGACCGATTCTCCAATTCAGCGCCGCCGTCTCCAAGCCCTAGACCGTGAAAGACGAAGCCGGGCGCCGCCGACTCGACCCATCCGGTTGACCGCCTCCATTGTCGTTGAATTGAAGCTTGGCCGACGGAACCCTAGCTCCGAAATTAGTCCGGTTACCAGCAATTCCGGCGGATTAAACGATTTCCCCTTCAGTTCCGGTGGGTTCTGGCAGACGTCGGTCCGAAAACTAGACGGACAAGCAGGTTGGGTAAATTTTTTCCATCTTTTTTACATTGTGTATTTCAATTTCAAGAGAGGAAGTTTATCGTATATAATGTAGGTAAACTTTCGTGGTGACACCCTCCCCCATCATACTTAGTCTCTCCTAGTTTGTTTCGTCAAATATGTGCATGAATGTGTGATAATTGTGCTAATTTTTCTTGGCTGCGTTCTTGACTTCATTTTGATGCTTTTTTTAGCTGTTTCTTCTTGTTTCTGAGGTTTATTGGTTTCTGTAAACCTCTGAGTTCAAACGAATCTTGGATATCAAAACGAATTTGGTCTTGGTTATTTCGGGAGGTTTGCTGATATTTTCACTTTGAGGATGCAACAAATTGCTGGAGTTGCTAGCTTTTAGTTGTTTGAGGATCAACTAAGAAGCATTCGAACCTTTATATTCTAACCACTCCGTAGTCCAATTTACCATCTCCAGTTCTGAAACAATTTCAGCAATAAACTACCAACTAGTTCTCTTTGTTCTGGATAGTTTTTTATGTTTTCTAGGTTGTTTTTGAACTGGAATTCTGAAATTTGGTATGTATTTTTGTTTTCTGGACTGTTTTTTAACTGCAATTCTTACATTTGGTCTGTTTTTATGTTTTCTGGACTGTTTGTGAACTTTAAATTTTTCTGTGCTGTTTTTTATGTTTTCTGGACTATTTTTTTCTGAACTTTAAGAGGCAAGCAAGACACAATTGGACAAAGATTGGTGAAATTTTTACATCCTTAGTTAGTATGCTTTGCTCATTCAGGTTTGAGTGCTCTACAGTTGAGGTTAATATGGCATTGCTATCTTTATCCAGGTGGAAGAGCAGGAGGAGGTAACGAAGCTTCAGTCAGCTGAGAATAAAACTTGAAATCCGTCTGTCAGGAAAGCCTTGGAATAAACAGGTAAAGAAGAGGCCAATTGCTTCCTCTTTTGCATAATTGTGATGTGTAATTTATGTACACAGAAGGATGAGTTTGATAGCTATGAAGTATAGTCTTGACTTCTAGCACCAAATATCTGTTGATGTGGATTGATTACCTAGAAGCATGTGATTTTTGTTTTTCTTCATATAATTTTCTTTCTAAATCTTCATAAAAAATATTCTCAGAAATATAAGTCACAACAAAAGGATAATCTTTTCTTTCTACAGCTAATTATAAGTACCCTTACTACTTCTCTTGTTCGGATGATAATCCCATAAATGGCACTGCCAATGGAGCTTCTGTGGAAGTACCATTGGACTTAGATAGAGAGAATGGAGGAAGGGAGGCTTCTACATCTGATGGCAATGGCCAGACATCTGCTGTGCCTAAGTCATTGGGTGATGGGTCTCATCCACCTCTGGTGCGAGGTGTAGGCTCTCCAGATAGAGTACGATTCCAACTACCAGGCGAGGCGCAGCTCGCTGAGGAAGCTGATCGTCTGTTGGAAGGACTCGGGCCTCGCTACACTGATTGGTGGGGACTTGAGCCTTTACCTGTTGATGCTGATCTTTTACCAGCAGCTGTTCCTGGGTATAGGAAACCTTTTCGCCTGCTTCCTTATGGTGTGAAGCCCATCCTAACAAATGATGAAATGACAAACTTAAAGAGACTTGGTCGTCCTTTACCTTACCACTTCGCTTTGGGTGAGTGTTTTTGAAGTATGTTATGTAAGCTGGTTAACAGTTTTTACATCTCTGCTCTCTTCATTTTGTTTCAGGCAGAAACAGAAATCTTCAGGGTTTGGCTGTTGCAATGATGAAGCTATGGGAGAAGTGTGAAATTGCGAAAATTGCCATTAAGAGAGGAGTCCAGAACACCAGCAGCAAATTGATGGCTGAAGAGCTGAAGGTTTGTCATGATTGTAAAAATTTCTTCATCCAACTTTTGCCATTTGGTTTGTCCAGGGGGCTAGCATAATGCGCTTTATGGTTTATTATACATTTGAAATTTCTCTTACCGCGTTGGTCTTTCTACGGAGGACTTATTCCGTCTGCAACTCTTTCCACTGACATTTATTTACTCAAAAGTAAATTATTGCAGCTCCTAACTGGAAGAGTCTTGCTTTCAAGGGATAAGGAATTCATTGTCCTCTATAGAGGAAAGGATTTCTTGCCAGCAGCTGTTTCTTCAGCATTAGAAGAGAGGAGAAAGTATGTTCTTGATAGTGGAAGACATGGAGAGGCTAAAAACTCATGGACGGTGAATTCGAACGGTGAATTCGAAAGACAGTACACAGTCAACCTGCAGGGATGAAAATGAAGATACAGAAGGACAGAGATTTCAGATTGTCCCAGTGCAAAGGCATCAAATCTCAGCTGAAGCAGCAGTTGAGAAAACTAGTGCTAAATTATCTAAGGCATGTTTCCATAAGAATTAAAATTTCAACTGTTTTCATCGCTTGCCTTTTCATGGGGAAATTATGTGTTCTTCGACAGGCCATTTCCAAGAAAGCCTCAGCAGAGAAACTTCGAGCAGAGCTGGAGAAGGAAGAAAGCCTTCAAAGACCTGAAATAGATAAAGAAGGTATTACTGAAGAAGAACGGTTCATGCTGAGGAAAGTTGGCTTGAGAATGAAACCTTTTCTTCTGATGGGTAAGTATTCATGATTAAGAATTTATAAAGGGCTTGCTTCTAATCTCTCCTGACGAAGAATGATAAGTTAGACACAAATTGTGTTTGATCTTTTTGGTGTATACTAATTCCTGCCAACATTTTATGTTTTTCATGCTCAGGTAGAAGAGGAGTATTTGATGGTACCATTGAAAACATGCATCTCCATTGGAAATACAGAGAATTAGTGAAGATTATAATTGGGGGAGGAAGCATTGAGGAGATCAATGGGATAGCACGGACACTAGAGGCAGAAAGTGGCGGAATCTTAGTAGCAGTTGAACGAGTCAGCAAAGGTTATGCTATCATTGTGTATCGTGGAAAGAATTATAGTCGCCCTGCTTGTTTGAGGCCTCGCTCTCTTCTTAGGAGAAGCATTGAAGCGTTCCATAGAGGCGCAACGCCGCAAGGTAAAGTTTGGGTCTGTTCCCACTGTTAGTTTTATAATCAGAATGCACATGGGGTGAAAGAGGAACAATGTTTCAACAAATTATCTATTTCTTCACTGATATTATACAAGAAATTATGATTGTATAGTTTTTTTGTTTTTTAATTTTAATTTTGAATGCAACTGTCTTTATGTGCCTTATTCTCTTTTTTCTGTTTGCAGTCTCTCAAACTACATGTTCTGAAGCTTTCACAGAACATAGATCAGTTGAAGCTTCAATTGGTGGGCTATTTCTTTCAGCTAGAATTATTTGTGCAGTTGAATTATGTATGATGTTTTGGTAGGGATGACAATGCTTTTACCTGGAACAGGCCAAAAATGAAGAGGCAAACAAGACACAATTGGACAAAGAATTAAGATCTGAATTGGTGAAATTTTTTCATCCTTAGTTATTAGGAGCATGTAAAGTAGCATTACAAAGGTTTATTCTGTTAACTTTTTTTGTTAGATCTTTACGCCTATGGGTGGATTCCCATCAAGTTATAACTTGAAAGAGTGTTAAGTATTAGGAGCATGTTCTTCCTTTTATTATGTTTTGAGTCCATTATTAAGGCATCTTACGTTTATGTATTTCACATTTCCTTACGACGAGATCAGTTATTCACAACCTTTACTTCTCTTTCTGCTTTACCTTCTTTACTTCATCTAATTTTGAGATTATGCTATTCTCTTATTGTATGGAGGTTGTCAATTTGAAACTGGTTGGTTTGAAGAGCTGCAAGTGAGCCCATCTGCTCACTATAACTCTATTAAATATTCACTAGTGAACCTGAAGATTGCATGCTTCACTATCAGAGGATTGACTCTGTATAGGTAATTATTTTGGAATTGACTGGCACATAAACATTAAGTGACAGAGAACAATTAAGTCTGGTATATAAAGCTAAAACTAGACGCATAAAGATAAAAATTGGCTCCATCCAATTGATGCTCAAGTAGTATGAATTCTTTGTTGTAAAACACCTGTGGCTCATCATATAATGTATATGTACTTTAAGCCAGGTGCTGCTACTATTTTCTGGGACCAAATTCATTTATACGAAGATTTTATATATTTTAAAAAATGTCGTAAATTACTTCTTCTAAAATTTTATTGAATTACAAATTAAAATTTCAATTATATAATTATGTTTTGCCTTTTTTTAATTTTTTATAACAACTCAAAAACTATTTACGGTTGTTCGATTCAATTAAAATAATTATTTAATTTTTAAAAAATTCGTTTACATATAATTATTTTTATTAATTTTAAAAACCATTGTAGTGGAATTAGTTTCTTAATGAAATTAATAAAAAACAAAAAAAGAAAAAATCAATTATGGAATTCGTTTATTAAAAAAAAAAAAAAAGGCAAAATTCTTTTGAAAAAAAAATTAATAAAAAAAAAAGCAAAAAAAAAATTAATTGAAAACGAATTCCTGGAATTCGTTTTCAATTGAAAACGAATTCACGGAATTCGTTTTCTTTTGAAAACGAATTCCATGAATTCGTTTTCAAAAGAATTTTGCTTTTTTTTTTTTTGGTTTGTTCGGTTGAAAACGAAGTTGGGAGATTCGTTTTCAACTGAAAACGAATCTCCCAAATTCGTTTTCAATAGTTTGGGAATTTCAAATTTTTTTTGCTTATTTTGGTAATTTTTTCCCCCAAATTGAATATTAAGGTAAAAAAATCGGGAAAAAAATCTTAATTTCAAGTGGCAAAATTGATTTTCTTAAAAAAAATTAAGTTGACTTATAGTGCAACCTGTCGAGTCAACATAATCGATGAAAATATAGAGAAATCAAATCAACAATAGCCAAATGAAAGTTGTTCAAATTAGTGTTGTCTAAATAAATAAATATATTTAAATAAAAAATATACTAATAATGTATAATATACATATATAATACTGTATCCAAGATTTTTTCCCCCAAATATTTATATTGGAGTCAAAAATTACCAAAATAGACAATTTTTTTTTTTCATTCCCAAAGTATAAAAAACGAAGTTGGGAGATTCGTTTTCATCTGAAAACGAATTTCCCAACTTCATTTTCTTCAAAAAAAAAATCCATGGAGAAAACGAATTCGAATTCGTTTTCTCTGAATTCGAATTCGTTTTCTCTGAATTCATGGAATTCGTTTTTTCCTTATTTTTTTTTATTAATTTAAAATTAATTTTTTCCTTTTTTTATTTATTAATTTCATTAATTCAAAAGAACCCCCGTAATTCATTTTTGAGTTGTTATGAAAAAAAGGCAAAATATAATTATATAACTGAAATTTTAATTTGTAATTTAATAAAATGTTAGAGGAAGTAATTTACGGCATTTTTTGAAATGGTGGTCAATTACCTCTGTCTTCTTTATTCTCTCCATTTTCTATATTATCGCGTCTGTCTAATCCCACTAGTATTCCCTATGCAAGCTCATTTAAACCAAAAACAATTAAAATGGAAATATCAATATCGGTCTAATGTTATTTCTTTTTGAGAGAAACGAATTTATGAGTTTTGTTTTAACGGAATTAATTATTTTTTAAAACATAAATGCGTGACTAAATTTTCAAAGATAAATAAATTCCCCAAATTTATTTATACGGAGATTTTATGTATTTCAAAAATGCCATAAATTACTTCATCTAAAATTTTATTGAATTACAAATTAAAATTTCAGTTATATAATTATGTTTTGCCTTTTTTTTTAATTTATAACAACTCAAAAACGATTTACGGGGGTTCGTTTCGAAAGCCCTAAAATTCATTTTTCATTAAATGATATTTATTTTTTAAAAATGAATAAAAACTTAGAAACATGTTGGTGAAACCGTTTTCAATGAAAATAATTATTTCATTTTTTTAAAATTCGTTTAAATATAATTATTTTTATTTATTTTAAAAATCATTTTAGTGGAATTCGTTTCTTAATGAAATTAATAAAAAGCAAAAAAAGAAAAAATTAATTATGGAATTCGTTTATTAATGAAATTACTAAAAAACAAAAACGAAGAAAACGAATGCATGGAATTCGTTTTTGAGTTGTTAAAAAAAAAAAGGCAAAACATAATTATATAACTGAAATTTTAATTTGTAATTCAATAAAATTTTAGAGGAAGTAATTTACGGCATTTTTTGAAATACATAAAATCTCCGTATAAATGAATTTGGGGAATTTATTTATCTTTGAAAATTTAGTCACGCATTTATGTTTTAAAAATAATTAATTCCGTTAAAAACAAAACTCATAAATTCGTTTCTCTCAAAAAGAAATAACATTAGACCGATATTGATGTTTCCATTTTTAATTGTTTTTAGTTTAAATGAGCTTGCATAGGGAATACTAGTGGGATTAGGCAGACGCGATAATATAGAAAATGGAGAGAATAAAGAAGACAGAGGTAATTGACCACCATTTCAAAAAATACCGTAAATTACTTCCTCTAAAATTTTATTAAATTACAAATTAAAATTTCAGTTATATAATTATATTTTGCCTTTTTTTCATAACAACTCAAAAATGAATTACGGGAGTTCTTTTGAATTAATGAAATTAATAAATAAAAAAAGGAAAAAATTAATTTGAAATTAATAAAAAAAATAAGGAAAAAACGAATTCCATGCCATGGATTTTTTTTTTTTTTTTTGAAGAAAACGAAGTTGGGAAATTCGTTTTCAGATGAAAACGAATCTCCCAACTTCGTTTTTTATACTTTGGGAATGAAAAAAAAAATTGTCTATTTTGGTAATTTTTGACCCCAATATAAATATTGAGGGAAAAAACCCCTGTATCCAAATTGAAGTATCTTATGAATAATATCTAAAGCATTTAATATTTTAAAATTATTATGATTTTATGTTTTGCTTCTTCTTTAGTCGTCGCGGCCCCCACCCCCTTCTTCTATTTCCTTTGTCTTAATTTTTTAATTAAGTCACTCCCACCATTTTCTTATCTTTCGTTTGTCAATTTTCTTCCGTATTCGTTTCATTTTAAGGCTTCTCCTCCATTCTCTCTTTCTCGCTACTTCATCTTTGTTTTTTTCTCTCACTATGAGTGGTGGGAGTGGTGGGTTTGGAGTGTGTTTAAACCCAACTTTGTGGGTTTATTCTCACTCCTACTATCCACATCACAAACCCAGCTATTGAATTCAAGAGATGGGTTTGTGATAAAATTGCGGGCCCCGCTGCTGTGAGCTGCACTCTCCACAAGCGTGAGCCTCACACACGAGCCCCACGATTGGTGGCCTCTCTCTTTTTTCTTTTTCTTTTTTTTTTTTCATAATTTTGTGGAATGAGGCTCTTTTTTCTCCCCCTTTTTTTTTTCCTATACCCTTTAGAGACATGTTCTTTTTTTTTTTTTTTTTATTTGTTGAATGAGCCATGCAACGGTTCTTTTTTTTTCCTATATCCATGGTGTGTTTATTTAATACCTTTTTTTTTTTTAATGTAATGTACTTAATATAATATTTTACTACTTATCTAATTTTTTTATGTGGTTTATTGAATTATGTAATTTTACGGAATTAAATATTTTAATAAATTAAAATAAATTTATAATTGAATATAGTTAATAAATTAGAATTAAAAAGGCATAAATAAATGTATATAGATGTGTTTATTAGTAGGACCCGTACTGAAGTTGCTTTTCTGAGTTTATTGTTATGAGGGATAAGTTTATAAAAGTGGGTGAGTTTTTGCTTTTGATGTGGCGCTGATGTGACATAATAAAGTTGATTTTGCAACTTTACCATTACCACTACCATAATTCTTGTAAAAATCCAAAATAAAAGCTCGAGGCTGATGGGTCAACCACAGGTTATGAGTCATCCCTGAGTTTTGACCAGTTTTTGATGAATTTGACTAAAAGCGAGTTCGGCTTAAATTCGACTTGCTAAAAGATCCATATCACAATTAACATTGTAAGAAATTAGATTTTAAAAAAAATAAGTGAATTTATAAAACACAAATTAAATGGATTAGATCACATCACATTAGACCACACACATATCTAATCCAAAACAACAATACTTGATCTAGTTAATCTAACCTGAACAAAATTCCACGAATCAAATAAACCTCATTTCATAAACAACACCATAGAATAATATAAAATCAATATATCAACTCAACTGTGAAAACGTAAATGAAAACCACCTACCATTCTGGCGATGCAAGTTTGAGGAAGGAATGGCTTGAGAAATGCAACACACTTGTTTTTTGCCCCACTTTTCTCTTTGTGCTATCCATTTCTTCGTCTCTTCGTAGCCATTTTTGGATTCAACTGAGAATGAAATCAATACTTAATGCTAAAATGACCACATCTTCCTGACACCAACTCAAATGAAATTCACCTTAATTTCTAATATTTGCAGAGTTTGAAAACATATAAAAAGAGAAAAGATTGGGATATGAAGAGAACGGATCCAACTATACATAAGTGGCCTATGCTTCATTGATTTTATATTCGATAATATCTAATCTAACTCATTTCTCATTTGATTAAAAAATAAAACTTTCTAGATTTATACATGGTAAATTTCATCTACCTATATGAGGTTTTAATTTACTACAAGACAATCCCTTATGTTTAGGAAAAGATCCAGTCAAACATGTTGATTGGCTAAGCATTACGCTTCAATAGCCGGCGTGGTGGTTAGTATCCAATAAAAACTCTCCATGTGTATTTTTCGTTAGCCAAAGTCATGTAAGTAAAGATTTTGACTTCTGTTGCCAATTGTCTCTATTTTGAATGGAAAATATAAATTGCCACAAAAGTGGTTAAGACTTGGGAAGTATCAAAAATCAATTGATTATCAGCTAATCTAAAGCCTAAAAGTCGAATAGCTTTCCTATTGAAATGTTTTTGCAGTTAGACCTAATTAGAGACAAGGTGCCTTCTCTGTCCAAAATTTATCCTAGGATGGCAAATCAGTGTCCGACCTACAAATACTGCCCATCCTAGTACGAATCTCATCCCATAATTTCCTAGAACACACAACCCTCCTTCATTGATATTCGTAACCAAGTTCACCCCGCCCATAGCCATGGAGGATGATCTCCGACGTCTGTATGCCCAACTCAACATACGAACATACTCACCCCGTGACGTAACGTTGTTGGACTCCATTGAAAAACCATCAACCCACCAAACCCAATTCTTTTTCCTCACGACAATAATCGCCCCCATCAATAAGAAGAATATTGATCGGGCAAATTAACTAGGGGTGATAACAAGCCGAACCGAGCCGAGCTTTGACGTGTTCATTTATTGTTCATTTATTTATCGAGCTTAAAATCTTGTTCATGTTCGTTTATTTATTAATCGAGCCGAGCCGAGCCGAGCTTTGACGTGTTCATTTATTGTTCATTTATTTATCGAGCTTAAAATCTTGTTCGTGTTCGTTTATTTATTAATCGAGCCGAGCCGAGCTTGTTCATGTTCGTTCTCAGCCCTAAGTGTCATGCTCATCTATTTATAAGGAATTTTCCTCCTAAATCTTCTCTCATTTCCGATGTGGGATTAGGTGAAATTCACCTCAAAATTGTGAAATAAAATAAATTTGGCCTTGTGAAGATTTAAACCCTAGTTCCCTTACTTCTTCTTTTGATGTCTTACCACTGCACTAAATTTATTTTCATGTTATATGTATGAATGATAAATTATATATGTATTTTATCCTTCTTAAAAATTGTTTTTTCTTATCGAGCTGTTCACAAACGTAATCGAGCCGAGCTCCTTTTTGTTCATTTATTGTTCGTTTATTAATCGAGCCTAAAATTTTGTTCGTGTTCATTTATTATTAAATAAACGATCTCAAACCGAGCTTTTAACGAGTCGATCCCGAACTTGTTCGTGAACGTTCGTGTTCGTTCTCAGCCCTAAAATTAACAGCTTAGCTTGAGAAGGGTAAAGTACCCTAAACAAGGTAGAAAATGTATAATTATTACACTAACCATGTTTTGTGTAAATTAGAAATTACAGGGAGCAAGACGAAAGTTGTAGAATAAGTGCGAAAACAAGAGAAACATGCCCAAATTCGAGCCACGTCAATCAAGTAAGAGAGGAATCGCTGGATCCAGGTGAACATGCTTACTGGCCTCAATGCAGTCGTAACTGGCCCTTTTGACGGAAGGCGCGCATCAAAAGAAGAATCCTTCATCGGATCCACTTCCACTATTCTGCCGGCGCAAGAAAATTCCTTAAGGCAACAAAGATTCACTTCCATAATCACAAAGATTGTAGATTCCACTTCCTATATTGCGAAGATTGCCAATTCCTCTTTTGAAGGGACGAGTTGTCTTATTTCTCAAACTTCTTTTATTCCTTCATTGCAATGCTTACCATGTAAGACCCTGGATATCTTCCCATAAATCTTAGGGTTCAGCATCAATTTAGAATATCTCATTCATTAAGTTTTTAGCGAGAAACGAATTCCAGTTAAAGTGGCAGCAGAATTTCTTCCAAGATTCTTAGTAGTTTTGTGAAACTGTTCAAATGTAAAGCACACGCTTCCGCAAATTTGATTATAAATAAGCACATAGCTAGGACGTTCACAAGCTAAAACATGGATATCCATCTTTAAAGTTCCAACAGTATGAAAACTATCACTACAGCAAATATACAAATGTAACCTGAAAGAGAAAAGGAATGTATGAAAAATGATAAAAGAACGCATTGATTCTGTAGCAATGACATTTTAATATGTAGCAAAATTATCAACAACAAAGGCAGGTTTTTGTTCCCAGTAAGCTGTAAAGATGATCTTTAAGCTTCCCTCAATGCTCTCCTTTGCTTTTCAGATTTTAATGCTGCTAAATTTTGTTTGTGATGCAGGAATTTAATGACAAATATGTAACCAAAAACAGGTTTTACCTCTCAAATCCAACAAAGCATTCAGGATGGAGCATTTGCAGATGGTCTAATGCCATCTGTGATAAATGAGATGAACCAGATCTGTATAACCAAAAGGCAGGGCCTGCCCAAAGGGCTTGAAGGGCCCAAAATACTAATATGTATAAGTAGGTTCAATTTTTTAAAATTTTAGTTTTAGGCCCAAGTTAATTTTTATGTGAAAATTAAAAAGTATAAATATAAAAGTGGCCCATTTTTTTTTTTTTTTCCCTTTCATTATGAGAGCCCAAAATTATTTCGTAAACGTTTTACTAAACCTTTTTTTTTCCTTAATTGTAGTTTATTTCGTAAAAGTAGGCATTCTTTTCCCGTCTTTGACTCTTCTCTTCCCGTCTTCATCCCATCTTCTTCTCCAAAACTAGGACTTTTCTATTCTACCATTGAAATTTAGTTTCCCTTATACAAGTTACAAAACTATTGAAATTAGTCTTTCAATTATGAGATTTTGCTATTATGAGATTTTGCTATTGAATAGCACAAACAAGGGTTTTTTTTTTTTTTTTTTGTAGGTATGTCTTAATTTTTTCATTCTTTATTTTATTATAGTAAATTTGTAATCGGTTAAAGGAAAGGCCCTTAGGGAGGGGTCCGAGGAGAGACGGTTAAAGAAAAGGCCAAAAAGAAGTGCATGTCTTAAATTGCTTTGGGAGATTTAAAAAATAATAATAAACTGTGGACTGGACTGGACCACTGGTGACCGAGAGAGAGGAGGGGGTGGCTGCTGCATGCACTTCTTTGATTTAATTAGAGTCTAAACTCTAAAGAGAGCTTAGAGGGGCTAGAGAGCCAGAGAGGGGAGACTGGGAGTTAGGGGACTGATTGACCGAGGGGTTTTTTTTTTTTTTTCACTTTTTTTAGTTTTAAATGGAGTTAGAACATAGAAGCTTCTACTCCTCTACGTCATCAATTTTTAAGCTAAAGTTGTACGGTGGTACAATAAGTTAGTAACTAAAGTTGTCCTTGTTTACTGTTTTTGTTTTTTTAATCTTTACTTTCATAATTTTCATTCTAGTTTCTGTTTTTGTAATCACTAATGATTAATGGAATTGAATTATTTCATATTTGGATTTCAACTTTTTTTTTTTAACAGGTGCTTAAAGAACCAATACACATTGATATTCATAATTAACATTTATTCCAAGTGATATTGTTTCTTTCTTCACAAATTGACTTAAATATCATTTGATCTTCTTGCTTTTGTGTCGTTGTACATTATAATTGATGTGATTTTGTGCTATTATTTTATTATAATTGTTGTGATTTTGTGTTGTGATATTATGGGGCCTAAAAAACATCTTTCTGGATATGAGAAAAGGAAGAAAAGAAGAAAAGTAGAGGAATTGATTGAATCACAAATATGTGCTATTAATAAATTTTTTTGTTAAGAGAATAATTTTTTTTGTTCTGTTTAGGGGCCTCTTTTTATTATTTTGCACCGGAGCCTTATAAGTGTTAAAAAGTGTAAGGACCGACTCTGCCAACAGGCGTTGAAGGACACAGAGTTTAAATTTTGTGGACTAAACTATCGCATCAAATATGCAGAGTAACCTTGAAGAGGAACATGGATCAAGAATGATACATATAAGCACACAGGAACTTCACTGCATGTCCAGAAGAAAAACCAATTAAACCTCGTCAATAAATGGGTTACTATGATTCTTGAGAATATGGCTCTAAAACAAAGCTTCAAAGCTCAAATAGTGAACAAAACCAAACTGTGTACAACCCAGATTTTAAGCTATAAGTCAATGATAAAAAGGGGACAGGAAAAGTCAAATTTCAACCTAGAGGTAAAGGTCGGCCTTGTCAAAATCATCCTGCCATTAGTGTCGAAAAATCAGCTGCTGGCTGCAGTCTTTGGCATCTCAGTTTTATCACTGGTATTCCTTGTCAAATTAAATTCATAACAAATGGCCAACAATTCTTTAGTTTTATATCATCATCATCAATGAAATCATTTATTGAAACAAAGGAAGTCTGTTCCTTTGTGTTTATGGATTGATTGTTATAATAACATTAAAAATCATTGAAATTTGAGTATAATTACGAAATCTCTGAAATTACATCTACTCTCCCTTGACTTCTTCATATTTCATACTACAAAACAAATTTTATGTGGCCTAAAAAACCCTCCATAAGTTTTTAAATGGAAAATGTTAATTACTCCCTAAAATTTGCTTATGGACTGAAATGTTACAAAATTTATGTGGCATAAAAAAAATCCTCCATCGTGCTTGTGGACTGAAATGTTATAGTAACATAAATGGCAAATTATATTTACTCTTGGGTATAATTATGAAATCAACCATGTTGTTTCTCGATATAACATTTACACTTATCCTGAAGGCTCCTGATATTGTCATAGCAAAAAATAGGATCCAGAGCAACATTTGATCATTTTTCCAAAAATGCCCTTCGTTAACCCAAAGGCTTATCTTCCTATTTTCCCTTTATCGTTCCAACTTATTCATTTTACTGCATTAAATTGAATGTTTCTTCTCCTTCTCATGTTTCGATCCTTAATTTTCGAAACGAAACTAATACGGTTCCGTCCGTCTGCATTTGTTTTTTCACTTTTCCAAACCTTTCGCATCTGTTCAAATGAAAGTATATTCTGCATCTGCAAGATGAAACTTAAAATGCAATTGCATTTTATCTCAACTAGAAAATAGGGAATTTCCACATACGTACACAGAAGTGATGACTCCGCCTAAAAATTGGCTTGCTCCATATACTGGTGAATCTACTCAATCACAATTGCAGCAGCTACACAATCTGATGGGGATGAAGCAAAGTATTTATCAATTATCAAGGCATCTAGCATTACTATCTACGGAGCAACAATTCCATGTATTTTCAAAATTAATGACATGTTTTGCTAGGTTGCAAGTTTAAATTGCACTTAAGACTCAAGCATAATTTATGGTGTAGGTTGGAAGCTATAGGGCATAAGGTACTTAGGGTAGAACCTTCTCCAGCAGGACAAACAAAAACAAGAAACATGAACAGAACATAGAGACAATGCATGAGAGCAAAAACCAAAAAGCAAGGATATAAAGTACTACAAGAAAAATAAAATTAAATGAAAATGGCGAATTCAACGGGTATAGAGTAAAAATATTTTCCATCCCGATTGGTAATATTATGCTTGGGAAACTAATAGGAAATACAGAAAAACAAGCCACCTATAATATTTCACTTTTTCTTGGTAAGAGGACTGTCACCGCCTTCTTCCTCTAGGCGGGGCGGCGGTGGTTGTCCACTATGTTGCTGCAAGTTTTTGTTGTCAAGAAGAGTCCTTGGCAATTACTTGTTGGGTCTGGGCATCGTCAGTAAGGAAGAGATTGAGATTGTTGTCGAAGGAAGGCAGCCAATCAAGAAGTATGTTAGAACACAAATCATCGGTCGCTCGAAGCTGAGTAGGTTCAGGCAGGTAACGGTCTTCGTCGTTGAAGAGGAACTCTATTTGGGCAATTGATAAAAAGATTTTAAGAAAAACCATCGAAACTGGGAAGAGGGTGAAGGGGAAGAAACATGTAAATTTAGAGCAGTAAAATTATGAGTTGGAACTGTAGTGGAAAAAAGGGCATTTTAGGAAAAAGTTAAAATATTGCTCCGGATCCTAATTTTTGCTCTGACAATAACAGGTGCCTATCCTGAATTATCCATACTTGATATTACGAAATAAAATTCGTGTGGCCTAGAAAACCCCACTTCTTTCTTGTTTCATCTTTGTAGGTCTCTTGATTTCCTTTTAACTTTTACCTTAAAATCAATAAACGCATTATATGCTATACTTGTTATTTAAATATAATTGTAATACATCAACAACTAGAAGCGATAAATTCAATACCTTATACATAAGAGAAATACAAGATTTCCTTTTAAAAAGACATGGGCTAAATACAAAAACAACCCCGAAGTTTGTTAAAAGAACAAAATAAACCTCCAGTTTTGAAAAGGTACAAATTAAACCTTTGACTACCTAAATTAATTTTGACTAACAAATTTGCAATTCTTTAGACAAAAATAGTCTTCACATTATTTCTTCATATTATGTCTCAAACAATATTTTCAGTATTCTTCCACTGCTCACGAACAAAACCAATCCATCCTTTCAATCACAGAGAAGAACTTCACTTCTTTTTCTTCTTTTTTTTCCCTTTCTTCACTTCTTTTTTTTCCTGTCTTTTCTTTTCACTGCAAAGAGATTTCTTCCCGATGAATTGAAACTCGAAAGTAACAAAAAAAATTGGCATCTATCCAGTTGTTACTAGTTGTGCTGATTCTGCAAGTGCAATCTATATATGTTTCATTGGAGTCGGCAGAAATGCAACAGCAACGGATACAAGGTTAGCGGCTACATATAATACTTGCTTGAATGCTCACTATAACAAAAGATGCCACTATTGACATGTTTTTGGACATATTATGACATTTTTAAATGTCATTAAAAAAAAATTGTGACATGTGGTGAGGCTGTAGCTATTATGCGTGTTACAAATTTTTTTTTGATATATAGAAGCATCATTATTATTATGACATTAGAATATGTCATTATTATTATGACATTGGAAAGTGTCATTAATATTATGGCATTAGAAGGTGTTATTATTACTATGACAGTGGAAGGTGTCGTTATTATTATGACATTAGAAGGTGTCATTATTATTTTGACATTAGAATGTGTCATTATTATTATGACATTAGAAGGTGTAATTATTTTTATGACATTGGAAGATGTCATTATTATTATGACATTAGAATGTGTTATTATTATTATTATGACATTAGAATGTGTCATTATATTTTGTAACATTTGTAGGTGTCATCATTATTATGACATTGGAAAGTGTCATTAATATTATGGCATTAGAAGGTGTCATTATTACTATGACATTGGAAGGTGTCGTTATTATTATGACATTAGAAGGTGTCATTATTATTTTGACATTAGAATGTGTCATTATTATTATGACATTAGAAGGTGTAATTATTTTTATGACATTGGAAGATGTCATTATTATTATGACATTAGAATGTGTCATTATTATTATTATGACATTAGAATGTGTCATTATATTTTGTAACATTTGTAGGTGTCATTATTATTATGACATTGGAAAGTGTCATTAATATTATGGCATTAGAAGGTGTCATTATTACTATGACATTGGAAGGTGTCGTTATTATTATGACATTAGAAGGTGTCATTATTATTTTGACATTAGAATGTGTCGTTATTATTATGACATTAGAAGGTGTAATTATTTTTATGACATTGGAAGATGTCATTATTATTATGACATTAGAATGTGTCATTATTATTATTATGACATTAGAATGTGTCATTATATTTTGTAACATTTGTAGGTGTCATTATTATTATGACATTGGAAAGTGTCATTAATATTATGGCATTAGAAGGTGTCATTATTACTATGACATTGGAAGGTGTCGTTATTATTATGACATTAGAAGGTGTCATTATTATTTTGACATTAGAATGTGTCATTATTATTATGACATTAGAAGGTGTAATTATTTTTATGACATTGGAAGATGTCATTATTATTATGACATTAGAATGTGTCATTATATTTTGTAACATTTGTAGGTGTCATTATTATTGTGACATTGGAACATGTCACATTTTTCATTTAGTCCGCAAATGCTTTTTGTACCATGCGTATATACTTCAAAATTCATTTTCATTAAATTTGGCGCAAAATATTATTTAATTGCTGAACTCATTTTCATGAGAAATAAAAGAACAATGTAAAACACATGATATGAGTCATAGAAACCAACCATACTCATTAAAGTCTCAAATGCAATAGCAAAAGTGTAAAAAAGAATGTGATAATCTGGCTAACATAAGTCAAAAACTCCAAATTTACGTTCCAGCAACTAATCTTTTATAAAATCTCCAACATACTGTCTGATTACAAAATTTCCCTAAGGATAAGGGTCTTTAGAAGATCACTATTTTCGCAGTCCAGCTTTCTTTTTCTGTCAGAGCCTATCAAGTGTATTATTAGCATCTCCCTGTGCACGTATATACCCGCAAAGTGCAAATTGGAGAAGGCACTAGTGTACAACCCATTAGCATCAACATGGCCGAGATTGACCTGAACAAAAGCACGATCCTTAGAAGTGATCAGCCTATTTGTTGTCGAACACTTCCTAGGGATATAGAGATCCATATTCTGTCCCTCCTCAGTTTGCATCTTGACAAATTTGCTGAAAACCTCGAACTTTCAAAAGCCACGGGAGGACAATGAAAATAAGCCGGCAACTGCAAGTGCTACTCGAACCATTGTAGTTCTTTCAACTTACTAGTGAAAATATGTTTCTTCTTCCAGCCTTCAACTACATATAAAACAACCCGTCATTGATTTCAACAACAACAACAAGAAGAAAAGTAACTAAGGCAAACAAAGTAAAGAAAAGTACCCATTTCTATACCAGTTCCTAAAGAGCTAAGAAAAATGGGACAAAAACAGTTGAAAGATTCATAGATAGATATGACGGAATCTAACAACTCAGCTCATCAAATATTACTACCAGATAGGCTGATAGATAAGGGTCTTTAGATATACTTAAAAGATAACAAGCGAAAACAAGCAAAATTCTGATCATTTTTTAATTTGTATATTTGTGAAAAGGAGAATTTCAAATTCTGATCACACCATTGGACTTCCAATTTGAAAATATAAGAATTGATGTATGACCATTGAATTTCCAATTTGAAAATGAAGGAATTATTGTATAAGGGTAAGATAATCAATGAAACTATTGAATTGATTATTCTATTCTAATACTTAATAAGACAAGTCTACACACATGAAAAGAAGAAAGAGACTATTCTCACACATGATTAAAATGTTTCAACTTGAAACATAAATACTTCTTCAAAAAAGAGGGCATTGTTCCTTCCTGGTACATATAGTAAATAAGATTGTGAAAGAGAATCACACAAAGCAACTATATAAAATATAAGGCAATTGTGTCATCGAAAAGCGAGATCTAACCAATAGAAACTTGATTTCCATTTATTAGTGTCAGGTCTTTCTCGATCTACAATTAATTTGCAAAATCAGGGGCTAACGCAGAATGAATTTTTGTGAAACAATTCAATAGAGAAAAAAAGAAATAATATTCCTCCTGATCAATTAAAAGTTTTAAAGTAGGAAGAAGAAACAGAAAGAAGAAAGGTGGAGTCATAAGCTGATGAGAGAGAGAAAAACTAATCAGAGAAGAAAATGAAAACAAACTAAGACTCAATATGGCATCATCAAGAGACGCAAATGTAGCATGCAAGGCAACGAGACTTCAATATAACCCCAAACACAACTCTTTTGTTGGGAGAACAGAAAATTGCACATGAATAAGAAAAAATACAGCTTCATACAATTAAACTGTTGAGTTTGAGCAACCTCAGACACACAACTGATGGGTACTCTCGGTGATAGGAAATCAGAATTGATTAGCAAGTAAAATATTTAGCAGATATCCAAATATTGGCAGGGAATAACATACTGATCCAAAACAGAGACGATGAAATTTTGATGAAACAACAAAAACAAATCTGAAGTATTCAGAAACTATCACAAACTAAATGCTTATTCAAGGAATGTATGAGACAATGATCCTAGAATTTACACTGGGAAGAACTCTAACAAGTTCCATGTTAGAAACCCTGTATACCTAGTAAAAATCAATTTACTCATTTCAGTTTCCCCATAACTAGTGTCAATAAACCGAAGGGTTTTAGATGTCAGTATTTTCATGCTAACTAAACAACATTGCATACACAGAATCATAAAAGACTTAAGAAGTATATGAAAAGCTTAAAAATATTCTATGAAATAACATTGTGCTGCTCAACCGTCAAGAACCACAAAATAGACACAACAATTAATATCATGAGACAAGATAGCTCATTGCAAAAGTCTACATATTGTACAAGCTACAGCAAACATCACAATGTCCATGTATTCTTGTTCATGTTATTGTTAGAACTCCAATCATATGCATGCAATTCAATATCATTGTGTTGTCTTTGACCTCAATCTCATTTTTTTTTTTTTTTTTCAGTGAATCATTATTTTCAAGGAACAAAACAACTTTCCATGGTAGATTCATTAATGTCTTTTAAGATATGATTTCTACAAGATAATCTGGCTGTACCATTGAATAGTTTTTCTCATATTTGTTCAGACAATTATATGAATAATGTGCCTATGCATCTATTCCTTGATACATCCCAATGTGTTTGAGGGTTGAGTTTACAGAAGAATCTCACCTACAATTCAGAAGTAACTATGGCATAAAAGTTTCAGCATTCAACTTGTATCAAAGATAACATATACTTGTTCAACAGTTGATTTAAACCATGCCTTGGGTCAGGTGTAGAAATGATTCTTGACATGAATTTTAATGCAACATCCAGGAAGCTAAAGAAAGAAAACTCTCAAACAAATATTAGGCGGTTTACTAAACCTGAACTCTAACAGGTTAAGAAATTTCAAATGTCTTACTATCCCTTCAACTAGAATCTCCTTCCATCTTATAGAAAAGTTCAAAGCCAAAGAGAAACCAATAATTAATTGTTGAAGATTATACAAAACTACTACTGTGTAGCATTACAAAATGTTATATCAGTAACTTTAACACATTTTTTCTCACCATCTTTTTTTTTCTTTTTGGGTTATGGGAGCAAAAAAAAAAAAAAAAGGCTAATCCCAAGTGATATTAGAAGACCAAGCCACTAATATGATGCATGCTTATTGCATTTCATAGAATTCAACTTGGGAAAATATAGGAAAGCAATTGAGGGAAAAGATAAAGAAAAAGAAAAGTCACTAATTTGCCAACACTTATATTTCCAGTCATCAACCATGACAACTACAGATTATGGCCTTCAGTATCTAAGTAAGTGTTTTTTGCATTCATTCAGTGATAAATTTATGGAGATGTTAGTTGCAAGCTCCACAGATTAGAGCGTGTTTTGATCTCATTCAATGCAAAAATAGAGGACTCTGTTAGTTACTACTGAAGGAAAAAGAGAAATTGTCAGTTTTTTGGATCCTCTTGTTCTTGACATCGTGTCTATCTTATATAGATTAAAGAAAAACTTTTAACCTTTCTTACTTCGTCATCAAAATGAACGCTAAATCAGATTGCATCATGGTTTTCTGTCAATGCTCCGACTATTAAATAACATATTGAACTTCATAAAACTTTTATAGAAGTTGCAATTATGTATGTTTGGTGGTAACTATATATTGTCATGACTAACCTTTGACATATTTATCTGTAAGTGAGGATAGTAGTGTAGAGAATGCCATTTTAGCAAGCATTAACAAGCACCTATATGGTTTTATTATTAGCTATTGGATGATTATTCTCAAGCAATGTTGGTTAATTTATTCTCTTTGAGAGTATTTTTTTGCTTTTACTGCTTACTAACATCCAAATTTAGTTAAGAATCTAAGTTGTAGTCAAAAAATGCAATGTCATTAAACTTTTTTAATCTCTAGTTTCTGCTTTTAGAAGATGGCAAGCAATGGACTAGTGTACATGTAGCAGGGAGAAGAACCTAAAACAATAGAGTAAATCTAATCCACTGACTATTGGTATAGATCCTATCAACCGATTATACTTGAATTGGGAAAACGTGTTCAAATCATTGAGGGTGTGACTCAGGCCATCTTTTATCTACAAGAATATTTAACACAAAATTGTAATATACAGAGTCCTAAAAGCAAGCAATATTTTATTGGACAATCAGATGAAACCCAAAATAGCAGATTTAGGAATAGCAAGAATATTCCCAAAAGACAAATTCGAAGCAAATACAGATCGAGTAGTTGGAACTTAGTAAGTAAACTGAGTTTACAACTAACCTTAATAATCCTTCTGTCTACTCATCTTCCTCATGTCCTCCTATTCGTCTCCCCTCCCTCTTCCTTCTTTTCGTAAATAATGGCCATGGCATAAAACATGAAACTTCCAACTGGCCATGGCATGACTTTAATTCCTACCGAAACAGCTAATATGCTAATAGAACATAAATTCTACCCATAAATTCCTACATCAATATACAATTACAATCCAGCGATTATGAACGCATCTACTACAAATTAAATTCCAATCATTTGCTATAAAACATGAAAATCAACGCATCAACCAAGGCCCAAACTACATTAAAAGAAAATTACAATAATTTGCTATATATACCCAAGTTTCGATTCACTATGAAAACAGAAAAATAGAACTTAGTTGTTACCTGAAGTTTTCAGCCGATGGTGGTGCAGCCTTGAGCCTTGTTTTTGTTCTTGAGTGCCGCTGCGAAGATGTGAGCGACGACCGGCAACTGTTGACCGGCGACTGTCGATGGCGGCGAGGATTCTATGTTACTGCGTGGCGCTGAGGTATGTAGTTCTCAGAGAGAGAGTGTGTGTGGGAGACGAAGCTGCGAGAGAGGAAATCAAAATGAAAATATGTCTGAAGTCAATGCTTTTCACTTTTCCTTTGTCTCTAACCGAAGTGGTGAAATGGTCAAAGAGTCAAAACACTCAAAATTGATAGAAAAATTAATTGGAAACACAGATGTCTAAAGTCAATGGTTAACTTCAATTTAAAACTTTCAGTATAAGGAATAAGTGGATAAGATTTGTTAGTACTTCTTCTAATTATTATTTGAAAGAAATTTAATTAATCCATAAATCTATTCGTATATGAGATTGCGGTGCCCAACAATTTCCCAAATCACTCTTATACTTTCCCAAACAAAAAATATGTATTCCACCAAATAATAATAATAATAATAAACCTAACTAATTAATCAATCAATTAAAGAAACTACAATTACCGTTAAACAATGAGGAAGAAACGAAAAAAAAAAAAGAATTAAAATTTTGTTTTAGATGCCCGATTGTCGCTCATCTTTCTAGTTATACACCCTTTCTAATAACTCTAATTAAGAGTTTTAAAATAAGAATAGTAAATTTTGTGGTATTGTAAATGTAATAAATTTTAATGACATTTCCTTGTGTAATAATTTTAGATAATGACACCTATAAGTGTAATAAAATTTATGACACCTTGAAATGTAATCAATTTTGTGGCATTTGTAAGTGTAATAAATTTAAATGACATTTTTTTATGTAGTAATTTTAGATAATGGCACTTATAAGTGTAATAAAATTTAATGACACCATGAAATGTAACAAATCTAGTTACATTTGTAAGTATAATAAATTTTAATGACATTTTCTTATGTAGTAATTTTAAATAATGACACCAATAAGTGTAATAAATTTTAATGACACCATGAAATGTAACATATTTTATGGCATTTGTAAGTGTAATAAATTTTAATGACGTTTTCTAATGTAATAATTTTAGATAATGACACCTATAAATGTAATAAAATTTAATGATACCTCTAAATGTAGCAAAATTTGTGACACAAGCAAAGGTGTCATAAAAATAGTGTCACTAGTGGCAATTTTTCTTGTAGGGGTAAAAAACATTGACACCTTCTCAGGTTTCATAAAGTGGCAATGATACCCCCTCACGTTTCATAAAGTAGCAAAGAGACCCCTTTTTTAATATTTCCATTAACTTTTCTGTTAAAAATGTATAAATTAACAAAATTACCCCTATTTTTAAATTTTAGATTGAGAAAAAATCAAAAACTCCCCTAAGGTTTGAACAAAAACCAAAAACATCCTTGAGGTTTCCAAAAAATACCAAATAGTTTTTTGACCAACATATGATTTCCCATTAACCAACATTTTCTTCTTCACAATCATTGTCGGTATTAAAGTGGTAGAGTTGCTCGATCACCCCCTGTGATTAAAGGGTTTCACGAATTGGGTTCGTAACTGGGCAGCGAGAGGAATACGACTCGATTAGTACTGTTTGGGACATAATTTGAAGCAATGATGCAGAGGCTATTTTTGTCTAAAGAATTACAAATGTATTAGTCAAAATTAATTTAGGTAGTCAAAGTTTAATTTGAACATTTTCAAAATTGAAGGTTTATTTTGTTCTTAACAAACTTCAGGGTTATTTTTGTATTTTGCCCAAAAGACATGATATCATGAGATGTTGAGTTTATAACACGCGATATATCAAAAGCTAAAATTCAATACTCATTTTCTTATAGCATATCTAATGCAACTTTTTTAGACCACAATTGATACCTCCACAGTCATACATGCGATTGATACAAGTTTGTGACATTCTTATGTATGTATTTTATTCACTCGATAACAGTGATTTGATGGGCGGGATGCATGGGGTGCGAATGCGAATTCCAACTCATAGTTTGGAAAATTATAATATATATATATATATATATATAGTTTGGAAAATTATAATATATATATATATAGTTTGGAAAATTATATATATATATATATATATGATGGTCACGGTTCCAGAACCAGTGGAACCGGAACTAGAACCTTGGGGGACGGTTCCGTGCCGGTTCCAGAACCGTCGGTTCCGGTTCCAATTCCACTTCTGTCACGGTTTCCGTTCCGATTCTAATATTTTCTGTTTATTTAACAATTTTTTCGTTTATTTAACAATATTAACTTATAAATGTTATTTTATTTTAACTCAATTAATAACTCAGTTATTTATCAATAATTAAAATTACAAAAATAAAATAAAATCTGTAGCGACAGTACATACATTTAAACAATTAAATGATTTATATAATAAAGATACAAAAATAAATTGTCAAAAAATAATATATACAAAGATGAATAATACCTCAATATATTATTTTTAAAAAAAATCAAGAGAGTGATGCCTTGTTATAAATCGTGAGAAATCATAATTTGAACTTTAAAACATTGAAACTTTTACAAAAATAAATACATTTTGAATATTCAATATAATTCATCTTCATTATTTGCGGAAGTTGCGGTTGGATCTAATTTAATTTAATAATTAATTAATTTAATTTAATTTAATGCTTATTTTATTATATTAATAATATATATAAAAAGTATACTATCAGTTTATATGTTATATGGTATATATATATATTTAAAAATAGTTTATATATATTATATGTTAAACATATAAGAAAAAATTTCAAAAAAAGTAAATAGTTGAAGTAGTTAGTCAACTTTGCTTAAAGTCTTTCAATTCTAACAAAGGATTTTGTGTTCGAATATGTGCTTGAATTATTACTTTTATGGTTCTTACATTAGGAGGGTTGGACCCTTTGGAACCGGCGGTACCGGAGCCATCTCTCTCTATCTCTCTCTCTCTCTCTCTCTCTCTATATATATATATATATATATTCCTATTACTGATTCTATCCGATATTTTAAAAATTTGTTAAAACAATTCAAATAAGAGTAGTTTTTTAAAATTATTAGTAACTTTACACATGCACATTTTGTGTAATATCTTACAATCCGATCCTATCGATACTGATCCTGCAGCCAAATCAATTCCACGTAGGATCGTGATTTTGCAAACTATGCTCGTAACACAATTTTTTAGTTTATTCTGATTGCAAAATACTCATGGAAATTAAAGAATTGTTGGTAGTTGCGTGTGTATCGTTTTCAATTAAGTTGGACTTGATTTCATTGAGAAATTAATTTGGGAGTTGGAGTTGTTCTATCACATACCTTCATGATTTGGACATATATTTGTCTTTTTTTTTTCTTTTTTTAAATTCATCATTATATTTCAAGTCCTGCAGAATCCTATCAACTTGTAGTAGGAATCAAATCTCCGACATCTGAATAGCCGCTATGCATCACAGTCGGCAGAGTACTAGTTCGTTACTAACAGATATTTGTTATTTTCTAACTCTTGCGTCTAAAGATGACTTCCGAGCCTGTATGGCAACTACTTCTCATTCCCATTTCACTCTCACTTTTCATTTTATAATAATTTTTCATCAATTTTAATAACCTTTTTTACATTTTCCAAATACCTTTTTACATTTCCCAAACACCTTTTTACTTTTCCAATATAATTTTAATAATTTTAAAATCCAAAATACCTTTCAAAATGCATACCATACAGGGGATTTTTGAAGTTAATTGAATGATATAATATCAATTAGGCTCTCTCTACGAAATCAAAGAATAAAAAGTTATAAGCGCATACTATGGGTCAACGTTGAGTAGCTTCCCTGTTAAGATTGGCGCATTTTTATTCAAATTCTGAATATGATGTGCAAATCCCTAACATTGTGTTCATAAGTGTTTTCAATGTTACGTCCCTAACAACGAAGTGATACAAAAAACCTGTCATTTTTCCTTTATCTATTTATATGCACTTGTTAATTATAAATTAAACATTGCAAGTGGGCAAAAATAGTTATGGGCCAAAAAACCGCCCAGCCCACTCGATTTTTAATTGAATAAACTCGACCATTAATAACATGGGTTTGGGTGATTTTAGCCAATAAAAATAATGGACAGGTTTAGGATAATTCAGAGTGCCCTAACACCACCCATCCATCTTGGGTAACTTAGTGGCTAGCCCATTATGTTTTATAAAACTTGCCCAACCTAAGACCATAAACAAAAGATAGCCCATTGATTATTGGATCTCTTTTTAGGGAAATTTTTTAAAAAGGGGCGCGGTTAGGTTCCAAAATTAAATGGGCAAATAGTAATAATTTTTTTATATGGGCCAAATATTTATATAATTTCTTTTTACTAAAATATAACTATCTATTAATAACAAAAAAATTCTTGCAGGTGTCTGGCCTACCTCATAGACAATGAAGTTCTGCCACTGGGCGGTTGACAAAGAATGAAAATGTGATTGTCTAGGAATTTTTCTAAAAAAATAATAATAAGCAACAAATGTTATAAATTAAAGAAAAACAGTCAAGAAAAAATTTATTCTTTTAAAACTATGATAAATACATCTTAATTGTAATCACCATGATAAATAACCACTAACAAACAATAAATAAATATAAAAATTTCTTGCTTGCGTTAAGTTCAGTGATCAAATCCTAAACTTTGTAAAAGTGTGGAAATCAAACTTTCGGTTGCTCCACAAATTTTCCCAAAAAACAAATGTAATTTATTTTTATGAAAATGTTTTAGCTTGAGGAATTTGTTTTCCCAACTAGCAATCCTAGTTTTATTTTTTCATTAGGGGGCTCCACCCCTAAATTTCTCCTCTATTTCTCTTGAGTAGGGTTCCCTGTTCGAGCTGGAATTTATAAAAAGTTTGTTTCTGATTAACAAATGCTCAGTTCAAGTTGTTCTTTTGAAAAGAAAAAAGTAACCTTATTTTGTTCGTAGTAACTGGTGCAGTGTGTACAATTTTGATAGGCATTATTTTATTTTTGAATATTTTATTATATAAATCATTTAATTGTGTAAACGTATGTACCGTTGCTACAGATTTTATTTTATTTTTGTAATTTTAATTATTTATAAATAATTGAGTTATTAATTGGGTCAAAATAAAATAACATTTATAAGTTAAAATTTTTAAATAAACGAAAAAAATTGTGAAATAAGCGGAAAAGATTGGGATCGGAATGGGAACCGTGACAAAACCTATTGATTATACTATAATTATTTACATTGTTCACATCAACTTCCTTATTAATAGACTATTAATAAATGATTAATTATATGAAAACTCTTGGTAATTCTCACAAAAGAGAATGAATAGACACTTTATTTATCACTTTGCAATCTATATATATGTCCAGTCGATTGAAAACAAAATTCCACACATCTTTCTTATTGTTTAGACTCCTTATATGCATACAGTCTTATTCACTTTAATGGTGAAACTTTTCATAATGTATATACATTCTTTTAAAACATATTTTTTGTATAGAATAATTTCAAAATGCAATATTTTTCTTGAATTTTCTCAATTTCTTCAAATTTGCAGGTTTGTGCTACTGCAAAGAAAAACAAGATTTCTCTATCCAATGTTATAAAATGTCTCCATGTTTACCTCTTCTAACAATGGAGCTTCTCATGTCGTCAGCGTCTACATGCAACACGCCTCGAATTCATTCAACAACTTAGTTTTTTTTAGAGAAGAATAAGAAGAAGGCTAAAGAAGTTGATAGGAGCCAATCTGAGGATGTGAGAAAAAAATGAAGAGAATAGAGTAGGCATGCCAATTTTATATTTGGGAAAAATTTTAAATGTTTGTGTGATATTTAACATATGTTTCTTGTTTTTAACTATGTATTTGTAATAAATCGATTACGATTTATAATTTATTTTATTTTTTTATATGTGATCACATAATAATATTATTGGACATTCACTGTGCAAATGCACGGTGCTCACTGCTAGTGGGTATATATATATATATATATATATATATATGACTCTTCACATTTAATTATTACGAACAATAACAATTATGTCAATTAATATTGTATGTTTCAAAAAAACAAAAAAGGAAAAAAGAAAAAGAAAAAGAAAAAGAAAAAGAAAAAGGATAGATCATATAATTGTGCCTCGATCAATATACATATAGTGCACGCGACTATTACACTATTTGCACCATGTACATGGGAATATATAATGTGCGTGACTATCATACTCTTTGCACAATATAATAGAGGAACATATAATGCACGTTACTACACACTCTTTGCATGCATTAATTGTTCTCTCCTTTTAATACACGTGTTTATTACATATTCATGCACCTGAAAGATTCTCCTTACGGTTAACTAAAACTGATGATAATTACATTAATGAATTAATTAAATAAATGTGTGTGTTAATAACATTTTTATTTACGTTAATTAATATAGCTACATATATATATATTTGAATTGCGGGCACACATATATATATATATATATATACTAGGCATTTCTTGCCCCGCTCCGCTGGGGCTGCCAATTTGCTAAATGTCTAATATGTATTAAAATTAGTGTATAAGCAAAAAATTACACTGAGATTCAACCATATTAGTAGAGACAAATCCTTTATTAGATAGAGAATGGCTCTCTAGATTTGTCTGTCATACTTGAAAGTAACATCAATGTTAGTCTTCCACAATCTATTTGGACTCAGAGAGCTTAATCACTTGAGATGCCTAGTAGCAACTTCACTGCACATCTTCTGTTTCTCTACACTCCCATGTATTGCCAACCTGATAATCCCCTCTCCAACCATCAATATCTGGAACTTTGTGTAAGATGTATAATGCAATGATGTGATGCCAAACCATCATTTTAAAAAATGTAAAGAATCTAACTTCAGCTCCAGTTCCACAGTTAAACAAAAGATCAAGAGATTTAATTACGTTGGTTATGTGAAAGGCTCAAATACTGGAGCACCACATCCTTAAACAAATCAAAAACTAATCTTTGTAAGATCCATGAATGGTAAAGCTTGATTTCACAGCAGAATGTATATATTAATTCTAAGCATTGTCTTTATGGAGATTTTACCTTTGAATATCAAAAAGATAAATTTTTTAAAAATTGGACTGCAAGTCTTTTATATATCGTGTTTTATCAGCGTTCAAAGATGGCTACTGAAAGTAGATGAGTGAAAGTGCTAGAGAAATTAACAGCTTAGAATTAATGCAATGATCCATTTCTTCCCCACAAAAAAAAAAATGTAATGATCAATTTCTTCCCACAGAGCCAAAGAAAGATATAAGATTAAGGTGAAAAGAGGATCACCATCTGTAGGTATCTTGAACAGAGCAACTTTAAAGCAGCGCAGAGTAGAAGCTCCATATATAGTTTCTTTCATCAATAGCTCTTTGACCAAAAGGATGTTGCTTGGTGTGCTTTTGTACATTACCAATTGTTGCGAAGCCTCCTAAGTAAACTCAAAGATCAATTGCAGGTCCTACCGTAAGTGGTATACAGAGTCTTTAGAAAATTTACCTTGAATTTAACTCATTAGTGAAACCAACCAACACAGCAATGCTTCACATCCCACTATCACCACCCAATGCCCTAAGGAAAAGGAATTATACTTCTTCACCATCGCAAAACCAATAAAATCTACAGATTTAACATCACTTTAATATCACTTGTGAAAGCACACTGCAAAATCTGACACACAAAATTATCTTAACTTATGCAGTTAAACAAAACAACAGACATCAATAGAACATAAGATCAAATAGTCAACATGCTCTATAGAAAGTATGTAGAAAGCAGCTAAATACGTACTTTATTCATATGACATGAAAATATTTATTGTAATAGATAAACACTCCTTATTCAAGTATTTTGGTACAAGTAACTACAATTTTCAGTACCTTTTTTTTTTTTTTTCCTTTTTGGTTTCCCATAAGTTCATGCATTGTAGTCATTAAACCTTTCAGGACTAAAAACTAATACAAATCAGTATCCACAATTAAGGCTCTAAGATTTTGCTAACCCTTTCTAAATGGTTTCAAAGTATTTGAACAAGAAATTAATAAAGCTATTATAGAAAAAAGATAAAATAGAAACAATGGTATATATGTTAATGGCTAAGACCAGTAACAATCACATTTAAGTGTTCCAAGACTGATCACAGAAACTCGGTACCATAAACCAACAAAGAATCAAAACAAGCATATCAGATATTGCATCAGTCATTTCCACTTACCAAGAGAGAAATCTCCTATACATTTCTCATATCCATAACAAGTCCAATTGTTAGCATCTGAAACTGCAAATAAGAGATCAGAGGGAACAAACTTCTAACTCAGAAAGGCACCCCAGTAACAGTTATCAGACCTTCAGTCGTGCATCCTCAATAATGGGCAGCATAATGAAAATAGGATCTACTGGAGTGGCAGTATATAAGCGCCCATCTGTTAAAAAAGAAAGATGTGTCATTAAAAAAAAACACACTCATGATTCCTCATTATTTAGCACTCAAAGGAAAGGCAGTCACAGTTAAAGGATTTTCAGAGAGAGAAAACCAGTTTGGTTTGGTGATAATAAAAATTATTGAGTCATAATAAGTCTCATAACCTATTACTGCAGTAATTTACCACAATAACCTCCACAAAAGCTTGACACAAATTATTTCATGTGTCAAAATTTCTTATTTTTTAATTAAATTTCCTGTGCATACTATCTGCATAAGAAATTTGTCACTTCAAAAACCATGGAGTTTAACCTCCAAAAGTATCCTAAACCAAAATATAGATAAGTCAAAAAATGCTGAATGAATTGGAGAAGGTCATTGTTGTTGAACAAATATAGTTCAAATAAAATTAACACAGCAAAATGCACCTAGAGCAAGCATCAAAGAGTTGAACAATAAGATGACAATACTCCTAGTCAAAATTCTTCAGAAATTGGTAAAATATCTTCTAATGATATAATGCCTAAATGGATTCTAATGCATACATTAACGTAATAAGCATGCATAAAATTGATGACAAATTATACTAAACATCCTCAAAGTTGAAAATAAACCATCTTTTATGATGGCTTGGAAATTTCTTGCAATATTTTATTCTCCCTTCAAAGACAACAAATACCACTCGGATTAGCTTTTGCATCAAGTGGCGGAGAGAGGAAATGGCTCAGATTAGTGTATTAGGTTAGACCAGAGAATGGTGATACCAACATGGCTGCAATACTGGTTGCATGTGAGGGACAGAGGGCAGAGCAAAGACCTACAAGGATTTTCTCCACCCCTCCTCCTCTCTAACATGCCATCCAGGTTGCCCCACCAAGATACGGCCCACCCATTTGCTCATAACTAAAATAATTCTGAGCCTTATGAGAGGAAGAAAAAGAGGACATAGGTCATATAAAAAGGGTGTCTGATCGAGAGAGAAAATAGAATCAGGGCTACTTTGTTTCAACAGAACCATAGGGGTAAATTTTGAGGATATTGTTTCAAGGGTAATTGAGATCTAACGTTGAAGAAATCATGGGCTAAAACAGAGAGGTGAGGTTTCACCTTCAACATCACCTCTGTAATAGCAAAGAGTTGTTTTCCACAGCGAGGAAACTGGAAAGTGAGGGAAATAAAAACTCAACAAGTAAACTAAAATAGAGGCCAACAAACTTTAAAAAAAAAAAAAAATTCAATCTTCAAGCAAGTAGGTGATCCAATTCACAATACCAAGAATATATGTTAGCTTCAGGGCTGTTCATAGTTTATATGATCGAAATGTTTGAGTGAATAGTTGTAATAGTAGAAACAGAAAATCAAACACTTCATGTGCGTTAAAAGTAAACAACAAAGAAAACTGATCAAACAAATGAAGAAGATAAAATACATGCATGCTCATGATCAATCGCTCAGGAAACACACGGTAATCGCAAATTATAGATTCTCAATAAACACATATGAAAGTAAGAGGAAATTATAGAGAACGAATCGCATAAGGCTACCATTGAAACTCACCCGATGAATAACTGAAGCTAGTGAAGCAGAAGATTATACTTTTAATCAAAGTCGAAAATCACAATTCACAAGACTGAAATTTACCTGAACAAACTACGTTGATCAATTTTCAAAAATCCTAATCCAAGCCTTCGATCTTCATCTCAAAATCCCAATTTTTTTTTTCTACCAGTTGAACTCCATCACAACAGAAGATCAATTTGAGGCTTTTCTTTTGTTCTGGAGAAAAATGGAAAAAACAATAAAGAATCCAATCAAAGCCAAATCTTTATCTCAAAATTTTCCACTGGAAAACATTTTAACAAAGAAAATCAACTGAAGAGTAAACGGGTAAATTAACTTTCCAGGTTAATGAATAGTATCAATTAATCGAATGATATTCAGAAGAAAAAGGGTGAAAAGAGAATGAAAATATAGACCTCATAACGCACCACCGAGCACCCACACTGACCAGATCTCTGAACAATCATCCTCCGATATTCGCCCAAATTTCTACAATCATCTTCATCTTCATCGTGATCACAATACCCACTCTCCCGCGGCCATTTTCTTTCTCAAATAAATACTCAGTCATGAAAGAGAAAATACGGTAATCTCCTCATTTCTTTTGGGTGAGAGTTTCTGTTTGATGGAGGAAACTGGAAGACGAAGGATGTCGATTTGAGGCAGAGATCTGCATTTTTGGGAAGCGACGGCGAAATGAGACAATCGCTCACCGGAGAGGGAAGTCGATGTACACGACGGGAGAAGAATCTGGAAGGAATGGAAGTTGATGTCCACGATGAGGGAGAAGAATCTGGGAAGGAAAAGAGTAGTGAATCGAAAAGAGAAGAGACGCGTGTATCTCGAAAGCTACAAAGGGCAAAATCGGAAACGAAAAATGCCATGCTTTCTCTCATAAGGATAAAATGGGAAATACAAAAAATGGACAACCACCAAAATCTACTGTAGCTAAGCCATTCGTGCTTTATATATAAGTATAGATATAGATATATTTGAATTGCAGTATGCCCAGAGTGATGAAGCAGTTAGCTTTCATCACGTCCCCTGAGAGCAAATAATTCATGAAGTTTTTTGGCTTTCTTCTCTTTGTGATTAAAATTGGGAATTTTTTAGTTTTCGAAATGAATTTTTTTGGAGGGAATTTTCTTTTGGGAAATTGTATAGGAGAGAGATGAAAAAGTGTTATGATTATGTTATTTTTTAAATTTATGTAATTGAAGATTTGGAGGCACTACTACAAAACGGAGCTTTAATGGCGGTTATAAAGGGCTTTTAACGGCGGGGTTTAGCATTTTTGAACCGCCATCTATCTGGCAGCCGTTGTAAGTTAGCGGACTTTCTACGGCGGTTCAACCTTGAACCGCCGTAGAAAGGGTACTCTTTTTACACCCGAACCGCATTAAAAGCATTAAAAACCTGCTGTTAAAACCTGGTTTAAAGCAAAACCTGCTGCTAAAACTTGAAATTTAATACAAATATCACCAATATACAAATTTAAATCGCTTTTATAATACAGCGTATCCAAAAAATATTTGTACAACTCTAATATGAACATGCTAATTAGTATCCTACAACTACGGAGGATGCTCCAAAATATAACGAGCGCATATTTTTCGCACTGCATCTATCTCCACATTGCTTAATGGAGTGCGGTCGATCTTGAAGTGCTGCAACAGAGTTTTTGAAAGTACCCGAGTAAGCAAAATGAAATACAATCAGTTAAGTAAGTAATAATGAGAAATATATATTTACCTTTTCAATGCAAATGTGGATTATTTCATTGCTATTTGGTACATGTAGTGCATTACATAGTACCCACACTCCCAATTGCTCGTTTGCTTTTTATGCTAATGAATTAATATATACGAGTTAGAAGATCATACAATTAATTGTATACAACACAACGTTGAGTAAAAAATTTCTACGAATATTCATAACTTCACTCATATTAATCTAATTAATTAAATAACTAGGACTCACTAATTTCTACTGATCGAAAAGGCAATTGCATGCATATATTAACTAACCTACAGTACTGGACTCACGGATTGCATGCATAAATCAAATCCCTCAATAAATAACGACGTGACTAACTAATATATTAATTGACTAACACTACTAACTTATGCTACTAGACTCACGAATTTAATTAAAACAGCTAACACTACTATTGCTTAGGCTACTAGACCCACGGATGTAATTAAAAAATTTAATAAGAACCAATTTAATTTTACCTTAACTACTATCCACGAAGGTTGCATATGCACATTTCTGGGCAATCCTAAGAAAGCTTGATAGTTAAACATCACCCTATAAAAATGAAAGCGACACGAAAATAATTAGCAATATATGGATATATAGGCATTCTAACAGTTGTTAATATATATAACTCACTCGTCTATAAGCACCACCGCCTCCTCCTTCTGTGGATTTTGTAAAGAATCAAACCAGTATACAACCTTTCTACTGGTCTAATGGCCATTAGCATCCAATGTTCACTGCAAACAAAAACTTTAATGACGTACGTCAGATCTTTATATCAGTGTTTCTTAAATATTAGAGAATCGCTTACAGTGTCACTTACCCCTAAAGATAAGGCACCAGATACATTTCTTTATTCCTATCCTTCAAGATTCGCGCAATGTAGTTTACCATAGCTTCAAGCGTATTTGTTACGGGTGTGACATGATCAGCCGAGAGGAAACCTATCCCCTTTCTCCCATTCCTTTCAACTAACTCATGTAAATTTGTAAATAATTTACAAAAAGGGCTTCATTGGTTAGCCTATGCACATGGAATGCATACTATATATATACAATAATCAGAAATATGTTATAAAATTAAGTGGAAACTCACTTGGTGAACAACTGCATCAAACTGTTTGAGACCTGGCTTTCTCTGGTCAATAACTCTGTGAGATCCCCTCGATCCATCAGATTAGGAAGGTCCAAACCTATGACTTCTCTTGTCATTTGAAAGAAGAAGCCATTGAAGTCCGAATCATTATCCATTCGGAGCTGTAACTCTTGCAATGGATCAGATGTCGATGAGGATGACTCCTCAGTCGGAACCGTCGCCAAAGGAGATGTCTTGTCATCCATAGAACTCATCCGGCCTTTTTTCTTTTGGGCACTTTTATCCACCTAACATCATTTGAAATAACATTAAATATACAAAACGGTATTAAGTAATACACAAATAAATGAAAGAATATACCTTTGTTACCGGAGCCGGCTGAATAATTTCAATCAACTCTTTAGGCCATTCCACGAAAAAGGACTTGGCCATTCCCACTGTTGCAGCCCTTCTCTCAGGAAATGGTAGCGGGGCACAGTCATCATAGGAAATTTTAATTGTGACCCTCGCGCAACCTTTCCTAACCTCGCGCCCGTGGTGCTTGCTTTGCTTATAAATATTTCCTTTTGCCACAAGCTTACGCCGCTTTTGCGAATCCTCTAGAGGAACAGATGGCATTCACACCCGTCCTAAGATAATAGGCAAGCGAATGAACATTAGTCAACTATTAAGTCTAACTTAACAAAGCACTGTAATAATGAAAAAAAAAATTTGAAGTATTAAAAGAAGCCGTCTAATTTTATTTACCTTGTATTCGCCTAAAGCACCGCCGTCAGAGGCTTTGATCGGGTCCGTAGGTGCAACATGTAGCATCTCCAAATCGAGCAACCTTGTAGGTATCAGAGGAGAAACAGGGCTCACAGGGGATACGGGAACCGCTCCGGAGGTCTCTGGGGGCAAGCGCTCATCTTTGCCACTATTGATGACGGTGGCTTTTAATGTATCATAGTCGGTTCCCATCTTACCACATAAAAAACCCATCATCATCTTCAGATGTGTCTGACATTCATCTAGTTGGGCAGTGGTTTTTTGAAGCTGTCGCTTAGTTAAATCAAGTTCCTCTTTAAGCGACGACTTTGTTTTCTGTGGGAAAACCTCTGTGATACGTGCCCTGGTAGAATGGCCGCGATAACGACCGGGGTGATCGCGCTTTCCCGTTGCAATGACAAGAATGTCATTCCTACCCTCTGCAACGGTCTCCCCTTGGGACTCGCGGGAACATAGATTTTCCTACACATTTTGCCAAATATAGTAAATGTAAATAGATCAATTAAATATAAATAAATACACATATACAGAGATTATTCATTTATGTATATAAATTTTAAATATAAAATTGATAACCATAATTATAAAATATAAATAAATACACATATATACAAATTAGTCATTTATTTACTTTACAGTGACAACTAGATAATTATAATTGCGATATAAACATTTAATGACAACCAAATTATTTATTAGCATTTCATCATAGATATCTAGTAATAAATAATCAGTTATAATAAAAAATCTATACACATAGACTTTAAATATTAAAAGAATTGAAACATAAGAAAATGTATGGTGCAAAACTTACAATTTCATCGCTACACGCCCAGCCTCTGGCGTGAAGTATTCCCCTTTTTTGTTCGTGTGGGCCTGTCTCCAAAGGTGATGACGGCCTGGCCCTGAATCAGAATCTTCGCTGTCTTCTCCGGACTGACCCTCCTCTGAAGGCTTCTTTCCGGATGCACTCACCTCCTCGTCATGCAACTGCTGCTTCAGCAGTCGGTAGCCACCGCGAGATAAATTATGGTAGAAAGCATTTAAATTGGCATTCTTTTGCGCTTTTCCACGAATTGCCTAGAGAGAAATATAATGAAAAATTATTATCCCTAAACTGAGCAATTTCAAATATCCAAAAAGAAGAAGGAAATCAATTTTAAAAAAATATACCTGTCATTCTTCTGTCTCGCGGCTAGCCTTGAACTTATTCCATGTCTCCCTAGGGAGAAATTTATATTCCAAGCATGGGTCCCTACCCTTCATGGGACCATGTACATATTTCCCTAAATAGGATTTGAAATCTTTCCACCGTTTACCGGCATAACAAATCCACTTTGTTTCGAGTTCTTCGGTTGACTCGAAAACAAATAATGCCTACAGTGAAAATTAGGAGTAAATATTTAGTGAGGAATTTGAGTTAAAGTGTATGGAAGAATTAAGAAACAAACAATGCATTATAATTAAAGAAAATACCCGTATTTCCATCCAAACTCTCTTCTTGAGCTCCTCGGGAACTTTCGGCCATGATTCATATTCCACTAGGTCCACTTTGCTCCGGGCCGTATATGCCACAAAGGTAATCCACTTTACATGATACACTTTAGGCTCCCCCTTGGAATTAAAAGAAATGTCAAGAGTTTTCCCATTCTTTCGCATTTCCAATAGATCATTGCAATTTGTGGGCCCTCTACCTCTACTAGATGTAGTAGAAGAACCATCTCCATGCTCCGTATTGCTTTTTCTTTTTCGGGCCATGAAAGTACCTTAAACTTCATTTACATAGAAAGAGAATTCAATATAACATATAAGCAATTAAAGAAAAGCTTTAATGTCAAATACAAGAATGCTTGTAATGTTGAAAAAAAAGGCAATGTACATTCGCAAAATTCACTCCTAAAAATACACAATTACCATTATTCAAATTAAACCAAATGAGGGCAAAAAAAGTCCGTTTATAAAGGGTACCATTGATAAAGTACTTCACATTTCACAACCAACAACTAATGTGGAAAAAAAGGCAATGTACATTCGCAAAATTCACTCCTAAAAATCCACAATTACCATTATCCAAATTAAACCAAATGAGGGCCAAAAAAAAGTGGACTTATCAAGGGTACCATTGATAAAGTACTTCACATTTCACAACCAACAACTAATGAGAACAATCATTCATTTCTACTAAAGGAATAAAATTTCACAAAGTGGAATCAACAACAAAGCATTTTCCTCATTATCACTAAAGGAGGAACACTAAATCGAATAAAAACCGAAATCAAACACCATGTTCTAAAATTAATCAAGAATAATCATTTGAGTTTCTCATTTTCAAAAAAAAACCCCGAATTTCAAAGAGAACCTAATGGAACATTAATCGAAACCCTAGGTTCCAAACTTATGTAGGACAAAACACTCAATTCAACAACCAAACCAAATGCTACAAACAATGAATAAATCCAAAAAATTTCCAAGCTTTCATCACAAGGATTAAAACCGAAATCATTCATAAATATCAACCCAAAAAATCCTAGTGCAATGGGAAGCATTTAGAAAATGTAAGGTTAAATACACAAAAGCTTTAAAATGAAAGCATAGAAGGTGGAACCTTTTGGGTGAACTCAAAAAAATCCAAACTTTAAGTTTATATGGGAGGGTGGAAATGGAGAGCCGAACAAGGCCTTGCGTGGTCCAGCCGAACAATCGGTGAATGCTTGGGCAGCCGACGGGTGATCGGAGGGTGGAGGAGCTCGCCGGCGATGGGAGAAGCTGCAAAGAAGACGAACGGCCGCGGGAGAGAAGCTTCGGGAAACAGGGGAAGTGAAGGGGAAAATAAGGGAGAAGAAAGGAAGAGAATGAGGGAGGAAAAAAAAAGTGAAAATTTGAATTTTAATAAATAACCGGCGTCGGTTCAACGGCGGTTCAACCTCGAACCGCCAGTTGAAAGTACACTTTCAACTGCGGTTCGAGGTTGAACCGCCGTTGAAAGTGTACTTTCAACTGCGGTTCAACCTTGAACCGCGAACCGCAGTTGAAAGTGTACTTTCAACTGCGGTTCGAGGTTGAACCGCAGTTGATTCTCCTTTCAACTGCGGTTCGCGGTTGAACCGCGGTTGAAAGTCCGCACTTTTTCTCGGTTTAAGTAGAGGAAAAAATTGGAGCCAATTCCCGCGCGGGCATTTTTTAATATTAAATTTTTTTATTTTCCATTTTCAAAAAACTATTCCCACAATTTTTAAATATAATAATACATACCCAGATTTTGTATATTTATTAATTATGTACACAATCTCGACTTTTATTAACCATTTCATAATTAAATTTCAAATTTTTAATTGAACCATATATTTGCATTTAAATTTCCCGCGCGTGCTACTACACGTACAATAATTATAGGTCAAAGATAAAAATTAATAATTTCTGTAAATTTAATACATGTAAGAGCCAAGAAAGTAATAAGCTTCATTATGTTCCCTAAAATTCTTACTTTTTCGACTTGGCGAACGGGATAAAAAAATCAAATCCACAAATGCATTAGGTACGTATAGTAATATAAAAATTAATTAATAAAATTTAAGTGGCCGAAATTTTTTTTTGATGAAAGTCATTAGGACTTTATGAGCATTATTTGAAATTAGCTGGAAGTTTGACTTTTAGACTTTTAAATACTTAGAAGATGAAAATTGGTCAAATGAAATTAGAATGATATTTTAAATATGCTAAGACCAATTTGGAAGTTAAAATACTCAAGAAAAGATGAGTTAGGCAAAATAGAGAAAAATTTGAGAAAATTTGAAATTTGCCTTTGATTGATGAGTCTTTGAGTGATATAATCCTAGAATGCCATGTTTTAGAGTTAAAATGATGCATTAGGATCTATGTCATCTTTGGTATCTTGAAATTCTTGCATGTTAAAACGGTTGAAAATTTTCATTTGAAGATAGCAAGAATTTTGCATTACATAAAAATGGTTGACCAAGTGGTTGACTTTTTAAATATACATGCTTTAGCTTATTTGAGAGTTTAAGAATTAACTTATTGATAATTTGAAGTTGCTCACATGAGAATATTAAGGATATATGTTTCAAAATGGCAAGCTTCAATGATTGTATATATGCTTTGTCTGATTAAAATTGAAAAAACTTGACCAAGTAGTTGACTTTGAAAATATGAATGCTTTGGATTGTTTGAATCTTTATGCATAACTACTTGAGCCTTTGAAGGTGCTTGGATGATAAAATGCTTGATAGAAACTTGAAAATAGCAACTTTCAAAATTCAAAACTTAATATACTTAAGCTTGAAAAACGTTGACCGATAGGTTGACTTTGCACATATGCATGATTTGAAATGTTTCATTCATTTGAATGTCAAAGCGAAAATCCAGGAAAAGGGTGGCTCTTCACTATATATCTATTTCAATCTTAAGAGTCACCGCGGTTAATTTATGAAAATCGGGAAAAAAAACTTAATAGAGAGTAGGGTTTAGGGGTTAGGGTTTAGGGTTTAGTTTTTTGAAAATGGAAAAAACAAATTAATATTAAAATATGCCCGCGCGGGAATTGGCTCCAATTTTCTACGAGGAGACCTTTCAACGGCGGTTCAATCTCCAACCGCCGTTGAAAAATGAATCCACCGCGGTTCACGATTGAACCGCCGTTGCAAGTGGATTTTCAACGGCGGTTCAATGTTGAACCGCCGTTGAAGTTCCACTTTCAACGGCAGTTCATTCTTGAACCGCAGTGGAAATGTTGTTCAACGGCGGTTCGCGGTTGAACCGCCGTTGAATCGACGACCCGGTTACTTAAAGTTAAAAATTTTTGAACTTCTTTTCCTCCCTCATTCTCTTCCTGTCCTCTCCCATTTGTTCCCCTGCATTTCCCCTGTTTCCCGAACCCACTGACAAGTAATTTATAAAGAGTTAAATATAAAATAACAACAAAATGAACTGCGTATAGATTCTCCTGGAAATTTTACCAAAGTACTACTCCTTGGAAGAAAATAATAATAATACAAGAAACATTTATTCATAAATGAAAAACAAGAAAATCTATTTTCCGGAAATTTGACAAAGTCTCCCCTATAAATGTAACGTACTCCCTGTAAGTTCGATGCACACATATACTAAAATAATTCACTAAAATTACAACTATTTCGAATAATACGGAATTCAGTTTCAAATCACTTTAGACAGAATCTCCTCTGCTTATTTTTTACCAAAACACAAGTGCAATTTAAGATCAGCACAGAAGCTTCACACAATTTCAAACAATAACATATTCATTTATAAACAGTTCCGCATATGAAGTCCCTGGAAATTTTGTCCCTTGATTGCGCGGCTTCATCCGAGTTGTGACCTGTTTCAATCCCACAGTACGAAGGATAAAAATAAATGTTGTTATAAATTTATGTCCACCGCTTTTCATTAAAATCAAAGAAACATATACAAATACACACACACACATACACACCCACGGGAATTGAAGTTTAATAAAAACAAACAATATACTTGAAAATGATTCTTAACTTATTCTCTTTCTCTTATGGGACACTTGATCCTCGAACCATAATCCTTCGCTGTGGTCATCACGAAGTATGTATTTATCAAGTTCCCTATCTTCCTCATCTGCTCTCGGTTCAGGTAACCCACTAGAGAAAGGGCCAGCCTCATGAAGCCCTTCTTCTGTATCAATCCCTTCCACACCGTGATGTTGTTTACCATGAAGAACAACAGACCAATGTTCGTCGCAAGGATCAGTGATATAAAAAACTTGTTTCGCCTGCGATGCAAGTATAAATGGTTCCCCCTTGAAACCCTCCCGATTGAGGTTGACCAAGGTAAAACCCAATGGATCATCAGTTCGAACCCCACTATTGTTATCAACCCATTTGCAGCGAAATACATCTACTTTGAAACAAACATAGTCAAGCTCCCAAATATCTTCGATCATCCCGTAATAAGCCATGCTTGCATACAATGGATTTTTATCCTTCCTGCTAGAAACATGTAAAGCCTCTGAGATTAATGTAACACCACTGTTTTGTGCCGTACTCTTCTCATCTTGTCTCTTAGTAGCAAATGAATATCCATTTATGTCATAGCATGAAAATGATCGTACCGCAGGGCTGGGCCTAAATGCCAACCATTTCAATGTCTCCGAAACGTCTTTGCCCAGGACAGCATTACCAAACCAATAGACAAATGTCCGAATATGTTCATTGAGCACACGTTGATCCGTCCAAGCAGGATAAGACGTTCTTATTGACTGTATGTGGTCTGTCACATAGGGCGCAACTTCTTCAGAATTGCGCAGAATGTAGAGATGCGCCTTCATCAATTCAACATTAGACGGCAAAAATTTTTTTTCCTCCCCTTGTGCCCATACCTGTAATCCTCCCATCGTGCCGATTCTTAGATATTCCAATTGATGCGGTCCCGGCCAAGTACTCAGTGCAAAACTCAATTACCTCCTCAGCTATATAACCTTCAACAATACTAGCATCAGGACGACAACGATTCTTAACATACCCCTTATATACTTTCATATATCGCTCGAATGGGTATCGCATCCATCGCAAATGAACAGGCCCGCAGATTTTTATCTCTCTAACCAAATGAATCACCAAATGCACCATAATATCAAAGAAGGCAAGTGAAAATTACATTTCTAATTGACAAAGGACAACAGTTATTTCATCTTGTAGCTGATCAAGTCTTTCGCGCGCGATAACCTTGCTGTATATAGCATTGAAGAATAAACAAAGTCTTGTTATACTGGACTTAACATGCTTGGGCAATATCGAGCGAATAGCTACAGGCAACAATTGCTGCATTAAGGCATGGCAATCATGAGACTTCAAACCAACCAGTTTTAAATCTTTCAAGGAAACAAGTCTGCTTACATTTGAAGAATATCCGGATGGAACTTTGATGCTACGCAAACTTGAACACAGTTGTTTTTTCTCTTTTCTGGACAAAGTGTGAGAGGCAGGGGGTAGATATGTGCGTTGTCCTCGAGCTACCGGTGCTAAATTTGCTCTTATGTTCATATCAACCATATCAAGTCTCGCGTTATAACCATCCTTAGTTTTACCAGGGATGTTCAAGAGCGTACCTAACAGGCTTTCGCAAATATTTTTCTCAATATGCATAACATCGAGACAATGTCTGACATCCAAGTTCTCCCAGTATGGAAGTTCAAAAAATATGGATTTTTTCTTCCAACAACCTGTATCATTATTGCTGGACTCCGAAGTTTTACCGAACTCCACATTGATGTCCGTCACACGAGCTTTCACCTCTGGCCCGCTCAAGGGTTCTGGAGCTTTTCTGAACTCTTGGAATCCATTGAATGCTCTTTTCATACGGCGATACGGATGAGTCTCGGGAAGAAATCTGCGATGCCCAAGGTATACTGTCTTCCTCCCATGTGCAAGCTGACAAAAATCTGTACTCTGCTCACATATTGGACATGCTTTATGCCCTTTAACAGAGTACCCAGACAAGTTTCCATAAGCAGGAAAATCATTAATGGTACAGAACAACATGGCACGTAATGTGAACATTTCTTCACAGTAGGCATCAAACACAGGTGCGCCTTCATCCCATAACTTTTTCAAGTCTTCAATAAGAGGAGCAAGATACACATCGATGTCATTTCCTGGTTGCCGTGGGCCTGAAATCATTAGAGACATAAGTATGTACTTGCGCTTCATACACAAGTAAGGCGGCAAATTGTAAATAACCAACATCACTGGCCATGAGCTATGTGTGCTACTCAGACTGCCAAACAGGTTCATTCCATCAGAACACAGACCAAGCCTCAAATTTCTAGCTTCTCCCCCGAAAGAAGGATACATTGAATCAATCTTTTTCCACTGATCTGAGTCTGATGTATGCATTATCACCTTGTCATCATCACTGGGAATACACCGATCTGAATGCCATGTCAATAGTTTTGCATCTTTTTCATTAGCGAACAACCATTTAAATCTCGGTATTATAGGAAGATACCACAGAACCTTAGCCGGCGACCCCTTCTTTTGCGCATCAGAACTGTCTTCAACAGCATCACACAGCTGCTTGTTTTTGTATCGGGGAGTTTTACACTTAGGACACCGCAATAAATCCTTATACTCATTCCTGTAGAGGACGCAATCATTTGGGCAAGCGTGGATCTTCTTATACTCCATACCCAGTGGACACAACATTTTTTTCGCCTCGTAAATTCGATCTGGAAGTTCATTATCTTCTGGGAGCATATCTTTCAATACCCTCAATAAGGCTGTAAAACTAGTATCTGACCACCCATTTGCCGCTTTCAAACTAAACAACTTCAAAACACTAGACAATCGTGTATATTTACTGCAACCCTTGTATAGAGCTTCTCATTGTCACCCAAAATGGAAGCAAGAACTTCCGGTTTATCAGCAAAATCCTTGGCCACATCCTCAATCATGGCATCTAATCGATCTCTAGTAATCGCATCATCTCCTTTTGCATGAGATTTTCTTTGCTCAGGTAAACCATCAATACTTTCACCATGCCAAATCCACAGTTTATAAGAAGGATCAAACCCGTGCCGATATAAATGGAATCTTATTGTATCTGAGTTATCAAACCGCGCCCCATTTTTACAAGCTTTGCACGGACAATGAACGTACTTTGTATTCTTATAAGCGAATTGAATGAAATTCTCAACTTCTCTCGCATAAGAATCGGAGGTCCGATCACCACAGAACAAGATATTTCGATCCATGTGTAACTAAGACCTTGAAATAATTAAAAATACCAAATAATAATTCAACAAACAATGTACAAAGTATCAAGTTGCATGCTTGTCTTAGCACATGTCATAATACTTATGTTAGTCATATATAATCAAAACTACTATAATACCTCAATGAAAAAAATAATGCAATGACAACACATGCGCAATAGACATAATCAAATGAAGAAGAAACTCTAAGTTTTTCATTTATGCATTTCGTCAAACACATAAAATGCATAAAAAAAATAATACACACTCTAAGTAGTGCTAATTATATGAACATCATCCATTAAAAATCAAACACTATAAATCAAATTACATCACCCAAAAACTACATAGTATAACTAAATAGGGTTCCACAATACTAAGGTTCGCCACATACATGGAATATATGCAACTTTAATTTTCAGCCATGCATCTACCATAAATAAAAATAAATGCTATAGGATGACATATTTAAAGTACAAGCATAAGCAATTACTGGGAAATTTTACAAGTTTCTAACCTTTAGGTGGTAAATTTTAGCTCCAAATGACGATTCTTTAGGTTCAACGTGCAAAACCGTAGTAGAAATTTGGAGACAGACACTTTCGGCCGCGATATGGGAATACACGGTGTTATTTAGGTTTTAATATATATATACGTCAATATTACGGCGGAGAAAATTAAACCGCCGTAGAAAGGGGACTTTCCACGGCGGTTGCCCTCCAACCGCCGTAGAAAGTCCCCTTTCTACGGCGGTTTGTCCCAACCGCCGTAGAAAGTCCCGTTCTACGGCGGTTCATTTTTAGACCGCCGTAGAAAGTCCGCATTCCTTTTATTACTGCGGTTTTTTATTTTCCGCCGTTAATTCGCAGCCGTTAAAGCTCCATTTTGTAGTAGTGAGGAAATGTTAAAATTGAAAATTTAAATTTAGTAAAAAATGAGGTTGTTTCTTTGTGTAAAATTTTGAAGGAAAAATGTGATGATTTATCTGAAATGGAACATAAAAAAAACAAAGCCTAGCCTAGCGTGTTGGGAAATGGGTGGTGGAGAATGGTATTTTTGATAAAGGATTTAGGGCATGTTCTTTTTGTTCTGTTTTGAAAACGGTTTTAGTTTCAACAGTAAATTTAATATTTTTTAATCATATTTCATCATTTTCAATACAACTTTTTACTATTCAGCACTACTTTTTACATTTTCAGTACACTTTTTACATTATAAAACTTATTTTCAAAATCGTTTTCAAAACGATGAAAAAGAACAGGCCCTTAGTCATCTTAGTTTTTCTTCATTTGCCATTTGGATTCGAATCATTAATTATGCATAGATCTAACTCTCTCTAGATTGAATAATTTTATAATATTGTTATTTCAAATTTTCAGTTATTGAATAATGATTGTATTGTTCTGCATCTTTCGATAGGTCATTTTTTAAATTTCATTAATTATGGGCCTCGACTTGGCATTCCTACACAATTTCATTAATTTCAATAATTCCGGGTCCCTTTTTAAGGCGTCTTATATGATTCTAAAAATCCAAAAAATGATACAAATCATAAGGGTTGTTATAAAATTTTTTTAAAAAATCTCAAACATCGCCCTTAATTGTTTACTTTCAAATGTTGTAAGGTGTAATTTCTGTGACCCATCTATAAAACACACTAAATTTTCCTTAAAACGTGGACGGAGGGAGAGGGTGGGTGAGGTGAGTCTTGGACCATCCCAAACCTAAGTTTTACCTGACTCCTTTGTAAAATTTTGTTTTATTTTTGAATTTGCACGTTATAAATCATTTTGGATGTTTAATTCAACTAAAATTTAAGATTTTGTTAATATATACTTTTTATTAAAACTTAAAATTACGAAAATGAGGGATTTGAAATTTTAATGAGGGTAATTATACTACAAGAAAAATGGTCTTTTGTGACCAAAATCACGGTGACCAGCCCTCTAGTGGTCACCGAACGAATATTTTTGGTGACCATAAAGGCATTTTTAGTGACCATAAATATTTTAGTCAGCAAATCTGGTCAGATGCAAAATTTTGGTGACCAGAAAAAAAATTAGTCACAATTTGGTCACTAAAGGGTCAGTGCATTCTTAAAAGAATATGATCATTTGACTATTCAAGAGGTAATTAATTTCCCGTCAAATAGTATACGTAGAGTATTATTATACTCTTTAATGCTTATCAGTTAGCTCTTGAACCTTCAAGAGTATAATGAAGTATTAGTATACTCCTAAATGGGTATCAATTAGCAATCGAATAGTTAACTAATATACTCCTTCAATATTATAGTTGGAATATCAATGCACTATTGTAGGAGTACTATCACTATTACTCTTAATAAATAGCAGTTTCTTTTTCCTTTTTCTTTCCTTTTTTCCTTTATTAATTTCTTAGTGCTACTATTTAAGAGTACAAATTATACTCTTTAAAAGTAGCACTTGTACTATTGAAGAGTATGACTGCTACTTCTTAAGAGTACAAATTATACTCTTCAAAAATAGCACTTGTACTGTTGAAGAGTATGATTGCTACTACTTAAGAGTACAAATGCTACTTGTCAATAGTAGCACGTGTACTCTTCAACGGTATGACTGCTACTCTTCATGCGTAGTTTTATTTATTTATTTTTCAAAACTTATTAATTAGTAATTTATCTTTTTTTTTTTCCTTTTTCTCCTTATAAAATGATATTCCTCATGAGTATTACTAATACTCATCAACAGTATTACATCAATTGTTCACAAATATCTATTTTTTATTTACTGGAATAGTACAATTTGTACAATTCACAAGTATTAATTTTATATTTTTTTCCTCCTATTTATCAATTCAAAAGTAAAAAAAAAAAAAATACTTGTTCTAAAATTTTAAATGAAAACTTTATTTTGAATAATCTTCCTACTTGGTGGATTTAGGAAAATTTTAAACACGTAGAAATACAAAGTAAAAAGAAAAAAGAAAATAAAAATAAAAAATATTTTAAAAGATATAAGTGAATACTTATTAGGAAAATGTAAAAAAAAAAAAAAATGATTGACTCGCAAAAATTTTACATAAATTGAACTTGGACATTCAAAATGGGTTGTTTTAAAAAAATATGTACAGGTGAAGAAAATTGCTGAAACTCAAAGCGGGGAAAAAAGAGAGGGAAGATATTTTGGGCGGGAGGCCCAAGGGTAAAAATAGAAGCGAGAGTTTTGTGTAACTTTACTATTTTATTCCTAACACTCAAATCCCTTACTCTCAGTCTCAAGCATACGGGCTCCGACGGCGATTGAAGATGGATTACAGGTACATGTGAAACCCTTACTCATCTGAAAAAAGTTGATCTGATTTAGTGGGTGTGTTTCGGTTGGAGGCAGTGGTGAGAGGCTTTGGGTTATACTTTTGTTTTGATATCAATTTTTGGGAATGGTTAGGTCATAGTTCAAGGCACCAAATTTATTCAGAATTTTTTTTTTTTCTGTCAAGAAATTGGATCTTAGGGGGCCACAGAATATGTAATCTCAAAAGTAGTGGGTTTGAAAAAATAGTCTCATCTTTCATAGTTATTAGAATAAGACTCATTATGTTGCTAATGAATTTGTTTTCTCTCATATTTGCTTATAGGATCCCTTGAATTTCAGCTCATTGGTGGTTGTTTGCTGTTGATGCAAAGGCTTTGGAAGATAATATTGAACATGTATTAGCTTCTTGTCCAATGTATATATATATATTTTTTTTTTCCTTTTTTTGTCATTATGTTTGTACTAGTGCACATGCTTTTGTGGATCTACCTATAATTGCATCATCTACTTCATACGCATTTTTATTAAAAAAAAAATGACTGTGACTATATATGTTGTTGTATCTATAAATCATTGTGATTACATAAAGTTTTTAAATTTTTTATTTTTAATTTGTTTGGGCTTTATTAAATAATTGTCATTGGAGGCTAAATATATTTGCATGACATGCCCAGGTTTTTTATTTTTTCTATTTTTTTTTAACGTGTGACTTATTGTTCTCAAATAAATGGCCATTCAGTGTGCAGCCAAATGGACAAGTCATGGATGAAAATTATCCACCGAACAAAGGATAGTAAATATCAAGTGGGTGTGGAAGAGTTTATCCAATTTGCATACCGTAACAAAGATGATTCAGAAAAAATTTCCTGCCCATGTAAATCCTGTAATAACTTGCGAAGTTGTGAAATAAATACTGTGTTCATGCATTTGATGCAAAGGGGAATTATTTTTTGTTATGATAAATGGGTTTATCATGGTGAGGACATTGAAGAGTCTCTTCATGATGATGATTTTTTGGGTGGTGATGATAGGGATAATGATCATGAGTACACTGGTGATTTAGATGGATGTTAAATAATATAGGCGCAGGTAATTGGGGTGAGACATGGCAGAGTACTGGTGAATCTTCGAATAAATCAAACAGTGCTGATGTCAACACATTTCGTAGATTAATTGAATAATCTCACCAACCTGTTTATGAGGGATGTGAAAACTTTTCCAAATTTTCATTTCTAGTGACAATCTTGCATTTAAAAACAAGCAGTGGTTGGACTGCTAAATCCTTTGATATTCTACTTTTTGTAATCAGGAAACTTTTACCAAGTTCAGCTTCCATCCCAAATTTTTTTATGAATCTAAACAATTGGTAAGAGATTTGGGATTTGTTGGGGAAAAAAATTCATGTGTGGGTGAATGATTGTATTCTTTTTCGAAATGAATTTGCATCCCATACACATTGTCCGAATGAGAAATGCAAGGAGTCTCAATTCAGGGGGGTGAATTCAAATATTCCACAAAAGGTTCTTCGCTACTTTCCCCTAGTACCAAGATTACAAAGGTTGTTCCTTAATGAGGATGTAGCTCAGGACATGAGGTGGCAGAAAGAGAAACGGACTGATGATAGCAATATACTTAGGCATCCTGCAGATAGTGAGCCATGGAAACACCTAGATAGGTTGTTTCCTTCATTTGCCAATAACCCTATGAATGTGCGATTAGGCTTGGCCACATATGGACTTAATCCCTTTGGGAACTTAAGTAATGCTTATACCATATGGCCAGTTTTTATAGTCCCATATAATCTGTCACCTTCAAAATGTATGAAGGATCCTTTCTTTTTTATGACAATGTTAATTCCTAGACTTGACTCCCCTGGAAATGATATTGATGTGTATTTGCAACCATTAATTGATTAATTGATGAATTGAATGAGTTGTGGGTTCTTGTAGAGGCATATGATGTTAATAGAAGAGGAAATTTTACATTGCGTGCTGCCCTCCTATGGACTATAAATGATTTTCCAGCAGACAGCATGCTCTATGGTAGAAGCATCAAGGGATATTTTGCTTGTCCAATTTGTATCAATGATACTTCATCTAAGTATTTGTATCCTGGTATAAAAATCTGTTACATAGGGCATCGTAAATGTTTACCATCTTCTCACCCATGGCGGAGGGATAAGAAAAACTTTGACGGGAATGTGGATTATCGAGCTTCAAGCTTGCCCAAGTCCGGTCACGAGGTAATGCATGACATTAACAATATGATGAGTGAGCCATATACTTATGGAAAAAGTTCCCAAAATGGCCTTAAGAAAAAGCATAAGAGTGAAGAAAAGGGGTCAGGGTGGAATTCAAGAAGTGTATTCTTTGAGCTTCCAAATTGGGTGGATCTTAGATTGAGGCACAACTTAGACGTCATGCATGTTATAAAAAGTTTTGGCTGAGAGTTTGATTGCGACATTGTTCGATATCAAAGGAAAAAGTACGGACACTTGGAAATCTCGCAAGGATTTAGAGAACTTGAATTTTAAAAGGGACTTGCATTTGCAACCACAAGGGATTTCATTCATAATGCCCATGGCTTCTTATCACTTGAATAAGGATGAGAAAAATAAGATTCTAAATTTCATGAAGTCCCTAAAGTTTCCAGATGGCTTTGCTTCAAATATGTCTAGATGTATCAAAAAGGGGCAACTTCAATTGTCTGGTATGAAAAGTGAATCAGCTCTCTAAGCAGTAGTCTCAAAAAAGAAGTATGTGCACGTCTTACAATTTTTCTCAATATTCTGCATTCCATCTTTACTTATTTTCTTTCTGATTAAGGTATGGTTTCTAAGTTTCTTAAAAGCTTCTATGACCCATGATATATACTTACTTCTTTTGGCCTTAAAATTGAATAAGACTATATTTAGCATGATTTAATTATCTAAAGTATCATTTTTCATTTATTATTGCCCTTGTTTTTTCTTTTCTTTTTGGCATTTTCTATATTTCATTTTGAATATTTCTTAATTTTAAGGCTAAGGTTTGTAAGGTTCTTAGAAGCTTCTGTGTACTTCCATATATACTATATCTTGCTTCTTAGTCGTTTAAGGTGAAAATCTATAGGCAGTATGATTCAAGTATTTGAAAACTTCATTACTGTCCTATTCTCATTTTCTTGACTTTTGTGTATTTGATTTTTGGTTTACAAAAATTGCTTCAAAGGTGTTTCAAAGCTTATACATGCCTTGATACTATCTTCAGTCTCAAATGAGAAAATTAATGTGTAGTATGATATAGGTCTCTAAATTGTAGATTTCATTTCATGTTGTCACTTTTAAATTTTTCTGAGGCTTTGGGATTTGACTTCCACTTATTTTCGATTCAGGCTGTGGTTTCTAAGGCTTTTAAAAGATTGTATATCGCTTGATATATACTATCTTTCTTCTTTGTCGTCACAAAGGTACAAACTATGTATGTAGAATGATTTTAATATAAAGAAATCAATATTGATTCATTATTGCAATTCTTTTTTTCTTTTTTTTTTTTGATTTCATTGACCTTTGATGGTTCATGGTGTTTGAAACTTTTATACTTGTAACTTTTCATTTTTTTAATTTTCAATTTCTCATTCTGTGACAGGTGAAAAAGAGCATATATACTAGATGAGGAAGTGCATAGTACTTTTAGTGAGAGGTATGGTTTGTATGGTGTAGAACTAAGCTCCTTTTGTGAATGTTCATCAAGGAAGTGCATAGTACTTTTAGTGAGAGGTATGGTTTGTATGGTGTAGAACTAAGCTCCTTTTGTGAATGTTCATCATGGAAAGTCATGTATCTTCTATTTTTGTTTTACATGGCTATTTATTAGGAGATTTGGACTTCTTCTAACTTTAGCTTTTGTGGGATACTCAATATTGGTGTCCATTGGAAATTTGGAATCCTAATGTTTTGCTTTTCTAGCCTCTTAGGTACTAAGTCTAGTGATTTTGATATGAAGTTATATAATCTTTTAGGATATTATGTATGCTTTGTAATGAATTATAATGTACAATTACCTATTATATTTTGTACAATATTATTTGGTGTTGCAATGATGATTAGAATTTGTGATATATCATAAATAGGTCACAATACGAATTTGGTGACAAGAAAAGATCACAAAAATTTTGGTCACCATCCAACAAGAAGTCAGTGGCCAAAGTTTGTAAGTGACCATGCTTTTTGGTCACAATCTATTTTTGGTGACCACTGTTTTTGGTCCCCAAAAAGATTTGACGTATCAACTTTAGTGACTACATTTTTGTACTTTCAATAACCAGATTGGTGCCCCTTCATTTGGTAACTAATTCTATTCGGTGACCACTTTTTTGGTCACCTAAGGGTACTAAACGGAGTTAACGGCAAAATCATAGTGACCACTATAACTCTTTAAGTGACCATATTTTGTCGTCACCAAAACTTTGTTGGTGACCAAAATATTAGTTACCATTTCGTCACCAAAAGCTTTAATTTGGTGACCATTTTTGCGTTTTGGTGACCAAACTGGTGAAGACATATTCTCGTCACTGAAGATGGTGACCATTTACATTCATTTGGTGACCAGGAAAGATTGTGGTCACCATTGTACTTTCAGTGACCGACATTATGTGACCAACTAGTGACTAGAATTTTCTTGTCACCAAAGAGTAAATAATACCTTTGGTGGCAAGAACTCCTCTGTCACTAAAGGCCTTTTTTTTTTTTTTTTTTGTAGTGTTAGAGATTCCGAATATATTAATTCCTTTAAATGTGAATTTTACAAAATATGGATTCTAGTATAACACAGTTGCTGCTTTTTTGTGACATCGTGATAATGTAGTGTATTTTAATGGCCTTTATAATTGTTACTTTATAATTTTAGGCTGTTTTGGCTAGCTTCTTTTTAGACAAAAGTCTCAATTTTGCCAAAAAAAAAAAAAAAATTATATCCAAATACTTTCACTTTTTAAAATTTAAAATTACCTATGAAATTACGGGAGCCTCTGTAGTCCAGTTGGTTAAATTAACATAAGGTGTAGTTAAATAATTACAATCGTTAGATCTAATCCAATGGCTATTAAAAATAGGTTGCTAACTGTTGAAAAAATAATGCACAACTTACAGATGACTTGTTACCTATTAGAGTAGGTTTTGTTATGGTTTTGTATTTTTCTTTTTCTTTTTGAATTTCATCGCTTTCTCCTTCCCCTTATACTTCAGACGAGGAGGTTTTTTTTTTTTTTTTCTTCCCCTTTTAACTCCATTGCTCTTGCTTACTCCATTTGCCCACTATATCATCGATCACCCCCAAACAAAGAGCCCTTTTTTCCATTGTTTCCTCCATTGCTGATGCAAAGTAGTAACTTCCACCCACATAACAATTCCCCTAAACAAAGCTTTTGGTTTGTTCGTCAGCCAAGTGAAAGGAAGAAACTGAATTCGAGCATAAGAAAGTAAGGGCATCGAAGTGAGTTAGAGCCTGAGTTTACAACATAAGAACGAGCTCGTTTATTTAATTTCTTGCTTTGATATTTTTGATTGATAATTACGGTGATATATGCGATTATCATAGATCACTTTCATCTAATGTGTAATGAACCGATATTCACACTGGAAATTGGGAGGCCTAGGCTGTGATAATTGTTCATGATATGCTCTGTTTGTTAGGGAGTACAATTAGTTTAGTTTGTGATAATTTTCTGTGAAATGTATACCCATGGAGTTTGAAAAAGGGACGCAACTTCGGCTCTAATGGTTGGTGATATGACCTGATTGTTTGATAATCTTTTCCTAACTTATTGCCTTCAAACTATTTGAAAAAATGCCTAAATGGATCAAAGCCTACACTGGAATTAGACTGAAATATATCAGAACTAATCGTGACTAAGAAACTTGAACGTTGACTAGAGGTGTGTCATGCAGTTGGGTTCTTGTTGTTTCTGCTTGGACACCAAATGCATTGATTAGTTTTAGATAATCTTTTATTTGGTACTAGCTACTACAAGTTAAGAAAACAAAAACCAAAGAACTTGGGATGTTAAAGTGATTTTAGTTTTTGTTTCTAAAAGGCGTGTTTATGTTAAGGAAACTCTCTCAAGTAGGAGGAAAAGAGAGGGAACGAACAGTAGTTCATGTAACTAAGGGAGAAGGTAAGTTGTTAACACTTTATCTGGATCTTTTTAAGTTATCTCAGTACTTTGATGTGTTGCCTATTTATAATTACAACATAAGTTGTAAACGATGGTTTAAAATATGAACTAGGCAAGTTTAGAAATTAGAAAGGCAAATGACATTAGAGGCCACTTAACTATCACCATTGTTAACTTTTGGTCACCCATATTTTTTTTTTTGGTGTCAATTCACCCACTTAGATCCTTAAAACGGAGACTTTTTCCCCTTCCATTAATGTTTGGGGTTAAAACAAATGGAACTAAACCATTGTACACTTCGTCTTCGTTTTAAAATGTAAAATTTTCTTCTTGGGAGCATCACCTTCGGTTTTCTGCAAAATCTTCATGGGGATCTCTATAGTTTATTGCATCTCCCTGTTGTTTGGGATGGACTAAGTAGTAAGGATCTTTTTCATGACACAGTTCCATAATGCCCATTTGACACTTAACTTTTTAACAATGGTCTCAGCATCACTGATAGAACCAACCATTTCTTGCTCCTCTAACAAGTCTTTGTCCTGGTTCTGAAACAAGAGTAAATTTGGTTGCTTCTCTGCCATTCTTAACAAGTTGATTGCTTCATCTTGTAATTTCATTGTAGGTGTAAAGGCAATATTTAAAATGTCAATTCTTGGTTAGAATTTCACATTTTTTGCACTCCTCTGGATATGATGCATCACATGATTCACCCAATATCCTATGATCCTTGGTATTTGACCAACTCTAGGCAGAGGTTTCAATACATTTACTACTGTGAGAGTTGAAGAACATTCAGTACATCCAACAAAACTTGACTACTTCAAACCAAAATATGCTACTGCAATAGGTCTCCCTGTTGAAAAAGTTAAGAATCAAAACTAACAAGGGTTCATCCATTTAACCACAAACAATGCGCTCTTATATACATGGGGGAAAATGGGTAGTTCAAAAGTTGCACATTGAAAACCTAAAAAGTCCAACCTTCGATGGTGGTGACAACCATGTCAGCAACTCATATATTCTTATCACCCTTCGTTGTGATAAGAAAACAATTCTTTGATTCCATGTACATGCTTTCAAAAGCAACTTTTGGTAAGATCCCTTGCTTAATTACTTGAAAATTTTTTTGTAGAGAAAAATTCTAAGAGCTGAATGTTTGTTAATTTGTGGAAATTGTGTTGAAACAGATTCTTGGATGTGTTATTACTGTAAATTAACTTAACGACTAAACAAGGGATTTCACACAGTCTGATTATTTAAGACCCCTTTCCTAAGTTGATTTCCCATAAGTTTGCTTGTGAAAATTCCTCAATGAAGTGGAGTTAATGCTAGAACAGAGAATGTTTGATGGAATTAGACTAGAACTAAGACATGCGAATTGTTTTTGGGCTGGAACCTCTTTATTTCTTGTTATCATCTTAAGGACCAAGAGAATATGTTAAGATGTAGGAAGCTTTGTTCCTTTAATGTTTACTTCTGCAATTTTTGGATTATGTTTCCTCAAAAAACTACTGGACTTGAAGTGCTGTTTCAGTTTAGTTTTCTATTGGTTTGAGAAGTAGAAAATTTTATTGTTTCAATGAAAAATACTGCAAATTTTGTTTCTATTTTCACCAAAATGTTAAGAGCTTAAAATGCTGTTTTGCTAATAATTTTTACAAGTTTCAGAACTTGAAAATTCTTCATTAATGCACAAGATGGTTCAGCTAAAGAAAGGAAAATAAAAAATGGAGAAACTTATGCAAACCTTTTGTGAATAAGAATGGAGATTTGAATAGTTAGAAATTAATCAGTATGAGTGATTAAAGATGAAGGTAGCTTGAAAATTAAAGAACATGATTGTTTCTGCGGAGGCCATTGTATTGAACGATATCATTCCTATTAACATGACCATATTCATGCTTATTCATGATGCTATATGCAACGTTGGTTGGTGAGTTTTATTCCAAGACTATTTTATGTGAAAGGAATTTGTGGACAAATTAAAAATAGGTACATGTGGTTTGTTGGTGCGCTAGATAGGCTTTTTAATATAGTTTTTATTGGATTTGATTGATTTGTTCTAATTATTATACTTGTACTATTTATTAATATAGTTTTTATTTTATTATACTTGCAGGAGACCAGATTTCCCTGTTGCACCCCGGCAGAGAGCAAAATGAAGCGGCGTAGGGTATCGAAAAATAAAGTGAAGTAAGTACATCGAATTGTTTCTTTCTAGTTTGTTCGTATTCATATTATATTTAGACTAAACTCCAAGATTGGTCACTTTCATATTGGCCAACACTTTTTTATCCCCTCACTTTTAAAAACAACCCGTTGAGTTCCTTCCTTTTGGTCAGTACGTGTTTTGTCCATTAGTTGATTTCTATTCTTCAGCCCCTCAAGTCTGGAGGGAATATTTCCATAACCCCCTAAGCCCATGTTAGCCTTGATATTTTATTTATGACACCGCTTTCTTACTCTATTTTTGCCACTTGTTCAAATACAAAGCATGGGTTTGAGGGACCAAAAAGTTATGGCCTAGGGGGCTTTTGTTTTTTCAAAGAAGGGAATTAAAGAAGGTTTTAAGCACTTGGGAAGGAAGAAGTTCGTAGATAAGTCTTATAGTGGTTTATGCTACAATTTTGTTTATCTACAGGGATGTCAATGTTATGGAGATGAATTCGACTACAGCTACAGCTACATCTGACCAAATATAGGTACGTAGTAGTAATTAATATAGAAAAAGAATATTTCAGTTTTCCAATATTAAATGGTGGAATAATATTTGTTAATATTTTTTGATACCGAAGGTAAAACTTACGAACGAAGGGTCTTCACAAGGTGTGGTTGATGGTGTTAAAAACCTAGGCCCCGACCAAACAGAAGTTGTTAAACAAATAGGGTTTGGCGGAATATTAGAAATGAAATGCACCCTTATTTATGGGCATTTATGTCATTGGTTAGTAGATAGGTTTGATCTTAGGACATGTAGCTTTTATGTACTCGGGAGTAAAATATATGTGACGCCACTAGATGTACAAAAGATTCTGGGTTTGAATTGTCATGGGAGAGAGATATTAGAATCTAATTTGATCTACAACCACCAACCCCCGAACTGATATAAAAAAGATTATAAGCTCATTTTGATGAAAAATTTGGTGGAGTATTAAGAAAAAGGCAGCATTTGGAAAAGTGAGGGCAATCTGTATTAAGTGGAAGGGCAACGCTTAATTTTGTCCAAAAAATATTTTTCTCGCTCCGGGAATATTACCCGTAGTTCACTAAATCAAGGCAAAGGATAAGGAATTTTTTTTTCCCAAGTCTCGAATTGAAATAAAAATTATTTTCATTTCAATTTGATGAAAAATTAGTGTACGGGGCAATAAGTAATAATTGAAAGGACATCCTTTGAAAAAATGGCCAATCAGTATTAAGTCGAAAAGAAGCGCTCTATTAGGTATGAAAATATTTTTCTCGCTCCCGGAATAGTACCCATATCTCACTTTATCTTGGAGAAGGATGGTTCCCAAGTCCCGAACTTAAATAAAAAATATTTTAGAGTTTATTTTTATGAAAATTGGGCTGGAGGGCAATCAGTATTAACAGAAAGAGTAGCCTTTGAAAAAGTAAGGGCAACCAGTATTAAGTAGAAGGGCAGCGCTCAATTTCGTTCGAAAAATATTTTTCTCGCTTCCGAAATATTACCCATAGCTCACTTAATCTCGGAGAAAGAAGGGAAATTTTTTCCAAGTCCCGAACTTAAAAAAATATATATATTTTAGAGCTTATTTTGATGAAAAATTGGGGTGGAGGGAAATAAGTATTAACAGAAAGGGAGCCCTTGAAAAAATGAGGGCAGCCAGTATTAAGTGGTAGGGCAACGTTCAATTGCGTCGAACAAATATGTTTCTCGCTCCCGGAAAATTACCCATAGTTCACTTAATCAAGGCGAAGGATGGGATATTTTTTTCGCAAGTCCCAAACTTAAATACAAAATGTTTTAGAATTCATTATGATGAAAATTGGTGGAGGGCAATCAGTATAATTGAAAGGGCAGCCCTTGAAAAAATGAGGGCAATGTGTATTAAGTGGAAGGGCAACGCTCTATTTGGCCGAAAAAATATTTTTCTGCCTCTTGAAAAATTGCCCATAGCTCATTAATTAGTGGCAAAAGATGGGAAATTTTGTTTAAAGTCTCGAAATTAAATAAAAAAATATTTTAGAGTTTATTTTGATGTAAAATTGTGGTGGAGGGCAATCATTACTAACAGGAAGGGTAGCCTTTGAAAAAATGAGGGCAACCGGTATTAAGTGGAAGGACAACACTCAATTTTGTCCGAAAAATATTTTTGTCGCTCCCGGAATATTACCCATAGCTTACTTAATCTCGGAGAAGGATGAGAAATTTTATTTAAAGTCTCAAACTTAAATGAAAAATATTTTAGAGTTCATTTTGATGAAAAATTGGGGTGCAGGGCAATGAGTATGAACAGAAAGGGCAGCCTTTGAAAAGGTGAGGGCAAACAGTATTAAATGGAAGGGGAGTGCTGAATTTCATTCGAAAAATATTTTTCTTACTCCCGGAATATTACCCATACCTCACTTAATCTCGGAGAAGGATGGAAATTTGTTTTCCCAAGTCCCGAACTTAAATAAAAAATATTTTAGAGTTCATTTTGATGAAAAATTGGGGTGGAGGGCTATGAGTATTAACAGAAAGAGCAACCTTTGAAAAAATGTGGGCAACTAGAATTAAGTGGAAATGCAACGCTCAATTGCGTCCGAAAAATATGTTTCTTGCTCCTAGAAAATTACCTATAGTTCACTTAATCAAGGCGAATGATGGGATATTTTTTTCGCAAGTCCCAAACTTAAATATAAAATATTTTAGAGTTTATTTTGATGAAAAGTTGGGGTGGAGGGCAATTAGTAGTAACAGAAAAGGCAGCCTCTGATAAATTGAGGGCAATGTGTATTAAGTGGAAGGGCAGCGCTCTATTTGGTCAGGAAAATATTTTTCTACCTCCTTACAAATTGCCCACAGCTCATTAATGAGCAGCAAAGGATGGGAATCTTTTTTTAAAGTCTCGAACTTCAATAAAAAATATTTTAGAGTTTATTTTGAGGTAAAATTGTGATGGAGGGCAATCATTATTAACAGAAATGGTAGTTTTTTAAAAAAACGAGGGCAACCAGTATTACGTAGAAGGGCAGTGCTCAATGCTTTCTGAAAAATATTTTTGTCGCTCTCGGAATATCACCCATAACTCACTTACTCTCGGAGAAGGATGAGAAATATTTTTCAAAAGTCCCGAGCTTAAATAAAAAAATTTTAGAGTTCATTTTGATGAAAAATTGGGGTATAGGGCAATAAGAATTAAAAAGGGGCAGCCTTTGAAAAAATAGGGCAACCATAATTAAATGAAAGAGCAATGCTCAATTGCGTCCGAAAAATATTTTCCTCGCTCCCGAAAAATTACCCATAGTTCACTTAATCCAGGTGCAGGATGGGAAATACTTTTCCCAAATCCCGAACTTAAATAAAAAATAATTTAGAGTTCATTTTGATAAAAAAAGAAAAAGAAAAAAAGAATGGGGTGGAGGGTAGTCAGTATTACTAGAAACGGCAGCTTTTGAAAAATTGAGGGCAATGTGTATTAAGTGGAAGGGCAGCGCTCTATTTCGTCCGCAATTTTTTTTTCTCGTTCCTGGAATATTACCCATAGCTGACTTAATCTCGGAGAAGGATGGGAAATTTTTTTTCCTAGGTCCCGAACTTTAATAAAAAAGATTTTAGAGTTCAATTTGATGAAAAAAATTGGGGTGGAGGGCAATAAGTATTAACATAAAGGGCAACCTTTGAAAAAAAAAATGAAGGCAACCAGTATTAAGTGGAAGGGCAGCGCTCAATTTCATCAGAAAAATATTTTTCTAGCTCCCAGAATATTACCCATAGCTCACTTAATCTCAGAGAAAGATGGGGCAGCCTTTAAATAAATGAGGCCAACCAGTATTCAGTGGAAGGGTGGACCTGAATTTCATCCGAAAATATTTTCTCGGTCCCGTTATATTACCCATAGCTCACTTAATCTCGGAGAAGGATGGGAAATTTTTTTCCCATGTCCCAAAATTAAATAAAAAATATTTTAGAGATCAATTTGATGAAAAAATTGGGGTGGAGGGCAATGAGTATTAACAGAAAGGGCATCATTTGAAAAAATGAGGGTAAATTAGTATTAAATGGAAGGGCAGCGCTCAATTTTGTTCTAAAAATATTTTTCTCGCTTCCGGAATATTACCCATAGCTCACTTAATCTCAGAGAAAGATGGGAAATTTTTTCCAAGTCCCGAACTTAAATAAAAAAAAATATTTTAGAGTTTATTTTGATGAAAAATTGGGGTGGAGGGCAATGAGTATTAACAGAAAGGGTAGCATTTGAAATAATGAGGGCAGCCAGTATTTAGTGGAAGGGCAGCGCTCAATTGCGTCCAACAAATATGTTTCTCGCTCCCGAAAGATTATCCATAGTTCACTTAATCATGGCGAAGGATGGGATATTTTTTTCGCAAGTCCCGAACTTAAATACAAAATATTTTAGAATTCATTTTGATGAAAAATTTGGTGGAGGGCAATCAGTATAAGGGAAAGGGCAGCCTTTGAAAAAATGAGGGCAATGTGTATTAAGTGGAAGGGCAATGCTCTATTTGGCCGGAAAAATATTTTTCTGACTCCTGAAAAATTGCCCATAGCTCACTAATTAGCGGCAAAGGATGGGAAATTTTGTTTTAAGTCTCGAAGTTAAATAAAAAAAATATTTTAGCGTTTATTTTGATGTAAAATTGTGGTGTAGGGCAATCATTATTAACAGAAAGGGCAGCCTTTGAAAAAATGAGGGCAACCAGTATTAAGTGGAAGGGTAGTGCTCAATTTTGTCCAAAAAATATTTTTGTCGCTCCCGGAATATTACTCATAGCTTACTTAATCTCGGAGAATGATGAGAAATTTTTTTTAAAGTCTCGAATGTAAATAAAAATATTTTAGAGTTCATTTTGATGAAAATTTGGGGTGGAGGGCAATGAGTATGAATAGAAAGGGCAGCCTCTAAAGAAAATGAGGGCAACCAATATTAAGTGGAATGGTAGCGCTCAATTTCGTCCGAAAAATATTTTTCTCTCTTCCGGAATATTACCCATAGCCCACTTAATCTCGAAGAAAGATGGGAAAATTTTTTCCCAAGTCCCAAAACCTATATAAAAAATATTTTAGAGTTCATTTTGATAAAAAATCGGGGTGGATGGCAATCAGTATCAATAGAAAGGGCAGCCTTTGAAAAAAAAGAGGACAATGTGTATTAAGTGGAAAGGCAGTGCTCAATTTCGTCCGAAATTTATTTTTCTCGCTCCAGGAATATTAATCATAGCTCACTTAATCTCGGAGAAGGATGGGAAATTTTTTCCCCAAGTCCGAAACTTAAATAAAAAATAATATGTAGAGCTTATTTTGATGAAAAATTGGGGTGGAGGGCAATTAGTATTAGCAGAAATGGCAGACTTTGAAAAAATGAGGGCAGCCACTATTAAGTAGAAGGGTAGCGCTCAATTGTTTCCAAAAAATATGTTTCTCGCTCCCGGAAAATTACCCATATTTCACTTAATCAAGGCGAAGGATGAGAAATTTTTTCCTAAGTCGCGAGCTTAAATAAAAAATATTTGTTGGAAAATAGATATTCAAAGTTATTGGTGTATATAAATAAATGGAAATATGATTTGCAGGTAAGTTTACTTGCTGAGCAGGTAAACCAATTAATGAGGTGGCAACTTCTTAGTAGCCAACTTATGACTTAAGGTTAAGTTAAATTAAAGAACTGGACTATAAATTTTCCCTGAAATTACACTCACGTTTTTCTTGTCAAAAAAATACATAATCATTACTCTTATTATTTTCTTTCCAACACAATTTTCCTAAAAATTATAATTTCCTCCAAATAAAATTTTCCCCAAAAATAAAACTTCTCTTATTAGAGTACTATAAAAAGGAATTAGTATATACATTCACTCTTCAAGATATTTTTTTTGCCTCCGCCACGGTTATTAAAGATTCCTCTAAACCTTTTTACGCCCACTATGCAAGAACAAAGCCATGGTTTCTCCTCAATCATAAAATAATCTTACACTTAGAACTTCGCAATGAATACACCTAGAAGGAAATTTTCCGCTCCGGGATTTTTATTTTCACTTACATCATGAGCATAAGAATCGGACACTTAGCACATTCAAACTGTATCTTTCTTCTTTCTCTCCGATCCTTCTACCTTCCTCCTCCCTCCTTCTCCATTAATGGAGGAGGGAGCTTTCTCTTCTTTTTAGTTTTCCCCGTTATTGAGGTGTTGGTCTCCATCTTTATGGAGTGATCTTGTCCTCCCTTGTGGGGGTGTTTAGTCTCCTCTTTTGGAGTTGTTTTGGTATTTTTAGTAATAAATATTTACAGATCTGGGGTTTTTATTGAAGAAAGTTATAGAAAAAGCAAATAATGAAGATGTGTTTTGTCTTTGCTACCAGATCTACTTGAGAAGAAGCTGAAGGTGAAAAAACAAAAAAAGAAGAAAAAGAAAAAACAGTGGTAGACTCACACCGGTTAAGGGATGAATTTCATAGCCGATGGAATATCCAACAGGTGTATGACATGTTGTTCGTGCCAGGTGAGTTTGGGGTTTCCTCCATTTTGAAAAAGAAAGAAAGATCTAGTACCCAAAGTGTGATGTTGCTGCAAAGATGAAGTTTCTAGTGACAATTTTGTTGAGTTTTAACTTCAGTTGTAACATTTTGTTTGAGTACTAGTAGTTGTTTATACTAGGGTTTATCGAATCAGGAACTCGTGCTTTTCTTTCAACTTTCAAAGTTGAAGGAAATCAATGGTCTATGTTGGCCATTTGGTAGGATCATTTGATCCATTAAATCTATTATGAATATAATTTACTTATTTCTGACCAAAAAAAAAAAAAAAAAATTCAAACTCGCCCTGTTCGCGTTATCACATAGTTTTGAAAATATATTTTAAGAAAATATTTTACTATAAGAAAAATATAGTTAAATAATGAAAAAGTGTATTGGATGAAAATGTATTATTAATATTATATTAAATTCATCATAAAACATGGTCCATTCCAGGCAGTCCCTTTTACAGCAGCTAGGGACTTCAGGGATGTGTAGTTTGAATCGGATTCGCAAGTTCTAAGTAGCTATGTAACGGTGGTGGCCCGATGGCCTAGGTAGTTCGTGGGCTACCTCCAGCATATAGTGCAGATCGCAATAGAGAGGCAGTACACTTTTAAACACTTGTGTAGGGAGGCAAACACACCGGCAGATTGGCTTGCCAAGAAAGCAAGTACTACCCAACAACGGACAACCTATACCTCCCAGGACTAACGTAGGGAGTTTATGGGGCTTTGCCTCCTGGACAAGCAAGGCGTGCCATATGTTAGAGTTGTCCGGCATCGCTAGGTATTTTATCTTGTAATATTGAATGTTTGCATTGACATGGATTGCATTTACTTCACACAATGCCTTGTTCACTGATGCTATTTATTGAGGATAAGGCTCACTACGTCCCCTTTCTTTGCTTGTACTTTTTCCCGTGATTTGCAACATTTAATAAGAGGGTAACCAATCCCGCCAATCACTTAATCTAATGTTCCTAAAAATTAAAAGAAAAAAAAAGTTTCATTGTAAAACTAAAAACTAACAAAATTAGAACACAAACAAAATCGAACCAACGTTAGCCCTATGCACGGTCTGCATCCGTCTAGAAGCAAGCATGCACTTGAGTTGACCGAGTCTAGTGGGAAGTGGAACATTAACATTCGGTAATTGATCTCGATGATGCTGATATCGTTTCCGCCCTTTTCTGCTGGTGGAAGATTCAAAGTCCTTCATCGTCTCCAATTGTTTTTGTTATCAATAGATTTAATGCGTCAACCACTTTTTTTTTTTTATTTTTTTCTCTCCCTCTCTTTTTTTCATTGTATTGGAACAGTCTAGCACGAATGATTAACATTCTGAAATGTCAAAATGGCGCCTCCAATTTGGTTATCAATTTATTAAGCTCATTAACAATGTGCAAATCTATTTTTAGTTTTGTTAATTGAGGCTCTAGGGTTATCATTAGTGTCGTACTCAGATTAGCATATTTCGATTTGGTGGTTTGCAAGTAAAACTTTATCCCTTTAAGTATTTATAGTATTGTATTGATTTATTTAGTTCAAACCTTTGAACTATTGTAAGATTTATGCCATAAGTTCTTATTTATAATTGCACATATACAGTCTCTATAAACAACGAATGCAAAACAAAATATTAGAAGGGGCGACTTTAGTGCTTAGCAGCGTCGTCATTCTCTGCGAAAGATGCATATAAGGTAAATTTGGTAATAGCACTACCTTCATCTTCGGGAACTAGGCGGGGCAAGGGCACCAACTCGCCCCGGCCTAGTTTCGCCATTGGTCTCTGTCGAATTTTATTTATGTATTTTTGTAATGTAATGAATTTAATTGGTTGAATAAATGTAAAAAGTTTGGTCTAAATTTCTTGTAATTCATTAATGAAAGAAAAAGTTGCTTTCGTAATAAATAGCGTGCGATCATGGAAAATTTCAATCAATTTCTGAACAACGGGCAAGCCAGAGATGATCCGGCTCACATGTCTTGGCCAGATATTGGATGATTTCTATCGCCGTTAATATATTTATTTCATTTTTCGCTTTAAAAGAAAGAAAGAAAGCCAGAGACGATATTTCTTGGCAAGTGGCAACTCTAAACATTCCAAAAACAAAGCAAGTCAATTTTCATAAAATTCTTCAAATTGAGGACCTCAATTTTCCATAATTTGAGGCGCGCCGGATTAAAGCTGGCAATGCGAACTAGAAACCAGACGATGATGTCCATTGTCTGGATTGATGAGTCTTAATTCTTAAACTTTCATAATTTCACTGAGAAATTAGTAGCGAATCCAAGATAAAGATATATTGATAAGAAATTTATCCAATATATAATGGCGATTTCATAGTTTTGCGTGTTTTAATTTAATTTGTGTAAGTTTTAATTTATGTATGATATCCCAATCATGGTTGTCAACCGCGATACGTATCATGTATTAGAAATCAAATTTTACGATATGTGTATCGCACCGTAAGATATGTTTATATAATAAAATAATATAAATTGGATATATTATTGAAAATATGTAAAATATATATGATTTTATTATATATTTTATGGATTATGCAAATAAGAATTTAATGTAAAATGTTAGTGTATAGATTAGCCCAATGGGCTGTTAGTGTATAGATTAGTCCAATGGGCTTAACCCAGTATCCTACTTGTACTACTTGTACTATTGTACTACTTGTACTACACCTAGTGTACTACTTGTACTACACTTAGCCTATACCTAGTCTATATATAGGCTCTCTTTGTACAATGTTATACACACAATAAAATCATTGTTCAACAAATCTTTTCTTTTATATTTTTATCATGGTATCAGAGCCATTGCTCTAATTCTTTTGGTTCCTGTGGATATTTCCGGCGTTCTTCCGCTGCCCTCATCTTCATCCGGTAATCCGGTCAGAAGAATAGTCCCGCCGTCACGCCCATAACTCTTTCCAGAACTCGGTCTCCCACGCGCCCAACACGCGCCGACAGCCGGTTCTGTGCCTGACACCACGCGCCTCTAGTCGCCTCTACACCACCAGCGCACGTCTGCCACTTCAGCAAACATGTCATCATCTGACCATGTATTGGCTACACCATCTCCACAGCCTCCCATTGCTGCATTCACTGCTCCTCCACGGATAAACTCTGGGCGTCCCACCTCTCAGTCTTCCAAAGGTATTCGCTGTGAGTTTTGCCGTGCTAAAGGGCATGACATCTCCGTTTGTCGCAAACTGCAGAAATTTATGCAAGAGCAGAATAAAGCTTCTCTTCCTCGGGCAGCTGCTGTATCTCCTTCTGATCCATCGGTTCCTACCGGTCCACCTTCGACTTCCTCACTTACTACGGCTGATATTGAGGCAGTTGTTCAACAGGTTTTATCCCGTACTTCCACTGCCCTATCTGTCACCTCAGGTAACCATTCTTGGTTTTTTGATACTGCTTGTTGTAACCATATGACTCCTGATGAATCCCAATTTTCTGATAAGGCACTCTTAGAACATCCAATCACCATTTACACTGCTGATGGAACTCCTATGCCTGTTAGTCATAAAGGAACAATCTCTTCTCCTTGTTTATCCCTTAGTGACACTTTTCATATCCCAAAGTTATCCCTCAATTTGCTGTCTGTTGGCCAACTTTGTGAATTAGGCGTAGATGTTCTCTTTACTAATCATGGTGTGGAAGTGCAGGATCCCCGGACAGGTCAAGTTCTTGGGACAGGCCGTAAGGTTGGTTGCATGTTTGAGGTTCATGACCTGAAAATTCCTTCCCGAGTCGTTTCTGCAGCTGCTGCCACTATTACCTGCTCACCTGATCTATGGCATGCTCGTCTTGGTCATCCATCCTTATCTCGTCTTCAGCTGTTGGCTTCTCAAGGTCATTTAGGTTCGGTTCAGTTTCAAAATTTTGATTGTACTTCTTGTCATTTTGGCAAACAAACAAAATTGCCCTTTAATAATAGTGACTCCTTTTCTTCCGCACCCTTTGATCTTATACATTCTGATATTTGGGGTCCTGCACCTGTTCCTACTGAGGGGGGATCTAGATATTTTGTCATATTTATGGATGATTTTTCTCGATATACTTGGATTTATCTGCTTCATCATAGGTCTGAACTTGTGTCTGTTTATCAAACATTTCATAAAATGATTCAAACACAGTTTAATCGCACTGTCAAAGTTTTTCGATCAGATAATGCTCAAGAATATAATGATAAGTCTTTCCTATTCTTTTTAGACAATCATGGTACCCTTACTCAGCGGTCTTGTCCTTATACCTCCCAACAAAATGGTCGTGCAGAACGAAAACATCGTCACATTCTTGATGTTGTCCGTACCCTTCTCATTTCTGCCTCTCTTCCTGAACGTTTTTGGGGTGAGGCTGCCCTCACTGCTGTATACACCATTAATCGCATCCCTTCACCAACTACACACAACAAATCACCATTTGAGCTTCTCTATGGTCAAACCCCTGACTACTCATCTCTTCGGGTTTTTGGTTGTGCTTGCTTTGTCTCTCTTCCTACTCATGAACGAACAAAGCTCCAACCTCATGCTCGTCTCTGTTGTTTCCTTGGTTATGGTGTATCTCAAAAGGGATTTCGCTGCTATGATCCCATTTCTCGTCGTCTTCGTGTCTCCCGTCATGTTGAGTTTTGGGAACATCGTCCTTTTACGAGTCTCCAGCAGTTTCCTGCATCCTCTTCCTCCGAGTCTCCCATTTTTACTGATCTTCTTCTCCCTCTCTATCCTAAACTTGTGGAGGATTCTTCAACATCGGCTGCCTCTCCAGACGACTCATCTACGGTTCTGTCCTCGGCACATGACCTGCCTGTCTTGGATCCTGTGGCACCACCATCTCCTGAATCTCTTGATGGTCCAGAACTTCGTCGTTCCACTCGGGTAAGCATTCCTTCCTCTTATCTCTCTGATTATCACTGCTCTTTTGCCCTTGCCACCCTCTATGAACCTCGTACCTATCGTGAGGCACATACTGACCCTCTTTGGCAGCAAGCTATGAATGATGAACTCGATGCCCTTAATAAAAATCACACTTGGGATATGGTTGATTTGCCTCCTGGTCAGACTGTAGTAGGTTGTAGGTGGGTCTACAGATCAAGACCAAGGCTGATGGATCTATTGAACGCTACAAGGCTCGCCTAGTTGCCAAGGGTTTTACCCAACAGTATGGCATTGACTATGAGGAAACATTTGCTCCTGTTGCTCGCCTTACATCTGTCCGCTGTCTCATTGCTGTGGCTGCTGTTCGCCGTTGGCCTCTTTATCAAATGGACGTGAAAAATGCTTTCCTCAATGGTGACCTTAATGAAGAAGTGTACATGCAACCACCCCCTGGTTATCCACATTTAGGCAGTCAAGTTTGTCGTCTTCGTCGTGCTCTTTATGGCCTCAAGCAGGCTCCTCGAGCTTGGTTTGAAAAGTTCAGCTCAGTTATTGCTCAGCAGGGTTTCACTTCGAGTCCTCATGACACTGCTCTCTTCGTTCGCAAATCCTCTGCTGGTATCACTCTTGTTCTTTTCTATGTTGATGATATGATTATTACTGGAGATGATTCTGCAGGTATCCGCTCTCTCCAGTACTTTCTCAGTCAGCATTTTGAGATGAAAGATTTAGGCACTCTCAGCTATTTTCTTGGGCTTGAGGTTACCTCATCCTCTGATGGATACTATCTTTCCCAAGCTAAATATGCTTCTGATCTTCTCTCCAAAGCCGGTATCACTGACAACAAGACTGCTTCCACTCCTTTGGAATATAATGCCAAGCTCACACCTTAGACGGTGAACCTTTATCTGATGCTACTCGCTATCGTCAGCTGGTTGGTAGTCTAATCTATCTCACTGTTACTCGTCCCGATATTTCACATGCTGTGGGTATGGTTAGTAAATTCATGGATGCCCCTCGTTCTGTTCACTATGCTGCTGTTCTTCGGATACTCCGATATGTCAAGGGTACACTTTATCATGGTCTCCACTATTCCTCTCAGTCTTCACTTGAGCTTCATGCTTATTCAGATGCGCACTGGGCTGGTGATCCGACTGATCGATGCTCTATCACAGGCTTCTGTTTCCTGTTGGGTACTTCTCTTGTCTCATGGCGTAGCAAAAAGCAGGAAGTTGTTTCCCGTTCCAGTATTGAGGATGAGTATCGTGCCCTTGCCGATACCACCTGTGAGCTTGTCTGGCTGCGCTGGCTCTTGGCTGACATGGATGCTCCACAACCCATTGCTACTCCTCTTTATTGTGACAATCGTAGTGCTATCTACATTGCTCATAATGATGTTTTCCATGAACGTACCAAGCACATTGAGATCGACTGCCACATTACTCGCATGCATCTCAAGAAAGGCACTCTCAAGTTATTCTCCATATCATCTGCTGACCAGCCTGCTGATATTTTCACCAAATCTCACCCACCTGGTCGTCTTCGAGATCTTATATCCAAACTCCAGTTGGCTTCCTCCTTGCCACCTTGAGTTTGAGGGGGGATGTTAGTGTATAGATTAGCCCAATGGGCTGTTAGTGTATAGATTAGTCCAATGGGCTTAACCCAGTATCCTACTTGTACTATTGTACTACTTGTACTACACCTAGTGTACTACTTGTACTACTTATACTACACTTAGCCTATACCTAGTCTATATATAGGCTCTCTTTGTACAATGTTATACACACAATAAAATCATTGTTCAACAAATCTTTTCTTTTATATTTTTATCATAAAATAACTTTCGTAATTTGCTATTATGAATTTATAAGAATTAATATTTTATGTGAAAGTTATAAGTTTATTTTTTTAATTTTTTTATTTTAATTTTATGTGAAAGTTATAAGTTAAACTTGAAGAATAAATAAAATTTAATAAATCGATTATAGTATTACTATTGTATAGAAATATCATAATTATTTTTATTTTAAAAAAAATATGATCTATAATTTAAATTTATCATCTAAAAAATAAATAATTATTATTTTTATTAAATAATATAATAATTATTTTAATTTGAAAACCACTAAAAACTATAAAGATGGCTAGTATGCTATCTATATTTTGAAAATGTGTTTTGATGAAAATATGATCTGGAAATGAAAATTTCAAATTTTAAAGTATTTTGAAAACGTAAAAATGTGTAGTTGAGATGTAAAATTATATTATGAATGATGAAAATTTATTAAAAATTAGGAAATAAACTGTTGAAAACAAAAACGAAAACAAAACTAGTGCTACCATATAGGGAAAACTGTGAGATAATAGTTATAAACAAAATTTGAAATCAAAATAATATTATTCTAAATTAAATAATACTTTTAGATGATATATATATTTAGTATAGATATCAAAAGTACTTTAATTAATAAAAAATTAAAACTATTTATTCAAAATTGAATTTTTGGGTATATTTCATGTATCACACGATACGTATTGCGTATCATACAATACGCATACAATTTGTGCAATTTACTATCAATTACGATACGTGTGAAAGATACGTATCAAAATTTTTAATTCATGATACGTATCGCATGATACTAATAACTATGCTTTTATGCATTAATTCTTCTGCAATAAGACTACGTAGGTTAGATATCACTTGTAATCAACTTCAATATTCCAACTTTCATCGCTCTCATTGTCAATCAGATCATTATCGGTCGGTTAGATTTTGGTCAAAGTTGTCTAAGTAGCATTGAATAGTGGTCCTATATATGCATGATTAATCATACATGAGTGGACGTAGAACAATCATTCACCAAATTTGTTTATCCAATAATGCAAATTTATTCTAACTCAATTATACTCTCTCCGTCCCACCCAAAGACTTCACTTTGTATTACTAAAAATAGTAATATAAAGTAGACTTTTTAAGTGGGACAGAAAAAGTATATTATTTTGACAATAATATTAACTTCACAGAAACAAAATTAACAGCTAGGTTGAAGCTTTGTTTTGCTCATGCCACATCCTCTAAACTTAAAAAAAATAAAATAAAATATACTCTCTCCGTTCCATTATTATATTAGTAATGGTATGTAAGGTAAATAAATTTAAAGTAGATTATTTTAGTTAGATAAGAAATTTTTTTTTTGAAAATGGACTCTTTGGGGAAGACGAATGATCAATGTTAACATTATAAATACCCTTCACCTTGATGCAAAAAACACACAGAACACCAATTCATTTTAGTGATCATGAGGCCACTAAAATTTATATTCTTCTCTCTAATGCTTTTAGTTGTCTTCCCAGCTTCAATCAACTCTTCTTCAATACTACATAAAACTCCAAGGCTAAATCCAATTGGCCCTAAATTTCTAAGGGATCCTTCTAAAACCATATTTTCTTCTTCCTCTTGGAATTCCATGAATTATTTCGAGACAAAATATTATGAACAAACGCTAGATCACTTCAACTACCAATCGCAAAGCTACGCTACTTTCAAGCAAAGTACGTTATTACTTCTAAATTTTGGGGCGGCGCAAATTCAAGCTCGCCAATATTTGCATACCTTGGCGCAGAATCAGCACTGGATGGTGATCTTGGTTTCATTGGTACTCTTACCAATAATGCCCCACGGTTTAAGGCTCTCTTGGTCTACATTGAGGTATTAATTCTACTAATACTCTCATGATGTATATATAAAACTTTTGCACATGGAATAGTCAACATTGATCATTTCAAGCTTTCTTTTCCTACTTAATCTGAGCACACCTCAGAATTACGGGGCATCAATTTGGATTGTATATGAGTTGACGAATCACTTTTATTGTGTCAGAATGGTTTCGTGTTAAAAATTTCCACAACTCTTACATTGGTGGCAATTCGCGTCATAAATATATTAACGAATCACTTTTATGGTGTCGAATTTGTGTCTTCATTTCATTATTTTATTTTTATTTTTACACATTTACTAACAGATTATGTGTAGAATCGGTATAAGTGGATGGCAATTCTGATTGTATTTGAGTTGAAGGGTTATTTTTATCATGTCGGGTTGCTTTAGAGTTAGAAACTGTCACTCTTTGAGGCAGGGGCAATTCGAATCATAAATAGGTTAATGGATTACTTTTAACGTGTCAAAATTACTACCGCTCTCTCACATGCAGCATCGGTTTTAGGTGGAATCCATTCCTTTTGGGTTAAAGGAAGAAGAGGTGTTGAAAAACAAAACCATTAGAGGGTATTTTAGCTCAGCACAAGCGCTGGCAGATTATGGTGAAATTCTTCTCCACGTAAAGCAAATATTGGGTGCTCCAAACTCTCCAATTATTGTTGTTGGTGGATCATATGGAGGAAGTATGCATTAATTACGTAAATTATTATTTTTTTCTAATAATTTTTTTTGTGTATTAATTAATTGTTATTTTCCACTTTTAATTGGATTTAGAGCTGGCTGCATGGTTTTGATTGAAGTATCCACATATTGCTATGACCGCATTAGCCATAGCAGCACCACTTCTGTATTTCGACAACATCGTTCCACAATATGCATACTTTTCTGTGTCCAAAAGGATTTTATGGTATACTATACGCATTATGTTCCCCTCGATTTTTTGCGCTAAATTATAATAAAGGGTTCCTGTGTCTCCAAACTACTTAATTGACTGTTTCCCATTTGATTCTATGTTTGGTTGATTTAATTATATAAATTGTCCAGGAGCAAAGCGAAAGTTGTTTTGATCGAAACAATTAAAAAATCGTGCGACATGATTTACAAGATAGCTTCCAAACCCAATGTCTCTCCATCCTCAGCCAGAAGTTCAACACTTGCTCGTAAGCCTTCTTTTCTTGGTTAATTAGGTATCAATTAATTAGATTTGATTTCTTTAATAAGTTAATTAATCAAGGTTCAATTACTGATACTTATAATTGATTATTTCTTGTAAAATAATAAAATTTATAGGCAATTGAACTCCGTTGATGACCTGTCGGACTTCCTCGGAATCCGGCATTGTTCGGCGGCACAATACAACGCGCGGCCGCGGTATCCCGTTAAAATTTTGTGTGACGCCATTGATGGAGCATCCAAGGAAACTGATGTTTTGGCCCAGCTGTCCACGGCTTTCTACTCTTATTATGGTTATTATGGTAATAATATCTCATGCCTTAATCTCAAAGGCTACTCCACTTATATTCCCAACAGCTGGGATTGGCAAGTGAGTGTTAATTAATTAATTTTTTTAATTCTAATTCTTGCCAAAATTAATTTTTATTTATTAATTTATTTGTGTGTGTGTGTGTGTGGTTTTTTTTTGGTTTAGACTTGCAGTGAGATGGTAATACCGATTGGAGGTAGTGATAATATTACAATTGTACGTGAAAAGCCTTTCAGTATGGAAGAGAGAATCAAACAGTGCAAGAAATATTACGGTGTTTCACCTCAACCTCATTGGGTTACAACTTATTACGGTGGTCATGTATGTGTATATGTTTTTTTAATTACTTCTTTAAAAACTCGTATAAACAACTCAAGGTATGTACTACAGTTTCGTTAATGAACTGTTCAGTTATAAGATATTAACCTCGACGGCCATTAGTCATTATCCAATAGTGGAATGATTCAGTTACAAATGTAATCTTTCTTCATGCACAGATGAATTTGAAATGTAAAATCCGTGCATGCAGGATATAAAAATGGTTGTTCGCAAGTTCAGTAGCAACATCATTTTCTCCAATGGTCTACGAGATCCTTATAGTCGTGGCGGGTACTTAACTAATTAAACTAAACTAAACTAAACTATAATTTAATATATATATATATATATATATATATTCATGTACTTCAATTTTCTTTTCGTAAATTAATTAATTAATTAATTTAATTGACCACTTGTGTTTAATTTATTTCTTCGTGTCAGATAGTCTCCTGGCGGTTTACACAGAAAAAGGTGAATTTGCGCTCTATAGTTTTAGTTATATTACTTTTTAAGACTTTGAAACTGTTGGTTTAATTTAATGCACATCGATCTCTATTAATTAATTAATTAATTTACGAAGACGACTTTGCTAGTCGCCTTAATGCATGACTTTTAATTTCGACATAATTGTAGGGTCACATTGCTTAGATATGGATCCTGCTACCAAAACGGACCCGGATGGTTGGTGAACCAAAGAAAGAAAGAAGTTCAAATTATGGAAAAATGGATTGCAAATTATTATGCCGATCTTAATAATTAGCACAATAAAAGCATAAATAGGAGTCTATACTTCACGGGACTATTTTGTGAGTAATGTAATTGCACAAGTCATTATTTACTTACAGAAATATTTCCGTGAAAGGACGAGCTGCTTTCGCTTTTCGCCGATTTGGCTTGTACTAAAAACAAAAAAGTACCCCACCTCTTCAGAACTTTCCGACATATATACTAAATACGCAAATTCTTATACATTTGACTTAACTGATAAGTCATAATATATGTTTGAGATGAAGGTCATGTCTCCTCAGAGTATGTAATCTCTTTATTAGTACTTGATAAATAAAGTCAGCATGCATTGTTCAAATTAAGACATGCAAGTTTTAAATCTTAGTAAAGTATTTATGCAAAAAACTGTATCCATCGGTCCCGTCTATGGGTATTGGTCCAACAACACGCATATTAATTTTAGTCAATGAAATATTACGTGACATTTTTAGGAGGTAATTGTTAAGTTTAGGCTTTGAAATTAAATTTAGCAGATAATATATCACAGTTAAGCTCTCACTCTAGTAATTAAAAAAGAGCGAAATACATACAAAAACAACACCAAAGTTGGTCGTAAGTACAAATAAACAGTCAATTTTAGAAAAAAAGGTATAAATTAAACCTTTTATTAATTGAGATATATGCAATTTGAAGACAAAAATACCTTTCAACTATTTCTCTTCTCCCTTCTCTCGATTCACAGAACACTGGCAGATTAATATTCTCAGAACTCAAGAAACATAAAAATAGAGAGAAGAAATGGGAGAATTTGACGAAAAGAAGTTAAGATAGAGAACTGTATCTTGTAAATACAGAGTGATATCTAATTCATGATAATTAAATTCCACCCCTTTTTCGGGAATTGCTTGATCAGTTTCTCACAATAAAATAATTTTGCAAGACTAAAAATCTTGAAAATGCGACTGAATCACATATTCTCGGATGAATCTGCAGAAAAAGTCGGCCTTTTTGGGATTAAATCTTGTTCGGTAGAGGGGGGGCCCAGGTATACAGTATTTGCTGGATCAAAGCCTTGTGGCATTCCCTTCAAAATCTAGGTTCTCATTTGGAGGTTAAGGAATAGATTGCTAGCTTTTGATGATACTTTGGCACTATTTGGTATCACAACTTAAACTATGGTTTAAGTTATGTTCGTAGGGGGGCAGCTACTTGGAGTTGCTGTTTTCAGAGGTTTGGCCTTGGTCGTGGGGTCTATTTGGGAGTCAAATGTACTTATTTTTTACTTTTCACTCATGTTTGCCTAGGGAGCTGCGGGTTATGATCCCCCACTTTTGCTATGTGTGTTATGGAAGGCTTACACAGAGGGTTCTATGATTGGATAATTACGACACCGGATGCCTGTTTTGGCGAATTTGGTGTACGTTTTGCTATATGAAACTTCAGGGCAACACCCTCCAGATTTTTCTGCAGCATATGCTTTTCTGCTTGCTGATAGCATTTTCCCAACGTGAGCGTTCCGCAAAAAGAAGCTGCCGCAGGTTGTCTCCCTTGGCTTCCTCCGCCTGTTGAATATTATAAGCTATTGTTCTAACTCGCACAAGTGACCTGCAAAACTATAAAACAAGCAAAGAAAATAAAACAAATAATTCGTTAGCAAAGCTAATGTGGAAGGGCTGAGGAGCGTAGTCGCTATCCTTAAGTGATTCAAGCCCTTCTGCAAATAATTATCTTTGATGCAACAGAATTGTCAAAACTTATCACCCTCGGGATACAACAGCCCAGTATACTCGCTGCGTTTTCCTAACAACCTGCACAATTGCTAGGAAACTAAACTAACTCTTCTAACACCTTTCTCTTCCTTGCGAAAGCTATATTTTAAGGGAGTTTGTAAGAACATAAAAAGATTTTATTCACCAGTTTACTTATTTCTTCGTAGGTATATATAGATGAATATACAAAGAATTAAAAATGTATTTAATTCAAATTAGCAAAACCGAAGGTTCCATGTAATAATTGATTCCAATATTTATCACCATGAACGGAAACTTTAACATGCCAAAGGAAAATGATCAATTGCATTGATTCTCTTTGAAACGGATGGTAATTATAATAAAATATTAAAACAATATTAACTCATAAAATTGATTGAAGAATAAATTCACAATGGTGTCTTAATGTTCAGTAAATTATGAATCAAACGTCTTAATGAAAAAATTATTCAATTGCATTTTCAAAGCTTTGGTTACCAAAAATTAAGCATTCTCACAAATGCTAAAGTTTATTACTCAAATCATTTTTGTAACTCCTCAAACTTGTAACTTCATTTTTAACACAAAAGCTAAAGCTACAATTTGATCAATAAAAATGAATTTTATTAAAATGTTCCAACAATCCCCCACTCATTTTATTAAAATATAACTTAGTTTTATGACAAGAAAGTAACTATAGTGCTTCATATAGGTAGCAATGCCTTGAACCTATATTTAGTGTTAGGACAATTTCTTATACCAGAGTCATAGTGAACTTCGGTCTTGAACTATGACTGCTTTGAAGATATAAAAAATTGTATTACACACACTATAATTTAGGTGTACTCTATGAATTGTTCAAACTGACACATTTCAGCCTCGTGCTTATCCCAGTTTGTCATGAGTGTATAAGAGACTAAGTCCCTAGTCCCTTCATGGCGGCCCCACCCTAACACACATGTAGGTGAAATCTATCAAGAGTGCTCCTGTAATTCTGATACCTCACTCATATGAGATATAGATCTCATTAAGGACATTTTATGCCACAACCCTCAATTTATCATTATAGGATGTATGCACACGTACCACAGGTATGGACATTTTGAATATATTTGTGCATACTGTAACAATCATCATGTAATTCATTTTTTCCTTTGAACCTAACTCTTGGGATCTCCAATCATTAGGTTGGGTATCCGTACACGTGATTTTTGTATTTTTAAAGTGGACTTCGGTCTCATCCCCCTCGAGGTATATTCATGTCATTGCACCAGATCTGGATTTATTTGCGCATTCTCATATTGGCAAAGACATGAATATTTGGCATTTAATATTTAAGACAATGCCATACACAATTAGTTACTCAAGTTTTGCATAAGCAACAACATTTCACCAATGATCACTTAAGTCGCGATTCGTGAAGATATCTCATAAAATTTTAATCATCTCAAGATACATAAAAATTATATATCTCTACATATTTGATCCACATACCAACACTAATTGGTATTTGAGTAGTCAGTAGCCTCACTACTAGGAATCATCATAAAGATAACTAGTAGTCTCTACTACTAGGAGCTACTAATTTATTTTTCTTGCATTTCTCAATTTTGTTCAATGGGCAGTAGTCTTTTTTAGTACTAGGAACCATTTAGTTAATCTCAAAAAATTCATGCTGCAAGAAAATTTTCACAACACAACCAAGCGCATTTAAAAAATATTTTCTCATCAAATATTTATTTTTCAAACACTTGGAATATTAAGTGAATCAAATATAATAATCGCACAAATAATTCTCAAATAATTATTGCAATTTATTCACAAATTTCTCAAATAGTTATTGCAAATTATAAATTCACATTATTCACAAATTTCTCAAAAATTTGATTATGGTAGTTATAAACAATTTACAAAAATTCAATGCAAAAGGTAACCCCCACTATTTTTATACTCTACTATGATATATTAATACATAGTAAATTTTTCTCAAGTAAAATGCACTATATAATACTCAAAATATCGTTAATCAATATCTCAAAATTCTCATATTGATCAAATAAAAAATTATTTTTTATTTTTACTTTCTCATAAAGTGACAAGTTTAAATCACATAGAATATGAATATATAGCAAACTCATGATATAATTCAACATCATAATAATTTCATGAAATCTCAAATAATTTCATATGTTATAATTCTATGTAAAATATAATATTTTCACAAGAGAAATAAAATTATTAATATGTGTTAAATGTACCCCACTATTTCTCATTTTTCCATCACATATAAATTTTAATATTTATATAATTTTACATAGTGATACATATGGTACATAATATAAACACGTAAATAATTTTATTTTTTCTCCACCAATTAAACTCCAAACATTTCATGTGAAGAGTATAAAATGATATTTTGCAAATAATCAGATTCGCAATAATTTCAAATGCATGAATAATAGCACAATTGCATTTAGTCACACACCATGATTGCAATGGTAAAAAATGCTAACTCATGCTTCTCTGCAAATAAATTATTAAATTAATAATACATATTGTAGCAAAAGAAACACATTTAAAGATTCATCATATAGTCACAATTCTTTAAATTTAAAGTCATATCTTCCACATATGCTTCACAAATTAATTTAACAATACAAATTATATGCATAAGCATTTTTCACTAATCTCTTGTATTGTTCTTTAATTTATCCAATAGAAGTAACACATAATTTCATATCAGAAACTTCAATTAGATTGTAAAATATTATAAGAAAAATTCATTGGATTAAGAAAGATGACTGCAATGTCTCATGACTCATGATATTCTCTATATGCATACCTCATAAACGCCCAAGAGATTTTCAATGTCAGCAAAAGATTCTCATGCATAAACATCTTACTCATGTTCTCACAACATGTATTTTTATTTTTCAATTAAATACATACCTCAAACCTTGAAAATCATATAGACATGATTTCCGATTATGCTTAGAAAAGCCTTTGTAGCAATGGCTTCTTCAAATCACTTGCGTTGGAAAAAGTGTCAACTCTATAACGAGTTTTGAATCACCTAAAATTTTTGTTCCAACTCGCACAAGTGACCTGCAAAACCATAAAACAAGCAAAGATAAAACAGATAATTCGTTAGCAAAGCTAATGTGGAAGGGCTGAGGCGCGTAGTCGGTATCTTTGGTACAACAGAATTGTAGAAACTTGTCACCCTCGGGATACAACAGCCCAGCACACTCTCTATGTTTTCCTAATAACTGCACAATTGCTAGGAAACTAAACCAACTCTTCTAACACCTTTCTCTTCCTTGCGAAAGCTATATTTTAAGGGAGTTTGTAAAGAACATAAAAAGATTTTATTCACTAGTCTACTTATCTCTTCGTAGGTATATATAGATGAATATACAAAGAATTAAAAATGTATTTAATTCAAATTAGCAAAACCGAAGGTTCCATGTAATAATTGATTCCAATATTTATCACCATGAACGGAAACTTTAACATGCCAAAGGAAAATGATCAATTGCATTGATTCTCTTTGAAACGGATGGTAATTATAATAAAATATTAAAACAATATTAACTCATAAAAGTGATTGAAGAATAAAATCAAAATGGTGTCTTAATGTTCAGAACATTATGAATCAAACGTCTTAATGAAAAAAATTATTTCAATTGCATTTTCAAAGCTTCGGTTACCAAAAATTAAGCATTCTTACAAATGCTAAAGTTTATTACTCAAATCATTTTTGTAACTCCTCAAACCTGTAACTTCATTTTTAACACAAAAACTAAAGCTACAATTTGATCAATAAAAATGAATCTTATGAAAATGTTCCCACATAAGCTGAATGTTGATGGGTTATCGTTGGGAAGTTTTGGGCGTTGGGGAGGAGGTTTTGTGCTCAGGACTCAACGGGGTTTGATGTCATGTCAGGCTCTTTGTCTTTCGAGTTTCTTACCAGTTTCCAAGCAGAGGCTGCAACTTTGTATTTTGGCCTGAGAGCGTGCTAGGAGCGGGCTTGGTTCTGCTACATGTTGAAACTGATTCTCATGCCCTCCTCAATTGTTTTCTGAAGGGAATTTGATCTTGATGAGCCTCCTCAGTCCTAACTGTGCAAGGTGTGGCGAGGCCCATGATTAATAAATAAAAAGCTAAACAAACTTACTTCCTAACCTAAACCGACTCCTAAGAATTAACCAACTCCGAAACATCCTGAAACATTTTTAAATTTCAAGGCATCATCATACACCTCATAAATAGCCCTTTCCCATATTCACTACCATTAAAACAATGTACTTACCAATAAAACACCCAGGAATTATGCAATTATTATACACATAATGTTTAAACACAAGTATGAAGAGATTAGTTTTCTATGCTTTATTCTCCAATTTAGGAAGCCTTTATATAGGCTGATTTACATGACTCATAAGGAAATACTTTAATAAGGGAAAAATCAAGAATATCACCTAATTGATTCCTTTTTATACGTATCTCCTTGATTACTGCTAATCACAGACTTCTCCAATCATTCTAACACTCCCCCTCAAGTTGGCACAAAGATGTCTTCTAGGCCCAACTTGTTTAGAGATTTACGAAACACCTCTGCTGAAACTCCATGCGTGAGTACATCTGCTAGCTGCTCACTTGATTTTACAAATGGAAGATCTATCAATTTCATATCCAGCTTCTCCTTGATAAAGTGTCAATCCACTTCAATGTGTTTCGTTCTGTCATGTTGCACTGGATTGTTAGCTATTTCTCGAGCTGCCTTATTGTTACAATACAGCAACATATGTTCTTTAGGTTCGAAACCTATCTCTGTAAGCAATATCTTGAGCCATAATAGTTCACAGGCCCCAAGAACCATGCTCCTATATTCTGCCTCTGCTGAAGATCTTGCTACTACCTTTTGTTACTTACTATTGCTTCGCCATGTAACCAGATTTCCAGAAACAAACATGAAATGCCCCGAGGTAGACCTTCGGTCAGTAATGTTTCCTACCCAATCTGCATTAGTATATCTCTTCACTTCCATATGCCCGAACTTTTTTGAACATTAATCCTCTTCCTGGAGCACCCTTCAAATAACTCAAAATTCTCATTACAGCAACCATGTGGTCTTCACTTGGGGAATGCATAAATTGACTTACCACCCCAACCGCATAAGCAAGATCCAGACGAGTATAAGATAAATAAATCAATCTCCCTACCAGTCTTTGGTATCTCTCCTTGTTCATTGGAATTTGATCAGTATAAATTGCAAGGCCATGATTTTGAACAATTAGAGTCTCCACTGGTTTGCACTCCATCATACCTGTTTCAGATAACAGATCCAAAATGTATTTCCTTTGTGATAAGAAAATACCTTCTTTGGACCTTGATACCTCAATTCCTAAAAAATATTTCAGCCCTTCTAGATCCTTCATTTGAAATTCAGAAGACAATTACTCTTGTATCTCTTCATTTCCTCCTTGTCGTCCCCAGTTACAATCATGTCATCTACATAGATAATGAGCAACGTCACCTTGCATTTCTTTTGTTTGATAAACAAAGTATGGTCTGAATTTCCTTAATGGTATCCATTTCTTTTCATTGCATCTGTAAACAGTCCAAACCATGCTCTCGGAGATTGCTTTAGACCATATAATGCCTTTTTCAATGTACATACTTTCCCAGTAGATTGTGCATTTCCGAACCCAGGTGGAATCTGCATGTAAACTTCTTCAGCTAAATCTCCACGCAAGAAAGCATTTTTCACATCAACCTGCTTCAATGGCCACCAAAATTTGCTGCCAACGATAATAGGACTCGAACAATGTTCATCTTTGCAGCAGGAGCAAAAGTTTCATGATAATCAACCCCATATGACTGTATATATCCTTTTGCTACTAACCTCGCCTTGTATCGATCTACTATTCCATCTGGCGTATGCTTGACTGTAAATATCCACTTGCTCCCAACTGGATTTTTTCCCTATGGAAGAGGAACAACATTCCATGTAGAGCTCTTTTGTAGAGCATCCATTTTAGCTTGCATTGATTCTGCCCACTTTGTTTCCTTTAAAGCTTCCTCAACTGTGGTTGGTATTTTTAAACTCTCCATTTGATTCACAAAAGCTTAATGTTGAGGAGTCAAATGATGTGTAGAGACATATTGAGCAATTGCATAACTTTCTTTTCCATCTGGGGAATACCTGTCTAGTGGTTGGCCACGATTTTGTCTAAGAGGCAACAAGTAAGATGGAGCAGAAATCAAATTAGGAGGAACTGAGCATTCAGGAGCAGAAGTGCTTACCTCAGGAAGACCCGGCGAGCTTGGTACGTGTACTAAAGGGGAGGAAGGGGGCGTGACTTCATTAGATTCACAAACAAACTTTCCGTCTTGAACATCTGCACTTGTTGATTTCTCATTATTCTCCTCTTGAACATCTGCACTTGTTGCTTCCTCTTGATTTTCCTCCATGCTGCTTGGTATGGTAAATTTAGGAGTATCACTTAACTGAGGAAGATCAATCCACTTACAGGCATCACATTGAATCTTCCCCTGAAGGCTAGAGGTGGATTGATCTGATGCGAAATAAGATTCTGTTTTGGATAAAGTATCATCCATACTAACGTACATACGACGTGTAGGTGGATTGTAGCACCCATAGCCTTTCTAGTTAGGAAGAAACCCAAGGAACACACACCGAATAGCACAAGGGTCAAGTTTAGTGCGCTGATCTTTATGCAGATGTACATATGCTACACACCCAAAATCTCATTGATCTAAATTTAATATGGGTGTGATTTTAAAATAGCTAGCCAAGGTTTCTAAGGGAGTACGAAACTAGATAGCTTGTGAAGGCATTCAGTTCATGAGGTAAACTGCATAGGTTACTGCATCAGCCCAATACTTTTGAGGAACATTAGCACCTATAAGAAGGGATCTGGTGGTTTCTAGAATATGTCAATTTTTTCGCTCAACAACACCGTTTTGCTAGGGGTGCGAGGACAAGTAGTTTTATGGAGAACACCCTTATCGTGAAAGAATTTTGAGAGTTCAGAACTGAGATATTCTCCACCATTGTCAGAACGAACAACTTTAATAGGCAGAGAAAATTGGGTGTGGATCATATGATAGAAAATTTGGAAAATAGAGCAAACATCACTCTTATGTTGCATAGGATATAGCCAAGTCATTCGAGTACAATCATTAACAAAAGTCATAAACCATCGTACCCCAGATTGAGTAGGAATAGGAGCTGGCCCCTATACATCCCAGTGAATCAACTCAAAAGGAACTGTTCTTTTATTCAGACTTAAAGGATATGAGATGCGGCGGCTCTTAGCTAAAGTGCAAATATCACAATTTAGAGATGATACTAACACTGAACAAAATAATGATGGAAACAATTTTTTCAAATACCCAAAGGATGCGTGGCCCAATCGACGATGCCATAACCATATATTTTTGATGTTAATATCACTGCAGCTCTGAACTTGGTGAACATGGCTGGTAGCAACATCGTCCACATAGTACAACCCCCTCCTCTTAGTACCACGCCCAATGATCGCCTGAGTCCGAATATCCTGAAGCAAGCAAAAACTAGAAAACATTAATACAACACAATCAAGTTGTTCTATAATTTGACTCACTGAAAGTAAGTGACTTGATAATGCAGGTACAAGCAAGCAATGATGTAGGGAAATTGTGGGAGTGAGAGAAATGACTCCTGCTCCAGTCACGGGGGTAGATTCCCCATTGGCAGTCACAACTTTGCGTTTAAAAGGGGGAGTGAGGTGTTGAAAGAGAGATTGTAAGTCATGTGTTCTGTGGCCCTTGAACCAATGATCCAATCTGTATCTTTAGTAGAAGATGCAGAGAGGACCACGTCTATTTTACCTGTATTTGAGAACTCTGGGTAGAATCAGCCAAAGAAACACGATTAATTAGAGACAGAACTTCACCAGGTTTGGTTTCATCAATTTCACTTGTAGCAATAGCAGTGACACTGGTATTAGTATCATTTGTACTGGTGACCTTTGATTGGGCTGGGCGTTTCCTGTTTCGCGCTTTGTTCTGCTTTCGGTTCTCCATAAACAACTCCGTATAACCATGAATTTCAAAACAAGTCTCTCTGGTATGCTGAGTTCCATTACAGTGTCTGCAATGGAGTTTATCTTTGTCAACATCTTCAACTGATCAGTGAGTGCGAACGTTGGTAGAGATAGTCTTGGAAATCATTGCCATGTGTGGTCCTTCACTCACATCTTTCTTTCCCAGCATGGTGACTTGCCGTTGGGACTCACGATGAACAAGATTGAAACATTCCTGAATTGCTGGAATAGGCTTCATCCGAAGAATATCACTTCGAACAGGATCGAACAATTCGTCTAATCCTGCAAGGAAGTCATAAGTCCGATCTCTCTTGATTTCTTCTTGTCGAGTTCGAAGATCTTTGGAATAGCTTATCTGGATTGGACGTCTTTTGTCAATCTCCTTCCATATACTATTCAACTCAGCGTAATAAAGTTGAATCAGAAGTTTGTTCTGTCTCGTTCTCGTTGCTTTGCAGCGCAGTTCATAAAACTGAGATTCATCAGCCCCATCATAATAGGTTTGTGTGACACTGTCCCAAATTTCCTTGGCTGTAGTTAAATCTATAAACAAACCAAGAATATGGGGTTCCATAGTTTTCAACGGCCATCCTCGCACGATTGCATCTTCAGTACTCCACTTTGAATAGCCTGAATTTCGTTCCGCGACCTGTGGAGTTTGCCCATTCAAGTAGCCCAGTTTATTCAGTCCTGCAGCTGGACTTCAATCATAAGTGACCAGATCTTGAAGTTTGTATTGTTTAGCTTGAAACTAAACGATAAGCTGTTAAGGCTTGAATCAGTTGGGTTTTGATTCGTTTGGACAATAGCATTTTTTTCTTCAGCCATAGTTGGTCCCTTGTTTCAAGACCAACTATACAGGAACAAAGAAGAAAAAAAAACGGTTTAATCAAGCAATATTGGTAGGTTCATGGAGGGGAATTTTGGTAGGCTCTGATACCAAGTTTAAACACAAGTATGAAGAGATTAGTTTTCTGTGCTTTATTCTCCAATCGAGGAAGCCTTTATATAGGTTGATTTACATGACTCATAAGGAAATACTTTAATAAGGAAAAAATCAAGACTATCAACTAATTGATTCATATCCCCCAATTGATTCCTTTCTATACGTATCTCCTTGATTACTACTAATCACAGACTCCTCCAATCATTCTAACACATAAAGCATATTAATAAAGAAGTGTTTTTTAAATCAACAGAAATATTTATCTAAATTGTCCCATCAAATAGCTTTCTAAGGTAAGCAACACCAATTTGTAGAAATTTCTATGTTAGAAAAAGAATTAGGAAGAAAAATAAGTGAAAGACCACTAACAGCAGATTACCTTCATTTAGTCCTATATTGCTTATAAGACACCTAAAATTTTCAAAATTATGAAAAACTAAAAGGTTGGAGAAATCTACATAGTGCTTAACCAATAACAAATCAACTTTCATGAGATATATTTCTTCCAATGCGAAAGTTTTCTGAAATTACAGAATTTGAGGAAACTCAAGTAAACAAGTGCCATCAAAACTAAATTCACGACCATAAAAGACAATAATGACAAACATAAAATTTTCTCATTTGGAAGGAAAGTAGAGGCAAAGACACGGAAAAGCAAAGAGAATGAACAGAAAGAAAAGATAAATTTGTATTGTTTCAAAAATCAGCAATTAAAGAGTTCTTACAAGCCTTAGATGCGAGCCTCTATTCTTTGGTATAGCAGGTGGCGAATGGGAAGCCCTATCAACCTTTTAAGCCCTAACTATGCGTGCAAGTTTTTTGGATATACTGTGCAAGACATAGTTGAAGAAAAGAGAATTAATACATGAGGTAAATAAAACTTAATGTACCTCCACTACTACAAAAAGGGCTTTAATGGCAGTTTTTTCGCACATTTAACGGAAGTTTTCATGCATTTGAACCGCCATCTATCTGGCAGCCGTAGAAAGGTTACGGATTTTCGGCAGTTGGGAACTGCCATAGAAAGTCTGGACTTTCTACGGCGGTTCAGAACGACCATAGAAAGTTTGGACTTTCTACGGCGGTTGGGAAGAACAGCCATAGAAATTTTGGACTTTATACGGCGGTTCTTCCCAACCGCCTTAGAAAGTCCCTAATACTATGGCGGTTCTAACCGAACCACCGCAGAAAGTGTCACTTTCTACGGCGGTTCCCAGCAAAACCGCCGTAGAAAGTACAAGACTTTCTACGACGTTCCCACCCAAACGGCGGTAGAAAGTCAGGACTTTCTACGGAGGTTAAACAAAACCGCCGTAGAAAGTACTCATTTTCTTTTGCTCTATCTAAACCGCCATAGAAAGTCCTAAACTTTCTAAGGCATTTTTCGTACCCGCCATAGAAAGTTCTGAGCCTTCTCTGGTTTAGAACAAAACATGATAAATATACAAAATATTGCCAAGATAGAAGTAGAAATCACTATTACATTACAGTGGCATATCCACAACAATTCATACAACTATAATATCAACAAGTTTCTACACTAGCAAAACAACCATCAAGTACTACTTGGATAATACTCCACAATATAACTAGCGCATAATTTTCTGATAGCATCTATATCCTCAGTGGTTAATGGAGTGCAGTCGATCTTGAAGTACTGCCACGGAGTATAAAAACAAATTTAATTGAGTAGCAAAATGAAATACAATCAAATAAGTTATGTAAAATCAAAATCAAATACCTTTTCGAGTGTCAATGTCTCGGATTTCATTGTGATGTGGTACATGTAATGCATGACATAGTAGCCACACTCCTAGATAGACTTTTGTTTTTTATGCTATTGAATAATGTTATATGAGTCAGAAGATCATACAATTGTAAACAACACAACGTTAAAAAAAAATTCAATAAATACTAATTTTACCTTAACTACTATCCATTCAGGTTGCATATACATAGCTCTCGGCAATTCTAGAAAAGCTTGATAATTAAACATCACCCTATAAAACATGAATGATGAATAAAAATAATTAGCAACATAGGTATATATGATTGGCATTACAAATTATACAATCTAATATTAGTTAATATAACGCACTCGTCTATAAGTATTACTGCCTCCTCTTTTTGTGGGTTTTGTAATGAATCAAACCAGTACACAACTTTTTCAATCGGTCTAATGGCTATAAGCATTCAATATCCACTGCAAACAAAAAATTCAATGACCTCAGATCTTTAAACCATGGTTTCTTAAAAATTAGAGAAATGCTTACAGTGTTTACCTCTGAAGATATGGTACCAGATAAATTCTTTATTCCGATCCTTCAAGTTTTGTGCAATGTATTGTACCCTATCTTCATATGCATTTCCTAATGCCGTGACATGATCCGCTGAGAGAAACCCGATCCCCTTGCGGCCATTCCTTTGAACCAAATCATGTAAAGATCTAGGGAATTTACATTATCATCATTGGTTAGTCCAGCCACATAGAAAGAATACAATATATAACAATAATTAAAAATACAAAGAAAATTAATTGGTCGAAACTCATTTGATGAACAATTGCATGCAACAGTTTGTGACCTTCTTTTCTCTTGCCAATAATTCAACGACACCCATTCGATCCATACAAATAGGATGATCTACACCTATGATGTCTCTTGTCAATTGAAAATTGAAGTTGAAGTTCAAATCTTTCTCTAATCAGAGTTCTAAAACATAGATCTAATTTTTTAAAATCTCTATAAAGGGTACAAAATTCATTAAATTGATAATTAAATGAATTTGTTAATGGAATAGCTATTTTTTTCCCTAAAGGTTGTTAGGGCTTCCCTAAAGGTCGATAGGGCTTCCTATTCCGCCGCCTGCTTTACGGAAGAATAGAGGCTTGCACCTAAGGTTTGTAAGGACTCCTTAATTGCTGATTCTAGAAACAGTATAAGTTTATCTTTTCTTTCCGCTCATTCTCTACTTTTCCGTGTGCTTTCCTCTACTTTCCTTCGCAGTGACAAAATTTTATATTTGTCATCCTCTACTTCCCTTCCCAAGGTTGTGTTGGAGTTCATTAATTCTTAGGAGTCTGTTTAGATTGATTGGGAAGTAAGTTTGGTTAATTTTTTATTTTATTAATCATGGGTCTCAACTATACCTTGGACATTCAACTCAAAAGACTCCCACGTGATCATTGTAGACCTTGCCCACACATAGATCTTTCCTTTGGTTATCTTACCTTCTTGTTGTGTTTTTTTTTTTTTTTAAACAAAGAAACAGCTAAGATCCAATTAAGATGATGCTTAAAAAAAGTCCAACAACGATAATTAATCCTTTCAACTAATATTTTTGTCATTATTTAGTTAGAATATGCTTTTATTAACAGCAAACACAAGATCGGTAGAAAGTCAAAAACTGATTCTGATACTACGCAATTTGAGAGCCCTAGTCATTCATCAGACAAAAAGAGAAACAAATCAAAAGGCAACCCAAAGGACTTTTCAGGTTTGAAATTTGACTTTGAAAACCCACCACAGAGGGTAACCTTGGTTCGAGGGGATGATAATATTATTGACTGGACACCATCCATTGGCAACAGAACCGTGCCATAGTCCGTCAAGGCTGAATGGGCGAACGTTTACTCACGCGTGACGCCTCTAGAAAAAAGTGAGTGAACCTCTAGAGACGGTTCCATTCAACGAAGACAAGCAGATTAGGTTTTCCTTTCTATAGCAAGAGGTGCATAGTCATTTACTTAATCCAAAAAACATTTCTCATCTTTTTGCATCATTTTCTGGGGAGGAATTAGATACATTTGATGATGGGGTTTTTAGTTTTTCTGATGTTGTTTTTGTCATTTGTTGCAGTCCATAACTCTGTTAGGGTATTATAATTTTATGTTGTTGCTAGTCAAAAAATTAAAAAAAAAACTTGTACAAGACTATCACTATCCTTGCACGCAATGTTCATACCTTTTTTTTTTTGTTTTCTTTTTTATTAAATTCCCTAAATGGTCATGTTAGCATTCCAAAATCAAAGCATAGATCTAAATTTTTTAAAATCTCTATAAAGGGTACAAAATTCCCTTTAATTGATAATTAAATGAATTTGTTAATGGAATAGCTGTTTTTTTCACTAACGGTTGTTAGGGCTTCCCTAAATGTTGATAGGGCTTCCCATTCCGCCGCCTGCTATACTGAATAATAGAGCTCGCATCTAAGGCTTGTAAGGACTCCTTAATTGCTGATTCTAGAAACAGTATAAGTTGATCTTTTCATTCCGCTCGTTCTCTAATTTTCCGTGTGCTTTCCTTTACTTTCCTTCCCGGTGACAAAATTTTATGTTTATCATCCTCTACTTCCCTTCCCAAGGATGTCTTGGAGTTGGTTAATTCTTAGGAATCGGTTTAGATTGATTAGGAAGTAAGTTTGGTTAATTTTTTATTTTATTAATCATGGGTATCGACTACACCTTGCACATTCAACTCAAAAGACTCGCACGTAACCATTGTTGACCTTGCCCACATACAGATCTTTCCTTTTAGTTATCTTTATCTTCTTGTTGTTGTTTTCTTTTTTTCTTTTTTTTTTTTGGAAACAAAGAAACAACGAAGATCCAATTAATATGATGCTTAAAAAAAGTCCAACAACGATAATTAATCCTTTCGACTAATATTTTTTTCATGATTTATTTAGAATATGCTTTTATTAACAGCAAGCGCAAGATCAGTAGAAAGTTAAAAACTGATTCTGATACTACGCAATCTGAGTGCCCTAGTCATTCATCAGACAAAAAGAGAAACAAATCAAAAGACAACCCAAAGGACTTTTCAGGTTTGAAATTTGACTTTGAAAACCCACCACAGAGGGTAACATGGGTTCGAGGGGATGATAATATTGATGACTGGACACCATCCACAAGCAACAGAACCGTGCCTAAGTCCGTCTAGGCTGAATGGGCGAACATTTACTCACGCATGACGCGGCTAGAAAAAAGAAAGGGAACCTCTGGAGACAGTTCCATTCAACGAAGACAAGCAGATTAGGTTTTCCTTTCTATTGCAGGAGTTGCATAGTCATTTACTTAATCCGAAAAACGTTTTTCATCTTTTTGCATCATTTTCTGGGGAGGAATTAGATACATTTGATGATGGGGTTTTCAGCTTGGCTGATGTTGATTTTGTCATTTGTTGTTGTCCGTAACTCTTTTAAGGGATTATAATTATATGTTGTTGCTAGTCAAAAAAAAAAAACACTTGTACAAGACTATCACTATCCTTGCACACAATGTTCATACCTTTCTGTTTTTTTTTTTTCTTTTCAATTAAATTCCCTTAATGGTCATGTTAGCATTCCAAAATCAAAACATAGATCTAATTTTTTAAAATCTCTATAAAGGGTACAAAATTCCCTTAAATTGATAACTAAATGAATTTGTTAATGGAAGATCTATTTTTCTCCCTAAAGGTTGATAGGGCTTCCCATTCTGCCGACTGCTAGACCGAAGAATAGAGCTTGCATCTAAGGCTTATGAGGACTCCTTAATTGCTGGTTCTTGAAACAGTATAGTTTATCTTTTCTTTCCACTCGTTCTCTCTGCTTTTCCGTGTGTTTGCCTCTACTTTCCTTCCCAATGAGAAAATTTTGTGCTTGTCATTATTGTCTTTCCTTCTTTCGATTAAATTTCCTTAATGGTCATGTTAGCATCCCGAAATCAAAACACAGTTATGAATGCTTTAAAATTTCCCTACCCTAATAAAACATGGAAAAAAACAAAAATATCCCAACATCTTCACCACCATCTTCTACCACTCGTCTATAGCACCGCATCAGTATCTTCCTACTTTGCTCCGCCGCCAGCACTTAGCAGAACCAGGCCTAATTATTGCCTTTAGATTCACAGCGGCGGCGTTAATTATTCTCCTCAGTTAACCACTCACTTGCGTACTCTAGCCCTGAAGGGGATTTGTTCACGACCCGACAGCGCTTCCTTCGATCCCGTTTCTCCCCAATATCGTGAAGTTGAAATGCGGCTTGGAAACGCTGCCCTGTCGCCGCCTCTTACAAGCGCCATTTCGCTTCCACTTATTCTGTGTGCCGGTGGCAAGGAGGAAAGAGGGATAGATTTGAAAAAGGCCGCTGCGGATGGGCCTCAAGAGGTTTAAGACAGTGACAATTGAATTTGAAAAATTCTACAGATTGACAGAGGTTTATGATCTGGTTGAGGACTGTGCTGCTTTGCTAGCATATGAACAGCTTCTAAAGTCCTCGGTTGGAGATTCTCAACGTGATATTGTTGCATAACAACAACAACAACTAAGCATTTGTCCCACTATGCGGAGTCGGCTATATGGATCATATCTCGCAATCGTGTACGGTCATGACACATCGATTCATTTATATTCAAATATGACATGTCATCTACAACGTGAGATTGTTGTAGATGTAGTTAATTCCCTTGTCTTGCACAGGCAACCCAAATGTCTTGCACATAATTATCACACTCATTGGACGCGTTGTTCATGCCTTTATTTTTATTTTTTTTCTTTTCGCTTAACTATTTTAAGTGTTATATATTGACATTCATAATAAGTTGTACCTTTGTCAAGATGGACTCTTGTAATAGAACCGAGGGAAAGTGCACAATATATGCATTTATTTGATAAAGGAGCAATGATGGTTGGTGTACATCTCTACTTTCACACAATTTGAATCCATATTAATATTACTGATATTTGGGTGTGAATAAAATCAAAATTAAATTCCCACTTTACATGATCATGATTATGATACGGTTACATTTAATTCTACTAGATCGTGTAGGAGTGGGTTAGTTAGTAGATTAGTGGAAGTAGTGTTCCTTAGAGTTAGGAGTTAGTTTAGGTGCAGAGTTACTACACAGATTTACTTCTGTTAGTGTTTAATAATTAAGCTATAAATAATCCTCCTGACTATGTACGTAGTGGGATGAAAAATAACAATAATCCTCTTTTTCCTCCTGAATTCTTCGATTTCTTCTTTCTGAAAATTCTGCACGTAACAATTGGTATCAGAGCCAGTTTCGATGGAAACCGATCAAACTGATGTTGCAATTCGCAAAATAATAATTGAAGCCTTGGGCCGCTATGAGTTCCATTTCGACCGGATCAATGCTACCATAAAAATGGTGTTAGTGGAGTTGCAGGTTTTACGTGCCAATCTCCCCCCTAATGTCAAATCCATGTCTTCAAGTGGTAATTTTAGCACTATGACTCCTCACCATCTATTAATAGACTACCATCTGAACTTGAAGAATCAAGAAGCCAGTTTGGTTGGATCTTCCACCACCGACCCCCCAGATGACATCACTTCGTATGTCAAAATTAAACAACCTTCGAAATTCCGAACAACACTCACTCCCACCATCCGAACAAAATCTTCTCCAGGATTACTTGAACCCTCACACAATACTCGGGTCCCACAAAATCGCACTGAGTCAGTTGACAATATCTCCGTGATTGTTGTCCACCCAATTGAAGAGAAGCTTGTCAAGTATTGCAATCCTTGCGGACAAGGATTCTTCGAGTGGGGAGGATTGATACGGTTACATTTAATTCTACTAGATCGTGTAGGAGTGGGTTAGTTAGTAGATTAGTGGAAGTAGTGTTCCTTAGAGTTAGGAGTTAGTTTAGGTGCAGAGTTACTACACAGATTTACTTACTTATGTTAGTGTTTAATAATTAAGCTATAAATAATCCTCCTGACTATGTACGTAGTAGGATGAAAAATAACAATAATCCTCTTTTTCCTCCTGAATTCTTCGATTTCTTCTTTCTAAAAATTCTGCACGTAACAGATTAGTCAACCTTCCACTACTAATTTACAACCTTTCTAAAGCTACTTTAATTTCTGGAAATATTATCTATAGTTTCCTCTCACGGGTACATATTTCAGTATCTCCTCAAATATGCTTTGAACAGTCATAGTGCCAAAACTTTTTTATTCTATAACACTTTTTTATTTTAAAATTTAAAGATGAAATTTGTTACCTGTTTTATTAATGCATAACAAGAAAAAAAAATATAAAAATCTAAAAGTAGGTCGAATAAAAGTGGCTCTAAATAATATGAAAATCTATGAGTCACCATTTTATAGCTCATTCGTGCTCTTTTTTGTAGTACATTGTCGTAATAGTTCTTAAATTTTTTATCATTCCTTAGGTCCCGCTTATTCATCATCATCTATAGCTTCATCTTAGGGGGCCATGATCCGGCTCTTGGTCGTCTTCGTTATCACGACCATCGACAAGGGAGTGCGGCTCTGAATAAGTTATTGGGATAATTCTAGAGCACTTATAATGTCTTTATATATTCAGATCTTAGAGACAATGGGGAAATCATTCCCAAAAACAGAAGGCGAATTAGTTAAGAGGCACGCATAATGATCACTAATTAATTCTCTCCATCAATGGCTGCTGCCTCTTCTTATTATTCTGATATGTTTCTCAAGTAGCACTATCTCCATTTCATCACCATCCACACTTTCTCAGAGAATTTCAAGGCTTTGAATAACGAAACGCAATTATAACCCCAACAGACGAAGATTTTGAAGCTAATATTTATGAGCAAACTCTAGGCCACTTCAACTATAACCCCAACAGTTATGTCAAATTCAAGCAATATTATGTGATAAATTCTAAGTGCTGGGGTGGTGCCACTGCTAATTCTAGCTCCCCGATCTTAACGTACCTCGGCGCCGAATCCCCCCTTCATGGAGACATACCCTTTGTTGGTTTTCTCACAGATAATGCTCCTCGTTTCAAAGCTCTCCTTGTCTACATCGAGGTATGTACGTATGAGAATTAATCATACGTAGTAACGTAGGATCTTCACTCTTTTTTGGATATTTTAAGGATGTTTTTTTTTATTTATATTTGGTATGAACTTGATGATCAGCATCGGTTTTATGGGAAGTCGAATCCGCTGGGATCGATGGAAATATCATTGGAAAACAAAGAAATTCGAGGCCATTTCAGCTCAGCTCAAGCGTTAGCTGATTATGCCGAGATTTTGTTGCATGTGAAGCGAAATTTATCTGCTCATCATCCTCCGGTCATCGTCTTTGGTGGCTCATATGGGGGAAGTATGTATATATATATATATATATATATATCCCCTTAATTTCTTCGATTACAAGAATTAATCTTTTTATTTTCTTATTATTTTTGGTTCATGTAAAAGGGAAACTTCTATTAATTCTATAATTTTACATTTCATATATATCCCCGCTAATATAATTATGCATAATTCACAACTAATTTGCACTTTAAACATTTTTATGTGCTCGTGCATTACTGTTTATACTGAAATTTATGCATTGAATATTGTTGGGCAGTGCTGGCATCATGATTCAGACTAAAGTATCCACACATTGCTTTGGGTGCCTTAACCTCGGCAGCTCCAATTCTCTACTTTGATGGCATCACTCCACAAAATGGGTACTATTCCAAAGTGACAGAGGACCTTAAAGTAATATCATTCCTTTATTTATTTATTTGTTGATTTTAGACTTTAATTTTTCTTTTTTAAATGAAGAATTTATTTTTAATTAATTAAGAATAATTTTGTAATTTAATGACAGGAAGTAAGCGAAAATTGTTACCAAACTATACGGGAATCTTGGTCTATGATTGACAAAGTTGCTTCTCAACCCAAGGGTCTCACCATTCTTAGCCGAAAATTCAAAACTTGCGCGTAATTAATTAATTTTCCTTGTCTTTTTCTTCTTTTTCTTTCTGCAATTTCCACTTTTCATCTTTAATTATGTTATTCTTCTAAGAGTTATATTTTTAATACGGATCCAAAATTATTGAAAAAATAAGAAGAATTTTCTTTCATCATATTCGAGATGTGATATGGTTTCAAAGGATTGACAAAATACGGACAATAAAATATTTAATTCTTAAATACAAATGAACTTTTTGACTTATTTCATCCGTTCTGTTCAAAAAAATGTACAGAACAATAATAGAAATAAGATTTTTAAGTAGAACAGGAGTAGTAATATGTGTAGGTAGAGATGCCCACAGTTCCGGTTCGAACCTGAACCGACCTGGAACCGGACCGTCGGTTTTGGAACTAGAACCGGAACCGTGGCCCCTGGTTCCAGAACCGGACCCACCTCTGGCGGTTAAGGTTCCGATTCCTCTTGTCTGAGAACCGGGAACCGGCGGGTGGTCCAACCCTCTAGTTCTAATGTGAGACCCATAAAAATAATAATTTTTTCATTCCTCTTGCACATATTCGAACACGCAACCCTTTGCTAGAATTGAAAGGCTTTAAGCAAAGTTGATTGACCACTTCAACTATTTGCTTTTTTAGTACTTCTTTCTTATAATTATAATTATAATTATATTATATGTTTAGCATATATTATATATATATATAAAGTATTTTTAAATATATAATAATAATATATAAACTAATAGTATGCTTTTTATACATATTATTAATATAATATAAATAAGCATTAAATTAAAATTAATTAATTATTAAATTAAATTAGATCCACCTCAACTTCCGCAAATGATAAAGATGATGAAGATGAATTATATTGAATATTCAATATGTATTTATTTTGTAAAAGTTTCAATGCTTCAAAGTTCAAACTCTGATTTCTAACGATTTATAACAAGGCATCACTCTCTTGTTTTTTTAAAAAAATAATATATTGAGGTATTATTCATCTTTATATATATTTTTTCACAATTTATTTTTATATCTTTTATTATATAAATCATTTAATTGTTTAAATGTATGTACCGTCGCTACATATTTTATTTTATTTTTGTAATTTTAATTATTTATAAATAATTGAGTTATTAATTGAGTCAAAATAAAATAACATTTATAAGTTAAAATTGTTAAATAAACGAAAAAAATTGTTAAATAAAAGGAAAAGACTAAAATTGGAATGGGAACCGTGACAAGACCGGAGCCGTAACAGGCTGGAACCAGAACCGTGACAGAACCGGAATTAGAACCGGCAGTTCTGAAACCGGCACAGAACCGTCCCCAAGGTTCTTGTTCCGGTTCCGGTTCCACTAATTCATGAACCGTAACCGACGGTTTTTAAACCTTAACCTGCGATTCCGGAACCGTGGTCATCCCTATGTGTAGGACCCAAAAAATAAAACAAACTCACAATCAACACAAAAGGCGGCTCCGATCGTCTTCGTCGCAAAGCAAGTATGCCGATCAACAATTAAATTGATCAAAGATTATTTCATCATGAGGAAACCGAGGGAGTAGAAATCAATTGAATCCCAATTGATTTATGAACTTGCTGCTGCACCGAAATCAAACAACAAACATGCAATTCAATTAATTGCACAAGAACCGAAGAAACCAATAAGCTAACCGAATAAAACTGGGCTGCGGAAGTCCATGACCCGAAACTAAGCCGCAAGGCTTTTTTGATTTCTTTATAATTTTCTCTATCATTACAATAGCAACCCAATTTATATGCTGAATTATTTCTGAATTCTACACTGATTGAGATTGCAACTATTTCCTTAACAATTAGGTTTCCTAAAATAAATACAAAACCAAATAGGAAACAAACGAATAAGAAACATAAACCGAATAGGAAATAGAAACTAATAGGAAACTTAGTTTAATTATTCTACATAGCATCCCTTAAACTAAGTTCGTGCCGTTAGCCATACCGAGCATCTTCTTCAACTTTGCAAAGATCTCAAACTTCAATGCCTTGGTGAAAACTGATAAACTGTCCAAGGTGCAAAATTATAAACCTACTTTCTATCAGTCTGTCACAACTACAACGCAGGTGCATTTGGTCATTAACTTGTATTTTCTGATCAAACGTACATGTATATTGGAGTTATGACACGTGATAGATGCAGGACTAATGAGTACAGATGATCTCAATTATCGGGGAGTGGAGTTTTCATTAGACAAACACTTGCTATAATGTGAATTTTCAGACATGCAGTGAAATGGTAATGCCACTAGGGCGTGGCAGCGATGACAGAAGACATGGAACAACTCAAAAGTTTACAAGACACAACTTCTACAAATATGCAGAGTGAGTAACCTTGAGGAGGAACGAAATGCATCAAAAGTGATAGAAAACAACAAATTCTACACCATTGAAATGCAAAGCACACGCTTCAGCAAAGTTGACTATAAATTAGAACATAGATAGGACTTTTACAAGCTAAAACATGGATATCCATCTTTAAAGTTCCAACAGTATGAAAACTATCACCACAGCAAATATACAAATGTAACCTGAAAGAGAAAAAGAATATATGAAAACTGATAAAAGAGTGCATTGATTCTGTATTGAGCGATGACACTTTAATGTAGCAAAATTATCAACAACAAAGATAGGTTTTTGTTCCCAGTAAGCTGTAAGGTTGATCTTTAAGCTTCCCTCAATGCTCTCCTTTGCTTTTCAGATTTTAATGCTGCTAAATTTTGTTTGTGATGCAGGAATTTAATGACAAATATGTACCGAAAACAGGTTTTACCTCTCAAATCCAACAAAGCATTCAGGATGGAGCATTTGCAGATGGTCTAATGCCGTCTGTGATAAATGAGATGAACAAGATCTGTATAATGGACTAAACTATCGTAGCAAGAATATGCAGAGTGAGTAACCTTGAAGAGGAACATGGATCAAGAATGATATATATAAGCACACAGGAACTTCACAGCATGTCCAGAAACCAACAAAACCTCATCAATATTTGATGCTTGAGAAAATGGCTCTAAAACAAGGATATTCGGCTTCAACGTTCAAATGGTAAACAAAACCAAACTGTGTACAACCCAGATTTTAAGCTATAAGTCAATGATGAAAGGGAATGGGACAGGAGAAGTCAAATTTCCACCTAGAGGTAAGGGTCGGCCTCCACGGGGTTTTGGAAAGCCTGCCATTAGTGTCAAAAAATCAGCTCGCCGCTGCAGTCCTTGGCATCTCAGTTTTATCACTGGTATTCCTTGTCAAAATTCATAATAAATGGCCAACAATGCTTTAGTTTTAGTCATCATCATCAATGAACTCATCTTCCATCAATGAAATTAGAGAGAAAAAAAGTGGATGGCTTTGGTATGATTGGAAAGAGACCAAGTTTATTTATAATGCATACAAATCCTGAACATTAGTAAATGTATCCATGGAACCTATGTACTATCTCAGCTCAACCCGACCACTTGACACATCATCTAATGGCAGGTAAAGTTATTACTATCTACTAAACATGATATCCTAGCATTAAGCAATTTCAAAACTCTGAAGCCCACCATACAAATCAAGAGGCTTTTGAGGGAGGATTCCAACAAAAAAGTGATCTACCTTTTTTGTGTGGTAATCATAAGTATAAACAGGTCAGGAGTAATTTTTCTGATTTTCCACAGCAGAATTCATCAATAGCATCTCACCAGTAGGCGGGTTACCATTTGCAACAAAGAAATCAGCAAATACATCAAGTTCTTCGGGCAATTGTGCACAATGGATGGAGCATTTGCAGCTCATCTCATTCGATCTGGATGAAAGAACAAAACATAGTAGTGTAGAGATATGAATCATAGTAATCAATCATGGCTTTTCTTCTTACCATTGTCCACTAAAACTATCATCACAGCAAAGATACAAATGTAAACCTCAAAAGAGAAAAGAAATGTATGAAAACTGATACAAAAGAACTATTGACAGCAATGATTCTGTAGTAAGGTAATTAGACTTCTCAGAATGCTAGTACCTCCAGCTGACAAACCAATGAACCTCATCAATCGAGGAGATGGCATCTCAGTATTACTTATGCTTCAGGGTGATGATAAATGGCAATTCTTAGTCATCCTCGTCCATAACTTCAAAGCAGAGATCTTCATCAATCTGCAAATTCCTCAATAAGAACACTTTAGCTCAGTTCTGAAGGCCACCGCTTAGCACATTGTCTAATGGTAGGTGAAGATTATTATTATCCATTAAGCACGAAAAGCTGCTAGTATAGTGGTGAACAGGCGGAAAATGACGAGGCATGTTAGGCAGCTTTCCAACCAAAAACCGATCAAACTTTTTGGTGCGATGATTATAAGAATAAACATGGCTGCAGTAACCCAGACTTCGAGGATTCATCACTAACATCTCACCTGTAGGTATGTTATTTTGAGGATTCATCAATAACATCTCACCACTAGGGAGGTTCATCTTTGCAACAGTACAAAATGCCCAAAATCCATCAAGTTCTTCAGGCAATTGTATACATTGCCTGCTCCATCTGTTACCCTCATCGTCCTCTAATACATAGAGTATAAAAACTGTAGGACTGAACTGATCAGCTCTGCCAGGAGGAACCCAAAGAGCCAGGCGTCCCATGGATTGAGTGAGTTCCCAGACAAACCTGTAGGTCTGAAAGATGACATCCTCTGGAACCTTAATCCAACAAAATTTCTCCTCCTTAACATCAAAAGAAAATAGGGATGGCCATCTAAACCAATACAGAACCCCATCATCGCCTAAGAATGTTGTTGCTGAACTTATATTAAAATCAATCCTTACCCCGAAATCACCATCATAATCCAGCTTCTTCCATGAGGATAACGAATTGGAAGGTCTCAGCGTCATTATCTCCGCTCCCAGAAGCCTATATGATTCTCGACCCAGAACCCTGTTAAACCCATAAGAGCCAACCGTTAATCGCAACAATTTATACGTCCTGTTACCTGGATGATACCCTAGATGAAGAATTGGAATGGGGTAAGGATGATCATGATAACACACAGGGTCGTCCGGGAGCCTCATCCTCTGTCCAGTACAGATGTTGTAAAGTCTCCACACTCGGTCATTTTCTCGAACACATGTGAGTCCATTCACCACTTGGGTCATTTCGCGGTAGAAATCAGTAGTTCCCAATTCGCTTAGGAAACTGAATTCTTCCTGGGACTCCTTCCTCCCCAGGGTGGAGTAAAAGAAACGGAGCCGTGCATCGATATGATCATCCCCTTCCCTTGTCGTCGGGCCAATTTCTGTAAAATACAGAATCAGACCCTGTTGCCGTCTCCGGTAAGAGTCCAAAAATGGTGGACTTCCGATGATCGATCGCCAAGGCTTGCAGACGCACTTGCACCTACCCAGTTGCTTACCCGGAAGCCGGGTCAGAATTTCTAACAACAACTCATCTGGCACTGGCAGCATTCTTATCCGTTTTTGAACACTTCGCCTTCCGCTCTTGATAATAATACCAGAGATGATAAAGAGGACCTCAGAAATGTTCTCCGTCCCCACCTTTTACTTACCTTCTACTCCGTTTGGGACATATGATTCTTATAATTCAAATTAAATGTAACTACAGAAATTTAAAATTTTAACGTATTAAATTTTCTATAAGGTAATATAAAATTCTTTTAATGAGTAATTTATTTATTTTCGAAGATGAGATATCCTCCATTTTCATTCTTATTCTTACATGCCAAACACATCCGATTTAGGGCTCACATCCACTATCACGGACTCCCGTGTACCATATTTATGTGGTAGTTTATTTCTTTAAGGGTGAAATGCATGAAACATCCATGTTCTTTACACTGGGGTAAGAACCGGTTCTGGCCAATTTTTGGGGTTGAAACCCAAAATTTTCCCAAAATATGCTGAACCCCATGTTTCGCACAAGAAGACTCAAACCCGGGTCTCAGTTTTTGGGTTGAGACCAAAAAAAATGAACTCATTTCCTTCGAGCCAGTCGTCCTCTTCCTTCCCGGTTGTCATCTCCCCCGCGTCCGTCATCTTCTTCTTTCGCGAAGTCCTTCGACCTCCTCCCTTCGATTCGCGCCGAATAGTTGCCATTTTTTTTTCCCTTCGCAGCTTTTCTTTTCTTTTTTTTTTTTTTTGGTTCAGCAACAATTGCTGAACCAAGGTTCTGCAATTTGTTGAAATTTGGTTCTGCAATTTGCAGATCCGCCGGAATCAGGGAAGAAGGGAGGAAGAAGAAAGAAGAGAGAAAAAAAGGGAAGGAAAAAAACGAAAGGAAAAAAAAAAATGTTGGGGGAAGAAGATGAATAGTGTCACCGACACTGTTCATCAAAGTTTTTATAAATAGGCCCCTGCTATTTTCTGTTTCTTAAATGACAATCCCAACTAATTTTTTTAAAAAAAATTAAATAGGAAAAATTAAATATTAAATTATCTTAAACTAAAAATATTGTGTAAACTTAAATATATCATTAACATTAAGAACAATTACTATGGGCTGAAATATTATTATAATGTAAAAATTAGTTTTTGGTTGAATATGTAAAAAATGAAATATTGGGGTTTTATCTGCTAATAAAAGTAAAAATTTTGGAAAAAAGTATTGAAAAAAATAATGGGTTGAACCCCATGTTTTTTAGCTTGGGCTGAGAACTGGGTTACAACCTAGTTCTCAAAACCTTGTTTCTTAAAAATAGGCTGAGACCCAATTGGGATGAGAACAGGGGCTTGTTCTTTTTGTTCTGTTTTGAAAACGATTTTGGTTTCAACAGTAAATTTAATATATTTTAATCATATTTCATCATTTCCAATACAACTTTTTACTATTCAGCATATACTTTTTATATTTTCAATACACTTTTTACATTATAAAACTATTTTCCAAAACTTGTTTTCAAAATCGTTTTCAAAACGATGAAAAAGAACAGGCCCCAGGTTCTGAGACTTGTTCTCAGAACTCCCTAAAGAACAGTCCCTTAACTATTGACTTTTGTAAAAAATAACACTTTTCTTCAAAATGCTCTTTTTTAAACACCAATCTTTCAGTTTCGCTCAAAAATCAGCACTCCGTCCAACTGTGCCGTTAACTCGCTAATAGAACAATTTCGCCAGGGGTATTTTCGTCCTTCCTCCTCTCTCCTTCCCCTTCCTCTCCCTCTCGAAAAATGGCATTTTCAGTCCCTTTTGTTTGGGGGCAATGGCAATTTTCGTCCCTTTCGTTTCACCGTGGCAGAAATGGTCCCTTTTGTTTGCATTTGTGGCATTTTCAGTCCTTTTTACCTGTGAAAACCGGTCATCACTAGTCAACTTTACAGTCAACGGTTTTTAGGATCGTTTTGAAATGAAAAAATAAAATTGGGGCTTTCTCGCGATTTTCTTAAATTCCAATGACCCAAACAATAAATATTTCCCTTTTTTTTAAGGAGAAGAACCCAGTTCCCGTCTTCCTCCCCTCCCTCCTCCTCCACCGTCCGCCTCCCCTCCCCCTCCTCAGTCAACACTCAAGGCGGCAGCATTTTTAGGTTTATTTTCCCCAAATGGCAACCCAAATCGGAAGATACGCCTGTATTATTTCGCCGCTCTGAGTTCTTCCTCCCCCTTCCTTCTCTGAGTTCTTCCTCCCCTTTCTTTAATTAAATAGAAATTGGCAAATTTATGTTCTGTTGAGTGCCACTTTCCTTCTCTTGAGTTCTTCCTCCCCCTTCCTTCTCTGAGTTTTTCCAAATTTCCAGTTTCCACGGCGATGTTCATTTATCAAAGGAAGAAGAAGCAAAGATTGAGGAGTCGACCCGATATTACTTCGACGGCGTAGCTCCGAAGCGCCACACCATGGCCTTAAAGAGAAGATGAAATCATTGACCCTTTTTTATGAACAGCAAAAACAAGCCTCCAATGCTCTCAAGAAGCCCATTTTGAGGCATGAAGAGCCAAGATTTTCATCGCATCCCTCTTCTCAGTTCCAAGAAGAAAGATGAAAAAGAGCAGGGAGTGATCGAATAGTTGTTTTTTTTAGTATTTTCTTCTGGGTTTTTGATGAATTTATTGTGTTGTGTGTGGGGGTGTAGAAACTTGTGTATGGTAATGATTCGATTCGTTTTGTGTTCTTGTTTTGTTGATGATGAAAAATTGCAGACGGGAACTGGGTTCCCTATGTGGTTCCATAAAAGTGAAGAAGGTGGCGGTTGGGTGATGAAGGAGAAGAAGAGTCTCAGGGAAAAAAATAAAAAAAAGGGAAATATTTATTGTTGTGGTCATTGGAATTTAAGAAAATTGCGAGAAAGCCCCAATTTTATTTTTCATTTCAAAACGATCCTAAAAACCGTTGACTGTAAAGTTGACTAGTGATGACCGGTTTTCACAGGTAAAAAGGACTGAAAATGCCACAAATGCAAACAAAAGGAACCATTTCTGCCACGTGAAATGAAAGGGACGAAAATTGACATTGCCCCCAAACAAAAGGGACTGAAAATGCCATTTTTCCCTCTCCCTCTCTTCTCCCTCTCTTCTGCGTTTTCTTCTCTGCCCCCTTCCTCTCCCTCCCTCCTTCTTCGCCCCCTTCCTCTTCTCTCCTTCTCTGCCCCTCTCCTCTTCCTCTCCCTTAGCTAGGGCCTTTTTTACTGCAATTTCTCCACCCTCTCCTCTTCCTCTTCCTCATCCTCATCTGGCTCAACTTCGTTTATTTGACTGCTCCGGTCATGGAGAAACTTCGTTTTATTGGATTTTTCGATTTGCCTAATCTAAAATTTTCAAATTTTAGATTTTGGATTGGTTCTTCTTCTTTGTTTTCCTTTTTTCAATTTGTGTTGTTGTTCAATTTGATGCCTAATCTTCTGTGTTTTTGTTAGGTGAAATTAATGTTTAGTGTAATTGTGTGAGTTGAATTTAACTTGCAGGAGGTTGCAGCCATTCCGCCAATTCCTCGCTGCCACTGGAATCATTATTGATTCTCATATTCGGTGCTTTCTCTTCTGCTCCGCTGCAACTGAGTTCTTCAAGTTAGCAATTCGCTGGTCAATTACACCGCCGCTGGTCTTGTCCAAAGCTTCCGTTGCAGTTTCTCCTTGCCGGTCGGACTTCTTGGCCGCCGTTGTGTCTTCCGCTGCAATTTTCGACGTTGCAACTCCAGTCCAGATCCGTTCTTCTCTCGCCGTAGGAGGTTCAGGTTTGCTCCAGATCGAATATGCTCACCGAGATCAGACCTTCTCGCCATCACAGGTTCTGAAGTTCCTCCTCAGATCCGCCGGTGCCGTCGACGTTTTGCCGCCGCTAAAGTCCTTCCAGTGAGAGAAGCTAAGGAGCCCTTTCTCCTTCAAACTGCCACGTCACCGACACGTGTTATCCACGTCAGCGCCACGCAATCTAAGCCTGCCCAGTCATGTTGCCACTTTGATTAAGGAGCTATTTGGTTGTTTGGTTTATAAATTCTGATTTTCAGAATTGGAGCGTTTGGTTGGTTTATTATTCTGATTTTCAGAATTGTTTTTTTTTTTTTTTTTTTTTTGTAAGAAATCTTGGTCTCTTTAGTTCTACAAGAATAGTGTTTTGGATGCAGCAAATTCGGATGTTTGAATATTTGATGGATGATTTTGGGTTTGGTCTCAAACTAATAATAATAATAATAACAAAGTCATCTTAATTTATTGACATAATCATCTATTCCACTAAAAAAAACGTAAGGAAAGAAATAGTAAAATAAGGAGATAATTGGTAAGAAAAGGAAAACTATTAATTAAAAAGTGAGAAGGATAATAATTGGTATTAATTATGTAAAAAAATAGTAATTAAAAGGTAGTAATAATTATTGATAAAAATGATAATTATCGAAATAAATAAAAATAAGAAAAGAAATAAATTTATTAGATTGGAAAAATATGTAACAATAATGAAATAGGGGCATGATATTTGTAGCGACGGAATCGATATTTGCAGCGACATTTTTTTATAAAAAGACTAAAATGCCCTTGGAGAAAAAAAATTAAAATAAATTAAATTTTCATTCCTACTACTACTAAAAAAAAAAAAAAAACCTAAAACCATCGCCGGGCGACGGCGATGGTTTCTCCAAAAACCATCGCTGTCGCCCGGCGATGGTTTATATAAACCATCGCGCGCGAACCATCGCCGGGCGATGGTTTTATCCAAAATAAACCATCGCCGGGCGAACCATCGCCGGGCGATGGTTTTATCCAAAACCATCGCCGGCGACCAACGATGGTCCCCCACCCCCCCCCCCCCCCCCCCCCCCCCCCCCCGCGGCCCCTTAAGTTGAGATTTTTGATATTTGCAGTAACCACCGGGCGGATCTTCCCCATTCCGGTAAAAATTTCGCAATTTTGACAAAACTACTAATAAATTCGGACATAATACAAGTAAATGATTAATAAAATTACATTAAAAAAATATAAATAAATAAAACCAAAGTGTCGCCGGTTTGCCAAAAGTGTGACCAGCGACACTTTTGTCGCCGGACACTAACCCAGAAGTGTCGCCGGGTGACGGCGACATTTTTGGGCCAAAATGTCGCCGTCGCCCGGCGACACTTCTGGGTTAGTGTCGCCGGACTCTGGCGACACTTTTTGCCAAAAGTGTCACTGGTCACACTTTGGCCAAAAGTGCGACATTTTTGTGCGAAAGTGTCGCCGGTCGCCGGCGACACTCCACCCCCCCACTCCCCCCCCCCCCCCCCCCCCCCCCCAAACTTTCTTATTTGCAGTAACCACCGAGCAGATCTTCCCCATTTCGGTAAAAAATTTCACAATTTGGACAAAACTACTAATAAATTCAGACATAATTCAACTAAAATAATTAATAAAAATGTTTTTAAAATTTTTTTTACCCCAAGAGTATTTAAGTCTTTTCACAAGAAAATATCGCTGCAAATATCGAAACCGTCGCTGCAAATATCAATTCCGATGAAATATTGTGGTGAATATGTAAAAATAATAAAATATTAGGGGTTTGTTTTATAAATATAATAAAATAATAGATAGGTAAGACAAAGAATAGACAACTGGACGATTTTACCCTTCATAATATTCATCCTTTAGGCATTTAACGGCACAGTTGGACGGAGTGCTGATTTTTGAGCCAAACTGAAAGATTGGTGTCTAAAAAAGAGCATTTTGAATAAAAGTGTTATTTTTTGTAAAAGTTAATAGTTAAGTGACCCTTTTTTTTTAATTTATTTTTTAAAAATTAAGTGGTATCTTCAAAAGAATCACAGGTACTGTAAGCAGCAGGACTAGTAAAATATTCAGAAGTATCAATTTTTTTCTCTTTTTTTTCTTTCTTACTTTTACCCCTCACAGCATCATTTTTTTTTTTTTCCTTTTCTATCTTTGTATTAATTTGGAATTCTTTTTGTAAAAACAATTATTCACATGAGCAATTGTGGCATGCATAAATCAGTCTTACGCAAGACTACTCTTAAAAGTATCATGTTTCTACAAAAAAATTTCCCCAATAAAATAGTCAAACTTCAGTTTGTGCACATATAATATCCTTATCAATTAAAGAGTAAGCATCTAAGTGGAAAATATAGTGTTAAATACTTATTTTATATATTGTACCTTATAATTTATAATAAGTTATATATTTTTTAAAAGTGATCACCTCTAAATCGGATTCACAGTGCGACCACCTCTTTGTACTGTTTAACTAAACAATATTGGTAATGTTCACATGAACAATACGCGCTTTATTTTTTAAGGGAAAAAAGAAACTTTTAAACTGATACTCAAATGTCTAAAAAAATATGATACTCGTGAATAATATAAGTGATAGTGTTCACAAGTATTAAGAGTATCATTTTAAATAAATTAAAAAGATAAGTTTAAAAAAATTGATACTGAGTAGTATTGTTCAGTGGTATCATTGATATTCTTAATAACTATCACTTTAAATGAAAAGTAAAACAAGTTGGAATTTAGGCCCCGTTTGGCAGATACTTCAAAACCTGTTTTTGGGGTAAATTTGGTGGGCCCAAACTTAAGACTCACTCACAAAATTGTTTGGAACCCATCTCACAAAATCTCATCTTGGACTCACTTCTTCAGACTTGTTTGGTAAAGGACTTTGAAGAAAAACAGCCCAACAGTATTATCACCTACCCCCAAATCCAAAATCGTGACTCCATCTTCTCCTCTTCTTCTGCTGAAGTTTCGACTAAGCTCCCAAAATTGGAAAAACCTAACCTAGATCGGCAAGCAAATAGGAGGTACTGGAACTCATCCGCTCAAACCATTCCAGATCGGACGATGGTCTGTAAGAATCTGCCCTGTTGCAAATTGGATCTCGGTGAAAAACTCCCAATCTGTTGAAGCTATCGATTCCGTCGTCCCTGCTCCTCCGTCTCCGGCGCAGGTCTTCTCCGCAGCCACTTCGGTAAGTATCTCTTTCCATTTCTGCAAATTTCTTGAGTGCCTAATTATTTGGTCCAGAAATTTACCTGTTCATCTGCGCAAAGTTGTCATTTTTAATGTTTATTCATTTAAACCTTTGTCGGTGAAGCTTTATGAGGGATTCTGTTGTTTTTTACTGGATGTACATGGAATCTTGAGTCGCCTGTATTCCTGATTTCCTCCATGTGTGTTTAGATGGGCTTTTGGTTTTGTGCATTGCATGCTCACTTTGCGAATTCAGTCATCCTTGATGATAAATTCACCCCACTTGTTGTCATTATGCTCTTTTTAATGAGGAGAGGCCAGGAAAGATGTGTTCTTTATTATCATTCTTGCTTCTTGCATGTGAATTCTGCATATTGTTGAGATCTTTATTGACTACACTGAACTATTGATTTCAATAAATGTGGAAATTCTCAATGTCGGTCACATACATTCACTCTTAGAGCTGTCTTTAGCACAGCTTCAATGGGTGAAGAACATAGATATTACTTAATGATTAATATGCCTATGTAATTTCTGGATTAAGCTATAGGCTTATGCTCAAGGTTGAACTTGTTAAAGGGAACATAAAACGACCAATACTTCTTCCTTTCTATTGTTGCTACTGCCTTCTATCGTCTTTCTTCGATTCGGTTTTTGAAGTACCACAATTGAGTGGTTTTCCACTCTTCGAAACAGGTTACTTCTCCCTATTCTAAACTCCTGTAAACTGACACAACTGATTTCTGTTGCCTGGGTTCTCATCGAAGTGTTTATTTTGGCCACAAAGTTTGCGTTTCAGTAAGGTTTTTTTGCTGATTGTTTATATGTGTTTTGTCCTGTTCTTCATTAGTTTAATCCGTCGGTTCGGGTGTCCCTTGTTTATTCTGCCCTAAATAGCAACAGGATATTTTCAAAAAGATTAGTTTTTAAAATTTGTTTCCTCTTTTGAGGGTGATCCATTAATCTCAGGTATTTCAGCTTTATCTACCATGATTAAGAAGGAAATGAACTTGCTGGATTAATCTATAGAATTTCCTAAGTAGATTTCAATTTGCTGGGGTTAATCTAAGAACATGACTACCTGGTTGAAGTTTAGTAGGATTGATGCTGAAAGTATCACATTAACTGCATTATTTTAATTTTCTGGCTGAATATCTAAAGTAATGACGGCAAAATTATTGAACGAGACTTGATGTAAGTGTTTTGAATGTAAGTGTATTTGTGTGAGTGAGTTCAATAGATAGCAGTTAATACTTTTTTTACCTGTAGGGCGTCCATTATTCAAGATTCCATCTTCCATTCACCGGGAACCATACAAACCCTCTCCCCTAGGCCCGTCTATTTGAGGTACATTGCTGATACCTGAGCTTAAGAAAAATTGCTAAGGGATATTCTTATGTCGGAATCAAAACATTCTACTGGCAACGGTATGTCTTATCACTGTCCAGTTTATATTTACATAAAGAGTAGGATTGTCAAAATCACCCTCACCCCGTAAGTTCTTACCTCACCACGTAAGTTCATACCTAGCTAATATCTTCATAATGCAAGAGTGGTTTAGGTTCAAGTTCTTGCAATATAGTAAACATGCTCGATTACTCATATTGCAGTGATTGAATCTAAGGACTCGTCAACACAATCTTCGCAGGCTGAGAACGATCTAGAAGAGTGTATTCGAAGCAGTCAGGAACAGGTATTTCCTTCGTATCAGTTGTGTTTTTTGAAGGTCGTTCTTTGGTTTATGGTTATTGTTCAAATAAGATGTCTGTGACGACATTGAACGTGTGCATTTTATATCAAACTGAACTTCTATGCGGTTGATGTTTTAAAGTGCATTGGACTATGCTATTAAGTAACCTAAATCGACTAGGGCATGTTCCGTAGTTATTATTTCAGTGGTTGCTGTTTTTTAGGTGGCTTTTGGGATAGCAGGTTTTACTGTAAATGTGACAATGCATGATTTGTAATTTTTTTCCTTATTGGCAATTTTTTTAAGCATTGAGAGAGGCTTTAATATATGTGGACATTATTTAACCGGTTTGTTTTTTGAACACATGTAAGGATGCTATGCATTTTGTTAATAAATGTTGTTAGCTGTTCATTACACTGATTTTCTACCTTTTATCCGACATATAAACGTTTTAGCTTCAAATATACTTTACAAAGCTAGTTGATCCCTCAACAGTCATAGGTCATCTAATAAGAACTAAACATACTAATGGATCTGAATTTTCATTCTGCTTTTTATATGGCAAAGACTATGGACAGCCCTGACTCCCCCTCAAGTGATCCACACCGTCCAAAAGCCGAATGGAGTCCAATGCTTATTCAAACTTTGCTCAACATCATGGTTGACAAGAAACGGGACGAAGATATGACTAATGCGAACTTCAAAGGAGCACAATGGGCTGAAATTACTGAACGGTTTAACACAGCCACCAAAAAAGATTGGAACACAGCAAAATTGAAAGGAAAGGCGGGAAGATTGAAAACTGAATGGAGAGAATGGTATCAAATCTCCCAAAAAACAGGTGTTGGGATGGATCCTCAAACACAAATGTTCACCTGTCGTAGTTGGGCTGTGCTTGAGAGTGTACGTACTTATATACATGTTTTATATGTTTCTTCACTTTTATTTCACTCTGCCGTTGTTTTAGAAAAGAAACATTGTGTTAATGTAATTGTTACATTTGTTTACAGGATATTCCAAGATCATCCAAGTGGAGGAACAAGAAAAAGCCCCCCTATTTTGATACTGTGGCTGAATTGTATTCACACCAAACTGCTACGAATGAGTTTGGTATGGCATCTACTTTTATGCCCGTTGATGAAGATGATACTGTGGGATTGGATTCTGAAAATGAGATTGTGAGTTTGGAGGGAGAAGATGATGTTAGTCCACCCATCATTGATAAGGGCAAGGGCAAAAGGGCAGCTGAGGCAACCCCTGATTGGGTTGGGAAAACATTGTCTCGTGGTTCGAAGAAAAGTAAAAGTGACGAACCGTCTATAACAGCAAGCCTCCAAAGCTTCAATAATTTGGTGGAAAAACGCATGAGTTTTTCCTCTGCCGACAAAGTTGGGGATGCAATGGCTCATCTAGACGGATTGAGTCTTGAAGAAACTAATTGGTTAAAAGCCGTTTTGTGGCTGAATGGTGATCCGAACCGGGCATCCATGTTATTAGCAATGGATAGAAAGAAACTCCTTTGTTTCATGGCAGTAGTTCCTTGATTATGCAATTAGCAATCAAGGGTGTTTCATGTTCTGTTTATTGATTTTTTACTTATTTTTAAGTCTGGTTAGTTGTAGAATAAAACTTGTTTTGTTAATCCTAGCTACTGTATTATTTCGTAATATTGATGGTTTGTGTTAAAAATTGTTATATTTCATTCTGTAATTCAATCTTTATAACAAAATTGATGTAGTATGTATAATTCCTGGGATTGGAAGTTTTTTTTTTTTTTTGTTTAAAATAAATTTACGTCCTGAACTGTTATCCCTTAATTTTTTTTTAAGCTTTTCATTGTTAACAATATTCATTCATACGCATTAACTACATTCCATAGCCTTTTTATTGTAATTTTAACAATATATTATATAAGCTGAATTGGAAGCTTATGAATTTGCATTCATAAGCGTCCAATTCAGCCTTCATTTACTTCACCCAATTATTGGCACAGTAGCGTATAGCTCCCACAGTAGCGTATAGCTTACTAGCTTGGAATTATTGGCACAAATTCATATAGCTTACTAGCTTTGAATTATTGTGGGATGAGATGCATTCCATTACACGTGATGCCTGCAAGGAACAAGGCCATGTGAATAAACAGTGAAACCTACAAAACAGAAATAGGTGGGCATTAAAAAAAAAAAGGAAAGGGAGATAGATGAAGTTTTTCTTATATCCATATTTATATTTTCTTCTGCAACGGTATTTTAAGTGTACATCTGTGTCATATATGTGCATTTAAAATGACTATCATTCAATGAGATAAATTACTTAAAAGGGAGTATCGAAATGTTGTGAATTTGTTGCATTGATATGTGGTAAGGGACACTTATTTGAGAACAAACAAATTTTCAATAATGGCCAATTATTTTGAAAACGGATGGAATCTTATTGAAGGTAATATAGTACTATAATTTGCTATTCATATGTAATGTACCACAGTATGCAAAAAATACTGTGAACTGGTCAAAGGAGACAGCAAACAATATATGGGCAATAATATAGAAACTTCCAAACATTCATACAGTAAAAAAAATTTTAGGTTCTTTATAACAATGACAATGAATGATATATTCAGGGAGGATAAAAAAAGAAGCAAAAGAAGAGAGAAACATATTACGCATTACATCCCCTTAAGCTGCCAAATAAGAGAGCAAGGTGGGCTAAGGAGGAAAGGAGGAGTGTTCGACCTGTCCAAACATACCCGCATATTCGCCGTAGTTCCGACTTCGATTGGCACGCAATAGGTAATATTTGTACACCGTTCACTGTTGTTAGATTGTTTTGTAAAGTATAAAGTACATAAACGTAAACTAAGACGTACTTTAGGCACATTATTTAATACTTGTTTTACAAAAGCTTTTTAATCATTTTCGTTTACTGCATAATATATTTATTGTCATTGTAGAATGATATTATACAGTAATTGTGAGATTAGAGTGAAAGCTTTGTTGGTAAAATATGTGGGATTCCTAACCTAATCAATGGAAGTAGGAAACTTTTGAAACCAAAAAAGAAAGAAGGGAAAAATATAAAACACACCCACCGTTCGGAGAAGCTTTTGTGGGTAAAGCTTCAAGTTGATACTGAGGCTAATTGATAAGAATATAGAAAGCTAGTAATATGATCAAATAATTACTGCAAAAATGTAATGCAAGATGAAAGAAGGAAAACAACATAGCATATCGCACTACAAGAAAACATGGTATTTGGGACGAACTTTTGAGACAGTATAAGAAAATCGTCTCAACTACCATCAATTTGAGACACTTATGGTGGCTGTCTCAATAATTAAATTGAGACACAATAATTGAGACGGTTGTTAGAGTGTTGTCTCATATAAAATTAATTGAGACACCTATTAGGGACAGTAAAATAATTTGTCTCAAATAAAATTAATTGAGACACTTATTTAAGTCAGTAAAAATATTGTCTCAATGTAATTAATTACGACAATTAAATTGGGAAAAGAAAAATATTTTGTCTTAAATGTGAATAATTGAGACAATTATTTAAGACAAAATAAATATTCGTCAGATAAAAGAGTAAATACATAAGACGTGAGAAACTTAAGAGGAAACTTCACGACCTAAACTTTGTATTGTTCAAGGGTTTCAAAATCCCTTTTTCTTTTCGAAACATGAAGCTCATGCTCCTCTATCTGAACTTCCATGACTCTCTCATTCGTTGGATCGAAGCCTTACCATTTTGCTCCAAAATTTTAAAACCTCCCTTTCTTTGTCGTCATCCAATCGAACCAAGGTAACCTTTTTACTCCAAAAACATGTGGCGCCCCTAATTCTTGAAACACATCAAACCAATAACTCTACCGAGTTGACTCACTTAAATGACTTAAACCTTTTATTCTAAGTATTAAATTTTATAAGGTAATTTGAGGATAATATTTTTGAATATAAAGTTTATGATTTAACATCAGTAGTTTAAAAATATTGATAACCAAACTAAAATTAAAAGATCAAGATTTAAAGGCAAAATAACTAATGTCGTGGTAATTATGAACTCCAAGACAACATTATAAATTTCAAACTAAGGATAAAATTTTTCTAACCAAACTTAATTAAATATTAGTGAAAAGTTAATTAGATCATTAAAATGTTCTATGAAAGAAATAGATAATTTATTCAATTAACAATATTGAGAATTAGAAAACTAATTAAGTTCATAAAGTACAGTGGATCAAACTGAAATTAAACAAATTAAAAGGACTTATTCATAAAACTATTAAAATAAGTGGATTAGATTAATAGATGAAAAAATTAAGGGAAAGTAAAATAAATTAAAATCTTAACAATTACTTCATGCCACCTCAATTAGTAAATTAGTAAAATTAAGTATATAGAGAAAAAAAATAGAGAAAAGCACAATACTCTTCTCCTCATCCCCAAAAACTCACGCCTGTCTCTTCCCCTTTGTTCTATCACAGAACCCTTCTCTTCTTCTCTGCTTCCCTAGAATTGATCGTACAAACCCGTATCCCCCATCTATTATCTCGTCTTTCCACGGTATTGCAGCAAGAAGAAACCCACACTCTGATTAAAGTAATGCGGGCCTCCATCTTCGAGCAAAGAGAGAGACTGGAGAAGATAGGTAACTGGTTGAAATCGATCGAAAAGGGAAAATGTAGATGTACAAGGGAATGCTTGTAGACTTGGAAGATTAGATCAGAATGTCCATCCTGATAGAGCGAACTCTAAATCCATGGCAGGTACTAGATTCCATCAAAGATTTGATTTTTCTTTAATTCAAAATAGTTTCTATCAAAGATTTGATTTTTCTTTAATTATTTTGAATGCTTGATTGGTCAATATGCGGTAAACGTTTGACTTTATTTGGTTGGATTTTGTAAATTGTTTGTTTTCCTAAAAACCCTTTTGAGCTCAGGTTGAGTTACTCATTTGAACTGGTTTGATTGATTTAGTGTTCTGAACGTATTGTTTAAGCTCAATAACTTGGCGTCGTGTTGCATTATAGTTTCTTTATGAAATTAATTTGTATTGTTCCATGTTGATCAAATTAACCTGAAAATTCGGAGAAGTAGTTGCTGAGTGTGGGGGTAATAGTGGTCTTAGATTAGTGGCAATTTTTGGTGATAATTACTTTGTATGTGTTTGTCTGACTCAGAATTTGAAAGTGGGATTTGGTTGCATTTTAATTAATCAGTTGGTGTTGTATTAATTGTGTGCTTGATTAATATATGGTTCGTAATGTTTTGAGAATCATGGGTTAGCAAACTGAAATTTGGAAGTTGTATGGAATTGGTGGTTAGGTTTGTTTATATACTATGTTTATGATGCCTTGATATATAGAAGCTAAATCCACAAAGAGAAATAAAAGAATCTGCAATGATTAAGTTGTCTGTCTGTACAAATTGATCCTGTCTGATTGATGAGATTTTCCTCCTTTGATTAACTCTTATAGTCGACAGTAAGTATTTTCTATATGATCCTTTGCCAAGCCTCGTTGTTGTGCATTAATCCATGGTCATCCAAGCCCTATGTACGAGCAGCTAACTTTTTATGACCCTTCATGCTGTTACCATGTCATTGATTATGTGCTTGCTTTTAAGTATTTGCCTCTGTTGAAATGTATTTTTCTGGATACAGTGCCAATGTAGATCTTTACAGAGTTCTCGAGTAGCATGCATGATTATTAATAAAATGGGATGGATATATGGTGTTGGTTATGACGCAAGTTCCCTCTGATAAGACTCTTAATTTAAGATAAGTACACAAACCATCTTATTTCTTATGACCTATTCGTTACTATTATTTCCATTTCTGCAGTTGTTGCTTCATGCAATTCATGCATTAAATGCCCCTGACATGTTGGTATTGGGTTAGGTACTATATGATTACTCCTACAGATGAATGTATCCCATGATAATTCTGTAAAATCTTAGATAAATAGCATAAGTGAATGCATAACTAGTTAGAAGCATTTATGCACTTGAAAGTTGTCACATTCATGTTGCTTATGGTTTGCAAAAACAATGTTTGGTGAACTTTCTGGAAAACTGATACTTGGTATGTTGCTTATCTCTTTTTTGTGCATTTTTTATTTTGATTTCAGTTTTGCTCAAGCTTTAAGTGTCCTTTTGGACTGGCACAAGTAGCATGGACTATTTTGTTGTGACAACCCCATTAACTGCCCCCCTTCTTGATACTATAACTTAAGGGATCATTCAGTATTTTGTTCATATATTTTGATTTTTGTTAATACTGTTATGATTGTGTTATTTCTTGACACACCCATCATTGCAGTAATTTTTTTTGTCTTCTAGAAGTATAAAGAGAATAAAACGGGTTATATATTGAATGGAATCTGGGTTTATACCCAAGGCTTGGATGACCATGGATTAATAATCTCATAACCTACTTCAAGCAAATTCAAAACTCAGAATTTGGGTTTTAATGTATGTTTACTGGTTTGGTTCCATTTTATATATTAAGGTCCATATGCTCTATGAGCCTTACGTTGTCCACTTGAGGACAAAGGGATTTCTAAATAATTGAAAAAGTTGTATGATCTCGTTTTTGTTCGTTTTATTAGTGCCTTTTGACACTCTTTCCACCATTGTTAAGGACTTTAGGAACATATGTGCAAGGCACCCTTATTTCAGACCTGAATAAGCCCACAAAGATTCATGAAGTGTATTGAAAAGGAAGTGAGCAGCTCCTTGAGCTAAAGGAAAAAGACCTAGTACTGTCTTTACTCCTTTTTCCCCAGCCAAGTCACATTCCTTCCTATGGCCTGATTTGTAGTGTTCCTCATGCTTTAGTTCTAAGTGGCTTCCATTGGTCTTCTATCCTTAGAAGTCATGTATGTTGTAATGTAGCTTTTGCAGATTCTTCAACAAACCCATAACAGTTAGGCTAATAAGTGAAAGTTCATAATTAATTACGATTGGATTCTTCAATACTGAGAAAATGTTAATTACTTAATTACAACTGTCATCTTTAGGTGCGTTAGTTCTTTCCTAAAAAATTGGAATGTTTACTAGAGTCAGGTTACTAATTATGTGGAGTATATGATGGCCATCTTGCCTTTTTATCTTTTTAAAGATATTAATTATCATGCAACATCCTGGCACTATTGTTGTGCATGATGTCAATGGTGAAAGGCTAATTTTTGAAGGCTTCAGAATCATGGGAAGGTATATTAGCAGTTTCTTTTTTCTTATTTTGTGTCCAGTGCCGGTTTTCTTTTGGAAAATTATAATTCCTTTCATAACTGTTATTATTTATAGACCCAAAAATTAGAGCAGGCTTGATGGAAGTTTTTTATAGAGTATGAGAATGATTCAAATAAGGTGATTACTTCTCAATTATGTATTCTTTCAAAATTGTATTTTGTTGTATTTCAAGCAAGTTCTTGTGCTGACGTTTCTTTATAGCATGTTTGTGAGATTCAATATAACTTAACTATATTGAGATATTTGTAAGGGTTAGTATAGTAGTTTGTAGACGCTCTTATTAAAAAAAACTCTTTATTTCTATTCTCAGGTCTCTGAAGATGAATGGAAGTTAGCTCCAAAGACGTGGCGTGCTTATTCTTTGCTCCACACTTTTTCTAGATTTCTCCAAAATAGCCGCTTGTATTTTGTATATGTAGCAATCAAACTATCAGGATATCATATTGATGAATTGTTTCTTTAGCTTTTAGATGTATAGTGACTATATCAAGTAGGGTGCACATGTGGTGAATGTTTACGTTTTGGAGATTTTTTTTTATTCTAATGAAAATTAGTGTTTATTAGTTCTGAAAGTAGCAATTAAATCTATTCGAATAAATATTGTACTTAATGAGTAACAATATATATAGTATATACATACATATACATATTTATAAATAATATATTTATTTATAAATAAATAAATAAATTTATTTATTTGAGATGAATAATTGTTGTCTTAATTTAGTGTTTCCACCTATAACAAAATAAGACATGATATTTGAGACGAATGACTATTGTTTTTAATTCTATTTCAGACGGTGAATAATTGTCTCAATTTAGTGTCTTTAACTTTTAAATATTTAAGACGCAATATTTGAGATATAAAATAATTGTCTCTAATTCTATTTGAGACAACATATGGCTGTATCAATTAAGTGTCTCTAATTTTTAACAACTTGAGACACAATATTTGAGACAGAAAAATGAACGTCTCAAATACTTTTGAGATAGTTGAAAACTGTCTCAAACCTGTCTCAAAAACTATTTGAGACAGTTTTACTGTCTCAAATTTCTTTTGCGACGGCCGCAACGGAGACGCCACATTTACTGTCTCAACGCTGTCTCAAAAACCAGTTTGAGACAGTAAATGCACTATTTGAGACAATTTCAGTGGTGTCTCTAAAAGTGACTTTTCTTGTAGTGTCGCATCAATATATGGACAAAATAGAGAGTGCATCAGCAACCATTTTTTGTAATTTAATATATAATGTAAAATGAAGAAATGAGGCAATTTCATACTGTAGGATTTGAATTGAAGTCCATGATTTATGAATTAACCTCTCCTAAAATTGCCACTAGACTACAAGCCAACATATATGAACAATGAAAAGAGCTCATCACATATATACTCTCTTATTAAAAAAAACAGTCATGACATTTCATATGTAAATTGATGTGCGCACTAATACTTACACGCTTTTAATTACATTATATTTGTTATATAATATATCAATTATATAATTTTTTTATATTAATGTGCACTTCATTATAAAAAGTGCACAGGTTGTGATGGCTGACCGTGGACATCCCACCGCATTTGATTACATTGGCGATGTTGTAGACGGGTACATGGATGAATCGTGGGATGAGATTGACTTGGCATTTTTAAAACTTCTAATCGAGTGGGAGCAGTATACTAGTGGACTATGTACAATGAGGCAACCACAACGAAATTGCAAGCTAACAGGTGAGCAGTACACACGATTCATACTGAATAGTCACCCACAGAATTTATATGAGACTACAAGGTTGAACTTGGAAACATTTGAAGTGATTCGTGATGCCCTAAGGGAGAGTGGATATTATAAAATTTGTAATAAGGGTATCGCTGTCGATGAGGCGTTGCTGATGTTTCTTCACTTGATCGCCCATGATAAACGCATCCGTGATGTATGTGACCGATTCCAACATTCTGCTGAGACAGTTTGTCGAACTGTTAAAAAAGTTCGTCAAGCAATTTGTCACATGAGCAAGTATGTGATATGCCCTCGTGATCAAAATCGAGTTCATCCAAACATTCAGAATAGTGCAAAATTGTTCCCCTACTTCAAGGTAATAATACTTTAACAAATGCGAACTTCTGTTAGATATGACACTTTATTTAATACTAAATATTCACATGTTCCGTAGGATTGCGTTGGTGCAATTGACGGAACGCATATTGAGGCGGTAGTTGATGCACGGCTAAGGGACCAGTTCCGTAATAGACATGGTACGATGCCGTCGTTGACCATGACATGCGCTTCACGTTCGTGTACGCCGGGTATGGAGGGAGTGCACATGATGCAACAATACTTCATGAAGTAATATGTAATGAAAGGTATGATTTTCCAATGCCACCGCAAGGCAAATATTATGTCGTTGATTCTGCCTATAAAAATATGCCGAGATTTCTTGCACCATTTAGGGGACATAGGTATCATCACAATGAAAACCGTAACAGAGGAAATAATTTTCGATCAATGAAAGATAAATTTAATCATAGACATTCATCTGTGCGAAATGTGGTTGAGAGAGCATTCGGAGTTGTGAAGCGAAGGTTCCATATTTTGAGGGGCCCAATGTATGCATATAAGTTGGAAGCATAAGCAGAATTTGTGATTGCTTGTTGTGCGATAAACAATGTCATTAAGGATTACAACCCCAATGACCCAATTTTCGGTGAATTCGAGAGGATTGACGAATCAGGGAGCAATGTAGATACACAATTTACCGACGTCGACTACTCACGACATGCAGCTTCAGACATGAATGCTTATCGATTGGAAATTGCGCAAGCGATGTGGAATGGTCCCTAGACCATATTGGCAAAGTATGCATTAGTCACTAATTTATAGGCTTGTCCAACCCTATTTATTTTGATTATTGTATGTATAAAGTTGATCACGACAATTTTAGAATTTTGTAGTACTGTTGTATTTTTATTTCTAAGAATAATTGTAACGTTGTGGGTTGGTACATTGTTGAACATTTGTGTCAGTGCAAATATTTAATACTATTTGTCAAAGTGGTTAATATATTGAATAACAAATAAATAAAGAATAGTAATGATGTTGTTGCTATTCTAGAAGATTTTATGTGATACGATTCACGAGTATCGATATTAATTAATGCATGTTTACAATTTAATAATGATCGTAGAAGAAAAAAAATTTCAATTTCGTATAATCACCAATGATGTTAGGATTTTAAAGTATATTTGCTGTGTTAAAAAAAATTTAAAACAAATTGTTGGGAGAAATAATTATGTTAGTAATTTAAAATGATCTTTCACATGTTTAGAAAAAAAGGATGCTAAAAGAATTGTATTATTCACGAGCATATGAATTAATTAATTAATTAAGATTTAGAAATAAATAATTAACCACAAAGATAAAATACGAAGGTTGTATTATCACCAATGATTTTAGTAATGTCAAAGTTGTATTAGTTTTTTTTTAAAAAAATTTGTTAGTAATATTACAAGCTAAAAAAAAAAAAAAATAGTAATAATGTTGTTTTGATAAAAAAAAACACAAAATAAATAAAATTTGTGAACAGTAACTATATGGTACTATTCATGGGTATCGAAATAAATTATTTTAAGTTTAGAAATAAATAATTAATCTAGAAAGAAAAAATCTCAAGTTCGTATAATCAGCAATGATATCAGTAAAAGTAGGGTTAAATGTAGAGACCCCCCGTGCTTTCTGAAAGTAGAAGGGAATCCCCATGTGGTGTAAAAACCTGTGAAGAACCCTCCCGTGGTTTGCCCAAAACCATGAAGTGGATGGAAAACTAACAAAAGGGACAAAAAAAAATTGAAACTAACTTCAGGGTCTAAAATGTAATTAACTTTAGCAGGGACTTAAATACAAAACAAAATTAGGGACTAACAAATAATTTTAAAAATAACATAAGACCATGAACAGTGACGATGTCACTGTTCATCGTCTTCTTCCCTCTTCCAAAATTTTTTTTTTTTGCTTTTTAATAATTTCAGGATTTCAACCATTTTCCACCTTCCAAATTCACATCCCAGTTGCACATTTGGTGGGATTCGGATTTTCACAATAATTTCGACATTGTGGCGGAAACCCCTGCAACAATTTCCTCGTCTTCCATGGATTCCAGCTCGGGCTTCTTCACCTGCAAACGAAGATTTGAGAACATTGGAGTTGCTGTAAATTGGGACTACAGTCGCCGTCTTTCCCGTCCATTTGGGGATTTTTGTGTTCTTCAACGGCGGGTGCCATGGCTGCCGGAAAAAAATATTCATAAAGAAAATTATAAATATAAATATAGTTTTAAAATTTTATCTCAACAATATTTTTAAAAAATATTGTGAACAGTACTTGTCTAGAACTATTCATGAGTAGCGAAAGTTAGAGGTAAATTTCCAATGCCATACAATATCTAGAAAACTATCTTCAAACATATCTTGAAACACATTTCATAATACATTGCAAGAATATATTCCAAACAATATCCAAAAACATCTTTCAAAACACATTTCAAAAACATCTTTTAAAAACACATTTCAAAACACATACCACACGGGGCCTTATACTCTTTCAGAGTACTCTTCAAGATTTCAGTTTTACTCTGAAGAGTAACATTCTACTATTAAACAGTAAAACTGATACTCTAAAAGTAAAAATAAAAACCTTTAAAACTTTTACTCATGAAGGATAGCAGTGCTATTCTTGAAAAGAGTAGGAACTACTCGTGAATTGATATTCTTTCACGAATAGCAGTGCTACTCTTGAGAGAGTGCTCTGCAACCTTGTCACTCTCAAACTGCAAATGAGTATGAGTATTGTAGAAACAAAAAAGCAAAAGAAGAGGCAAGTGTTGGACTCAAACTACAAGTGTGATACATCACTATTGTAGTTTGAGAGTATCGCTTTCAAGTTGTAAGAGTATCAATACTTTCAAAAAAGAAAAGAAAAGAAGAAGAGTCACGAGTCCCTACGCACAGACATGCATTATTCATAGGCTATCTCATGTATAAGTTGCGCGCATTTTATATATCAACCCAATTCGTATGAGTTTTTGCATTGTTTTAAAATAAAATTCTTTATCTAATACATAAGATATTTACATAAATACGTGGCACACAAAATGTTGAGTAATCAATAATCATGGTGAGTTCAGACACTCCTAATGTCCTGTCAACCAATAAGCCCAACCAAACCCATATTTTTTTCCCTTTCGAAAATTGAAATTGGTACTGTCAAGAAATGAAAAGAAAAAATTGGTGAAATAAAGTCTCCCCTGTGATTTCATAGGACCGATGAGCAGTTTCCTTATTGTGTTTTCAAAATTGTCAATTATATTTCTTGTGGTTTTGGACTAAAGTGTCCACTAACGAAAAAATCAAACTCTAGCAAAGCGTTGGCACATGAGCTAAAGATGAGGATTGGCGATAAAGAGTTGATGATTCAGAATTAACTTCGGTTATTGGCCCTAACATAACTACTAAACGTAAGTCCACATATAGAGCTTCAGTTTCTGGACTTATTTTTCCGACCGTGAATAGAACTGCTCCAGTAGTAGATCAAAATGCACTTTTCATCGGACTGTCCAACATTGTCATCTCTCAATGGCTCAGCTAACAATTCTTCATCCAATACAACTATTTCACTCCAAATTTCATCTTCACCCTCTTCTAGATGAATTCATTCTACCGCGAGCGTTTTCTGTTCGTGGACAGTTTAGTCCAAAATCATAAAAGGTCAGTCGGATATCTATCAATTTTGAAAGCATATGAAAAAATTTGTCCTTACAATAAATCATAATGGGGAAACTGTAATTCACCCTTTCTATTTATTCCATTATTTGAAGATGAAAAATCAGGTCTAATAAGTCATACATTTTAAATATTCTGTCTATGGTGAAACTAACTAATCCAGCACTTACCGGGAAGGGAAAAAAAGAGAAAAATTCCAGCTGCATCTTATTATGATCTGAAAATCTAGCAACAAATTTTGTCCTATCATCAGTTATTATACAATTATGGTACTCTCTTTCTGTATTTACTGAGGCTTATATATGGCCATCTTGTTCTTGTTCTTGTTCTTGCAGATTCCACTTTTAGTCTGAATGTGGCATTTCTCCTCATGCTTTTCCAGTTCTTTATCTCTGGTTTAAACATCTCATTTCTGAATTCTTCTACTGTTTTGCCTGCATGAATAGAATCAGGTTAGAATGCTCATTTCTTCACAGAAGTTTTTTTTTTTCTTTTCTCCTAACATTGAGGTATTTTGATATGTTACCGAATTTCGGGATGTTTTGAAATCACCATAAACGAAAGAAACATGGGAAATGAATGGAATTTGAAAGTAGATAATATATGTAATACCTGTGAGTAGAGGAATGTCCCAAGTATTGCAATGGCTGCTCCAAGGGCATTGATTGGTTGAATAGGTGTATGGAAGATGATTATAGAAGAGACTATAACTGATATCCTCTTCATGGTATTTCCAACACTAAATGTTAGTGGAGAAATTTCATTTAGGGACATGTAGGAGACTTGGTTGTAGAGATGGTAGAACACACTTTGAGCCACAACCCACCTAAAAAACACACATTTTCAATAGTCAAAATCAAGATTACTACAAATGGAGTTCCATTTTACAGAACAATTCAAGTAAAAACAATACGAAACATGACTATTTTAGTGGGGCAGATTCGTTGAACTCACCATACGAAATTAGGCCCAATCTGGGAGACTGCTTTCTGCCAACCAACTGCCCACAATTGAGGACCCTCCACAGCAATTGCAAAGGGGGTGAGTATCAATAGAGATAACATTGAAAGACAAGCATAATAATTCATTCCTCCCACAGATTTCCCACTCATTCCTCTCTTCGAAAATATGTTCCTAAACACAAATGCCAAGTTTGAGATCATAGCCCCCATAAAACCTGCGCAAATTTCAGCACCAAAACTCAGTAACACAGGACAAAGCCAACAATGGAATGAAATTAGTGCATTGCTAATTTGCTATGTTTACCAATCATGTTGAAATTGAGCTCAGTGAGAGCAGAAAGTGCACAGCCTCCAATTATGGGCAGAAGTGATAGGTAAACTGGCAGAGGAAAAGCTTCTCCAAGCAGAAATCTGGAAACCAGAACACTGAAAGCTGGCTCACCACTCTTGATAATGTGAGTAAAGGAGACAGCAACTTTAGACATGCTTACAGTTGCTGCTACATGACCAATTGTGTGAGCAATTGCAACCTGAGCAAATCAGAATTCAAATCCTAACGAAATTAGTCTGATTCGTTACCATACTTTCAAAAACATGTTTTCGAAGTATTGAATTTCACCGAAACTCTCCAAAACGAACGTGGCCTTAGTCAGTTTTCAACAAATTCTTGAGAAGGGCAGGGGAATTATCAAGAACACAATTGAACCCTCATTTCAAAAAAAATCCATAACTTAAAAACAAAACAAAAAAAAGATTAAATCTTTTGGCTTACGGGCAATAGAGTTTTCCAAAACTCAAAATCGGTCTTCGGTGCTTCAGCAATTCTCGTAGCCCACGAAACCAACATCAACAGAGAGCCGGCGGCTAAGGACAGAGTCGAAGTAAGCCACGGAAACGGAAAAGCATTGAGAACCTTCTTGTTGTAAATATTGAAAACCACATTCAAACTCCACCACGTCGCAAAGTACAACCCAATCTTAAGCTTTTGAGCAGCATCTTCTCGAGCCTCCCTGTCGAACTCGATCCCAATCGGAATAGGCTGCGATCGATGAGCTTCATAAGCATTGCATTGGACCAACGACTCTCTGGGCTTGGAAATCTGATCCTTCGATTCATCAGTGTAACCAAAATTACTAACGGCTGAAATGTACAAAGGCTTTCTGGGCAAAACAGCACAATTTTTTAAAGCAATTTGCTTTAAGGGAAATGTCGACAAATGATGGTTTGAACCCAAGAACAGCTTCTTCTTTTGGCAATGCTCAACGGATGCAGAAGCTGTGTAAGACTGGGCAAAAGACGCAGCCATGGCCTGTAAAGATTAAATCTTGGGAAACCCAATGAGGGATTGAGGACTAAAATAGTACCGAAATGGTGAAGAAATTTTTATGGGATCAGAGATGGGTAGGCGGAGGCAGTATATATATAGCAATTCTTGAAGAGGGGACCAATGCGGTAAAGTCATGAGCAGTGAAAGAATGACCTCTCAAGGCTGTGAAGGTTGGTTTGGTATTTTTGTCCATAAATGGGAAGAAAGAGGCAGAGGTGAGGCGGTAGTAATAATTTGTTAAGAAGGACTCGCGGGTCACGGGGACAGATATTTCGGAATATTCGCGCCCAATTGGAACGCCAATTTGGAGAGTTTGGGTTGGGTTTGAACTTGAACTATTCAAGTTGATTTTTTTTTGTGTATTCAAATTCAGTTGAATTTTTCTTGCCATCCATCGAGAAAGATGTTGGTTTGATTTTCTATGAAATTTTAACAGTTCTTAAGTTTAACGAAAACAAGTTTGGTATTGATGATGTTTAATTGTATATAAACATATGCAAATTTGTTCAGACAATAAATTATTTAATAAACTTTTGGTCTGTTTTTTTTTGGGTTTAGTAAGAATGAGAGAAACTACAGTAATTGGAAGATAGCATACTAATGCAATTGCATACAAAATTGCATATACCAAATTTAATAACTGAATGATTCTTTTAATTGTATATTGCATATAAAATTACATAGATAAAATTTAATAATTGAATGGTTATTTTAATGGGACAATTGTCTCAACCAGTAAAAATTATGAAAGGAAGTGAGCCTTCACAAAGAAAGAAACTAGAAGGAAAAAAAAAAAAGTAATTTAAAATAAAAATATATATAAAAAAAAAAACCCTGAATTTATCCTATTAACTTGATAAATCTTGAGATTTTAAGAAATTATCAAATGAATCCTACGGAGTTTGTTTTGTAATTTCTTGAAAATTCAGAAGTCTTTAGTAATAATGTTTAAAAATTTCAAATTTCATTTAGTAATTCTATAAAATACTAATGTTTATTTAATAAATTTTTGTAATTCTAGAATAGAGATGGCCACACTTACAGTTCGAAACCGACTTGGAATCGGACCGTTGGTTTTGGAACCGGAACCCTGGCTCCCGGTTCTAGAACCGGAACCGGACCCATCTCTGGCGGTTAAGGTTCCGGTTCCTCTTGTCTGAGAATCGGGAACCGACGGATTGAAACCGGCCGGTTCTAAAGGGTCCAACCCTCCGGTTCTAATGTGAGAACTATAAAAATAATAATTTTTTTATTCATCTTGCACAGATTCGAACACACAACCTTTTGCTAGAATTGAAAGGCTTTAAGCAAAGTTGATTAACCACTTCAACTATTTACTTTTTTTGTACTTCTTTCTTATAATTATAATTATATTATATGTTTAACATATAATATATATAAACTATTTTTAAATATATATTATAATAACATATAAACTAATAGTATACTTTATATATATTATTAATATAATATAAATAAGCATTTAATTAATTATTAAATTAAAATAGATCCAACCGCAACTTCCGCAAATGATGAAGATGAATTATATTGAATATTCAAGATGTATTTATTTTGTAAAAGTTTCAATGCTTCAAAGTTCAAACTCTAATTTCTCACGATTTATAATAAGGCACCACTGTCTTGATTTTTTTTTAATAATATATTAAGGTATTATTCATCTTTATATATATTTTTTCACAATTTATTTTTGTATCTTTTATTGTATAAATCATTTAATTGTTTAAATGTATGTACCGTCGCTACATATTTTATTTTATTTTTGTAATTTTAATTATTTATAAATAATTGAGTTATTAATTGAGTTAAAATAAAATAACATTTATAAGTTAAAATTGTTAAATAAACGAAAAAAATTGTTAAATAAACAGAAAAGATTGGAATCGGAATGGGAACCGTGACAGACTGGAATTGTATTTGGAACCGGAACCGGCACGGAACCGTCCCCCCTAAGGTTTCGGCTCTGGTTCCACTGATTCATGAACCGTAACCGACGGTTCCGGAACCGTGGCCATCCCTATTCTAGAATATGTTTAATACTCTCGCATTTAAAAGTTCAATAATATAACTCTTTATAAGTCACAAGGTGCAATTTAAAAATTGAACACTTCTAATAAAAATGTAATGGGTAAGTTTCTCTTTTTGGTTTGTAACTCAAATAAGGGATTTTTCTTTTGGAGGAAAATTTTTGGATGGAATTGTTTAATGGAAAATTGTGTAGAAAATAGATAATGATGATGTTATTACTTTAAAAAAAAATGTGAGCATAATTTTAGAGGAGAATTTAAATTTTAAATTTTAAGGTTAGTAAAAAATGACAGTGTTTGATTATAGAGTTTTTTTTTTCTCAAAAAGGTTATGTTTTTCCAGAAAAAGGACTAAAACAAACATAGCTTTAGGGCATGTTCTTCTTTATGTTTTGTTTTGATTTTAACAGTAAATTTAAAATATTATAATTATATTTTATCATTTTTATACAATTTTTTATTATTTAGTTATAATTTTTTACATTACCAATACATTTTTTACATTATAAAATTATTTTTCAAAAATTAAAACATAAACTTTCAATAAAGAACTAGACAAATCTCAAATATGATTTTTGTAACGTACCAAAAGGGGAGGCCCGAGGGGGAGCCTGGGGAGGTGGGAGAGGGAGTGACACTTACAAAATTGCACCTAAGCAACTCCAGCGACTGTATAACGTGCCCAAAGGTCATTTTAGTTCTTTTCCTTTCATATAGAAAAGGCATGTAAAGTTGCTCCTTAAGAATAAATGGCATGTTCTTTTTGTTTCGTTTTGAAAACGGTTTTGGTTTTAACAGTAAATTTAATATATTTTAATCATATTCCATCATTTCTAATACAACTTTTTACTATTCAGCATCTACTTTTTACATTTTCAATACACTTTTTTACATTATAAAACTATTTTTCAAAACTTGTTTTCAAACTTAGTTTGAAACCAAAGATAGAGAACAGACCCAAAATATTGAAGAAATTTGTGACAGGGTTCTGATTTTATTAGCACACTAATTTTGGAAAAACATCCATAGTTTGAATGAACTTCGGGTAAGTTCCTTTTCTTTCTTTTTTTTTAATTAAATGATTTCGATTACATGAAAATTTCTGGAAAGAAGAATATTACAATTCAATCAATCAATCGAACAATAATTTAATGAAAATATCTAGCGGCTGGGATTGATTGATCGTACATAAAGAAACCTTTGTAATGAGTACCCACATTTTCCACCGCTAAAACATCCCCAAGTTTTTATTGTAGTCTCGTGCCCAATATACTCTGCCCTCAAAATTCGATCATGCCCTTTCGCTTTCGACCAATTCTACATATGTAAGTATAATTAATATTAATAATCAGGGTGCACAACTTGTTCCTTGTTCCCATGATGTTTGACAATTACTTATTCATTTTCATCCAAAATAAAAGTTGGTTTTTAGAGGAAGTAACAATTTTCAAATAAATGACAAGAAAACATAAATTTTTTCCTAATTTATCATTGTCTTAACTTATTTACTTAGAATTAATAATTATGTTAAATACCCTGTAATTTCTTTTTGACTCATCAGAAATTTGAATTTGAACAAGGTTAATTTCAAATCCAAATTCATGAAGTTCCGCCGTGAAATTCTTGGTTATGTAGAAAGGTAAACCGGAGGAAGAACAGAAAAATACAAGGAGAGATAAATGAGATGATGTTTAATCATGTGTTTGATCTATACCAATATTACAACTGGATTAAAACTTCTAAATTCCTTGTAGTAGCATATTATAACAGTTAAGGATGTCTTTGTCATTTAAATGAAATCTTAATTTATCCAAAAACTTCTAGAATGACTTTAATTTAAGGGAGGGCACGAATCGGTTTTCACGAATCGGTTTCCTTGAATTTTAAATTTTTTTGGTCAATTCGAAAACCGAACCTAATTCGTTTTGAAACTGAAGAAACCAAATCAAATTCATAATTCGAATTTGGTTTGGACCATGGAAACCGAATTCACAAATTTGTTTCAATAATTAATAGTTAACACAGTAAGACTTTGAAGAAAATGAAAGAGAGATGGGAAAAGGAAATAGGAAGAGTAAAGAAAGAAAGATAATAAAGAGAAGAAAGAAAATAGATGAATATAAAAAGAGGGAACATAAGTGGGTTCGCAGGGAGAAAGAAAAGAAAGAAAAAGAAGGAGGTGGAGGGGGAGAGAGAGATGCATTGGGCCAGAGAAATTTAAAAAAATGAAAAGTATAAAATTAAAAAAAATATAAAGCATTTATCCCAATTCGGTTTTCGAATTGGTTTTCAACTTGAATATCAAATTCGAAAATCGATTCTAAAACCGAATTCATAATTCGAATTCGGTTTCAAACCAAACCTAATTCGAATAATGAATTCGAATTAGGTTATTCGAATTCGGTTCGATTTTCGAATTAGACCAAACCGTGCCCACTCCTACTTTAATTCTAGATTGGAAGGAATAATATTTAAGGACACATTCGTTTTCATAGTTTATTTGTGTTTTAATTTTGTTTTTAATTTTCACTATAAATTTAATATATTATTATTATTTTCAATATAATTTTATTATTTACCTCTATACTTTTATACTAAAAATTTATTTTCTCTTTCAAAATTATCTTCGAGGGCCTTAAACAATCCTGCTGAACCGATTGATCTGTTGGTGATCGGTGACAATGCACTTCATTTAATGCTGCCCATTCTCTTTGTCTTTTACTTCCCTGAACGAGATAGATTTTAAATATGGGGTTGTATTTCATTTGACAAGTCGTTTGATATGTGTGAGATCATGTCGTGTATTCATATTAAAATTTTTACAACCATTTTTTTTCTATTTTCTCTGTTTCATTAAAAATATTAATTTTAAAAAATATTTTTTATTTTAATAAAAAAGTTTATTTTCAAATTTTTTATTTTTTTATTTTTACTAAAATAATTATGTGTGATTCATAATTAGTCCATACTTAATAAGTAAATATATAAATTAAATAAAATGTGTCAAATTAAATAATTTAAATATTGTGCCATAACATTCAAAATAAGTTATATTGTTCAAAGTGGACCTTTTAATAACGGAGGGAGTATATGATAGTACCAATTCGAATATTACCGCTTGTAATTTTGTCAGATTGCGTGAAACTGAAGAGATTTTTACTGCATTAAATCATCCCACATTGTAGTGAAATTGCGGCCAATTGACTCAATTTGATACTTCCTCTGTTCTATTGGGTGACTCCACCTTCTCACATGTATAACTTTTTATGAATATCAAGTTCAATATTTAAAATAGTTAATTTAATATTATATGCTTTATCTATATTTTTACTTTTAAGTATGGATTAAATGTGGATCACAAATAATTATATTAGTAAGGATGAGAGGAATACAATTTTTGAAAAGTGAATTCTTCTAAAAAAAGAATTTTTAGAGTTGACTCTTCTAATAAAACGGAAAGAGTATCATTTAGATGATCATCATGTATTGTAAAATTTTCATGTTTGATGGCTAAAATGGATACTCTTTGAGAATTGACAAATTAACAGCCATTTTTCTAAATAATACTCCATCCGCCCACTCAAAGAGTCCACTTAAAAAAAAAAGAGTTTACTTTGAATTTATTTACCTTGCATACCCTTACCAATATAACAATATGTGGTTCACAATTAACTTTTACTTTTAAAGTAAGGATATAAGTGAAAAATATGGTGGTAAATTACTTATTTTAGGTGTTGTACCTCACAACCCATAATAAGTTGTAAACATTTCAAAGTGGACTTTTTGAATGAGACGTAGGGACTCGGGAGTATTATATACACAGTATTAGGTAGCTTCAATGGATATTATTTCTGTCCACTTATTTTGATTCTAAGAATGCTTTCTTAAAATAGTGGCAATGCTCAAATGGTCGTGACGCATAAATATTAGGCTACACCAAGAAGCGGGGATTCAATTTTCCTATCTCTGTTTGTCACCTATATTGGCTATATAGTAGTAGTAGTAATTATAATAATTCAGAAAAATTCCTAATAATTCTTGGTTTTATATCAACCAACGGATCAGAAGCAATGCATAGAATCAAGCCAGCAGAATTGACATGCAGTGGCCAATTTGCTATTAGCCACCTTTGGCTCTTCTTCCCTCCCAATTCTATTATGTACTTAACTTTCCAATATGCCATGAATGCGACTCTCAAGTGTTGAAAACACGTTCGAATCGATATATACCGTTGACACTCGACATCAATTTGCTGGCCATTTTTTTTTTCCTTTTTTTTTATTTTTTTATTTTGAGTTTTAAAATTTTAAGCAAATTATATATATATATATATTTATATGTAACAGCTGATTAAGTGACTAGGGGATTTGAAGACCCTTTATTAATTAAACGACTTGAATATCACAAATAAAAGAACCAAGGGGCACGTGATGAGTCTTCCCTTAGAAATACAAAATAATGCAGGTGCAAATAATGAATAAAATAAAACTAGATACAGAAAATCATACTATAAGATAAGGAAAACTAAATGTATTTAAACTAACCAAACCTCTAAGCCGAACAGGTAGATAGATTTGATCATACATGTTGGAGTCATTTGAGTCACTGGCCAATCGAACTAGAGCACAGCTACCGCATTTGCCTCCTGATATTTGCTGGTTTTAATAGTCACCTCCGACGAAATATCGAAGCAAATCATAACTGAATACAAACAAAACGTTCAATTCGTTTGCATCCATTTTCCATCGTCCAATATGCCCAAACTGGCCAGCGATGGAGAAAGCTTGAATCAAATCAAGTAGCCTTAATTTGAACGCTGGATTTTCCAGGAAGGCCCGCCCGGTCGCTAGCGACAATGAGATAGGTTACTTGCATGTTTTTGTTTTTTTTTTCTTTTCGGAACAAGCTATTAAGTGGCTGGAGACTTGGCGACCCTAATTATTAAAAATTGTAATGAAAAATGATGAGGGGACATAATTATCGTATATCTATTAAAATCAAAGTAAAGGAAATATATGAAAAACTTATTGTCTCAAATAGAGAATCTGTAAAGCATTTGAACGTAAAATTTTTCTTAGGTTCAAAGGGCCTCTAGTTCATTTGCAAGGTTACTTGCATGTTTCATGTGTTTTTGTGCAGTTTTTTTGGAACGAAACGATAGTGTAACGTCATACAACAGTTCAAATGATGTTGATGATCTAGAATTCACATTGATGTTACATATGGGGTTGTAATCAATTTGTGTTTTGAAATAAATATTGGTCAGAATTGGGTTCAAATAGTGACAAAATTAAAATGTACATGCCCTCAATCACTTGATGAGTTGATACCCAAAATAAAATTAATACCAAAGAAAATAACTTGATATTAGCCGCTAGTTAATTGCACCATGTAAAAAAAACAAAAAAAAAAGGATAATTTGCACCATCTCCATTCCAATTCTAACTTTACCAACTTCCACAATAAGGATCGCTTAAGCTGGTTCACTTTGGATAGTTTCAAAAACATATTTTCGAAACTTAATTTTTAATTTTTAATTTTTATTTTAAACGTGAAAATATATTGAAAATAGAAAAAAATGTAGTTGAATAGTAAAAACTGATACTGAAAAAGGATCAGAATTTGGTAGACCTTTTAAAAACATGTTTTCAAAATCAAGCAAACAAAACATGAGTTTTTTTTTTTTTTTTTTTTAACGGAAAAAAACATGAGTTACTTGTTCTTCGTCCCTATCATTTTTACCAATCATATCACAAAATAATAAATAATAAGGTATGTGTATTGGTCTTACCACTCATTTATTTGTATTTAACAGTTTTGGGAGATAATTGATACTCCCTCAATTTTATAGAAAGAGTCAAATTTCAATTTTTTTTAATTTTTGATTTCATTAGAAGAATCAAATTATGGGGAAAATTTATAGTCCAGTTCTTTAATTTAACTTAACCTTAAGTCATAAACTGGCCAATAAGAAGTTGACACCTCATTAATTGGTTTACCTCCTCAGCTGGTAAATTTACCTGCAAATCATATTTCCATTTATTTATATACACCAATAGCTTCAAATATTTATTTTCCCACAAATAAATATGGGTAATTTCCCGGGAGCGAGAAAAATATTTTTTTGAACCAAATAGAGAGAGCTGCTCTTCGACTTAATACTAATTGCCTTTTTTTTCTTTCAAATGATGCCCTTTCAATTACTACTGACTTCCCTCCACACCGAATTTTCATCAAAATGAACTTTGAAAAAATATATATTTTTCAATTCAAGAGTTGGAAAAAAAAAATGCCTATCCTTTGCATTCATTAAGTGAACTATGGGTAATATTCCGGGAGCGAGAAAAATATTTTTCGGACGAAAGTGAGCGATGCCCTTCCAATTAATACTGGTTGCCTTCATTTTTCAAAAGACTGCCCTTTCTGTTGATACTGATTGCCCTCCACGCCAATTTTTCATCAAAATAAACTCTAAAATATTTTTTGTTTAAGTTCCAAAGTTGGCAAAAAAGTTTCCCATCCGTTGCCGATAATAAATGAGCTATGGGTAATTTTTCGGGAGCGAGAAAAATATTTTTCAGACCAAATAGAGCACTGCCCTTCCACTTAATAGACATTGCCCTCATTTTTTCAAATGCTACCCTTTATGTTAATACTTATTGCTCTCTACCCCAATCTTTCATCAAAATGAACTCTACAATATTTTTTTTATTTAAGTTCGGGACTTGGGAAAAATATTTCCTATCCTTCACCTTGATTAAGTGACCTATGGGTAATATTTTGGGAGCAAGAAAAATAGTTTTCGGACAAACTTGAGCGTTGCCCTTGCATTTAGTACTTGTTGCCCTCATTTTTTTCAAAGACTGCCATTTCTGTTAATACTGATTGCCCTCTACCCCAATTTTTCATAGAAATGAATTCTAAAATATTTTTTTATTTAAGTTCGGGACTTGGGGAAAAATTTCCCATCCTTTGCCTTGAATAAATGAACTATGGGTAATTTTCCGGGAGCGAGAAAAATAATTTTCGGACCATAGAGAGCACTGCCCTTCCACTTAATACACATTGCCCTCATTTTTTTTTTTTCTATTAATACTTATTGCTCTACACCCCAATTTTCATCAAAATTAAATCCAAAATATTTTTTATTTAAGTTCGGGAGTTGGGAAAAAAATTTCCCATCCTTTGCCGATAATAATTGAGCTATGGGTAATTTACCAGGAGCGAGAAAAATATTTTTTAGGCCAAATATAGGGCTGTTTTTATTTAAGTTCAGGAGTTGGGAAAAAAAAAATTACATATCCTTTGACTATAATAATTGAGCTATGGGTAATTTTATGGGAGTGAGAAAAATATTTTTTAGGCCAAATGGAGTGCTGCCCCTCCACTTAATACACGTTGCCCTCATTTTTTGAAAAGTTGCCATTTCTGTTGATACTGATTGCCCTCCACCCCTATCTTTCCTCAAAATGAACTCTAAAATATTTTTTATTTAAGACTGGGACTTGGGAAAAAAATTTCCTGTCCTCGCCTTGATTAAGCGAACTATGGGTAATATTTTGGGAGTGAGAAAAATATTTTTCGGACAAAATTGAGCATTACCCTTTCATTTAATATTTGTTGCCCTCATTTTTTCAAAGGATGCCCTTTCTATTAATACTAATTGGCCTCTACCCCAATTTTTTTTTTTTTTTTTTTTTATAGAAATGAACTCTAAAATGTTTTTTTTAATTTAAATTTGGGACTTGGGAAAAGATTCCCCATCCTTTGCATTGATTAAGTGAACTATGAGTAATTTTTCGGGAGCGAGAAAAATATTTTTCAAACCACATAGAGCGTTGTCCTTCCACTTAATACACATTGCCCTCATTTTTTCAAAGGTTGCACTTTCTGTTAATACTTATTGCTCTACGACCCAATTTTCATCAAAATAAACTCTAAAATATTTTTTATTTAAGTTCGGGAGTTGGGAAAAAAATTACATATCTTTTGCTGACAATAATTAAGCTATGGGTAATTTTTTGGAATCGAGAAAAATATTTTTCAGACCAAATACAGCGCTGCCCTTCCACTTAATACACATTACCCTCATTTTTTCAAAGATTGCCATTTCTGTTAATACTTATTGCCCTTCACCCCAATTTTTCATCAAAATGAACTATAAATTTTTTTTTTATGTTCGGGACTTTGGAAAAAAATTCCTATCCTTTGACGATAATAAATGAGCTATGGGTAATTTTTCGAGAATGAGAAAAATATTTTTCAGACGAAATAGAGCACTACCCTTCCACTTAATACACATTGCCCTCATTTTTTCAAAGACTGCCATTTTTGTTAATACTGATTGCCCTCCACCCCCAATCTTTCATCAAAATGAGCTCTAAAAGATTTTTTATTTAAGTTCGGGACTTCGGAAAAAAAGATCCTATCCTTCGCCTTGATTAAGTGAACTAGGGGTAATATTATGGGAGCGAGAAAAATATTTTTCGGATGAAATTAAGTGTTGCCCTTCCACTTAATACTGGTTGCCCACATTTTTTCAAAGGCTACCATTTCTGTTAATACTAATTGCCCTCTACCCCCCTTTTTTTCTTTTATTTATTGAAATGAACTCTAAAATATTTTTTATTTAAGTTCGGGACTTGGGAAAAAAATTTCTCATCCTTCGCCGTAATTAAATGAACTATGGGTAATTTTCCGAGAGCGAGAAAAATAGTTTTTGGAGCACATAGAACGCTGCCCTTCCACTTAATACACGTTGCCCTCATTTTTTCAAAGGTTGCCATTTTCGTTAATACACATTGCCCTCGTTGTGATTGATTTAACTGCACCTTAAGTTAATTTAGGCAACTGGACTATAGAGGCTCCCCAAATTATGATTTTTTTTCTTCTTTTTACTTCCCATACCCTTGCTAATCAAATTATGTGTGGTTCACAATTAACACACATTTATTAAGTAAGGACATTAGCAGAATAAATAATCACAAATTACCTAATTATTTCACGTATCATAGATGCCAACTATAAAACGTTGTATATTTGAAAACTAAAATCTTCTAATGAAACCAAGACAATACAAACTTAAAGGGATAAAAGATTTAATCTTTTTATCAGTCCCGATACTTAATAAACCCAGGAACTTTTGCACATTCAATCTTTTATTTATGTTATTTTAATAAAAAAATAAACTTGGGATCAAATTAAATTAAAGTTAATTTGGTTATTACGATCGTAAGATCGATAGATCCTATAATACGATTCATAATTTAATTTGATAATACTAGGAAAGTAGGTATTCATATGTACCCTGCTATGTATTCTCTCACATGAGGTAAACAAATTTAAATTAATTTTTTTATCCCATGTGAAACGATATACATAACACATGAATACAAATAATTTGGTGTGAGAAGTGGTTGAAAACATGAAGAAACTAATCGGAGAGGAAAACTAAAGGGCTCTCCTATGGGATACCTTCTACAACAACATAACCAATTAAAGGCCACAAGAATATACTAATTTCAAGCCTTGTTCTTCGAATCTTCCCTTTGAACGGAAAAAATTTCACATACTTTTACGAGCAGTAACTCTGTCCTAAGTGAACGTACATATCGATTTTTTGGAATGCGAAAGCAAACTAAGATAGGCAGGAGAGAGAAGCCGCCCAGATAATTCTGCTAGTAAGTCTTCGGTAGATGAATGGCAATCCATGTGATTTGCTTGCACATAAATATCTCATTCCCTAAATTCAATGTTTAACAAACCGGATCAGACGCTAAACCGGCAGAGCTCAGGGGTCGGGGTTTAATCGGGGTTTAGGGGTCGAACCGGTGACGTCATTTTGATGTCATAAATATATTTAAAACATTATATATCTCATAATTAATATATAATTAATTTTTATAATATTAAAAAGATAATTTTTAAGATAAACTATAGTAATATAAATTATCTAACATTTAATTTATTATAAGCATGTTTAGCCTAACAGTTAACCATTCTTTTATAAGAGTTTATCTCTTTTAGAGGGCATGAGTTCAAATCCTGACTGGATTATAATTAATTTTTACATTTGTTTCAGGTTTTTTATATCCCACATCGGTTGAGAAAAGGAATAAATTCTCATATAAAAGGAGAAGAGATGCAAAACACTTCAAAAATAGAAAAAACCAAAGAAAAAAAAAAAAAAAGAAAAAAAAAAGAAAAAGGAAAAAACCTAGTTGGCACCGGTTAACCTGGTTTCTGATTTTTTTCCAGGTTTGGCCAAAAAAACCGATTTTTTCCATTTACCATAATTTAGGGCAAATCGGACCGGTTTCCGATTGAACCAGCCTGTCCGATCCAGTTTATTAAACACTGACTAAACTATTCTATTAAAAAATTTAAAAGAATAGAAAAAAAATTTGTAAGAAATTTTGCAAGAATTAAGTTCTGAACTACTTTGAATTCTTTGTTACATTTTGTATTACAGTTTCATATCTTAATAACTCATTAATATTCTTTATAAACTTTTGAAGGAGAAAACTCCTCTTCTTGTTTCGATTAAGGAGTCTAAAATTTAAAATTAAATTAATTTAAATACAACAAAATAAAATATAGTAAAAACGAAATAGAAATATTTTCACCATCTTCTGCTTAAAGAAGTCTGATTAAATAAGATGAGAGAAGAAAATGATGAATTTCAATATTTGAAAGAGAAAAGAAGAGGGTGGGGGGTTGGGAGGAAGTGGGCGGCTAGGCGGCAGGGGGCAGGAACGGAGGGAGTAATAATTTGGGCGTTGGCTCTAAAATGTTGTCTTTTAATTAGTCATTTTGATGAAGAGTAGAATTGCCATCTTAATTCCTTAAAACTTCAATTGGAAAAGAAATATATAAAAAAAGTTTATCCGTTGCCGGGATTCGAACCCGGATTACAATGTCATACTCATAGTAATTTGCCAGTGCTACAACGGATTATATGTTAACAATGAAAACACTTTTAGTACTTAGTTGTTCTCATTTGGCCAGCCAGAAATTGTTTGTGGGTTTTTTTTAAAAATTTTTAATTTTTCTTATCAATAATACTCAATTTCACGTGAATGAATTTTCTGAAAGCACTACTACAAAACGGAGCTTTAACGGCTGCGAATTAACGGCGGAAAATAGAAAACCGCAGTAATAAAAGGAATGCGGACTTTCTACGGCGGTTTAAAAATGAACCGCCGTAGAAACGGACTTTCTACGGCGGTTAGGACAAACCGCCGTAGAAAGTCCCCTTTCTACGGCGGTTGGAGGGCAAACCGCCGTGGAAAATGGACTTTCCACGGCGGTTGTAAGGTAACCGCCGTGGAAAGTCCACACTTTCCACGGCGGTTACCTTACTTTCCACGGCGGTTACCTTCCAACCGCCGTGGAAAGTCCACTTTCCACGGCGGTTTCCCTCCAACCGCCGTAGAAAGTCTCCTTTCTACGGCAGTTTAATTTTCTCCGCCGTAGTATTGATGTATATATATATATATTAAAACCTAAATAACACCGTGTATTCCCATATCGCGGCCGAGAGTGTCTGTCTCCAAATTTCTACTACGGTTTTGCACGTTGAACCTAAAGAATCATCGTTTGGAGCTAAAATTTACCACCTAAAGGTTAGAAACTTGTAAAATTTTCCAGTAATTGCTTATGCTTGTACTTTAGATATGTCATCCTATAGCATTTATTTTTATTTATGGTAGATGCATGGCTGAAAATTAAAGTTGCATATATTCCATGTATGTGGCGAACCTTAGTAGTGTGGAACCCTATTTAGTTATACTATGTAGTTTTCGGTGATGTAATTTGATTTATAGTGTTTGATTTTTAATGGATGATGTTCATATAATTAGCACTACTTAGAGTGTGTATTATTTTTTTATGCATTTTATGTGTTTGACGAAATGCATGAATGAAAAACTTAGAGTTTCTTCTTCATTCGATTATGTCTATTGCGCATGTGTTGTCATTGCATTATTTTTTTCATTGAGGTATTATAGTAGTTTTGCACATATATGACTAACATAAGTATTATGACATGTGCTAAGACAAGCATGCAACTTGATACTTTGTACATTGTTTGTTGAATTATTATTTGGTATTTTTAATTATTTCAAGGTCTTAGTTACACATGGATCGAAATATCTTGTTCTGTGGTGATCGGACCTCCGATTCTTATGCGAGAGAAGTTGAGAATTTCATTCAATTCGCTTATAAGAATACAAAGTACGTTCATTGTCCGTGCAAATCTTGTAAAAATGGGGCGCGGTTTGATAACTCAGATACAATAAGATTCCATTTATATCGGCACGGGTTTGATCCTTCTTATAAACTGTGGATTTGGCATGGTGAAAGTATTGATGGTTTACCTGAGCAAAGAAAATCTCATGCAAAAGGAGATGATGCGATTACTAGAGATCGATTAGATGCCATGATTGAGGATGTGGCCGAGGATTTTGCTGATAAACCGGAAGTTCTTGCTTCGATTTTGGGTGACAATGAGAAGCCTCTATACAAGGGTTGCAGTAAATATACACGATTGTCTAGTGTTTTGAAGTTGTTTAGTTTGAAAGCGGCAAATGGGTGGTCAGATACTAGTTTTACAGCCTTATTGAGGGTATTGAAAGATATGCTCCCAGAAGATAATGAACTTCCAGATCGAATTTACGAGGCGAAAAAAATGTTGTGTCCAATGGGTATGGAGTATAAGAAGATCCACGCTTGCCCAAATGATTGCGTCCTCTACAGGAATGAGTATAAGGATTTATTGCGGTGTCCTAAGTGTAACACTCCCCGATACAAAAACAAGCAGCTGTGTGATGCTGTTGAAGACAGTTCTGATGCGCAAAAGAAGGGGTCGCCGGCTAAGGTTCTGTGGTATCTTCCTATAATACCGAGATTTAAACGGTTGTTCGCTAATGAAAAAGATGCAAAACTATTGACATGGCATTCAGATCGGTGTATTCCCAGTGATGATGACAAGGTGATAATGCATACATCAGACTCAGATCAGTGGAAAAAGATTGATTCAATGTATCCTTCTTTCGGGGGAGAAGCCAGAAATTTGAGGCTTGGTCTGTGTACTGATGGAATGAACCCGTTTGGCAGTCTGAGTAGCACACATAGCTCATGGCCGGTGATGTTGGTTATTTACAATTTGCCGCCTTACTTGTGTATGAAGCGCAAGTACATACTTATGTCTCTAATGATTTCAGGCCCACGGCAACCAGGAAATGACATCGATGTGTATCTTGCTCCTCTTATTGAAGACTTGAAAAAGTTATGGGATGAAGGCGCACCTGTGTTTGATGCCTACCGTGAAGAAATGTTCACATTACGTGCCATGTTGTTCTGTACCATTAATGATTTTCCTGCTTATGGAAACTTGTCTGGGTACTCTGTTAAAGGGCATAAAGCATGTCCAATATGTGAGGAGAGTACAGATTTTTGTCAGCTTGCACATGGGAGGAAGACAGTATACCTTGGGCATCGCAGATTTCTTCCCGAGACTCATCCGTATCGCCGTATGAAAAGAGCATTCAATGGATTCCAAGAGTTCAGAAAAGCTCCAGAACCCTTGAGCGGGCCAGAGGTGAAAGCTCGTGTGACGGACATTAATGTTGAGTTTGGTAAAACTTCGGAGTCCAGCAACAATGATACAGGTTGTTGGAAGAAAAAATCCATATTTTTTGAACTTCCATACTGGGAGAACTTGGATGTCAGACATTGTCTCGATGTTATGCATATTGAGAAAAATATTTGCGAAAGCCTCTTAGGTACGCTCTTGAACATCCCTGGTAAAACTAAGGATGGTTATAACGCGAGACTTGATATGGTTGATATGAACATAAGAGCAAATTTAGCACCGGTAGCTCGAGGACAACGCACATATCTACCCCCTGCCTGTCACACTTTGTCCAGAAAGGAGAAAAAACAACTGTGTTCAAGTTTGCGTAGCATCAAAGTTCCATCTGGATATTCTTCAAATGTAAGCAGACTTGTTTCCTTGAAAGATTTAAAACTGGTTGGTTTGAAGTCTCATGATTGCCATGCCTTAATGCAGCAATTGTTGCCTGTAGCTATTCGCTCGATATTGCCCAAGCATGTTAAGTCCAGTATAACAAGACTTTGTTTCTTCTTCAATGCTATATGTAGCAAGGTTATCGCGCGCGAAAGACTTGATCAGCTACAAGATGAAATAACTGTTGTCCTCTGTCAATTAGAAATGTATTTTCCACCCGCCTTCTTTGATATTATGGTGCATTTGGTGATTCATTTGGTCAGAGAGATAAAAATCTGCGGGCCTGTTCATTTGCGATGGATGTACCCATTCGAGCGATATATGAAAGTATATAAGGGGTATGTGAAGAATCGTTGTCGTCCTGATGCTAGTATTGTTGAAGGTTATATAGCTGAGGAGGTAATTGAGTTTTGCACTGAGTACTTGGCCGGGACCGCATCCATTGGAATATCTAAGAATCGGCACGATGGGAGGATTACAGGTATGGGCACAAGGGGAGGAAAATTTTTTTTGCCGTCTAATGTTGAATTGATGAAGGCGCATCTCTACATTCTGCGCAATTCTGAAGAAGTTGCGCCCTATGTGACAGACCACATACAGTCAATAAGAACGTCTTATCCTGCTTGGACGGATCAACGTGTGCTCAATGAACATATTCGGACATTTGTCTATTGGTTTGGTAATGCTGTCCTGGGCAAAGACGTTTCGGAGACATTGAAATGGTTGGCATTTAGGCCCAGCCCTGCGGTACGAGCATTTTCATGCTATGACATAAATGGATATTCATTTGCTACTAAGAGACAAGATGAGAAGAGTACGGCACAAAACAGTGGTGTTACATTAATCTCAGAGGCTTTACATGTTTCTAGCAGGAAGGATAAAAATCCATTGTATGCAAGCATGGCTTATTACGGGGTGATCGAAGATATTTGGGAGATTGACTATGTTTGTTTCAAAGTAGTTGTATTTCGCTGCAAATGGGTTGATAACAATAGTGGGGTTCGAACTGATGATCCATTGGGTTTTACCTTGGTCAACCTCAATCGGGAGGGTTTCAAGGGGGAACCATTTATACTTGCATCGCAGGCGAAACAAGTTTTTTATATCACCGATCCTTGCGACGAACATTGGTCTGTTGTTCTTCATGGTAAACAACATCACGGTGTGGAAGGGATAGATACAGAAAAGGGCTTCATGAGGCTGGCCCTTTCTCTAGTGGGTTACCTGAACCGAGAGCAGATGAGGAAGATAGGGAACTTGATAAATACATACTTCGTGATGACCACAGCGAAGGATTATGGTTCGAGGATCAAGTGTCCCATAAGAGAAAGAGAATAAGTTAAGAATCATTTTCAGGTATATTGTTTGTTTTTATTAAACTTCAATTCCCGTGGGTGTGTATGTGTGTTTGTGTATTTGTATATGTTTCTTTGATTTTAATGAAGAGAGGTGGAAATAAATTTTTAACAACATTTATTTTTATCCTTCGTACTGTGGGATTGAAACAGGTCACACCTCGGATGAAGCCGCGCAATCAAGGGACAAAATTTCCAGGGACTTCATATGCGGAACTGTTTATAAATGAATATGTTATTTTTTGAAATTGTGTGAAGCTTATGTGCTGATCTTAAATTGCACTTGTGTTTTGGTAAAAAACAAGCAGAGGAGATTCTGTCTGAAGTGATTTGAAACTGAATTCCGTATTATTCGAAATAGTTGGAATTTTAGTGAAGTATTGAAGTATATGTGCATCGAATTTACAGGAGTACGTTACATTTATAGGGGAGACTTTGTCAAATTTTCCGGAAAATAGATTTCCTTGTTTTTCATTTATGAATAAATGTTTCTTGTATTATTATTATTATTTTCTTCCAAGGAGTAGTACTTTGGTAAAATTTCCAGGGAAATCTATACGCAGTTCATTTTGTTTTTATTTTATATTTAACTCTTTATAAATTACTTGTCAGCGGGTTCGGGAAACAGGGGAAATGCAGGGGAAAAAATGGGAGTGGAGAGGAAGAGAATGAGGGAGGAAAAGAACGTTCAAAAATTTTGAACTTTAATTAACCGGGTCGTCTATTCAACGGCGGTTCAACATTGAACCGCCGTTGAAAGTGGAACTTCAACGGCGGTTCAATTATTAACCGCCGTTGAAAGTGTATCTTCAACGGCGGTTCAATGTTTAACCGCCGCTGAAAGGTCTCGGAGCCAATTCCCGCGTGGGCATATTTTAATATTAATTTGTTTTTTCCATTTTTCAAATAACTAATCTCACAAATTTGTAAGTATAATAATACATACCCTGATTGTGTATATTTATTAATTATAGGTCAAATATAGAAATTAATAAATTTCGTAAATTTAATACATGTAAGAGACGATAAAATAATAAGCTTCATTATGTTCCGTTAAATATCTACTTTTTCGACAAATGCATTATAGGTACGTATAGTAATATAAAAATTAATTAATATTAGTTAAGTGGCCGAAAAAAATTAAATAAACACTGGATTTCATTAATTTACAAACATATATATATACATATCTGTTTATACATACATATATATATATATATATACATCTTTCGCTTTTCTCCTTTCCCCTCTTGATGCACATCATATATATCCAACTCTCTCGATCCTCTATGCTCTCGATATCTTGTAAATTTCCACTACATAAATAAAATATTTTCATTTGAATAATTGAATACTTTAAGACAACTTTTATAATTAATTCTTATATATATATATATATAATGTATTTTGAATTTGGTACAAAAAAATAGAAAATCCATGCGTACGTACGTAGCGCGGGAATTGGCTCCAAAAACTACTTTTCTACGGCGGTTCAACTTTGAACCGCCGTAGAAAATACTTTCTACGGCGGGTTCTCGGTTGAACCGCCGTAGAAAATTAGTTTTTGGAGCCAATTCCCGCGCTACTCATGAATTTTCTATTTTCATATCATTTTCTAAACCCTAAACCCTAAACCCTAAACCCTAAACCCTAACCCCTAAACCCTACTCTCTATTAAGTTTTTTTTCCCGATTTTCATAAATTAACCGCGGTGACTCTTAAGATGGAAATAGATATATAGTGAAGCGCCACCCTTTTCCTGGATTTTCGCTTTGACATTCAAAGGAATGAAACATTTCAAATCATGCATATGTGCAAAGTCAACCTATCGGTCAACGTTTTTCAAGCTTAATTATATTAAGCTTTGAATTTTGAAAGTTGCTAAATTCAAGTTTCTATCAAGCATTTTATATATCATCCAAGCACCTTCAAAGGCTCAAGTAGTTATGCATAAAGATTCAAACAATCCAAAGCATTCATATTTTCAAAGTCAACTACTTGGTCAAGTTTTTTCAATTGAAGCTTGCCATTTTGAAGCATATATCCTTAATTTTCTCATGTGAGCAACTTCAAATTATCAATAAGTTAATTCTTAAACTCTCAAATAAGCTAAAGCATGTATATTTAAAAAGTCAACCACTTGGTCAACCATTTTTATGTAATGCAAACATGCTTAATTCTTGCTATCTTGAAATGAAAATTTTCAACCGTTTTAACATGCAAGAATTTCAAGATACCAAAGATGACATAGATCCTAATGCATCATTTTAACTCTAAAACATGGCATTCTAGGATTATATCACTCAAAGACTCATCAATCAAATGCAAATTTCAAATTTTCTCAAATTTTTCTCTATTTTGCCTAACTCATCTTTTCTTGAGTATTTTAACTTCAAAATTGGTCTTAGCATATTTAAAATATCATTCTAATTTCATTTGACCAATTTTCATCTTCTAAGTATTTAAAAGTCTAAAAGTCAAACTTCTAGCTAATTTCAAATAATGCTCATAAAGTCCTAATGACTTTCAGCAAAAAAAAAATTTCGGCCACTTAAATTTTATTAATTAATTTTTATATTACTATACGTACCTAATGCATTTGTGGATTTGATTTTTTTATCCCGTTCGCCAAGTCGAAAAAGTAGGAATTTTAGGGAACATAATGAAGCTTATTACTTTCTTGGCTCTTACATGTATTAAAGTTACGGAAATTATTAATTTTTATGTTTGACCAATAATTATTGTATGTGTAGTAGCACGCGCGGGAAATTTAAATGCAAATGTGTGGTTCAATTAAAAATTTGAAATTTAATTATGAAATGGTTAATAAAAGTCGAGATTGTGTACATAATTAATAAATATACAAAATCTGGGTATGTATTATTATATTTACCAAATTGTGGGAATAGTCTTTTGAAAATGGAAAATAAAAAAATTTAATATTAAAATATGACAGCGCGGGAATTGGCTCCAATTTTCAACTCTACTTAAATCGCGAAAAAGTGCGGACTTTCAACCGCAGTTGAACCGCGAACAGCAGTTGAAGGTACACTTTCAACGGCGGTTCAACATTGAACCGCAGTTGAAAGTGTACCTTCAACTGCGGTTCGCGGTTCATGGTTCAACCGCAGTTGAAAGTATACTTTCAACTGCGGTTCAAGGTTGAACCGCAGTTGATTGTCTCGGTTCAACGGAGGTTCGCGGTTGAACCGCTGTTGAACCGAGACCAGTTATTAAATATAATTCAAATTTTTACCTTTTTCATTTCCTCCCTCATTCTCTTCCTTTCTTCTTCCTTCTTTTCCCCTTCACTTCCCCTGTTTCCCGAAGCTTCTTCCCGCGGCCGTTCGTCTTCTTCGCCGCTTCTCCCATCGCCGGCGACCTCCTCCACCTTCCGATCATCCGTCGGCTGCCCAAGCATTCACCGATTGTTCGGCTGCCCAAGCATTCACCGTCGGTCGGCTCTCCATTTCCACCCTCCCATATAAACTTAAAGCTTGGATTTTTTTTTGAGTTCACCCAAAAGGTTCCACCTTCTATGCTTTCATTTTAAACTTTTGTGTATTTAACCTTACATTTTGCAAATGCTTACCATTGCACTAGGATTTTGTTGGTTGATATTTATGGTTGATTTCGGTTTTAACCCTTGTGATGAAAGCTTGGAAAGTTTTTGGATTTATTGATTGTTTGTAGCATTTGGTTTGGTTGTTGAATTGAGTGTTTTGTCCTACATAAGTTGAGAACCTAGGGTTTGATTAATGTTCCATTAGGTACCCTTTGAAATTCGGGTTTTTTTTTGAAAATGAGAAACTCAAATGATTATTTCGGTTTTGCTTGATTAATTTTAGAACATTGGTGTTTGATTTCGGTTTTTATTCGATTTAGTGTTCCTCCTTTAGTGATAATGAGGAAAATGCTTTGTTGTTGATTCCACTTTGTGAAATGTTATTCCTTTAGTAGAAATGAATGAATGTTCTCATTAGTTGTTGGTTGTGAAATGTGAAGTACTTTATCAATGGTACCCTTGAGAAGTCCACTTTTTTTTGGCCCTCATTTGGTTTAATTTGGATAATGGTAATTGTGGATTTTTAGGAGTGAATTTTGCGAATGTACATTGCCTTTTTTCCACATTAGTTGTTGGTTGTGAAATGTGAATTACTTTATCAATGGTCCCCTTTATAAACGGACTTTTTTTTGGCCCTCATTTGGTTTAATTTGGATAATGGTAATTGTGTATTTGTAGGAGTGAATTTTGCGAATGTACATTGACTTTTTTTTCAACATTACAAGCATTCTTGTATTTGACATTAAAGCTTTTGTTTAATTGCATATATGTTATATTGAATTCTCTTTCTATGTAAATGAAGTTTAAGGTACTTTCAATGGCCCGAAAAAGAAAAAGCAATACGGAGCATGGAGATGGTTCTTCTACTAAATCTAGTAGAGTTAGAGGGCCCACAAATTGCAATGATCTATTGGAAATGCGAAAGAATGGGGAAACTCTTGACATTTCTTTTGATTCCGGGCTCGAGCCTAGAGTACATCATGTACAGTGGATTACCTTTGTGGCATATACGGCCCGGAGCAAAGTGGACTTAGTGGAATATGAATCATGGCCGAAAGTTCCCGCGGAGCTCAAGAAGAGAGTTTGGATGGAAATACGGGTATTTTCTTTAATTATAATGCATTGTTTGTTTCTTAATTCTTCCATACACTTTAACTCAAATTCCTCACTAAATTTTACTCCTAATTTTCACTGTAGGCATTATTTGTTTTCGAGTCCACCGAAGAACTCGAAGAAAAGTGGATTAGTTATGCCGGTAAACGGTGGAAAGATTTCAAATCCTATTTAGGGAAATATGTACATGGTCCCATGAAGGGTAGGGACCCATGTTTGGAATATAAATTTATCCCTAGGGAGACATGGATTAAGTTCAAGGCTAGCCGCGAGACAGAAGAATGGCAGGTATATTTTTTTAAATTGATTTCCTTCTTCTTTTTGGATATTTGAAATTGCTCAGTTTAGGGATAATAATTTTTCATTATATTTCTCTCTAGGCAATTCGTGGAAAAGCGCAAAAGAATGCCAATTTAAATGCTTTCTACCATAATTATCTCGCGGTGGCTACCGACTGCTGAAGCAGCAGTTGCATGACGAGGAGGTGAGTGCATCCGGAAAGAAGCCTTCAGAGGAGGGTCAGTCCGAAGAAGAAGGCGAGGTTCTTATTCAGGGCCAGGCCGTCATGACCTTTGGAGACATGCCCATACGAACAAAAAAGGGGAATACTTCACGCCAGAGGCTGGGCGTGTAGCGAAGGAAATTGTAAGTTTTGCACCATACATTTTCTTATGTTTCAATTATTTTAATATTTAAAGTCTATGTGTATAGAATTTTTATTATAACTGATTATTTATTACTAGATATCTATGATGAAATGCTAATTAAAATTTGGTTGTCATTAAATGTTTATATCGCAATTATATTATCTAGTTGTCACTGTAAAGTAAATAAATGACTAATTTGTATATATGTGTATTTATTTATATTTTATAATTATGGTTATCAATTTTATATTTAAAATTTATATACATAAATGAATAATCTCTGTATATGTGTATTTATTTATATTTAATTGATCTATTTACATTTACTATATTTGGCAAAATGTGTAGGAAAATCTATGTTCCCGCGAGTCCCAAGGGGAGACCGTTGCAGAGGGTAGGAATGACATTCTTGTCATTGCAACGGGAAAGCGCGATCACCCCGGTCGTTATCGCGGCCATTCTACCAGGGCACGTATCACAGAGGTTTTCCCACAGAAAACAAAGACGTCGCTTAAAGAGGAACTTGAATTAACTAAGCGACAGCTTCAGAAAACCACTGCCCAACTAGATGAATGTCAGACAGATCTGAAAAAGATGATTGGGTTTATATGTGGTAAGATGGGAACCGATTATGATACAGTAAAAGCCACCGTCATCAATAATGCCCCAGATGAGAGCTTGCACCAGAGACCTCCGGAGCGGTCCCTGTATCCCCTGTGAGCCCTGTTTCTCCTCTGATACCTACAAGGTTGCCCGATTTGGAGATGCTACATGTGCACCTACGGACCCGATCAAAGCCTCTGACGGCGGTGCTTTAGGCGAATACAAGGTAAATAAAATTAGACGGCTTCTTTTAATACTTCAATTTTTTTTTTCATTATTACAGTGCTTTGTTAAGTTAGACTTAATAGTTGACTAATGTTCATTCGCTTGCCTATTATCTTAGGACGGGTGTGAATGCCATCTGTTCCTCTCTGAGGATTCGCAAACGCGGCGTAAGCTTGTGGCAAAAGGAAATATTTATAAGCAAAGCAAGCACCACGGGCGCGAAGTTAGGAAAGGTTGCGCGAGGGTCACAATTAAAATTTTCTATGATGACTGTGCCCCGCTACCATTTCCTGAGGAAGAGGCTGCAACAGTGGGAATGGCCAAGTCCTTTTTCGTGGAATGGCCTAAAGAGTTGATTGAAATTATTCAGCCGACTCCGGTAACAAAGGTATATTCTTTCATTTATTTGTGTATTACTTAATACCGTTTTGTATATTTAATGTTATTTCAAATGATGTTAGGTGGATAAAAGTGCCCAAAAGAAAAAAGGCCGGATGAGTTCTATGGATGACAAGACATCTCCTTCGGTGACGGTTCCGACTGAGGAGTCATCCTCATCGACATCTGATCCATTGCAAGAGTTACAGCTCCGAATGGATAATGATGCGGGCTTCAATGGCTTCTGCTTTCAAATGACAAAAGAAGTCATAGGTTTGGACCTGCCTAATCTGATGGATCGAGGGGATCTCTTAGAGTTATTGACCAGAGAAAGCCAGGTCTCAAACAGTTTGATGCAGTTGTTCACCCAGTGAGTTTCCACTTAATTTTATAACCTATTTCTGATTATTAATGTTATATATTATGCATTCCATGTGCATAGGCTAACCAATGAAGCCCTTTTTTTAAATTCTTTAGACTTTACATGAGTTAGCTGAAAGGAATGGGAGAAAGGGGATAGGTTTCCTTTCGGCTGATCATGTCACACCCACACAAACTACGCTTCAAGCTAGGGTGAACTACATTGCGCGAATCTTGAAGGATAGGAATAAAGAAATGTATCTGGTGCCTTATCTTCAGGGGTAAGTGACACTGTAAGCGATTCTCTAATATTTAAGAAACACTGATATAAAGATCTGACGTACGTCATTAAATTTTTGTTGGCAGTGAACATTGGATGCTAATGGCCATTAGACCAGTAGATAAGGTTGTATACTGGTTTGATTCTTTGCAAAATCCACAGAAGGAGGAGGCGGTGGAGCTTATGGACGAGTGAGTTATATATATTAACAACTGTTAGAATGCCTATATATCCATATATTGCTAATTATTTTCGTGCCGATTTCATTTTTATAGGGTGATGTTTAACTATCAAGCTTTCTTGGGATTGCCCACAAATGTGCATATGCCACCTTCGTGGATAGTAGTTAAGGTAAATGAAATTGGTTCTTATAAATTTTTAATTACATCCGTGGGTCTAGTAGCCTAAGCAATTAGTAGTGTTAGTTGTTTTAATTAAATCCGTGAGTCTAGTAGCCTAAGTTAGTATAGTGTTAGTCAATTAATTTATTAGTTAGTCAAGTTATTTATTGAGGTATTTGATTAATTATGCATGCAATCTGTGAGTCCAGTACTGTAGGTTAGTTAATATAAGCATGCAAATTGCCGTTTCGATCAGTAAAAATTAGTGAGTCCTAGTTATTTAATTAATTAGATTAATACGAGTTTAGTTATGAATATTCGTAGAAATTTTTTACTCACCGTTGTGTTGTATACAATTAATTGTATGATCTTCTAACTCGTATATATTAATTCATTAGCATAAAAAGCAAACGGATAATTGGGAGTGTGGGTACTATGTAATGCACTACATGTACCAAATAGCAATGAAATCATCCACATTTGCACTTGAAAAGGTAAATATATATTTCTCATTACTTACTTAATTGACTGTATTTCATTTTGCTTACTCGGATAGTTTTTAATTTCAAAAAACTCTGTTGCAGCACTTCAAGATCGACCGCACTCCATTAAGCAATGTGGATATAGATGCAGTGCGAAAAATATGCGCTAGATATATTTTGGAGCATCCGTCGTAGTAGAAGGATACTAATTAAACTTGTTCATATTAGAGTTGTACAAATATTTTTTGGATATGCTGTATTATAAAAGCGAATTCAATTTGTATATTGGTGATATTTGTAATAAATTTGGGCTGTTAGCATAAGGTTTTGATTTGAACCAGGTTTAATCAGCAGGTTTTTAATGATTTTAATGCGGTTTGGGTTTAAAAAGTAACCACTTTCAACGGCGGTTCAACGTTGAACCGCAGTAGAAAGTGGTACTTTCAACGGCAGTTCATAGTTGAACCGCAGTGGAAAGTATACTTTTAATGATTTTGTTGCGGTAAAAAGAAGCCACTTTCAACGGCGGTTCAACCATGAACCGCAGTAGAAAGTGTCCACTTTCCACGGCGGATCAAACACGAACCGCCGTGGAAAGTGGACACTTTCTACTGCGGTTCACGGTCAAACACGAACCGCCGTGGAAAGTGGACACTTTCTACTGCGGTTCAACCGTGAACCGCAGTAGAAAGTTGCTACTTTCCACGGCGGTTCGAACACGAACCGCCGTGGAAAGTGGACACTTTCTACTGCGGTTCGAACCGCCGTAGAAAGTCCGCTAACTTACTACGGCTGCCAGATAGATAGCGGTTCAAAAATGCTAAACCCCGCCGTTAAAAGCCCTTAATAACCGCCATTAAATCCCCGTTTTGTAGTAGTGAAGGTTTCACACTTTCTAGTGCAGGGTATATTTGTTTTCAAATTTTGTTAATAATAAATAAAAGAGTACTGTAAATTATACTCTCTCCGTCGTATTCAAAGAGTCCACTTTATATTATAGTTTTAGTAAACAAAATGAACTCTTTCAATGGGACGGAATGAATATTAAAATATAAGATTAATGAAAAAAAAAACCTAAATTAAATGGGAAGGAATGAATATTAAAATATAAGATTAATGAAAAAAAAACCTAAATTAAGTAGAACAAAAATAAATATTATTAATAAAAATATTAATACATTTTTTTTAAAAGAGTTATTAAATATGTTGATGCGACGCAAATTGTCCCTTTATGGATGCTTCTTGCGGCCTAATAAGTATTCTGGTGCAGCAAGGTCCACCCGGCTATCTGCTGACCCCAGAGAAGGGAAGAAGCACTAGAAACCGGGCTAGATGGCTCGGATTCACTCGAATAAAGGAGAAAACGGAGGCTATGGATGATTCTGATAACCAAAGTAAAAACACAAAAAGGATGCGGGGCTTTCCCCCCGGTGTAACTCCGATGATCAAGTGAGTATAGTTGAAGAAGATGAACAGTATGCACTAAGAGCTCAAAACATAAATAGTTGCGTATCTCACTAAGTCTCAGGACTTAGTATTTATATCAAGACTCTGTCATGCCCGTTGAACCTTCATGATTTGCACTTTCACCTGCTCCCCTCTATTTGCCGTGACGTACACACCTTATGCCATCATGACCTGATTTCATGACCTATTATCTCTCGAAGATCTAGGAAATCCCTGCATATATTTAAAATATATACCTAATCCTTTAATGATTTCTACCTACTGTGTCAGAGTAACATCTTGGTCCGACTGAACTTCTATGGCTCGGTAGCGATGACCGTTGGGAGGAATATAGGAAAACTTAGTGAGACCGACCTAAGGGTTGAACCGATCTAAGCTTATGTCTTTGGCTCAGCTTTATGGCACTTTCCGACCTAAACTTGGTTTTAGTTCTTTCAGATATCTTTATCTTTTAACTGTTAATCCTTTCTTTTGTTCATTGGGCCTGGCCCAATGAAGGCCTATTTTTATGCACACCAACAAGTCCCCCCCAGTATTAGGTTTTATCGAGCTAAAACTTAATACTTTTTGTATTTTACTGAGCTAAAAATTTGACTAAGGTATTTATCATGCATCCACCCAATATCTGTCCAAACTATTTTTAAAATTTTCTTTCCGACCTAAGCCAGCATGAAATGTGAATTGTTTCGACTTAAGTTTACTAGAAGTGTAGAACTATTTCAAGTGAAGTAGTAAAAATGGTTGCCGACCTACCGAACATCATAGCTATTAAAAGAAAAGCATGAGCCAAAGCTGATACAAATCCGACCCAAAGAAAATACTATGTTAGCCGATTCATAAGTAAATAATGTGATTTGACCCAAAAAGATTGAATTTATCAATAAAGGTGTACCTCGGCTTTTGAAGAGTCAGGACATGACAGGACACGCTCAGCGACTTTCGAGGCGCTCGGTCCGACTTCCCACGTTTGTCAGTTTCTCGAGGCGGTATTAATAGCTCCAGCGGTTGGCTTGTTTTCTACACTTCGTCTTCTCGAATCTTTCTTTAAAATACGAAGAAACCAGCATCGTTGCCTCTGTGTTTTCTGAGAAAGAGAGTTTCTGTCCTTCTTCTTTTTGCCGTGACTGTTCGAGTTGTTGGTTCTCCGCCGCGCCTGTTGGTGTTGCTGCTTCTATTCACCATGCTAGCTCGTGCCACCGCTTTCTTCCGTTACCCCTTCGTTACTACCTCACAAAATTCCATGGCTGAGGAAAGAAGTTCCGGTACCGGTGCGCCTCGTCTGAATCCATCCTCAGGTTAGTTTCTTCTTCTTTTTTCTTTCGATAATTATAGTTGATTCGCCGGCTTAGGAATAGTTTTCCGACAAGCGGATGTATGATCCTTTTTTACTGCCGTCGGGTGTAGGTCGTAGTACTAATTTAGATTTATCCGTAAGATCTTCTGTTTTCATGAAATTATGCATGATCCCGATGTATTTGTAATGCTCCCTGTAGATACGGCCGCCATTTCGTACGAATTTCACCCAGGTGAGATAACTTCCGAACTTACCAGGGTAGAATTAGAAACCCTAAGATCGACCCACTACTTTGACCCGCCCAGCCAAACCCGACTGCCCACACCCGAAGAAAGAATAACTAGTACTTCCGATGGTTGGGTCGGTGTATACAAATACCACATAAAATTCCAGCTAAGATTTCCAGTCCCTGGTTTTTTAACCGAGCTTTGTGACCATTTAGAAATCAGACTGAGCCAATAAGTACCCAATGCCATTAGGTTTCTGGTGGGTTTCATGTGTGTCTATTTTGGGGCCAAGATTTGACCTACCGTAGACCTGTTACATCAGTTTTACACAATACGTCAGTACCCCTATGGGCCGGGAAGGGTATCTTTGCAAAAGCGTAGAAACGGACCCACCCTTATAACTGACTCCCCAGATACAAATAAATATTGGAAAACCATATTCTTTATGGTGAGGGCCGGCGAAGCGAATCTCCCCTGCCGATGGTCAGAGTTTGCTGCGCCGACAGATCAAACCCGGGACAAGTCCAATCCCATAGTGTTGTTGGATTATAAGGTTTTAAGATCTTACACCCAATCGGAGAAATATTCGGTTAAGTATCCCTCCGAGGGCCTTCTCGTCTGGGCTCGGCTGAGCTAGGCCCCCAATGTCGAACCAGAAAGTAATTACTTGCCTCTGAACTTTCTATCCGTAGTTATATTTATCTTAATTCAGCTGTGTTGACACCTTTGTATTTGCTTTTTCCATTTTCAGGTGGCTTTAGCGGGTTTGGTCGGAAAAAGAAGTCCACTAGGCAGACGGCAGCCTCGGGGTCCTCTAAAAGACCTTCGGCCGAGATTGACCTAACTGAAGAGGTCGAAATTGCTGATCCTCCTGTTGACAACTTAATCCCTCGGCCGTCTAAGAAGAGCAAGCCGACCTCCACGGAGGTTCAAGCGGCCAGAATTGCTAAGGCTCCTCAGTTGTCAACCGACCCAACTTTGGGAGCCAAGATACCAAGTCCGGATGAATTGCTGGGACCTTTGGATTCACCGACCAAAGAAAGGATGATTATTCTGAAGGACCAAAAGGAAAGACCGGGCCCTCTAGCTCGGCTCATTTATCAGCCTCACTTGGCGGGGCCCTCACTTGAAGATGTTAGGCCTTACTCGGAGCTAGTGGCAGACTCCAATAGCTCCTTTACGGAGATCGTTGAGGCAAGCAACCAGATAAGGCAGAACCTTGAACAGTTGGCGAGGCAAGAAGCCTTCTTAGCTTCTCGTATAAAAAAGGTAAATTCCTGAACTTTCATCTTGTTCCCCGAGATATATGATCCATTGAGTGATATTCTATAAGGCTCATACTTTGAGTTTTGAAGGTCTGTCTAAATTACGCTGCCATGGCCAAGAGGACAGCGGCTTTGGACCTCCTAGCCCCAAGTTATGAACAGGAGAGATCGAAGAGGCCGACAGATGAGATCGAGGATTTGAAGATGAAGCTGGGGGTCGAGTCCAGCAGAGTGACCGACCTCCAGGCCAAAAATATCGAGCTCTACAAAGAAAACCAAGAGCTCGGTACTAAGGCCAGCCAGTTGAGTACCAAATCCCAGGGCTTGGAGGCGGAAGTGGAAGAATTAAAGCAAGATAAGTCCGAGCCAGGGAAGAAGATCAACGAGTTGGAAACGGCATTGGAAGAGGAGAATAAGAAATCTTCCGAGCTGCTAAGTCCGGCTGAGGTGGAAGCGGCACGTCAAGCTGCATTAGAAGACTTTAAAGGGGGGCCGCTACTGGATCTTATGAACTGCCGGTTTATGGAGCTGATCCAGTGTGGTTACACTATCTGCTGGGACGAGTTCAAGGGCCCAAGGTCCGTAGATGGCCTTTCTGAAGATTCCCTGGCTCACACTTCCCTGCTAGCTCAGGATCGGGACCCCTTCGACCTGATAGAGGAGGTCAAGCAGGAGTGCCGGGTTAATGATATTCCTTTGCCAGAAAACTTGGAAGAGGAAGATCCTACGGTCGACCCGAATGGGGCAGCTGATGAAAAAGCGACCTCCCAAGCTCCTCCTTCTTAGCTTTTATTTGTACAATTTTTGGAATATTTTTGTTAGAACAATCTTTGTATCTGGCTGGCACACCTTTTTCCTTTGAATATATGACTCGACTTTTTCACGATCTTGTCTTCAACTTGCTCAGAGATAGTATTTTCTTAAGTGTGCTGTGTTCCAAGCCCGCGGAACTAACTGTCCTTGCAAATCTTCTAAAACATAACTACCAGTAGGTCGGGCTTCGATCACTCGGTAGGGCCCTTCCCAATTAGATACCAATTTGCCTTGATCTTGTGGTTTACTGATAGCTCGGTTCCGCAAAACCAAATCTCCCGGTACAAAGGCTCGATGTTTGACCCGAGCATCATAGTGTTGCCGAACTAAATTCTTGTAATTTAATTGGTGTATGTAAGTAGTGTCCCGGATTTCCTCCATCAAATCCAAACTAAGCTCCAAGTTTCTTTGATTCTGGTCCCTTTCGAAGTGCATGACTCGGGGCACACCACTTTGTATTTCTGGAGGTATGACAACATTGACTCCAAAGGCTAGCTCGAAAGGAGTCTTTCCCGTAGCTGATTTAGGCGTAGTTTGGTGACACCATAACACATGAGGTAGCTGTTCCATCCAACTCTTACCCTTATCTTCTAGTCTGGTTTTCAATCCGTGCAACAAAGTTCGATTGGTGAGTTCCACTTGCCCATTTGTTGGAGGATGAGCCACAGATGCGAAACGTTGGGTAATACCTAGCCTTGAACATAGGGTCGTGAATTCCTTGGACTCGAACTAAGTCCCATTATCTGAGATAACTGAATTGGGCACGCCGAAACGGCAGATGACTTGCCTCCATAGAAACCGAGCTACAGTTCGCCCGGTAATATTTGTCAATGTCTCGGCTTCCATCCACTTAGTGAAGTAGTCTATGGCCACAACTAGATAATGACAAGAGCCGATTTTAGGAAATGGCCCCATGAGATCTATCCCCCATTCCGCGAAGGGCCAAGGCGCAATTATCCCGGTAAAACTGGATGCCGGCAATCTATGAATCGGTGCATTATGCTGGTAGCTGGAACAATGTTGAACATACTTGACTGCTTCTTGAAATAATCGAGGCCAATAAAACCCAGCCCCAATTACTTTTTTTGCCAAATTTCGAGCCCCGATATAGGACCCACAATCCCCCTGGTGTATTTCTTTGAGCACGACCTCCGCCTCTCCTGGACTCAAACATTTTAGCAAGGGCATTAGGAACCCCATTTTGTATAGATCATCCTCAACTATCTGATAATGTTCAGCCTTCTTTCGTATTCACTATGCTTCCTGTCGCGAGTCTGGCAAAGTACCATTTTGTAAATATTGCCATATAGGAGATCACCAATCCTGACCCTCGCTTGTGGACAAGATTATTGGCTTGGCCGTACTCCTAGTCTTTACTTCTTCTACTAGAACACTTTTAGTCAGATGAGAGAAAACCGAAGAAGTCAATTTGGATAAGGCGTCTGCATTTGTGTTCTTGCTCAGTGAAACTCGCTGTATAGTTCATTTTGGAAAAAATTTCAGCTGTTGTTGTACTAGTGCCAAATATTCTTCAATTTGCCGATCCTTAGCCTTGTACTCCCCCAAAATTTGTTTGATGACCAACTGGGAGTCTGTACAAATTTTTAGATTTTGGCCCCCAGTTTCCGGGCTAATTTCAGGCCGACAACCATGGCTTTGTATTCTGCTTCATTATTGGTGGCCATAAAACAGAATCGCAAAGTATAAGTGTGGACTTCCCCAGTAGGGCTGGTGAGGATGATCCCGGCACCCGATCCGGACTGGCTAGAAGCACCGTCTACTTAGAGTGTCCATGAATCCTCGCCTTTTGCTATGGCTAGAAGGAGGTCGGTTTCTGGTGATGAACTAGACTTGTCTTCCTGAATGTCCGGTATTCCCTCGGCTATAAAATCTGCCAACACCTAACCTTTGACCACGGTGTGAGGCACAAAGGTGATATCGTACTCCCCCAGTTCAATGGCACATTTGGTGAGACGACCTGAAATTTCAGCTTTCTGTAAAACGGCCTTTAAGGGTGCATCAGTGTAGACAGTGACTCCGTGAGAGTCAAAATAAGGTCGGAGACGTCGGGTGGAGTGAACTAGAGCTAGGACTAACTTTTCCATGTTGGAATAGTTTTTTTCTGCAGCCTGCAAAACTTTGCTAACAAAATAGATGGGCCTTTGAACCCAGTTATCTTCTCTAAGTAAAACTGAGCTAGTTACATATTCGGTAGTGGCTATATGCATGTACAATTGTTCCCCAAGAATCGGCATAGTTAAATATGGTAGAGATGCTAGATATAATTTTAATTGTTCAAAAGCTATTTGACATTCTGGAGTCCATACAAATTTATCTGATTTCTTTAAAATGATAAAAAATGGCAAAGCTCGTTCCGCCAACCGAGCTAAAAACCGATTAAGGCCGCTAGCCTACCCGTTAATTGTTGTACCTCATGAATTGACCTAGGAGGGTGCATTTGCAGGATAGCCTCTACTTTCTTAGGATTAACAGAAATACCATCTTCAGAAACCATATAACCTAAAAATTTACTCGATGTTGCCCCAAAAATACATTTCTTAGGATTTAATCTTAACTTGTATTAGACTAAGGTTTCGAGTGTCTCACGCAAATCAAGTAGATAATTAGATTCATCCCTACTTTTAACAAGTAAATCATCAACATATGCTTCCATGTTCCGACCTAATTGATTTTTAAAGATCTTATTTACTAGGCGTTGAAAAGTAGCTCCAGCATTTTTCAAACCGAAAGGCATAGTAATAAAGCAATAAGTACCTTTATCCGTGATAAATGATGTTTTATCCTCGTCTTCTTTAGCCATGAAGATTTGGTGATAGCCCTTGTAGGCGTCCAAGAAGTTGAGAAAACGAAATCCAGCTATGGCATCGACCAGCACATCAATTAAGGGCAAGGGGAACCAATCTTTGGGGCAGGCCTTGTTCAGGTTGGTGAAGTCGATGCACATACGCCATGAGCCGTCTGGATTGGGAACTAATACATGATTAGCTAGCCACTCAGGATAATCCACTTCTCGAATGATACGTACCTCTAGCAAAGCGTTGACTTCAATTTCTATGTATTTGTTGCGTTCTCCTCCGAAGTTACGCTTTCGTTGGCGAACCGGCCTATGACTAGCATCAATGAATAGCCTGTGTTCAATGATGTTTCGAGAAATGCCAGACATGTCTTTTGGCCCCCAAGCAAAGACTTCCACAAACTCACGCAAAAGGTTAAGTAAATCATGTTGTAACTGAGGAGGTAAATCGGCTCTTATCTTAATTACCTTGTTCAGGTCGACAGCTAGAGGGACAGCCTTAACTTCAGTCCCAGCCTCAATGGATCGGTCCGAGCTACCTGCTAGGTCGGTGATGTTAATGGGGTGAACGATATTATCTTGAAGGGTAGCTGGTGAAACCCGGGACGCGAGGGTCGGGGCGATTGTTGAAGCACCTTGCGATTTTCTATCCAGGGGCGCCTGTTCTTTTAAAGAAGCTGTGTAACATTGCTTGGCCTGTATGACATCACAACGAAGAGAAGCCACACCACCTAGGGTGGGGAATTTTAAAAGCATATGCATGGTAGAAGCAATGGCCTGAAACTGATTTAGTCCAGGCCGACCTAGATATACATTATAAGGTGAGGGCTCATCAATGACTACGAAATCTATGGTTTCCGTTCGTTTTAGCTGGCCAGCTATCAAGGTGCTGGTATGCTTAACTGCCCCACGGGAATAACATGGTGGTTGCCGAAGCCAACCAAAGGTGTACGTACTGAATTTAAACGTACCTTATGCAACTGACATCCTGCTAATGCCTTGGTAGTAATTATATTACTAGAGCTACCAGTGTCTAATAATGTTCTACGTACTTGATAATTAGAAATGTAACAATCGATCACTAGTGGATCATCACAATCATAAAGCAAGAAAAGATCATTGTCGTCAAAAGTAATAACTGGTGTCATGGTGTTTGCTTTACGCTTACCTAGAACGTTTTTCCTTTATCGATATACCTGTTTTCTCTGACTATTAGAATCGCCTTGGGTCGGTCCTCCAGCTATGGTATTCATGACCCCAGCTATAGTTATGTCGGCACCAGCCCCAGCGTTTGGGGCCCGGGGATCGGGTTGGGAACACTCTCGGGCAAAATGACCGGGCTCCCAGCATCGGTAACATCCTGTAGGTCGTTCCCGACCTGATGGAACTACTGGTTTGGGCAGAGGAGCCACTTGCGTATATTGAGGTAATCTTCCAGCTTGGATAAGCTTTGCTATCTCTGCAGTTAAATCTCTACAATCATTAGTATTGTAGCCGATATGCTTATGGTAGTTATAATACCTGCTAGGATTGAGCAGATCTGTGGGGCCTGTCATGGGACGGGCTGGAGGTAGCAACCCTTGATGCTGTATGGCTGTATATATGTTGGCCCGAGGCACGGAAAATGGATCGATTACCTGCAAGGCATTAACACTGACCCCAACCTTCGGGCCAGTGTTGTTTGTATTTACAAAGTTCTGATTCTTACCTCCTCCCGTGGTAGGGGTTGGAGAAGAAGCTTTTCTCTTGCTGTAATTGTCAGAAAAACCCCTCTCTCGTTCCTGTTTAAGTACTGCAGCATCCTCAATAATAGCAAAATTAACAACAGTAACCATCATTTCGAAGTAAGAATGTGGGGGTCGGATGGCTAGTTCAGTAGCTAATGGTCCCGACCTTAATCCATTAATAAATGACCCCATCATGATCCTGTCATCTTTTTATGGCATTGCCTAGATTCTACATTAAACCGATCTATGTAGGCCTGTAACCCCTCTCCCACCCTCTGAGTTATGTTCATTAAATGTGAAATAGGTTTAGATAATACCTTGTTGCCCATGAAATTAGCTAGAAACAAGTCACCAAATTGATCTAATGAATGAATAGAGTTTCGAGGTAGGATACAATACCAATTGATAGCCTGACCTTTTAGAGTAAGATGAAAGGTCATGCAGCAGTTAGCATCTGATAAATTTGTGGCATCCATAACACTCATGCATTGCATCCAGTGAGCCGTCGGGTCAGCAGTTCCATCGTATTTGTCAACCTTACCTAAACCTTTGTAGCCCGGTGGAAATGGAGCTGTTTGAATTTTCCAACCAAATGGATGAGATACGCGAGAAGTGGGCCCGGCTCGTCCCAACTGAGCATATCCAGATCCAGGGAGGGTTGCTTGACCGGGCTGGGCGTATCCTGTTTGACCTAAGGGGTATCCTCCTATTCCGGGATAAGCAGGTAGTGATCCTCCAGTTGCGAAGTTCCCCGCGCTGGGCCCGGTATAATAGCTCGGGTTAAGTAAGGGAGAGTACCCAGTGAGGGGTTGCATGGCTCGGCTTGTGCCTATGCTGTAATGTTGAAATTGAGCTAAGCTTAACGGTGCTATGTGTCCGGGATATCCTAATTGGTTAACCTCGGGACCAAGGTGGCTAAACTGGCTCAATTGTTGATCTAGGCCGGGCTGACCTATTTGACTCGGTCGCGGACCTAGACCAGGCTGACCTAACTAACTCACTTGCTATCCTAACGTAGAAAAAGGCAAACCTAACATGAAAGGGTAAGTATTGAGCTGAGCGGTAGGAACCATGAAAGGAGCTGGAAAGGTAAGGGTGACCTGGGTATAGGCTAAGGTGGTGTAAACAGGAGGAGCAGTAGAAAGGGTAGGGAGACTAGCTACGTTGTTAGACCCTGAAAAAGGATGAGCCCCCTCAGAGTAAGGAGGACATCCCGAAACAGCGATAGACTGGGGGGGGGGGAGACTGGAAATCAAAACAACGGAAGGATCGGCCATGGGGTTGAACAGAGCTCCTGGTGGTGGAGGAATAGTAGAAATAGCCTGTAAACCAAGAGGACTCTCCACGCTAACTACATCTGAGACAGTGGTTATAATGTTTGAGACGGGGAGTCCCAAACCAGGAGTAGAGGTGGTGGGAGGGCCAGGATTGATGAGATGAAACAACTGTGGGAACAAACGATAAAAATTTTTCTCTTTCAACTTGTTCTTGCTGAGGGGTGAGAGGCTCCGTGGTGTGATATATGACAGCGGCGGTGGTAATAGGTGGAACATTGGTGGTGGTAGGAACTACTGTGGAGGTCGAACGATCACAGCCGTAACGGTGGAATCGGCGGCGGTGCTGGAAGAAGAAGCACCCACTCCTGAACAATCTTGAATTTGCGTCATGGTTTCAACAAATTTCTTTAAATATGGAGAAAATTTGATGAAATAATTTGATCAAACGTTCCCCACAGACGGCGCCAGTTGATGCGACGCTAATTATCCCTCTATGGATGCTTCTTGCGGCCCAATAAGTATTCTGGTGCAGCAAGGTTCACCCGGCTATCTGCTGACCCCAGAGAAGGGAAGAAGCGCTGGAAACCGGGCTAGATGGCTCGGATTCACTCGAATAAAGGGGAAAATGGAGGCTATGGATGATTCTGATGACCAAAGTAAAAACACAAGAAGGATACGGGCTTTCCCCCCATTGTAACTCTGACGATCAAGTTAGTATAATTGAAGAAGATGAACAGTATGCACTAAGAGCTCAAAACGTAAATAGTTGCGTACCTCACTAAGTCTCAGGACTTAGTATTTATATCAAGACTCGGTCATGCCCGTTGAACCTTCATGATTTGCACTTTCACCTGCTCCCCTCTATTTGCCGTGACGTACACGCCTTATGTCATCATGACTTGATTTCATGACCTATTATCTCTCGAAGATCTAGGAAATCCCTGCATATATTCAAAATATATACCTAATCCTTTAATGATTTCTACCTACTGTGTCAAAATAACATCTTGGTCCGACTTAACTTCTATGGCTCGGTAGCGATGACCATTGGGAGGAATATAGGAAAACTTAGTGAGACCGACCTAAGGGTTGAACCGATCTAAGCTTATGTCTTTGGCTCAGCTTTATGGCACTTTCCGACCTAAACTTGGTTTTACTTCTTTCAGATATCTTTATCTTTTAACTGTTAATCCTTTCTTTTGTTCATTGGGTCTGGCCCAATGAAGGCCTATTTTTATGCACACCATATGTAAATGTATAATTGAGTGTAATAGAATATTCAAAACCGTTTTAAACACCAAATTTTAGGAGTAATTGCATTTCTAGTCCATAATGTTTACCTAAGTGTCAAATATAGTTCATGCTCTACTATCAAATGTAGTCCAAAATATATTTATTATTTTCAATTTTAGTCAAAAATAAAAAATAAAAAGTTGACCCAAACTAACGGTCTCCTCATTACTGCGTTAGTCAAAGCGGGGTATTAACGACCCTAAACCATCTTTGGTGCTCCATTTTCACTCGATTTGAATGGTCTTGCATAATTGAAGACTTTATCATCGATTCAAATGATTTGAAAGAAAGGAGGAAGATGGTTTAGGGTCAGTCAAAATTGCTTTGACTAACGCCAGAATGAGGAGAGCGTTTACTTTGTGTCAACTTTTTGTTTTGTAGACTGAAATTGAAAAAAGAAAAATATAAATTGTGAATTACATTTGATAGCTATTAAAGAATATAGACTATATTTAATACATAGATAAAAATTATGGACTAAAAATGCAATTTTTCCCCAAATTTTACTTGGAAAATACTCCAATTACAGTCAAGTCTAGTCTAGTGTAATGACTCTAGCAGGCTTATCAGCTTAGTGCTTCCTAATCTTTTAAACTTTTTTCGAATGTGATATATTATAATTGAATGACCCGCTACTAGTTCTAATTCGAATGCGACCTTTAATTAACGGTAAACATATAGAATTACTATTTCTTCAAAAGACAAATTCGTGTAAAGAAAATATAAATTTTTTTGTTCTTAATGTCTTCGTGATACTTTTTCTCATTTATATTTTAAAATAATATTTTCTATCATTGATATTTATAATTTGTGACACTTTTAATTATTTTACCTACAATAACATATTCAACAAGCAATTTTAAAAATTTTAAATAATTTCGTAAGGAAAAAGACGCTTTTTGTCCCTAGCGTTTGATCCCATAACACTTTTAGTCCTTTGTATTTCAAAATTGACATTTTTGCCATTAATGTGTGCAACTTGTAACACATTTGTTCCTTTTACTTGCAATAAGAGATTCAATTGGTAATTTGGAGTAGTTTTGAAAAATTCTGAAACTTAGATATGAATAAAATTCAACATCTCCCATTGGGGTTTCATTTATTGGAATGAGATTTATAGATATTTTGTACAAAAATACTCCTATATCTTTATTTCATTATTCTAGCTAAAATATGATAAATGAAAGAACCCAGCTTTTTGGGTCCCGGGAATTAACTGGGAAGGCCGGTGCAAACCCCATTTTTTTGTTTTTTTTTTTTAGTGTTTTTTTCTATTTTAAAATTTTTTGCAGCCCTTTTCCCTTTTATATGGGAACTTATTTCTTTCCACAATCGATATGGGATGTGAAAAATCTGAAACAAATGTAAAAATTAATTGTACCCTCGAACCTGAGTCTTCAAGAAAAGAAAAAAAAGAATCTCATGTTAGAGAGGTTAACCATCAGGCTAAGCATGCTCTTATAATAAATTAGACATTAGATAATTTATATTATTATTGTCCCTTTTAAAATTATCTTTTTAATATTATAAAAATTAATTATATATTAATTATGAGAAATATAATATTTTAAATATTTTTAAGACGTCACCAATTCGATTCCCAGTTCGACCCCTGAATCCCAATTAAACTCCGACCCCCAAGCTTATCTATTTAGCGTCCGATCTGATTTGTTAAATATTGCTTTTATCCCACATTCTCTCTCTCCCCCTTCTCTTTCATCGCATCTTCTCTTCCGCTACTCTCTCATTCTTTATCTTTTATCACGCTTTCTCTCTCTTCTCTTCTGTCTTTCTTGCTTCCTCTTCACTTCCCTTGCATTCCAATAAGTATAACACATATTTATTCTATGCGCAAAACAAAAAATTAAGTTAATTCCAATTGATAATATAGAATCATCCAAACACTATTTTGATAGTGATACGTAATGTTTGTACTATTTCATATTCCATTTTACTAATACCTCCTATTTGGGATACTATTGCATATTCGTCTTTGGAGAATGGGTTGGGCTTCTGGAATCTTGAGGTAATGCAAGTTGCTCTGGAAAGTGTCAAATATAATTGGGGTTTCGGGTAGATTTATCTCTGATTGGGGATGGATAATGGAAGTGCAGAGTTTTTTCGAGTCGAACACGAGGCAGCTGGTTGGCAGGGAAGACCTGAAGTTTTTGAGGATGGATTGGACTGGCCTAAGGCCCCTATTTGACTTCGCTATAGGCGACATCAGCACTCCAAATACCACTATTGCAGGCTCTTTTGGCGAGGACTGTCAGCTAGTGCTTGCGGCTGGCCAGAATTTGCCGGATTGGGTAATCGGAAAAATTGATGAGTTGCGGATTGACATTGGAGATAGTGCATATTTGGTTATTTGGACTCTAGAGACATCATGCTAGTTTGCAATCAGTTCAGCCTATGATTTGCTTCGGCCCAAACGTCATAAGAATCTAGACTTGAAGCTGGTCTGACTCTCGGATTTCCCCCTTAAAATTTCCTTTTTTATATGGCGGCTCTTGAATGGTTTGCTTCCTTTTCCTGAAGTCCTGCGTCGCTTTCGTTTTTAGCTAGTCTCCAAATGTCCTGCGTGTTATTCGGATGACACACTGGATCGTTGGTTTTTCCATTGCCATCTTGCTGCTACACTTTGGAGGAAGGTTTTGCTTCTCTTGGCATTACATACTCATCCGCCCTTTCACTTCTGGAATTTTTGCAATTCATTTGGGTGGATTATGCAGAAGGAGCTCAGGGGCAGGCAGTTCAAAGGCTAGTTTTGGCCGCCCTCTGGTGGAAGGAAAGGAATAAATACCTCTTTGAAGGAGTACTCCCGATTGCAAGGGGGTGGTGGCAGAAGTGCGGGAGTTGTTTATTGGCTTCGCATAGGTGCAAGGGTATACGCGATGCAATGTGGACGATGGCACACTTGTGTCTTTGAGGCTGGTCAGCCAGCTACAGACTCGGCGGCGCCGCTCGCCGGTTTTGGTCCAATGGCATTTGCTGCGCCGGCCGGAGGTAAATATCAATCTTGATGGGTCGTCGATTGGGAATCCGGGCTATTCAAGATGTGGGATAATTGTCCTCTATGCAGCGGGGCAGGTCCTCTATGCAACGGGGCTGTTTATGGGTGTGCAAACAAATTCATATGCGGAGTTCATGGCGTTGGTGGTTGGTTTTTGGTTTTGTGGGCAGCTCGCTTTGACACAGGTTTTCTTGAAACAGATTAGATTTATCTCGTGGTGGTGGTAACATGGCTTGCAAGGTCCAATGGCAACTTCGCTATCTCTATAGGTACATACAGCGGTACATGGTAAGGGGCTTTTGGATACAACATAATTATCTCGAGGGGAATGCGGCTGCAGATAGTTTGGTGTGTTTGGCTTCTTCGTCTCAAGGAGATGTCATTTTTCTCCATGGTCACTTTCCCGTTGGGCTTTCGAGAGCTTTGATTTCATATCATTTGCAAGTCCCATTTAGATGGCTTTAGGTGGTAGTTAACTGGAGCTGTTGATGTATTAATTTGCGTTTTGTTTCATTTGCATTCTTGCATATTATATTTTGCTGAGGTAATGTTCATTATGTCCCCCTCAGAATTTGGCATTTTGCCACTACGTTAATAAATGATCTCCATACCCCCTAGTCACTTAATCACTTGTTCCTAAAAATAAAAATAAAAAAAATACCATCATACCTCCTACTACAATTCCTATGGCTTATCCAAACGCACCCCAAGTTCTAATACTGAAGCTGGGAAGGACTGCAAGTTTTATTTTGTCTAGCACTACCACAAAATGGGTCTTTAATACCAGTACCTAAAATCGGTTAGACGAAAACACGGTATAAGCTAAAAAAAACACGGATAATTGAAACCAGTTTTAGAAAACCAGTGTTAAAGACAACAAGGTACATTGGATTTTTGAATATCCATTTTAACAGTACTCTTTAACATAGGGTTTTACTATAACCGATATCAAAGAGTATCGATAAACGCGTGCAAGAATTTGAAAGATCAGAGCTTAGCTTATAATTTTAGAGCCACACCTCATTCTCCATATGCCCCTAAATTTTGACTGTGCAATCTAAATAGAACGTTTTGGTTCAAACCCAAATTTTTTTTGTCATTATCGTCTCTGCTGAAATCGATTGTGGCATGATACAAGCCACATTCATTAGCCACATATAGGTAAAAAAAACTCAGTCATTTAAGTTTTGTTTTATTGCTTAAACCCTGGGAATATATTTTGCAAGAATTTAAATTTATTGTTGCTAACAGACATGCCCAGCTGGTTTCAGTTCCTTAGAAAGTGGAACCAGAACCGAAACCTTGGAGGAAATGTCTCAAAACCGCCGGTTCCGGTTCTGAGACGGTTCCGATTCCGCTTCCGTTCAAATTGAAGTAATTTTAATTCAATAACTAGTTTATATTTATATATAATTTAATTTAATATTTACTTATATTAATAATATATGTAATGTAAATTATACCACTAGTTTATATATTATTATAATATATGTAGTATAATAATTCTAAGAAAGATTTAACAAAAGAGGAAGTAGTTGGAGTGGTTATTTAACTTTCCTTAAACTCAATGAAAAACTGAGGGCATGGGTTTGAAACTTTTTTTCAATACGTAAGTGCTATATAATTTTTAGTACTTTAAGTAAAGAACCGTCGGTTTCCGGTTCCGGCCAGTTCTAGAACCTGCGGTTCCCGGTTCTTTCAAAAGTGGACTGGAACCTCCTCAGACGGGTCCGAAAGATGAAGATGTGTGGTGAGATGATAAGGATAAAAGGGTCCAAGAAAATAATTTTTTCATTCCAAATGCTCAAACCCACCAAATTCATTTGGAATGGGGATTCCCAAAAAGTCATATATGAAAGTACTGTAGAGGAAGTCATAAATATGTACCAAGCATATTACATTGGAATGAAAGTCATATATTCAAACCCATTCCCCTCAACCAAGCAGACCGGCCCTGAGATTTGGATCATCAATCATGATTCCAAAGGGACTTATTAACATTTGAATTTTGTAATTTACTTAGGCACGATTCACAAAGAAGAGAAAGAACCATCAGATTGCATCCCACCATAAATTTATTAGAAAACATTAACTCTTGATTGAGAGATCCATTTGGAGGATTAGCGATGAGTTAGATTCCTCTTTTTGGGTTTTAGAAAAGAAAAGAAAAACAGTGAGGAACTATCATAATAGCATGTTCTGAAACCGTGGTCATGCCTAAATGGACTATATGGGAACTAAAAACATAAGTTCGGGACTAAAAAGAAATATTTTTGAGTACAGAGATGAAAGTACAACATGAGACAAAGTTTGAGGACTATATAGAAATAATTTCAATTTCAAAGACGACAGTGCAGCATAAAGCCAAGTTTGGGAACGAACGGAGTTAACAAGTACTCCCTCTATCGTGTTTAGAGTGGTACCTCTAATCTATACCAATGGAACAAAACGAGTAATAGACAAACAGCTAAAAGTTTGAGGTGAAAAATATGCACAATAGAACAAACCATCCAGGGATCCAGACCAGTCTAACCTGCTAAAACTCTCTTATTAGCAGTCTTTGGTAACTGCACTGAAAAATCTAAAACATCAAATATTGAACTTCATAAAAATCCAAATTCTAAGGTTCAATTCCTCCCAAAGCTGAAGACTGAAATGTAGATACATTCAAATAGAACAATCTCTCATAACATCAAATTGTAGCTAAACTTGATAACATTTACAATATAGGCAAAAGTAAACCTGTAAAATCTCCCATATTAAGAGCCAAATTGACAAACTATAACCATCCCATTGAGTGGGCCTGAAATGGTATTGAGCAACCATTATAGGTAGGAGTGTTTCTCCTAGATCAAAAGAAGCAGTGGATGTGGTGAAAGGAGCAAGTACATTTAGAAAATATGTCCTTCAAATAAATGTGAACCTTTCAGTTTTTGAAAGGCAGTTTATGCTTCGTCAGGCACTTGCACTGAGGTCAATCTCATAAATTCATTCGTCTCCAAATTTGAGAAACAATAGGCTTCAAGATTCAAGAACTCCTGTAAGAAACGCCTAACTTTAAGCTGCCAAGCAAAAATTTTGGCAAGAAAATCAAAAGAAATTCTCAATCTAATGACACAAAATTTCATTAACATTCTAAATCCTTTTATGCCCTCTTTTTCCTATTCAATGCAGGTCTCTTGCCAATTGCTGCTGATTTTCCAGGACCAGAAAGCAGGCCACGCAAGATGGCTAGGACAGCAATACCCAAAAATGGGGCGTAACACTTTAGCAGCGAATCAGATGCTCTCTTGGACAAGGTTAGTTCGGATAGTATCACAACCTGTAATCAATTACAAACATGAGAAAACCAGGTCAAGTGATTTCCTACACCTTCAATTGCCTCAAGTAATGCTCTGTGTTAGGGCATTTGTAAAAATTGTTTATTTCTCTTAATAAAAAAAGCCTTGTATCAAGCCACTCAAATAGTAGCTTGTGATGCAGAAGAATCCTACCACACAGTAATGCTTATACATAATACTCCCTCCGTCCTGTTTAAAGAGTCCATTTTCTGACACAGTACCACAAAGTGGACTCTTTAAACGGAACAGAGGGAGTATACAATGAAATTGCCAAAGAAACGTGAAAAGGTGATTTGATTAAGTGATGCCTGAAGTAACCGTCCTTGACTTGAAGATAGTATAGGTCCAGGTTATTTTCATCCAACTTCCCCTCTTTGCAAAGCCGCACCACCAACCCCCCCCCCCCCCCCCCCCCCCCCCAAAAAAAAAGAAAGGAAGTATAGCAGAGGACAAAGACAAGAACAAGAATAAAACCTCTTCTGCCACAGGGCAGAGAAGGACAAGTGGAAAAGCCAATACCAGCAAAGGAAAGCATGCATTGCCTACTGTGAAAATCTCTTAAACATTTCCAGAAATCACTTGGTTATGACATTAAATTTCAACAAATCAATAAATAAAATGAGAGAATATAGTTGCTAAGCTATATTTAAGAGAAAAACCAGAACAAATGCAAAAGAAACAGTATCAACCCAAAACCATGAATGGAATCACAAATGATGCAAAGGTCAATTATTTTCTTAGGCCACAAAAGACTCTGAAAACAGTGGTCCTAATGTAGTGGGAACCACTTCGCTAGACCAGATAAAAATGCTGGATAATAATCTTGCTCAATCTAGGTTAGAATCTTCATTTTTTGTCCTAATAGATTACCAAGAAGACAATGCCAAGAACAATTACCAAAAAAATCTACTCCAGTAACAATGGAACCAACGGTAAAATTCAAAGGCACCAACTTCCAACTTTTAAAAAAATCTTGAGGCAGACATTGGGTGTTAACTTCACACATCAAATCAGGAGATTTCAGCCAATGAAACAGTGTCTCTAATCAGGAGATTTTGCATCGACTCTTTGATTTCAGAAACAAATGATATTCAAGATTCAATCAAGACAGTGTCTCTAATCGGTAATTGAAAAAAATAAGGTAATCCCATTATTTATTTCAACAGTACTCAACACATCCATGATGCAAAAGATGATTAAAGAAAATCGAAAATCCAACAACATAAAAGATGCCCAAAACTTACCATGCTAGTCAAAACGGAAGATCCATACATTAAACAGGTTGTGTTGTACCAAGATTTTGAGCCTGCAAGACCAAAAAGACAAAGCAAAGCGAGAGGCCACTGGAAGAGGAGCTCAAGCCAAACAAGCCCAACAAAGAAGTGGGGTTTCTCAGCAACTAAATAATCACTAACTTCATTGGTATACCAGTTCTTCAAATCAACCAAAACGGTGGGATACAAATGCAGAGGTAAAATGGTTTGCCCATCAATAAGAGGAGCTGCTATGGCGATTGTAAGGAAGGAGAGAAAGAGAACGGCATCGGTGAGCGTGGTAAGAACTGCCATTTTTGAAAGGTTCTCGCTTGCTTGATTGATTTTGTTGAAATGACCAGTCTTTGAGGTGGCGAAGGGAGATTTGGTTGCGGTTCTTTCAACGTGGAAAGGGGATCTGAGAAAAATTCACACGGGTTAGAAACTTAGTTAAGAGTAAGGGCGAATTACATTTTCATCCCCCGAGGTTTGGTCATATTATAAATAAATTTTTGTAGTTTTAAAAATTACAAATACATCCCTTAATTATTCGTTTTTTTTGGGTTTTGTGTTTATTTTTTCACTAATGGTAAGGGTGATATCGAGTTGAGCCGTACTGAGATTTAGAGCGTTCAAACTGTGATCGTTATTATATAATCGAGTCTAAATTTCTGCTCGTGTTTATTTATTTATTGAATAAATAAGCACAAACTAAATTTTTACTAGGCTGATCCTGAACTTTAATGAATAAAGTTTGTGCACGTACTCAGCTATAACTAGCCGAAATCAGTTTTGTAATTATGATCAAACCAAAAGAAATTACTCCTTCTGTCCCACTCAAAGAGTTCACTTTGAAATGTTTACAACTGATTTTGGGGTGTGAAGTACAACACCTAAAATAAGTAATTTACCCCTATATTTTTTACTTATATCTTTATTTTAGAAGTAAGGGTTAATTGTGAACCACACATTGTAATATTAGTAAGGGTATGTAATGTAAATAAATTCAAAGTTGACTCTTTAAATGTGACAAAATTTTTTTTTGAAAGTGAACTTTTTGAGTGGGACATAGAGAGTATTTATAATTTTCAAAACTATAAAAACTTATTTATAATTTAATCAAACATCGGGGAGATAAATGTAATTCACTCTAAGAATAATGCTTCTATCCTATGAACATTGAGATGAACCCTTGGAATTTTATTTCCAGTTTTGGTCCCTACATGTTACATATTGATTATTAATTTTTTTTTTCATCTCTTAACTTTTCAACCCACTTTTTCCGTCCAAACATTTGTATCATGAACATTTTCATCCACTTGGCGTATAAAATAACAGAATAGCATCAAGTGATAATTACATGCTTATGAAATTAAAGGGTAAACATGTCCAAATAATTTTCCAACACCAATTTTGGCTCCTTAAACATTAATATATTTTTTTTCTGAAAATGATTTTTTTGGTCAACTTTTATTATAGCCATTTGGTTCCTTTAGCCATTAGTCGTTACGAAATTCATATTAAGTAATATCGTGTGCCGCTCACAAAATCGTGTAATCAAATGGCAACTCTGATAGATTAAATTTTAATGCATTATTGATTGTTTGAATTATAATATACCACTATTTGTATTGAGTTTGATGGCTTGAATACTAGTATTGACAAAATAAATGAAGAATTTTAGCATATGCGCCTAGAAAAATAAATAGTCGAAATTTTCCTAAAGAACAAACATATAGTCACTCCGTTCCATTAGAAAAATTCACTTTGTATTACTGAAAACAGTATTATAAAGTAGATTTTTTTAATGGAATAGAGGGAGTGGATAAATTACGAAAGGGAACAACAATAGAAACAAAGTAAGAAAGCAATAATATCATTGATCGAGGAGTGCTACACTTACCCCTCAGGGTCGGCGACCCTCATTTATGTGGCTTTCATTTCATATGCCTAATTAGTCATTATAATTATACATAATGTAAAATTAATTTATATTGTGTCAATTCATTAAATACAAATATTTTCTTTCCTCCTCTATATTCTCATCTTCCTATCTGCTCTCTTCATCCATAATTGCTGGCTAAATCTCTTCATCTTCTTATCTAGTATTGTACGTACAGGGTATTAATGAAACTTTTTTTTTTATTTTATTTTGGTCTTTAATTCATCTCATATATAACTTACTCATAATCTCATATTTATCAAATATATATGTATAGATATATGTATAGTGATTTCATGGTTTTAAATACTATTATCATCATTCTTATGTGTATATATAAATATAAATATTTGTCATTTACATATATAGTGTTACCGTGTATGCATATATACACACACATATATATATATATATGCATAATTTTATGTCATATATATATATATATATAATTTAGTCTAACTTAATTCTACTAACATTATTTTTTATAAGTGTAGACATAATTTTTCTACCTGAAAAAGAATTGAGTGAAGTGGTAAAAGTGAGAATTTGCGACATGAATGTCATGAGTTCAAAATTTGTAATTTACAATTAAAAAAAAAAAAATCTTTCTCTGTGTATAAAAATATAAATTTAGTATTTATAATAATTGTAAATATGTATACACATATCTATCCTATATAATAGAAACTAACATAGGCTTGATTTGAGAGTGTCACGTGGCTGCCACATAAGATTAGTATTTAATATCTACCGTATATTATGTGCCACATGGATGCTATGTTGGCAACATATATAATTATATACCTTATAACCTCATAATTTAAGATGACTTATCATCTTGTCCACTAGAGGAGGGGTTCATAATTTATGTGTTCAAACTATTAATTTTCTCAATTTTTGTTTCACTTTATTATTATTATCCAATTTAACTTATAATTAAATAAGAGGGTAAACGAAGAGCCACCTAATAATGATGGAAAATTATGGAAAATGTGGTAGCCATTGGCCAATGCCATTCATGATTTCAACACTTTGCTATGTGCTCTACAAATACTTGTACTTTTTTAACTTCTTCTTGCATTGTTCATCGCACCCCATAAAATATTTGTTAATATTATTCTATCACATAATAGTTTTAAATTTTGACCCAAAAAATGACAACCTACAACTATCCATATACTTTAACGGGTGATTTTGTATTAGAAACGCCTACGTACAACTGTACATATCTTATTTCTTAAAATTAATTATTTTACTCATCTCTTCTTGTGTGTGTTAAAAAAATATATAAGCTTATATGATGGAATAATATTCTAACTCCTATACTTCTCTTGAATCTAACTAATGCAGACACGTACATTATATGTATTTATAACATGTGTCATATACAGAACATAAGTATAATTAACCAATTAAATTCTAAGCTATTACATATTCTTTTAAAACTTAAGTCGAAGAAAAATTATAATCTAATAATACTATTGGAAAAATGCTGGGCATACAACTTCTAGTTACACATATATAACAACTTCTAGTTACACATATATAATAACTTCTCGTTGCACATATATAAACACATACACACACAAAAAATACAAATATGTGTTGAAGTATTATTCAATTATGTATATATTTTGCATATATTATGAAAGAGTCTCTCATTTGACATGTACAGTATGATATGAGACCCCACTATATGCATATGATACACAAACCTTCCTCTTCTTTCTTTTTTTTTTCTTCAAAGAAACATGAAATATTTTTTTAAACGTGTTTTTCTTCCCATACAATCAATGCTTTTTTAAACATCCAACACTTTAATCCTGTAATCGATAAAATTTTACTACTTTTTAAGAAGCAAGCAATATATCAACTTAAACTCGATACATCAGAGATTATACGTGATACGCCATAAATTAGAGGTTATAGACGACACTTTTTTTTATCTAAGAAACATGCAATACTTTTACATGCGATACACAATACTTTATATATATATATATATATATATATATATATATGTGTGTGTGTGTGTGTGATAATTTGAGGCTAAATTTCATAATTTTTATTAAGGAACAAGTATCACATATTTAAAAATAATAATAAAAGAAGAGCGTGTACAACAAAAACTTACATCGGATGAAAGTTTTGCGATATATTAATATAAAAGAGTTAATTGTAAATTTTAAAATTATAAACTGGCACATAAACTTTTAATTTTAATAATTTACCCCTTAAATCATGAATTGTGTGACATAATATTTCAAAATGTAGATAAATATTCATTTATACTACAACAAATTTGCCACATATTATAATATTGTTGAAATTAAAACAGAAGAAGAATGCATTAGAAAATAAAAGAAAGAAGGGGAAAAAAGTCGGATACTTTGTACTCAAAGAAGCAAAAATGAAAATTTGCGACAATATCAAATTATCAAGGATCAAATGGGAGGTTTGCAGTGATTTTGGAATGATAGTACAAAACGTAAGTTAGAGAGAGAGGAGAGAGAGAGGGGCAAGAGATATCTAAAGAATAAGAGATTATTTAAAGTGAGAAAAAGTCATAAAGATATTAAAAGTAAGAAGAAGTTGTAAAGGTATCTAAAATTCTAATGTGACTTTCTAGGTCATTCTACATAATAGGGATATAGTAACTTGTGATTTTTCCTTGGATTTATACTAGATTATTTGAATTTTGCTTTGAAACTTGTGTGTGCATCCATTCCACTGCACCAAATTAAATACCATATAATCTAAGGATGATAGTGGGTGTCCTTGTTGGATTTTATCTGATGTGACGTTTGATATGTACATTCACATACGAAAGAGTCACTTATCCTGAGAGTAAGTGAAGATTTTTCCTCATTGATCATATTCACGGTTTAGGTTTGTTGGTTCAAGGTTCAGAATTCAGAGTTTAAGGCCCTGTTTGGTATGTCTTTTAAAAGGCTATTTTGGAAGGTAAAAGGTGTGCCTCACGTTGAAAATGTGTTTGGAATGTGTTTTGAGTTTTGCCATCTTAAAACACATTTTGAGAGCATGTTTGGTACAAAAACATATTTTAACTTCTTCTTTCCGATTTTTTCCCCATAATATTAACTTTGGGGCATAAAATTACCAAAACAAAAAAAAAAAAAAAAAGAAATTCCCAAACTATAGAAAACGAAGTTGGGGGATTCGTTTTCATTTTGAAAACGAATCCCCCAACTTCGTTTTCTTCAAAACTAATTAACCAAAAAAAAAAAAAAAAAATTCTTGAAGAAAACGAATGCAGTCCTTCTTTTTGTTTTTTAGTAATTGCATTAATATAAACGAAATTCCATAATTAATTTTTCTTTTTTATTAATTTCATTAAGAAACGAATCCCACTAAAATAATTTTTAAAATAAATAAAATAATTATATTTAAACGAATTTTAAAAAATTAAATAATAACGGTTCACCAACATGTTTCTAAGTTTTTATTCATTTTAAAAAATAAATATTATTAATGAAAAAAAAATTTTAGGGTTTTCGAAACGAACCCCCGTAAATCATTTTGAGTTTTATAAAAAATAAAAAAAAGGTATAAAACATAATTATATAACTAAAATTTTAATTTGTAATTCAATAAAATTTTAGAAAGAAGTAATTACGGCATTTTTTGAAATACATAAAATCTCCGTATAAATGAATTTGGGGAATTTATTTATCTTTAAAAATTTAGTCACACATTTATGTTTTAAAAACAATTAATTCCATTAAAAACAAAACTATAAATTCGTTTCTCTCAAAGAGAAATAACATTAGACCGATATTGACGTTTCTATTTTTAATTGTTTTAGTTTAAATGAGCTTGCATAGGGAATACTAGTGGGATTAGGCATGCGCGATAATATAGAAAATGGAGAGAATAAAGAAGACAAAGGTAATTGACCACCATTTCAAAAAATGCCGTAAATTACTTCCTCTAAATTTTATTAAATTACAATTTAAAATTCAGTTATATAATTTATTTTGCTTTTTTTTCAACTCAAAAACGAATTATGGGGGTTCTTTTGAATTAATGAAATTAATAAAAAAACAAAAAAAGGAAAAAATTAATTTAAAATTAATAAAAAAAAAAAAAAGAAGTTGGGAGATTTTGTTAAAAAAAAAAAAATTAATAAACCCGAATTCATGGAATTCGTTTCCAAAGAAAACGAATTCCATGAATTCGTTTTCTTCAAAAAAAAAATTTATTTTATTTTTATTTATTTTTTGTTATTCTTGAAGGAAACGAAGTTGGGAGATTCGTTTTCATTGAAAACGAATCTCCCAACTTCGTTTTTATATTTTGGGAATGAAAAAAAAAATAGTTTATTTTGGTAATTTTTGCCCCAATATAAATATTGGGGAAAAAAAACCCTCTTCTTTCCTTTCTAATTCTTTTTTTCCCATTTCAGACTACCTTCTCTCTCCCCCATTTCATCTTCTCCCTGCATTTATGCGTAGCCTACCTCTCATTTTCTCTTCTTTTCTTTTTCTTTTCTTTCTTTCTTTCTTTCTTTCTTTCTTTCTTCTCGTCCTTTTCATTCTTTCCTTACTCTCACCCGTAATGGTTGTGGCCACCTCTTTCTTTTCTTTTCTTCCTTTTCCTTACTCTCACCCGTATTGGTGGGGTGGATTTGGATATGAAAATGTGGATGGTGATAAATGAAAAATGGACAACAGTGGTGGGTGGTGGCGGTGGTGGATGAAGGTCTTGGTGGGCGGTAGGTGGATGAAGATCTCATCTTGGTGCCCGGCAGTTATGGCAGATGGCGGTGATGGTAGTTAGCTATGGTTGTGGTTACGCGAGTGATGAGTGGATTTTTTTTTTTATAATTAAAATAGAAAGTAAAGATTATTAAAAACACTGGAAATTATGGGGATACAAGGATGATAAGTTGTAATTAATTATGGAGCTATATATGGAAATTAAATTTATTAAGGAAAGGGAGTGTAAAAAATAAAAATAAAAATAAAAATCATGAACAGTAATTACTATTCACGAGTATCGGAATGAATTAATTCAGGTTTAGAAATAAATATTTAACCTAGAAGAAAAAAAAAATATCAAGTTCGTATAATCACCAATAATGTTAGTAATTTAAAAGTATATTTGACGTGATAAGTGTAAAAGAAAATAATAACTATTAAAAATTAGTAATGTTACTTCATTGCTATTATTGTTGTTTCCTTCTGCAAATATTTATGTTTTAGTGTTGTGTTTTGGGAATAATTTCAACCATTTATTTTTATTGTTCTTTTAGTACAAAAGTAATTGAAGTACATTCACATAGTAGTATATTTAACCCAAAAGATCAAATATAATATTGATATGTTACAATTCGGATTTGACGGAGTTTCCCTTATTACACAATTTTGTGAGCGGCATGTAGTAACTTAACATATTTCTAAAGAAAATAGTTAAATAATGGGTCCCAAAACTTGTTAAAATAAAAGTTAGGGACAAAAAAAAGTCATTAAAAATAATTCCACTCTTCAATTTGAGGCGTCGATTAATAATCAACTATCTCCCTCTCCCACCACACACACACACACACAAATTTAAATAGAGGAATCGATTGTATTTCGAGTAAGTCTTGAATAGGCCCCCCAAACGCTTGACGCATAAAATAAATCTTTGTTTACGTCTACGAGCTATATATCCCTTCACCATCCTCCCCTCTGCGCCTCCCTTTTCCGGTTTCCTTCCACCACTATGGACACTCTACTCACTCGGCAAGAACCCCCGCTCCACCACTCCCACTTCCCCACCGCCAACCCTACCATTACCCCCATCGCCAACCCAACCCCTCACCCTACCCCCACCCCCACCCCCAACCCTACCATTAAAACCACCCCTTCATTCGCCAGCTTCGCATTCCATCACCATTCACACCCTAATTGCGAACCCCATCATTGTGCCCTTCCTATCTACTGAGGGGCCTGCTGCTTCCACAGCTGAAACTAACCCCACAAGGTGTGCACAAAGCACCGCCACCAAACGTCGCATTCATGCGACCGCTGCCACCACTTCCGCATCTAATCTGTGTCGCAAGAGTGCCCGCCTCCCAGCCGCTGTCCGCCCCAATACGGCCACTGTTACGAGTACTTTTGAGTCCAATTGTCTGTGAGTACCGATATTCCCCTCATTTTGGGTTAGAGTTACATGAGTCGAACATCGGAATTTCATATTTTCTAATTTTGTAAAATTAATTTTCTGAAGGTTTATCAGTAAAACTAGTTCATATTTTGCAATAAATCTGATGTGAACTGAGCTGATAAGCTCAATTTCTTAATTAGTTTTAACTTGTTTTCTGTATCTCTTCGGAATTTGTTTTCATTTAGGTTTTGTTCAAATGATTTCTTCTATTTTTAAAATTTTTTTATTTATGATTTAAATTCTTTGGGTAAATTCCGTTTAGACCTAAGAGATGTTGAGAAACGGGCAGTGTCATATGAGGTTTCCAGAAATTACTACTACTCCCCTTGAATTTAATTCTTTTTTCAAATAATAAAAAAGTACTTGAAGTTTGTGTTCTCTTACTAACAAGGGTTGCTGGAAATTTTACCGAATTAGAAGGGAGGGGAGGAGAGGGGGGGACGCGGGGGGGTTGGGGTTCCATGTACCAAAATTATTTTTGTTCTTAACTTATTACTCTCTCCGTCTCATTCAAAGAGTCCACTTTAAAATGTGTATAACTTATTATGGGTTGTGCGATACAACACTTAAAATAAGTATTTTACCATATATTTTCCACTCATATCCTTACCTTAGAAGTAAGGGTTAATTGTGAACCACACATTGTTATATTAGTAAAGGTGTGTAATGTAAATAAATTCAAAGTGGACTCTTTAAATGAGACAAGATTTTTTTTTTATTTTTTAAATAGACTCTTTGAGTGAGATGGAGGAAGTATTTATTTTGAGATTATAGATTATATTTTTTGGAAGACTTATTTTAGACGTAATTACTTTTTGCCCCTTACATTTTAAGTACTTTTGATTTTATTTCTCTAATTCCAAAAAATACATTATTCCTAAGAATTTGTAATTTTGTAAAAAATTATCGGACTAGTTGTTTGATACTCATTGGTTTTCTTTGCTACGTTTCATTTTCCTCTCTAATCTTACTAAAAGAGGTGTGAAATCCCAAGATTTGAATCCATGACCTCAATGTTACAAAATCCTCCCATTATACACAGTCCCAACTCTCGCCCCAGCTAAAGTCTTTAATAATGGAGTCTTTATATATATAGTATATATATATATATATATATATTGTTCCAGACTTTTGATCTCTATGACATATTAGGATGCCCATAAACACAATAAAAACCATTCTTTTCGAACTGCTGCTTTCAAATACTTTTTGTACATCTAAAATAACTACCGGTAGTTATTTTAGATGTACAAAAAGTATTAGACACTCCTGCCTAAAAGATGCTCAAAAACCCCCACTATTTCCTGGACCAAAGCAATCTACACAGAAAAAATCATTAAATTCCCTTGGATGAAGTAGCTAGCTAGTTTTGTAGCTCATGAATCTTTTCATTTCTCTAAAGTTTCTCTTGATCAGTAGTTGTGTTTTTCCTTTTTTTACCTCTTAAGTCTGTTTTTCTGTTTTTCTTCTTTACTGATTTGATATCTTGCTCCCATTTGAAATTTTGATAATGGCATCTTCTTCTAGCAACGACGAGAGATTGGAAGAAAGAAAGAACACTGGACAAGAGCTAACAGAAATGAAAAAATCAAGCTAGCTATGATCTCTGAAACTGAGAGGGAGGAAGAAGGTGGGAAGAGAAATGCAGTTGGAGGAAGAAGCGCATCCACCATAAAACGAAGGCGATTAAACATTACAAGTTCTTTATGGTTTTCGGTGTTTTGAATGTTTGTTTGCTTTGCATCTTGACATCCTTAATAACTATATGAGTGACAGAAAAATGTTTCAGGAATAATAATTAAATATGGTATTATGTGGAAACATAAAAATCTGAGTGAAACCCACTTCACCTGACTATGTTTTCTTCATTTAGCAAACAATAAGAAAAAGAAAACTGTCAGGAGAGATTGTATTCATTCCTAGAAAATACCACAATATCATATCTAGGCATGAAGCTATCAAAATGTAAGAGCAAAAATGTCAAAATATATAAAGGTGGCTTTCATAACAGTCTAAAGTTCCTATTATGCAATCTAAACAAAAGCATCCCAAATGCACTTGTTCTAACTAAAATAACACCATAATCACCTCAAATCAGATAGTGGTATTAGGGCATCTCCAAGGGTAGCTAAAATAGCTACCCTTCGTGTCTACCGGGTGGAAGCCATTCTCCAATGATAGCTATTTTCGGTAGCTAGTTTAGCTACCGAAAAGCTCTTGAAGTCAAAAATAGTTTCAGCTTTTGCTGGAGCTATTTTTTGGATTCATTGTTTTAGCTCCCAAATTTTTTAGTTTGGGAGAGGTGTAAATGGCTTCAACCCTTGGACATTGGGATTTTGGGAGCTAGATGGTCTTAATGGAGGTAACTTATAAACAGAAAGCAAAGTGAAGACAGTCACAAAGTGACTTAAACACCTATCAATTATTTATAATTCTTTGGACTGGGAGTGATGTTGGTCTGTTGGAGGTGGGTATATTAGGTTCTGGAAGAAGAAATATGGTGGGATGCAGATTGGATTGTTCTTTTGAGTGGCTAGCTCCAGGCGTCTCGTGTTCGCCATCTCATTTTCCCACAAGTTGTGAGAAATAATCGGCCTCGGCAAGAAAAATAGGAGTTGGTTAATGACAATACTAAGTGTAAGAACATATGTAGATAAACAATATACCATATATGGTACCTGATCAAACCAATCCTCATGATCCATGTTTTCAGTATCATTTTCACCATGTTGACCGCAGTGACCATGATGACGACCAAAAGCCTGAATATGGTTACTGGGAAGATGAATGAGCTAAAGATACAGAAGAAGAACAATACGTGTGCAGCCCACGAGAAATGAGTGAAAATTTGACATCTATTATTACTATAAACTTCGAAATCAAACACATTTGGACTATACAAAGTTTACTCGTTGAAACTGGTGATGTTTCAAGCCAACTGTATTAGATCACTTCTTTTCTTTTTCTTTTTTTTTTCGTTTCTTTTTCTTTTTTTCCTTATTTTTTGCATTAATAAAATTAGTAATCAATCCCACCTTAATAAAAAAAAACTTCAAATTTATTTTTTGCCATGAAACATAGTATTACACATCAACTTTAAAGACATTGCACACAACATTTACAAATATTACACATGAATTTAGTATACACTGCACACCACCTTTACAAATGTTGCGCAATGATTTAGTAGACGTTGCCCACCTCTTTTCCAAAAGTTGCACATCTTCATAAAATATCCTCATAATTATTAACAAATTCAAGTAAACAGTCCTAAAAATATTTCTTAAAACGTAGTGTTTAATAATTATGTATTATTGATGAGTGTCTTTTAGTTGTTTTATTTTAGTGTCTCTTGGGTGCTTTTCACGGGTATATTTGTTGTTTTATGAAGCCAAGAGCAGGAGTTTAGAAGCTGAGTCAAGAAGGAAAAGAATTAGCTAAAAGGAGGGGGAAAAAAAGGGTCCGTTTGAGCAAAGGAAGGTAGCAGCAGAAAATGTGCAGCCATGGAGAAGTTCGGTGATTTCAACCGTGAATAAAGAGACTAATCAGTAAATAGGAGAGTTATCTCAAGTCTGAAAGTTTTGCTGGAAAAGAAGAGACAAAAGAATATTCTAGAATTGTTCAGGAAGGAGAAGGGAAGAGATAAGGATGAGATTTTATTATTTTGGAATTATTGAATTTTGAATAAGAGAAGATGATAAGATCAAATTTGATCTCATCAGATGGAACACACGTATGCAGCAGCTACCCTCCCTACTTTTTAGCCATTTCTACTACTATAAATAGAGGAGAATGCTGAAGGAAAAAATCATTCAGCTCTTAGGCATTTTCCTTCATACGAGAGTTTTAGTTTTCTCTCTAGTTTTTAGTGCTTTTGTTTTCTTTAGTTTTCCATTAAAGCTTTGATACACTTTTTCCTAGTTTTATTCATTTCTCCATTGATTTTATAGAAGTTTTTATAAAAGATTTCCTTTGTTTTTCGTTCTGAGTTCAAGGAGAAGTTATACAATAGTTTGTTCTTCATTTTGTGTGCTGAATTGCTCCTGTTCACGCTTCTAATTGCCCAAACAGAGGGTTGGTTCAGACCTACAATTATTAATAATTATCCCTTTTCTTTTCCTTCTTCTTTGTTGCTTTGTCCTATGGCTTTTACATTAAATATGTGTGTATTTGCCACGACTATGAGTAACTAAACCTTTTATTCCGGCATTATGTGATGAAGTATATCTATGCATGTATGAAACATAGGATTAAAATTGGTTGAAGCTCTTGTATTTCTATTTATCTTGTGCACATAAGTCTAAATGCTAGATTTAATTAAAGTCTAATCAGCCTTTGTTTAATCCGGTAAAGTCAACAGGTGACAAACCTACCGTCGGGTAGTACAAGATAAATAGGTAACATCTTCTAAAGTTAACCCGATAGAAGTGTTAGTGTTGGGCCCTCCTGGTAATTAATGCTGCTAATTAAATTAATAGGTGTCGTAGGGAACCCACGGCTTGTTAGTTTGGTTAGTTAGAGAGGTAGTCGTGTCGTAGGGAGCCCACGGCGATTACCAACACACTGAGAGGGGGGGGGGGGGGGGGTTTGGTTATGTCGTAGGGAGCCCACGGTAACCTATAACTAGCCGATACATTGTTCTTTGATTTATTTGTGGCGTTAATGATTTCATGCATAGATTGATCTGATTCATATAATGTTGGAATACTCTTTTAATTAATACTTTTATTTGTTCTTGTGAAGTTTTAGTTTTATAAGTGACAAATTTTAAAGGTCTCTCTGAGACACAAAGGTGATTGCAAATCAAACCATTTTTCTAATTGATTGGAATGAGAGTTTTAATCAGTTTTTCCTTGCGGATCGACCCTGCTTTCTATGCTATTTGTAGTAATTTTAAGTTGCACTAAAAATTATTATTTTTTACATGAAATTAGCATATCGATGATGCTGCCATTAATTTTTTGTTTTCATATGAATAGCATACGATATTTAATTATAATCCCTAAAACATTTCCTAGAGCATTTATTAGACTATCAGGAAATTAAAAGTACCACCTAGAAGCAGCATTCAAGGATGAACTGGGCCGGGATAGGTGACTGTAATACAAAATTTTATCATAAATAGGAAATAAAAAAACATAGAAAAAAATCATATTACAAGTACCGAAGCCCAAAATGGAGAATGAATATCGGAACATGCCTGAAAGGATAAATGATACATTCTTAGAGCACTTTTAAGGCTTTGTTCTCTTAGTACTATGAATAGGAAATTTTTTTGTTAGGGAAGAATTTTGTTTTGGAGGGAATTTCTTTTGGAAATTTGTGTAGGAAAGAGAAGAAAAAGTGTGTAATGGTTATATTTTTTTTGAATTTATGTGAGTGAAGATTTAGAGGAAATTTTTGAATTTGAATTGTGAATTTTGTAAAAATGATGTTGTTTATTTGTGTAATATTTTTGAGAAAAAAGTGATACTTTTCCTGATTATGTTCGGAAAAGAACAGAGCCTAAACATGTATATGTAAACATAACAAAATTACATCACATGCGAGACTAAAGTAGATATCCAAACTTTAATGATCGAGCAGAGGAAGGACAGTGTTATTGCAGGGGCAAAGGGATTGGATCGACAAGGCTTTCACAAAATAGAAAATCCACAAAGCTATGAAACAAATGTGCCCATGAAAAGCCCCAAACTAGATGGTATAACAGCATGATTTTATCAGAATTATTAGGCGATAAATGAGGATATCAAGTATCTGACGCAGTGTTGGTATGTCGAATACTATACGTAATTGATACTAGCTGGAATAAAACAAACATTGTTCCCATTCCTACGGTAAGAGTCCCAAAAAAGGGTTCAAACTTTAGGCCTATTACTCTATGTAATGTGTTATATAAGATTGTCCCAAAAGTGTTAGCAATAGGCTTAAACAATTTATAGAGGCACTGATTATAATAAAAATCAAAATGAATTTATACCTTGGGTGGAACATTTCTGATAATGTTCTAATTGCTCAAGAAATTATTGAAGCAATTAGGAGAAGCGTATTAGGACCTTTTTTGGGTCTCCTGACTTATATTAGGACCCTTCTTCTTTCCTTTATATTTCTTTCTTTTTTGCATTAATGAATTGGGTAACCAATCCCACATTAACCAAAAAACAATTAATTATTTGATATGAAACAAAGTATTACACATTAATTTTAAAGACATTGCACACCACCTTTACAAATGTTGCACATCCATTCAGATACCTTACACGCCACCTTTATAAATGTTGCACATTGATTTAGTAGACATTGCCCACCTCCTTTCTAAAAGTTGCACATCAATTTTCAATACATTTCACATCTTCATAAAATACCGACATAATCAATAAGAAATTGTTTGTTCACCTAGATAATCCCATAAACGTTTCTTAAAATGTACTGTTTAATAATGATGTATTATCAAATTTTCAGTTGCACTAAAAACTATATTTTTTACATGAAATTAGCATGTCAGTTTTAAAATTGAAGTTCATCTTTTAAGAGGTCACCGTTTAATTTAGTACACGTTGCGCATTGCGCGTCTATTAACAGCTTCAAACACTTTCGATTTGGCCGCCATTCATTTCCTTCTTTTATATGAATATTAGTGTTCCATATTAAATTATAATCCCTGAAACATTTCCTGTCAATCTTAAAGTTATTAACGATGTGTATACGTAAAGTGAAAACAAACACTCAAAACACCAGAAACCAGAAAGAACTTGTAAGAAAAGGTTAATTAGTTACCAATGTTTGATCGTCTTTTGTTTATGGTGGGAGCGCTTCTTCCTCCGGCAGCCTTTCTCTTCACATCTTCTTCCTTCATTTGTGTTTCAGATTCATCACATAGCTCCACATGCCTTGGATTTTTCCTTTCTGTTAGCTCTTGTCAAGAGTAATTTCTTTCTTCCAATTTCTGTCTCATGATAGAAGAAGAGGACATTATCAAAAATTTCAAATGGAAACAAGATATCTAATCTTTAAAAGAAGAAAACAGAAAATCAGACTGAGAGGGAAAGGAAACACAAGTGATGAAATGAAAAGAGTTGTGACCTAAGCTAGCTAGCTACTTCATCCAAGGAAAGATAATGGCATTTTGCAGTAAAATGGTTACAACTCGGGCTATTTAATGGCTTCCTTCCCCTCCAAGGAAAAGATTCAGAAAAAGAGAGCCATTAAATAGCTCAAATTGGTCTAGAACCGAAGTGCGTGAGTGAAATTCCACATCAGCGCTTCAGCCAAAAATATGAAAATAGTCTCATAATGTGATTAATCTTTTTCCTCTCTCCTCCTCTTTTTTCTCTCCAGAACCAAAGCGATCCAAGGAAAGATTTGAAAATCCACAGAAAAAAAAAAAAAAAACAACAACAAAATGGAGGAGAAGGGAGGGAAGAGAGAGGCAAGGGAAGAAAGAAAAGATAAGAAAGAAGGTGTTTGTTTTCACGCTCATTTCTCCACTACAAAGGGTAAGAAGGTAAAACAAATAGGTGAGCCACCTTGTATAGTGCTTTGGTACCGTCCCGAATCGGTCCAAAAGCTATTTTCCCTTGAAAAAATAGTTAGTCTGAAGTGGGAGGAACGAGCCTAGCTAGAAAAACTGGATCGAATTGGCAGATAACGTAAACGACTTAGGCTTTAGTAAATCAACCAGAGAAAAGGATGATTTTTTGTTAAATCAACAAAGAATTTTTATGAGAGAGGGCTTTGTGGAGCGTTTCATTTTGCAATTGAAACTGAATTCATGGATGTAGAACAAAACCACATAAAAGTTCATATTTACTTTTGTTTCACAAAATGTTAAAAAAAAAAAAAGTGTTAAAACATATATAGTAATTATTTAAAAACTGAGAAATCAAACTTAGTAAGTTCCACTTGCCAACTACTCATTCTTGCAAATATAACAGCATTGTTTTGATTTTGTTTTACTCATTAAACTTTAAAAGCATTGCACTTAAAAAGTACAATTAAAGGTCGCACACATGTTCCTAATACCCTGAGTTAGTTTGAAATTAATTTTTAAAAAGCCGATGATCTCATTGTTTCCGTGTATGGGGACTGGAGTGCTTCTGAAGAATTTGGGGGTTGGTTGGAGGGAACTTGGACTATTTGATGAAGAACTCAGAAAAAGGAATAGTTATTGCATCAATTTTCTTAAAGGGTTATTTGAATTTTTCAATAAAAACAAAGAATTTGACTTCCAAAGCCAAGTTCTTCTCTGTTATCTGTGATTTATGCTGGGAAATTGATTAGGGCAGTTGGACTGTACAGTTTGATTGATGTCTCAAATGTTTGGAGCTTAAGTTTTGTTCTCTTTGTGATCAACTTTAGAATTGTTTGTTTCTGAAATGAAATTTTTTGCAGGAAATTATGTTATGGGAAATCGTGTAGAAAAGAGATAAAAATATGTAATGATTATGTTATTTTTTGGATGTATGTAAGTAAATATTTAAATAAAATTTTAAAATTCAAAATTTAAATTTAGGGGAAAATGAAGGTGTTTGGATGTGAGCATTTTTTGAAGAAAAATAGATAATGTTCTTGGAATGGAATGGAAGTAAACATAGCCTAAGGGTCCAATGATTACCAAAGCTGCAGTTCTTATTGTGAGAAATTGATGTTTAGATTTAGTGATACACTAAAAACAGGAAAATGTGAATTAGGACCGGCAATTACTGACACGACATGATGACACGACACGAAACCAACCCAAAATAAGCAGGTTAATGTTGAGGGTTATATCAGGTTGTACCCGTTTAACCCATATAATAAACGGGTCAATATAAGGTCAAACCACAAAATTCATTTATGACCTGTGTGACCTATTTGTTATTATTTAGAAATTCCTAAGATATAATGTTAAATTTCAAAAATTGACTATTAACCATAAGTGATAAAATTGATTGCCACTCTCACAATTTCACTCGCCCTCTCACCTAGCAACGGCCGCATCACCGATTCACAATTTCACTCTTTCATTCTTCAACGTCTTCAACAAATTGCAAATCGAATACAGTCACAGTCACACTCACAGGCAAGATGGAATGAAGAAGGTTGATCGCAGTCTCGCATAAACAAGCAATCTCTGGTCGTTCAGCATTTCGGGGTCTGCCGTTTGCCGTTCAAGGTCTGTCATTCAGCACTTCAACAGTAGACAGCCATCCGTTCAGCACTTCAGCAGTAGACCGATATTCAACACTTCCGTATTTTTTTTCCAGTTTAGTTAGGGTGGGGATTTGGGAGGCCATTTTGATCGATTCTCTTAATTGAGCATAGAAACTCTAAATTTCAATTCCTATTAATCATCTTCATTACTTAATCTTAACCATATTTATAAACTTTTGAAAGTATTGTGCCTTAATGTTTGTTCTTGATACTAGTAGAGATAAAATTTATTGGTGCTAGACTTTTTATTAGTTAGGCAAAAAAGAATTTCCAAGTTATAGGTTCTTAGTTTACTAAAATATACACATAATTGGGTTGGATTTGGGCTAATATTGTGTTTAATAGGTCAGGTTAGGGTTTGTCAAAATTGACCTATATAAATTAATGGGTCGGGTTAGGGTTCATAGGTTACAACCAGCCAACCCGTCAACCTGAACCCGCCAATCCAAATCTGACACGAATTGCCAGCCTGTGAATGGAATGATATAGATGGTGTGCAATGTCTTTAACTCTATACATAATACAAACAATATTTATCCTATGCTTGGCTCTGTTCTCTTCGAGACCGAATTGAGAAATTTTTGTTTTAGGAAATAAAATTTATGTTTGAGGGAATTTTTTTAGAGATTTGTGTAGGAAAGAGAAGAAAAGTGTAATGATTATGTTATTTTTTAAATTTATGTAAGTGAAAATTCGGAGGGAAATTTTAAATTTTGAATTTAGTAGAAAATGAGGTTTTTTCTTTATGTAAAATTTGGGAAGAAAAAAGTGATGATTTTTTCTGAAATGGAGTGGAAAAGAATTGAGCCTTAATAACCCAAAATAAAATTTTAAACATGAATTAGAGTATTGTACATCAATTTTAAACACGGTGCACACAATTTCTAATTGCACATCAATTTAGTATACATTGCACGCTTCTTTTATTTATTATTTTTTTTTTTTTGAGGGTAGAAGGATGTGTATTAAACGGCGCTGGAAATCGTCCGACAATGATTGAGATAGAAACTTTGGGGCCATAGCCCACCCATACTCATGACTCATACCTAACTCTAAAGCTTCCTGAACCACAGTCTCCATCACTGCCTCAGCCTCTATCTCAGGTTCCATCTTCGGGAGGCCAATCACAAAAAAGGTTCCCAGCACTCCTACGCAAAGGGACCGGCAAACCAAAGGAATTAAAGTGCGATCCTAGTGCCCCAATAACAACCAGACTAAGCCTTGTCTCGGACATGATAAATAAAACGAAGTACTGCCATTGCGATTCTACTGCACCAACAACATGACTAAGTTTGGTTTTTGACAGGAAAATAAATAAAGCAAAGGAACGATATTGCAACCCTATGGCTTCATCGGCGGCAACAGGGCTAAGTTTTATTTTTGACAAAAAATTAAAGAGAACATGTCTGTTCCAGCGAATAAGTCATTTGCGGGGAGAGGGGAAATGCTTGTCAGGCGGGCGGGGCGGGCACATGACGTCCATGACTACCGTCAACCTCATAAACTCACCAATACAGGACTCCTCAATTGCGTGGCTAAAACCGCTAGCCACCTGCGCCGTTCTCTGTTCCGACTCCGTGAGGGAGAGGGAACTCATCAGCGCTGCCAGATCCAATTCCACCGCCATCAAGATCTGATGCAAATCAAAACTGACAGCCACTCCAAAACTGAGGGGAGAAACCTTCATTATAGACACAAGTGACAGAATCAATGGAGAAGAGGGGCGGAAAAGAGGAGAATCAAGAGATCGAACAAGACAGGAACGAACAAGACAGGTGGAACTGTTCCTGGACGAGAAGACAAGGACGACAGAGGCGCCGTTCTTGGGCAAACCTTGCAGGGCAAGAAGAGAACCTCCAAGGTTTTCAGAGTGGAAATAGTTTTATAGTATAAAAAGTGTATTGGAAATGTAAAAATGTATAGCTAAATAGTAAAAAGTCGATAAAAATTGATTATAATATATTAAATTTACTGTTGAGACCAAAACTGAGACTAAAACCAAAACTTAAAAACAGGCAATCACTCTGTTGGTCGCTTGAGTTTGGATATTCTGTATTCATTTGTTCCCTTAACTTGAAATACTTTTATTTTGGTCCATTAACTTCAAAAATTATTTTAAAATTGTTCCAACCCCAAATTCTTACAATATTTGAGCTATTTTAAGTATATTTATTTCACCCCTTTTCTAGGGATACAAATCTGTTCATTTTTTTTCCTTACTTGATTGTATTGCTTTCTGGACATGATGAGCTGAACCTGGGAAGTTTCAACCATTTTGCACCCTTTTTTTTTTGCAGATATCAAATCTGTTCTTCAATTATTGGCACACATGGCAGGGAGATGCACAAAATATACTTGGGGATTTCACTGTTATTGTTCAAAAATTTCGTATCGTTGCTTCTGATTTGATCCATAATAGTCTTTACCTTTCATGTGAGAGATGGTTTCTTTTGTTCATAGATTGTTCACCAATATTTAATACTTTCTGGATTTCCCAGTGATTCAAAAGCCATGCGCAGGTATTTATTATTCTTATTAAGCACCACCACCAAACGCCGCAATCCTGTAAATGCTGCCACCAGTTCCGCTTCTAATCCGCGGTCGTTGTCCGCCCCTCTACGACCATTGCTATGATTACTTTTGAGTCCAATTTGTTGTGAGTACCGGTATTTCCCCATTTTAAGTTAGAGTTATATGAGTCGAACATAGGAATTTCATCTTTCTAATTTTGTATACAAAATTAATTTTCTTAATATTTATCGGTAAAACTTGGCCATATTTTGCATTAAATCTTAGATGAACCAATCTAATGAGTAGCTCAATTTTTCAATTAGTTTTTAACTTGTTTTCCGTATCTCTTCGGGATTTTTTTTCATTTTAGGTTTTGTCCAAATGAGTTGCTTTTATTTGTGTTTAGTTAAGTACTATTTCAACCAAAAATTTTAGCAGCTTTGTAAAGCTCGCGGGCTAGCAGCATTAGCCGATGCATGTAGTTTCCTTTTTTAAGACTTTGATGTCATGTACTACTTCTAAATTTATATGAATAAAAGATGAATCCTTTTTAATATAAAAATAAAGCTTTTTTTTTTTTTTTTTTGAAACAATAGGTATAACTTTTTTTAACATTAACTCTAATATAAAAATAAAGCATAACTAAATTATATATGCAAAAAGACTGCTAATTAATATCAATCAACAACTTGTGTGCAACTTTTGTTATTTTTAGATGCAATGTTTTCAAAATTCTTGTCAAACGCTCAAATTCATGTCAATTTTTTTTTTTTTTTGGCTGCATAACATTGGTATTTAAGAATGTGTAATTGTCATGCTGTATGGTTTGAGACATTTTATCCATCACTATTTTCCTGAAAAAAGGTTTATAAAATTAATTAAAGGCTCTTTTGAAGATGTGCAAGTTGTATAAAATGGATGTGCGCAATATGTATTAACCGTGCAATATGTATTAACTAGCGGTACAATATATTGGAACAAAAAGTGAAAAAAAATAAAAATTCTCGATATAAATTGTTTTAATCGATTAGAGTGTTTGGAGGGGATAGATGGGCTCGGGAAGCTCAGTATAGAAGGAGGCTCAGGAGGGGATAGATGATGATTACTAATTGGCGCCTTTAATTAAAGAGTGGTTCTTTATTTTCTAATGAGGTTTTTGTCCCTAACTTTTGTTTCAACAACTTTTTGGACCCATTTAACTATTTTCGGCTAGGAAATATGTTAAGTTACTACATGCCGCTCACAAAATTGTGTAATTAAAGGAAAACCCTAGCAGCGGTATACGAAATTCCCAGCATCTCCAATCGCATTGGAACATACCAATATATATTTTTCCATGGAGATGATGCGCCGCAAAAGGGCACTCATTAATTCTTCTTCCTGATAAAATAAATTCAAGTTAACGGAACTATAATCATAACAGGAAGAAAATTAGAAAATAAAAGAGGGGTGCAGGAATGAACCGATTCGATGAATTTTTGGGCCCCACACAGATGCGCATCAGTGGCATCTGATAAACCTGGGATTCCCATGTCGTCCCCTGCCACTCGCAATCCCGTCCCTAATACGACGGTCATGGAGCTGGATGCCTTCCACACCGGAAATCTTCGTCTTGAGTCGCTCCTAGGGGTGCAAACTAACCGAGCTGTTCGTGAGCTGCTCGCAAATGGTTTGGTCAAAGCTCGACTCGAACTCGAAATTGATCGAGCTGAGCTCGAGCCAGTTCGAGCCAGCTTACTTATTACATAAATTTTATTATTAATTTTATCAATCGAGCCAGCTTACTTATTACATATATTTTATTATTAATTATATCTATCATATATAATAGAAAGTAACAAATCTATTATATGAGGGTGTCACGTGACTGCCACATTTAGCCTATATTTAATAATGTTAAAGCTGACATGGCTGTCACATTGACAAATAATTTAATAAATATTTTTTCTTTTTAATGTCTATACTAGATTTTTAATGTAACCATTCATATGAATACCACGTAAGAGTAATATTTAAATTTATTGAATGCATAAATTTTATTTTCTCTTTTTTAATTAAATAATATTTTTCTTTGTCTTTACTAACTCCTTAATTTATTTTTTCAATTTCTATAATAAATTAACTTCATATTATGTAATTAAGGATCCCTCTATATGTATAAATAATCATGTTCATCAAAATAATAATAATAATCGTATATATATATATATATATGCATATATCTTTTCTATGAATATGTATATAACTTAATATAAATTTTGGGTAGAAATGTATGTACAATATCGAACGTCTATATTGATACATAGTTTATTTTATTACTAATAAATACATTATTATAAATAAATGACTTTTTATGTGATGCATGTTTGTGTATATGCAAGGGTGAGTGAAATAAAATATTGGTTCATTTAAATTCATTTTTACTTTTTGTACTCTTTATTATAGTCATCCACTAATCACTATTACAGAATGGACTTTTAACGGTTGTACTTTAGCTGCGGAAAGACCAAAACCGCCATTAAAAAGAAAGTACGGACTTTCTACAGCGGTTCTATATAGAACCGCCGTAGAAAGACATTATCTACGGCGTTTATTTGATACCCGCCGTAGTAAGTAACTTTCTACGGCGGTTATTTGAAAACCGCCGTAGAAAGGGACTATCTATGGCGGTTGTAAGAAAACTGACGTGGTAAGTAACTTTCTATGGCGGTTATTCGAAAACTGCCATAGAACCTTTCTACGGCGGTTTTCGAATAACTGCCGTAGAAAGTTACTTACTACGGCAGTTTTATTTCTAACCGCCGTAGAAAGTATGTTTCTACGGCGGTTTTAAAAAAAACCGCCGTAGAAAGTGTGTTTCAAAAATCTTATTAGTAATTCAATGAAAATTGCTATTTTTGAAGTTTTCTTATAATTATTATGTAACAATAATTCAAAAATTTTTGAGGGCCTAAAATAATGGATTAGTCAACTAAGAATTTGAAATTTATTTATTGTTTATCATAACATAAAGGCATGGGTTTGTATATAATTAATAAATATGATGAATTTTAATATAAAAATTGATAAATAGAAAATTACATATTTATTATTAAATTTTAAAAAATTTGGGAGTTAGTTTACAAAAAAAAAAAGAAAAACTAGAAATTAATAGGAATAGAGGAACGGACGGAAATTCACAATTACGGGCTTTCTACGGCGGTTGTAATTAAAACCGCCGTAGAAAGTTACTTTCTATGGCGGTTTCTTCATAACCACCATAGAAATCAAGTTTCTATGGCTATTTTAATTACAACCGTCGCAGAAAGTCCGTTTCTACGGCGGTTTTAATAAAAACCGCCATAGAAACTTGATTTTGTTTGAATTTTAAGGGTTTCTCTTTGTTTCCATCTCCAGCCACCCGCGGCTTCCCCATGTTTCCATCTCCAGCAAACCAAAGACGTTCTCTCATCGCCGGCGCCCATCCTCTCACCCCGAAGCCGTTCTTCCGGCGGCGTTGATAACAAGATCCGCCGTCACCCAACTCCGGAGATGGTTTCTTAATCGGCCATCACCCACCACTTGGAGTTAATCTCCCAACATAATTTCACCACAATCGGTCCTTGTTGTAGGCTTCAAATCATAAAAAAAGTTATATCGAATAGTTTCAACTTTATTTAAGCTTTACAAATTTTATTGTTACTTGATTATTGTGATTGGCCTAGGGTTTATTATTAGTGTTAAATTCAGGTTTGGTGAGATGATGAATGATTAAATTCGGGTTTGATTAGTGTTAAATCGGTGGTTTATTGTGTGTTCCATTTTATAATTTTTCTACTGATTTTGGTTTGATTTATTCTCAAAATTGATTAGGTTGAGATTGGATTTTTGTATATATATATATATATATATATATATATTGGCTGTTTACTTCAGGATTACGTTGTTATTGTATTGTTCTTGCTGTTAATGATTAAATTAATTAGAATTTGATGGATGCACGCAAAAATTTTGTGAAGTTTAGTAGTTGTTCGATTTATTAGCATGGAAGTTTTTGATATATATATATATATATTTTTTGAATAAAGTTGAAATATATATATATATATATCAAAAACTTTCTACGGCTGTTCTTGCTGTTTTTGATATATATATATATATATATATATTTTGAATGCAGAGATAAAAAAAATAAAATATTAAATTTTTTTTACAAATTTGGTACTTTCTATGGCGGTTCGCTTAGGGACTTTCTACAGCTGTTTGTAAAAAAAAACGCCATAGAAAGCCTAACTTTCTATGGCGGTTCCCAACCGCCGTAGAGAGTCCATAACCTTTCTACGGCTGCCGGATAGATGGCGGTTCCCAACCGCCGTGGAAAGTCCATAACCTTTCTACGGCTGCCGGATAGATGACGGTTCAAAATGGACGAAAACCGCCGTTAAATATGCTAAATAACCACCATTAAAGCCCCTTTTTGTAGTAGTGAATCTCTTTTTAATTTTGTGACTTTTCATGGACTATAAGTTTCAAAAAGACTCTTAATTATATGATAATTATTTACTTTGTTCACATTAACTTCCTTTATTTAATTTACAATTAGTAAATGATCAATTATTTGAAGACTTTTGGTAATCCACACAAGAGAATGAATAGACACTTTACAATCTATTTATATATCTTCAATCCATTAAGATCAAAAATAACTTTCTTCTTGTTTAGAATATTTATGTGCATGTCCAAGTCAGGTTAATTGGGCAACTTTTCGTAATATATGTAACTCCATTTAGAATATATTTTTCTTAATCTCTTCTTCGAATTTGCAAGTTTGTGCATGTTCTACTCCAATGAAAAACAATATTTCCCTATCCAAATCTATGGAATATGCCTCCAAATTCTCATAATCTGATAACAGAGTTTCTCATGTCGTTGGCGTCTACTTATAACTCATATCGAAGTTATTCAACGGCTTTATTAATTTGAAGAAGAAGAAGAAGTTGACAAGAGTCAAGGAAAAAGGCAGCAAATAGAGTAGGCATGCCAATTCTATATATTTGAGAAAAGATGTCAAGTATTTGTATTATATTTGACATATATTTTTTCTTCTTAACTCTGTAATTATAATCAAAAATTGATTACTATTATAGTTCTAGTTTTTTTTTTATTTATAAATTATATGCTGTCACATAATAATATTATCGGGCATTCACCGTGCAATTGTACGGTGTTCCCATCTAATTATATATTTTTTTTATTTTACCAATTTACTTAATATGAATTACTTTTACTTTGATTAAAGGTTTCAACTTTACCCTTTCAATAACCATCCGTATTCTTCTGAATCTTTTCTTCTCCGTCTCTCTCTCTCTTCATCTACCTTCTCCTCTCTTCAACTCCATCACGTCTTCTCCTCTCTTCGACTACATCACTCTCCACCTTATCAAAACTAAAACTCACATTTTTTAAATAAATTCAAACCACACATTCTTAATAGTTTAATCCTTCCATCTCAGATTTGATTTGGGTTCTAAAGGCGGGTCTTTTCTTGAAAATTCTAAGTTGGGCAAATGTCAATCCCTCATGTTTTTGGCAATTGTTTCCCATTTATGCAAGGCGATTTTTATTCTATTTTCTTTCCTTTTATAATGTTTCTTTATTTGCTATTACTGGTGCAGAATTTTGGGTTTCTTATCCAAAAAAGTGTTATGGAGGAAGAAAAAAAAAAAGTTGTTAGTAATTGTGGATCTGAATTATAATGAAATTTATTTATTTATATTTTTCCTTTGAAAATTGTTAGATCTGATGGGTTTAGTTGAACAGTATATGCCATTATGTGTGAATTAATGAATTCATTTGGGCATTGAAGACTGTACAACTGTTGTTTGCTTATTTTTCCCCATTGCTATACGAGTTTGAATTTTCAGAGATAAGAATCCTCCACTGTTTGCTTCTTTTTTTCGTGACTGTTATAGGAGTTTAAATTTTCGTTTAGGAATAAAGGCTGAAGTGTTATCGAGCCGATCGAGCAAAGCTCGAGTTTGACGAAAACAGCTGAGCTTGCACTCGATTGAGCTCGAGCTCGAGTCGAGCTTCCCTTAATTTCTTCGAGCCGAGCTCTAGCTGGGTCCTGTTCGAGCTCGGCTTGGCTCATTTACACCCCCAGTCACCCCAGAAGACGAAAGGAGGGGTAGCTTCGCGGTTGGAAACCAGTCCTGACTTCAGACCACAGCGTATACGGCGCAGTGGCTCCCTTGCCGCGGTGACGTCGCAGGACTTTGATCTGACCGGGGTCGATCTTCCGCATGGCCACCCTGTTGGCATGAAGAGTGGCAATGGGAGACGTGTGAGGGTTGATCCCCTCTGGACTCGTTAGCAGGAGGTCCCTCCACACAGGAAGCGGAGTCCTGCGAGCACTTTCGGCTGTCTTGGTTGTCCCGATGGTGCGACACGGATCGGTCGCTGGCATGAGAAGGATCTGCAATGCGAAGAAAGAATGAAAAGACTAAGTAGTTTGCTGTGCGAAGTTAATAATATAAGGCTAGAAAATAGTGGATTGGAAATTTAAATTTACAGGCAAATGGCCGAGTCTAGAAACGGGAGCCCGATTCACAAATTTGGTCCTTTGGAGGAGGGGGCAGCAAGTCTTTTGTCTTCAGGATGGGCTCAGCTATGGCTTTGCCCTTATCTTTCGAGCGGCCTGAAATAGACAGCGTTTCGCTTACTGAAGATCCACCAAATGATGGAGGCGGAGGTGGAGGCGCTGAGCTCGCGATCCTAGAATTGATTTGCGGGACTTCATCCCCTTCCAGATCCACGACTACGGCCTTAAATCTCGGGGCTGATTCGTCATCTCCTTCAAAGCTGGCCACTATTTCCGGACCAGGGCTGGCACTTATAGAGCTTGTAGTGTCCCCCCCCCCCCCCCCCCCCTCAAGTCCCAAGCGGAACCTGTTGCAGTGACGTCACATCCAAAACCAGATTTAGCCGCATTGGTTGGACCGTCTCCGGGACAGGATTAGGGGCTGACGCGGCTACCCCCTGATCGAAGAGGCCGAAGTCTTCGTCATATAAGTTCAACCCAAGGAATGGTGGGGGACTTCTGGCCATCCTACTGATGTCGGCACTATCACCCTAGAATGAGACTCTGTAGGTGGGGGCTCGGACGCCATGGCAGTTGTCCCACTTTGTGGTTCGGCAAGTGAGGATTCGGAAGCAGTGGTGGCCCCACCTTGAGCAGAGGTGGAAGCATCTTCACTAGCTTCGACTCTGGAACTGGAATAGACGTCAACACAAAAAATAGGAGGAATAGAAGGTAAGACCGAGGTAAAATTGACAAATAGTAAACAAATAAAGTGAGGAAGTACTTTTGGCGTACCTGAACTCGGCATTGTTGGTAATGCCGGCAAAAGACCAGCTGCGCGAAGCTGGGAGTTAGAAGGGAAACTGTTCCCTACGATATGGAAGCCCAACCTCTCCATATCGCCCAAGATTGCAAGGAGCTCAGGATCCTCAGACCGGGCTCCCGATTTCACCCCATCATCATGTGGGATCTGATTAAAAGCTGCCACAAAGAAAAATTTGTCCTTTCACCCGTGGATGGAAGTTCTCATCTCGGATATCAAACCCGGGGCATTTTTGCATCGGGAAATGTGATACCATTTAGAGTTTTGCCCCAATTTCTTGAACATAAACAGGATCAAAGAAGCTTCTCCATAGGAACAACTTTAACTTTGGCACATAATTGGTATAAACCAACAAGCATGCAGATGGCATTAAGGGATAACTCGCAAAGGCTAAATCCGTAATGATTCAACCAATTAGTTATACCCTGGGGAACAGGAAAGCAAAGCCTGACCTCCATTTTATGACGGTACACGGCAACCCAACCTTCTATAGTCCGGTTGCCGATCCAGCTATCGGAACCTTCTGGTGGGGCCATCAGAGGAACAGATTCTGGGATTTCGTAATCCCAGCGAAGTTCGGACAAATCATGGCTGCGAATGGAGCTGACGATGGTGAACATGGTCAGACGATTCCCCGACGGGGCTGCAGCGGCCATGTTAGCAGAAGTGTCAATGGTAGCGACAGTAGAGGGTGTGTTAGCGGCGGTGGCAGCGGCAACTCCAACCGTCGCATTCGTGGCGGAAGTACGTCCCGAGGAAAGAGAAACTTCATAATCGAAGCCCAAACTTTCGTTTTTGCCTTGATAGCTGCCGTGGGAAACATTCTCGGAGTCACTGGATTGAGACATGATGAAGATAGGAAGAGAAATTTGTTAGATGTTGTGGAGAAGAAAGGAAGAAGAGAATGCACAAAAGCAAGGGAAGCGTTTGAGAGTGAAAGTTCTGGAAAAGAAGAAGTAGTGAAGACGAAGAGTTTAAATAGAATCAGAAAGTAGAAAGGCGGGAATCCACGATGTGATGTGGAAGAGGAAACATGAGTAACTGAAAGTTAATGCCGCCGTTTCTCTAGGTGTAATGAACGTGGAACACGAAGCGAAAGCCATCATTAGGGCGTGGGAAGTTGAACCGGAGTTGATTGTACAAATTCCACTCGCTGCTTAGGGGCTACTCGCTTCGAGCAAAAGTGATGGATCTCGTCTGTGACGATGACTCCATCACTTTGGGGGCTATTGTTGGATATGGAAAAAAAGGTCGAAGTCAGCCAAGGCCGACCTCTGCAAAGGAGTCTTGGGCTGCAAGCTAGTGACATAACTGTGACAGCCTAGTACTGGCACTGAATCTGTGAGGATGGAACACGTGTCAGACTGCAAGAGGTTCGTTGCACGGATTGAGGAGGCGATTATTTTGGTATAAGGACGACCATACCAATGTGAAGGATGCAACGTCATCAACTGACGTGGCACACTCTTTACCTAACGCCTGTAAATACTTGATCCAAGATCATTTGAAAGGTATTGAATTCCTTATTAGTCTTACTCACACTTCTCTATTATATTCTAAGTTAAGCTTCGGAGTAGAATCGGGGAGTCAGTCCCAAAAGCAGGTTTGCGAACTGAAGGACGAAGTCAACTGAGTTTAGCGCAGATCAGGGGTTCAACACTAATCATCATATTGGTTCCCATGAGATTTAATGCAAAATATGATCAAGTCTTACCGATCAATATCATGAAAATTAATTTTACAAAATTTGAAAAGTTTGGTACTCACAGCAAATTGGATTCAAAAGTACTTGTAGCAATGGCTATATTAGGGCAGACAACGGCTGCGAGGCACGTGCTCTTGCGAAGCAGATTTGAGGCTGAGGTGGAGGCAGCGATTGCAGGAATGTGGTGTTTTGTGGCGGTGCTTTGAGCACACCTTGTGGGCCCAGTTTCGGTCATGGATGCAGTGGGCCCTCAATAGATGGTTGGGGCCCAATGAAAGGTTCGCGACTAGAGGGGTTAAAGGTGACAACTGAGTGCTAAGCCTGCGAGCGAAGAAAGGGAATGGTTTTAGTGCAAGGGTTGGCAGTACGAAAATGGTTTCCAATGAATGATAGATGGGTGTTTGATAACAGTGCTTAATGGTTAAAATGATTTGATTAAGCAATAATGACTTCCAACCTGTATGATAACGAAATTTCAAACCTCTTAATTGGTTAAACATGCTTATTTTTTTAGAAAAATTTAAGCAGTAAAAGTTAGCTTATTACTAATCACTTAATGTTCCATGTAGCATTATTTTAAATAATTCATATTTGATTTCTGAAATTACCCATTTTATTTTATTCTTATTAATTTAACTATAAATATTTATTTTAAAATAAATTATTATTTAATTTTTTTCTTCCACGTATTTTAAACTTTTTCATCTTAATATTATCAAATAAAAAATTTGTTTTATTTTTAATTATTGTATTTTGGTAAATTTTATTTAATAAATTATATCATGTACCTCATTTTATAAATCTCCTTTTTACGATGTGTTTAATATTACTTATATAATTTTATATGATTTTATTGTAAAATTTTTAATTTTTCTTAGAATGTAATAGTGAACTCATTTTTAATTTTTAAGAATTTTAATAAATTGTAATAAATTATTATTTTTTGTATTTTAAACATTCAATTTTAATATGTTTTATCTTATTTTGTTTCCTTATATTTTTCATTCATCATAATTTATGTTTCATTATAAAATTTGATATTTCGCATATATAAATATAAAAAATTAACGTAAGTGTATTTTCAAGATTTCAGAATTAAGATCAGCATATTTATCGAACAAGATTGAGTGATTAAGCATTGTGATTTAGAGGTTCGAAAAATATATTTCAACATTAAAATGTTAAGTGCTTAATCAATTCAGCATTAAACATTCAGATATAAACATTAATTTTTATCAAACGGAGCTTAGAATGTCAATAGAGTGATTCAGAGGTAAGAATTCAACGACAAGACCGTATATGAACTTCTACAATAGTGCACGTACCATTTTTCATGAGAATGAGGATCTTAAGTTTTCTCTGTTCTCTTATGGCAATTTTCCAAGAATCATCACTTTTTTTTTTTCAAATTTTACACAAAGAAACAACTTCACTTTTTCAACAATTCAAAATTAAAATTTTAAAATTTCCTCTAAATACCTACTCACATAAATTCAAAAAATAACACAATCATTACACCTTTTTATCTCTCACCTACACAATTTCTCAAAAAAAACTTCCCTCCAAAAAATTTCTAATAAAAAGCTTTCCTCCAACAAAATTTCTCCTACACAAGCCACAAGAGAACAGAACCTTAAAGGGGACCCGTATGACCTCACATTAGAAAGATAAAATATAAATAAAAAGAGAAAAACTTAGGAGAGATCACTCTAATCCATCTTCCTCCTTTCAAATCCAACAGCCTTAGATTTGCGTGTATTATTTGGAACCAGACCACGCACTAAGGATAGAATGCCAAAAGCCACAAAAGGGTAGTAAAACTCTATCAGCTTATTTGATGCTCTCTTGGACCCCACCAATTCCGCCAATATTGCTGCCTGTAATTAATCATTAGTAAACCAGAACCATTTTAGGTTACCGTGATCAAAATTTTGAACTATTTGTATGTCACGCCCTATATACAAATATCTCAAAAAAATTTCGTTTCGAAATAAAATGTAATAAATGACAACGTTGTATTTCCTTTATTCCATTGAAAAGAAAAAAAATTTAATTTTTAATACTTAAAACATTATTGAAAAAATTATATTATTCTAATAGAATATAAGAAGTATTAAATTATTCTTAATCAATATTGGGAGGGTTGACTTTGGCATTTTGTCATATCCGAATTCTAGTTGTATGACTTTTTGCGTAGGAAGTTTTTCCTATCTAATTAATTACATTTACTTCCCTGACATTTAGGAAAATTACTAATGCCCCTAAAACTTTTAATTACTATGAATACTTCTCTCTCAACTCTTATAAATTATTAATGCCTTAAATTTTTATCTTTATTTTTTCGACTGACAGTAATCGACCGGTAATTCAACCAAATCAAGGGATGTACGTAAGAGAACTCAAAAATATAGGAGGCATTGATAATTTTTCTAAATCTCGGGGAAGTAATTGACTAACCCTTCTTTTTGGGCATTTTCATAATTTCATTATGTTATGGTTTCGAAAAGTAATATAACATTTTCTTTTCTTACGGTACAGAAAAGCTATTCAAAATAAAGAATGGGAATCGTTCATAGAACAAAAAGTTAACACTAACAAGTAAAACCTAAAGAGAAGAAAGTAATTAAACTTACCAGGCTGGTCAAAAAGGATGACCCATAGATCAAAGAGGTGATTCTAAACCAAGACTTTGAACCTGCAATCCCATAAACACACAGCAATGAAACTGGCCATTGAAAGAGAAGCTCAAACCAGGCAATCCCAACATAGAAAAGAGGCATCTCAAACACTAAATAGTGGTCGATTTCCGTGAAAAACCATGTCTTCAAGTCGACCAAGAACTTTGGGTAGAAGGCCAAGGGAAGGATGGTTTGGCCATCAATAAGTGGAACTGCTAATGCAATAAGGAAAAAGTAGAAGAAAAGTGCAGCATCTATGAGCTTTATGAAAGCTCCCACGTGTCTTTAATTAATTTGTTTGGAGAAGAGGTGGATCAAATGAAGGGTTCGATCATGGAGGTTTATGAGTTGACTTTTGATGGTGAAATTACGATCTGAGTGTGGAAACTATAATTTATAAGATAAGGTTGATCAGAATATATTAGGTGATCGATCTTTTACTTTGTAGCCTTCAACTTTTCGGTATTTATCATTCTTCACCAAAGGTCTATACTAATTGCTATTTCGTCCCCTCTCCAAGCCTTCAAGAAAAAAAAATCCTAAAAATTGGTGTTCATTTTTAAAACTCAGAAGCGGTATTTAGAATGATGACCAAATCAATCCGTCTTGAAATATCTCCTTAAAATTTTAATACAATTAGTATATATGGACAAAATATTTTAATATTGATATGATTGTGAAATCTAGGCCACATAGGGCTTGCCAAGATCTATTATCAATCGATTTTGTAAGCTTGATGCCGCCATTGCTAAGAGTACTTTTGAGTCCAACTTGTTGTGAGCACCGATATCCTCCCCCCCTCCCCCCCCAAACCCAAAATTTTGAGATAGAGTTACATGAGTCAAAAATAGGCATTTCATCTTTTCTAATTTCGTAAAATTAATTTTTTTTTTTAATGTTTATCGGTAAACTAGGTCATATTTTGTAGTAAATCTTATGTGAACCGATTTGATGATTTGCTCAATTTCTTAATTAGTTCTTAAATTGTTTTTCGTATCTCTCTATAATTTGTTTTCCTAATAGGTTTTGTTCGAAAGAAAAAAAATTTCTTTTCGTTTTTGTTTATGATTTAAATGCTTTGGGTAAATTCCGTCTAGATCTTAGAGGCGTTGAGAAATTTTAATTGTCCTATGAGGTTTCCAGAATTTACAACCACCCCTGAATGCTTTTTTTTTTTTCTTTTCAAATAATAAAAAAGTACTTGAGGTTTGTGTTCTTTTGACTAACAAGGGTTAATGGAAATTTGCCACATTAGGAGGGTAGTTATTATGTCAACATAAATTTTAGAGGTAACATTTTTTCCAAAACCTCATGGGGTAAAAGTAGTTTTTCCAAACATTAAGGAAGTTAAATGTAATATACCCAAATTCTTTTTTTTTTTTTTGGAGCCTTAACATAGTCCTGTCAAGGGAACTGACAGTAGGAATCAAACCCTCAACATCTGAGTGGCCCGTCCTGCACACTAACCATTGGGGCACAAACTCGTTCCTTCCAAATTCTTTTTATTCTTAACTTATGATTTAAGTTGAAATTATAGATAGTATCTTGGAAGACTTACTTTAGACTTAATTACCTTTTGCCTCTTGTATTTTTGATATAGTTTCAACTTAATTTTCCTAGTTCAAAAAATACATTTCCGAAGGAAAAATTCATTTGTAAAAAAAAAAAAAAAAATAGTCTGAAGTGGGAGGGAGGAAACACTTTAAATTCATTGCTATGCCTCAAAATCACAAATTTCCTAGGCTCAACTATTTTCCATTTCTGATGTTTTGTGAGGCAATGAGATCACATATGGTAAGAATTTGATACCTTGTTTCCATTCGGAAATTTATCTAATGTCATCTTCTTCTAGCATGGGCCAGAAATTGGAAGAAAAAAATCACTCTCGACAAGCACTACCCCAAAATGGAAAAGGGGAGGCGGGTTATTAGAGGCTTAGGAGGCCGGTGCCCACTCCAGTGCGAGCGCTTCCCAGCACACGGCTCCAATAAATCATTATTGGAGGCGGGTGCCCGTTACACCGGTTACATATACTCATGTATATAAAGTTAAAATCGAAAGTATATATTTATATATTTTCTTCTAAAACTTGTGGTTTTTATTACCTAATAATTTATCGCATTTTTTTAAAATTATTTTCAACTTTCAAAATTATCCTAGTGAATTATTTTCAAATTTATTTTCAACTTTCAACAGTCCAAAACAAAGAGAATTTTTGAAACACTATTGATTAAAATTTGCAAAAATGCACCCGCCTCCAATAAACACGATATTGGAGGCAGGTGCAAAGCTTTGTTGCACTCACCTCCAAATGCTTTGCCGGCCCAACCTCCAAAAGGGTGCCTCCTTTGATCATTTCTGTACTAGTGAAGAGCGACAGAAAGGAAAAAAGATGGTTAAACATTGGTTAGTAACCTCTTGAGTACTTCATTATTCTTAAAAAAAAAAAAAAAAAGAGTCATTTTTCTCTCTCTTTTCTCTCTTCCTTTTAAACCCTAGCCTTCATCTTCTCTAATCTCCTTCCCCCATCTCTCATGGGAGGGATATGGGTGAAATAAATTTCTTTTCTATTATTTTCTATTTAGTTTATGGTTGTCTTCTTCCATCCATGATAGGTGTTTTTGTTCTCTCATAGTCAGAGATCTTATCTCCCCGAATAAACAAGAGTTTCTCTCCCATATAAATAAATGTGCATTTTATAATTATCAAGTGAAGATTCAGTCGATTGGGGCTTTCATCAGAAAATTAGTGGCAGATTCGAGATCAAATTCATACTTCGGTACGTGATATGTCCAGTGCGATGGCAATTTTTTGTTCTACTAGTTAGATCTATATTGATTACTACTTGTTTAGATCTATATAGGTTTGACTTAATTTATTTTCAACTATTTGTATCTTATTATTATCAGATTAGATTGTATCACAGATTCTCTCTTGAGTAATGAAATATGACATTTATTATAAAAAAACAAAAAAACAAAAAACTAATGGGTAACCTCTTAAAAGATTAACTGCAATCTTTAAAACTGATGTGCTAATTTCATGTAAAAAATAATAGTTTTGGTGCAACTTAAAATTTGATAATACATAATTATTAAACAGTGCTTTTTAAGAAACATTTTTTTAGGACTATCTATGTGGACAAAAAACTTCTTATTAATTATTTGGATATTTTATGAAGATGTGCAATGTATTGAAAATTGATGTGCAACTTTTAGAAAGGAGGTAGGCAATGTCAACTAATTCCATGTGCAACATTTCTAAAAGTGGTGTGAAATGTATACTAATTTGATGTGCAACAATTGTAAAGGTGATGTGGAATATATGCTAAATTGATGTGCAACATTTGTAAAAGTTTTGTGCAATGTCCTTAAAGTTGATATGTAATACTCTGTTTCATGTCAAAAAATTAATTTTAAGTTTTTTTCTTTTTTTATTATTAATGTGAGATTGATTACCTATTTTATTAATAGCAAAAAAGGAAGAAAAAGTATAAAGGAAAGAAAAAAAAAAACTAGAAGTGGCTATTACAAGTCAGGAGGCCCAAGAGGGGGTTGAGCATTTGTTTTTATGATTAAGCAAATTAAATAAGTTTTCTTAACTGTTCGTCTTCTTACTTCCACCATCACCTCCGCCTCTTCCACACCATTACCTCCACCTCTTCCATCACCCCTTTCTTTCAACTCCCGTCGCCCCCTCCCTCACCCACCTTCATGAACTCCACATTTTCCACCACCACCACCACCACAAACCATCGCAGTTCCTCTCCCCTCAGTTCATTCACCAAACAGTTCCAAAATAACAAACAAATCCACTACAATTTTTTGTAGGAAAACTTTATGAATATTAGAGAAATAAAATCCATCTTGCATTTACGAAAAATTAAGATGCAACTTCAAATTGGTGTTCTTTAACTGTTGGGTTCCCTTGTTCTTCCATACAGAAATTAGCGGTAGAATGAATCTAACTTTAAACATAGAAGAAATAAGAAAAATAATGATTGTGAAGATGGTGGTATCAATGATAGAGAAGGTTGAGATGAGGGGGTGGCGTGGGTTTGTGGTGGTGATGCTGGAGGTGAGAGGAGAGGGTGGGAGTGGGTTTGTGATGGTGGTGCTGGGGTGAGGGGAGACGGTGGCAGTGGGTTTGTGATTGTGGTGCTAGGGTGAGGGGAGGGGGCGGCGGTAGGTCTATGGTGGTGGTGCTTGGGTGACAGGAGGAGTCTTGCGATGGGTTTGGGGTGAGACGAGTAAGAGCGGCGGGTCTGTGATTCGGGGGGGGGGGGGGGGGGGGGGGGGGGGTGCGCTGGGGTGATTGGTGTGTTGAAAGGAAGAGGTAGTGGAAAAATTCAAAATGTAATGCTGACTACTCACAATGACTAGTGAGTTGTAAAAAGTAATCTAAATGACAATATTTAGTGGAATAATAACTACTACATCAGTGAATGATGTGGCAGTTATTAATCATGTAATATTTTCCCCCAATGCACCTCTCTATTCCACCGTGCCCAAATTTCCCTAGTCCCCCAAATTCCCAAATCCTTAGCTACTCCCATCCTCCCCTCTCCCCCTCCCTTTTCCCTTTTTTGTTTCCCTCCACCACTATGCCCCCCACTCACTCCAGCAAGAACACCCGCTCCACTAATCCCATTACACCCACCACCAACCCCATACCACCCCCTTCCTTTGCGAGCTTTGCACTCCGTCACCACGTCGCTTAGCCACCCTAGTCACGAACCCCATAATGGGGCTCCACCCATTTACTAAGGGGCCCGCTTCTTCCACGATCGAAATTGGTCCCATAAGGCGTGCACAAAGCACCACCACAAAACGCCGCATTCCCTTGACTACTACCACTACTTCTGCCTCTAATCTGTGCCGCAAGAATGCCCGTCTCATAGCCGTTGTTTGCCCCACTATGACCATTTCTACCAAGTACTTTTGATTCCAATTTGTTGCGGTTACGAGTATCCCCCATTTTGAGTTAGAGTGACATGAGTCGAACTGATATGAGTCAAACATAGGAATTTCATCATTCGTACCTTTGTAAAATTAATATTCTTAATTTTTATTGCTAGAGCATACTCATATTTTGCAGCAAATCTGATCTGAATTGAATGATGATTAGCTCAATTTATTAATTAGTTTTTAACATGTTTTTTTGTATCTTTTTGGGATTTGTTTTCATTTTAGGTATTTGTTCAAATGATTTGTTTCTATTTATGTTTAGTTAAGTCTATTTAAACAAAAAATTTCAAATGTTTTTTATCTGATCCCCAGCTTTATAAAGTTTGTGGGCTAACAGCATTGGTCTATGCTTGTAGTTTCCTTAATTAAGACTTTATTGTCTTGTATTACTTCTAAATTTACATGAACAAAAGATGAAACTTTTCTGAATACAAAATGCATAAATAAATTATATAAAAAAATATTGCTAGTGTGTAACTTTCGTAATTATTAGGTGCAATGTTTTCGAAATTCTTGTAAAATGCTCAAATTCCTGTTACAAAAAAATGGTCGCATAACGTTGATATTTACGAATGTGTACTTGTCATGTTGTATGGTTTGCAACATTTTATCCATCACTATTTTTATGAAAATAGTTTTTATAATTAATTAAAGAGTCTTATGAAGATGTGCAAGGTGTATAAAATGGATGTGCAATATGTATTAGCTAACTGTACAATATGTTCAAACAAAAAGTAGTAAAAAAATTTCTAAAAATAAATTGTATAGATCCTAAATGTTGATTACAGCCAATTGTCTGGGAATACTTTTAATGCAATCTATTTTTTTTTTTTTTTTCATTTTTCTTCCTAACTAACTCGGGGTATTAGGTAGGTACATGTATGCAACCCTTTTGTACTCTAAGTGCAATGCTTTTGAAGTTTATATGCAATACTCAGTTTTCATGTAAATATTTTTGTGTAATATTAAAATTTACCCTAAATCTTCTCAAGAATAATGTCTTCATCGTCTTGTGCACATTTTACTGATCATTTTTTGTTGAGGAAAAAACGAGCTTTGACAATGGTATGGTCTAGCCTCTACTTCTACAAAGCATCCAGATCATGATGAATTTCAGCGCTTTGTATAGCACCCAAACTACAATTTTTCAGTAAGGATGGATAAGTAGAGACCCGTGCAAGATCGTGGTCAAACTTTAAGGATCCATTGCTGCAAATGAAGTCTATGAGATGCCTCTGTAATGGTTGGGGATTTATAAAGATGACAACATCTATGAGACCAGGAGATTTCCTTGATTGCCTTAATGAACATGGACAAACAGGGCTATGACATCTTTTAGCCTCTCAATATCGCTTTCAAAGTGGACTTTTCTATTTCAATACAATGTTTTCTCGTTTATAAGAAGCTGATCAGTTGTTGCAGGCTTTACTAATCGTAAAGTGTTGAGAAACTTGTTTAAATTTTTCTAGAAAGGCGTCCTAATAAGGATGATTTTCCTTTATGTTTGGAGTTTGAGCAGAGCATTCCAACAACTTTATCAAACGAATGACAAGTTTGTCCAAACATACACCTCCAACAACACTGTCAAGGAGTTTATTGTGTTCATTTCCTATGAACTCTTCATTGTATGGAAGGGAACGTCAACATACCATTTCTTGAACTATTCCTCCCATGTAAGGAGCATGTTGGCAGGAGCTATTATGATTGGCCTAGAACTAGGAAACATCCCTCAGTATCAATGTATGAAAACTATAGTAAAGAGTCTTCCCAGTACGTTCCAAAAGCATGAGAAATGATGCATTCCCCAACTCAATACGTGATTCATCAGCACACTCAATATACGTGTTTCATAACATAGACCAATACTTCAAATTTTAAACTTGATACACGCGTCGTCGAATCAACAGATGTGTCGGACACAAGTTTTTGTGTTGAAGAAATGCGACATATATCTTATTTCCCTAATATTTAATCAAATTATTATTATTCTGTAATGTGTTTCATTAGGGAGAATTACATTTTGCCCCCTGAAGTTTGAGTAAATTACAAAGTCACCCTACTAGTTTGGTTAAATAACAAAAATACTCCTTGAATGGTGGGCAACTTACGTTTTCCCTGGAGGTTTGAGTAAATTACAAAATCACCCTCATAACTTTGTTAAATAATAAAAATCTCCCTTAACCGTAGGCAAATTACACTTTTCTTCCTAAGGTTTGGGTAAATTACAAATTGATCATCCTATTTTGGTAATAAAATGATTCATTTCAAAACTGAATGATGACATAAATAACTATATACTTGGGAAGAGTAAATTGCCCTACACTTACTCTAAATAAGATTTGAGACTAAAATATCATTTCACAAAAGAACATTTAAAATCCCTAATTTATTATGCCAAATCAAAATAAAGCTTTTTTATTTCTCAAACAAATTAAGTATTGAAAATCGTTTTCAACCCTAGAAGAGAGGGTAAGTGAGGATAATCTCGACAAAATTTTCTTTTAATAATGCAATAGCATCGACTGTCATACTTGATTTTAGGTTGTTTAGAGTAAGTTCTGACAATATCCTTACGACCTCTTCTAGGATTTAAATCGGCCATCAATCATTATTCCAGAAATAGAAAAAACTTTATTTTATTTTTTCATAATAAATTATGAATTTTAAATGTTCCATTGTGTCTATTTGAAATGCATTTTGGTCTCTAAATTTAAGATATATTAAGTGAGGGCCACAGTAGTCTTCCCAAATATATAGCTGTTTATGCCTTCATTCGATTTGAAAATGAGTGAATTTTCTAACCAAAATATGAGGATTTTTTTTGTAATTTATACAAATTTCACGGCGAATGTAATTTGTCCACCCGTCCAAGGAGTTTTTTTGTTATTTTACTAAATTAGGAGGGTGATTTGTAATTTATCCAAATCTCATGGGAGAAATTATAATCCGTCCAATGGTCAAGGAGAGTTTTGTTATTTAAAACCAAAACAAGAAATGTGATTTTGTAATTTATCCAAACAAGAGGAAATGTAATTCATCCATTATTGGCTAAACTTGTGTAAACTAACTAAAAATCCCGAGATATATGTTTATTTTACAACTGAAAGATAATATTGGTAATTATAATTAAATATAAGATTTTATAACAAAAACAATAAGGTAATTATTCTATTTAAGGGGATATTAATAATTTTTACAAAATTAGAAAATGAGTTTGATTATTTTATCAAATCTTCATAGAGTGATGTAATTTGTACTAAAAACTTTAATTTTCAGCACTCTCACTCTTATCCTTCTGTACTTTAGAATGCGTTATTGGAGCAAAAAAATACATAAATTAATAAAATGGTAAAATTGTTATCATTACTTTTAATTAATATTGTACTTGATGAAGCCGAGTTTGCCAGTGAGGGTCTTCGGGTTGGATCCGCTCCGATCCGTCATCTCCAACACCTATACTAGAGGGAGAAGTTCCCCGGTTAAGCTCCGATGCTAAAGTCAGTATTTTAGACATAAGAGAAATATAATAACATTAGAGAGAAAATGTATCCAGAAGAGAGAGTCCCCTTTAATGGTGATGAAGGTGCCTATTTATAGAGGTGAAGGGCATAGGTCATTACCCACTGGTCATTCCGTGTTGCCTGTCAAGTCGAGGAGTGAGATTGCCACTGGTTTGTTGTCTCCGTCTTCTTCTTTTGTCTGGATATAAATAGTCTTCCGTGAGTGAGCCAATTTGGGCCGGATCGTAAACTTAGTAATTGGGCCTCAGTTTAGGCCGAAGGGCAAACTGGGCACACCAACTAGTCCCCCCAAGTTCTGGATCGTATCTCGTCGAAGATTCAGAATTTAAAACTTCATAGTATAGAAGGCCCAAAAAGACATGTAATAAAAAGGCTTACTAGAGCCCGTAATAGTCAAAACTTGAAACTTCATAGTATAGAAGGCCCAAAAAGATATGTAATAAAAAGGCTTACTAGAGCCCGTAATAAGAATACCCGCAGTGCTCATAAAAATTAGAAGTCATGTAAGACTCGCTATAGTGAAGACCCCGAGTAAGGCTCGCAATAATGGAACCCTGTTATTGAGAATACAATTCGAACACCGCCTCGCGGTCGTTCGCTGCATCCGGCCTCCTATAAATGAGAGTCGGGTTCTAGCACTCATGGCCGCGTCCGGCACAAGTATGCCGAATCCGCGACTATGACAAATGCTTTGGAGTCGGGTTAATACACCCCTTCGTGTTCCTAGTAAGAATCAACAAACACTCATTATTTGCAAATTTATTTGTAAATTTTGCGAATATCATATTTTGAACAAAATACGCAATGTCAAAATAACTAAGTCAAATGCATACTTCAATTCGTAGATACAATTAATTATGTGTTTATAATAATTGCACTAGAACCATTATTTCACTATAAAATAAATAAAGGCTCATGCTTCACTTATTTAAAGCAAAATAAAATGACATGCTTTATTTATTTAATTGAATAATTAATAAATAAAGGCTCATACATCATTTATCAGAGCAAATTAAAATCAGTATGCTTGTTTGAATAAATGAAGAAGAACGGGACTGCCCTGAAAGTTAAAGTCCGGATTAGTTCGTTGTTGAGTTTTGGAAACTTTCAACAAGGTGATTAGGCGCGGGCTCCAAAAATCCCCACCTTGTTTCACTTTAATGTTGTCGAAGTGTGCAACCTCGGGATTCCCTTGCAGCTTCGGCATCCTCTGGTCTCCACCTTTTTACTCCAAAATAAAGAAAGAAAAACTCGGCCCTGCGTAATTATTCACAATCATCCTCGGGCTCTCCATCACCCTCGGGCTCTCCATATTTTCAATAAAATGCGAGGCTAACTTCTTCACTTTTTTCGTCAATGTCCCGTGAGCCAACAATTCGTGGAAATGAATTGTATAACCCCAGGCCCCACCATGTAATCATTCTTCCTACCATTGTGTTACGGGGCACACCTCCCATGCTTACCCCACAACCCTATCGATGCCCCATAAGCATAAACTGGCATGTTGCAGCTCGTGCTCGAAGCTGAGAACTAAAGGAGCAAAATCGCACGACGCGTCGCACCATATGTCGAACAGGACTGGGCGCCCAACACATGGTGCAGCACAACACTGTCTCAACGCGCGCCCTAGCCTTAGCGCACGCCCACGCCTCAGCACCAGTGGTGCGCCATAGCGCTCCAGCACATTTCGGCGCAAGTTAGCACCTCTCGGCGCGCTCAGCGCCACAGCCCTTCAGCGCGTGCCGCGCACCAGCACCTCAACGGCGCCCCGCACTAGTACCTCAGAGCGCGCACAGCACCAACACCTCAGCGCGCCCGCCACAGCATTAGCGCGCCCAGCACCACAACGACCGAATCCAACGGCGCCCAACTTTGTATATATTGATTTGTATCGTTTATGTTTCAATGTAATTGTAGGGATTTAGTTTAGTTTTCACAAAGATAAGTGATCTTTAGTAAGATAACCCATTTTACGCATTGATCGCCTAGCCAGTAACTTTTAGTTTTTACCCTTTCTAGTTGTTGGTGGGTTAATGTAATGCAAGCAGGAGTTGGGTTCCCACCACCCATTTAAGCTCTTGGCTACTTCTTTTAATTTTCTTCTTTTATTAATGAAAACCAAACTTTGGCTTATGAGTTTGCCTTCGTTTATTTTCATTGATTCGGATGGCCTAATTGCAAGTACTTCGGGAACGAGTCCCAGATGCGGGAATTGGCAGAAGCTTGGCTAGCGGTAGCCTTGCTTGCCATATGACGCGCTCATTTTGGTGATTCAAAAGAGCGCCCCGTGACACATTGTGATGTTTGAGAAATTAAGAAAATTGGTTGGAAGGGTTGTCGTGAGCCCCACCATGCCTACACCCAAAAACAAAAGGCAAAACCCATGCATTTGCGGCTGATGTGGCACAAAGGATTTATGACAAATCTCCTTCTTCCTCATGAAAATAGCAACATCCTCCCAACTTTCTTCGTCCTCCATGAGAGAGCCTCGGGCTCTTCATTCTTTATGCACAGCTTTAGCTCTCAATTTTTTACACGGCCTCGGGATTTCCAGGCAACTTCGGCATCGCCGAATCTCCAATTTTTTACCCCGATTTGTAGAAAGCAAAGAGTGATCCTTGGGCTCCCCATTTTGCACATGCGTCCTTGGGACTTCCTTGCCGATGCGGCATCCTCGGGTCTCCTCCTTTTCCCTCCGACTTTAGACAAAGTAAAGGCCTCTCCGTGACCCCATGTGAAGCGTGATTAGGCACGAGCTCCACCAAACTCGCCTTGTCTCACTTTAGCTCCGTTAATGTAAATATCATCGGAATTTCCTTGTCGATGCAGCAGGCTCGAGTCTGCACTTTTTCACTCCAATAACAAAGGGAGAATGCACACACATCCTTGGGATTTCTCCGCAATTGCGGCATCACCGAGTCTCCACATTTTTACTCCGAATTCAAGAGAAAACACATTTATCATCACTGAGTCTCCACCTTGTAACTCCGAATTGATGAAGGTAAAGGATCAACCCCTTGCTCTTCGTATTTTTCATGAACGCCCTTGCCCGGGTGCTCCCCGACTATCGCCTTTGCCGATCCCTTCATGAAAACAGCGGCATCAAATTTCCCGCACCTCCTATTGTAGTTGTCACGGACTTGTAAGTAAAAAAAAGCTCATGCAGCTTAGTGGGAAGAGTAGAAGCACAGAAATACGAGGAAGGGGGTTCGAAACCTGCCCGTGCCTCAATTTTCCTGCCCATCACCTCTTCGGCTTTCTGATGGAAACAACAATATCAGCTTCCCACATCTCCCTTTATAGCTGTTACGAGCTTCTTAGTGAACAAAGGCTTGCGCAACTTAGCGGGAAGAGCAGAAGGGTGGACAGCAGAGGACCCGGGTTTGAAACTTGCTCACGCCTCAATTTCCCTTTCTTTGTTTGTTACATCAGCTCTTCTCGCTGCTCACTTTATAGCTGTCCCAAGCTTGTTAGGCAATAAAAACTCGCGTAGCTTAACGGGAAGAGCAGGAACATGTATAAGTGAGGATCCGGGTTTGAAACCCTCCCGTGCCTTAATTCTCCCACATATTTTATTTTAGGGTGAATTGATAAATTAATCACCTTACTTTGCAAATATTCACGTTTTAATCACCTTACTTTTTTAATTATTTTTTTAGTCACCATATTTTTACTTTTGCAGTTATTTGGTCACTCTGTTAAGTTGTTCCATTAATAAATTAACAGAATAATTTTTTTATGGGTAATTTCGTCATCTTTCCTTTTAATGCCCACTTACATTTTTGTCTAATTCAGAAATTCATACACTGTCATTGTGTTCTTCCTTTGAATTCAAAAAACTTAGAACCTAATCAAGTAAAAAAATTGACTTATCAGCCCACTAAATCCAACCTCAACTCTAGGCCTGTTTGGTAACATGACTCAAACTATATTTTGAAATCACTTTTGATTTTATAATATTAAAAATATATTAAAAATGTAAAAAAGTGTGTTGAAAATATAAAAATACTTATTGAAAATGTAAAAAATCTTATTGAGAATGATAAAAAACTATTATAAAATCAAAAGTAATTTCAAAACATGATTTGAGTCATGTTACCAAACAAGGCCTAATTAACAAATCCATTACAATCCAATATTTGTGCCTGTAAAGTTCAATTTTTATTTTTAGTTTGTCATCATTTGGGCCTGTGGATTGGTTTATTTTAGATGAGAGAGTTCATTTTCAGATGGGCTTGTTTGTCCTAGACTCTTGAGCTTCAGATTTTGTTTGGACGAGAATTGGCTATCCAATATGTTGCTCCTCTTGGCTGCTATACCTTCCTTTTATACTGAAGGGGGTCAATTTGATGCCATTGAAACCACAAAGAGATGATTGGAGAGCAGAGAAATAAGGCTGCTTAGATTTGCAGACCCACAAAGCCCCAACCCAGCAAGGATCGGTGTGAGAAGTTGGGGTGGACAAACTGGCGTCGGCCCCTAAAATAACAGTAGCAGGCTACCGGATCTGAATGTGGCGGACGCCAATAAACCGCAGCCACGGCAAAGACAACCTAAACAGTGGTTGTGGTTGTGGTTGCGGTTGTGGCTAGCTGTTGGCGGAAGAGGGAAAACCAGTGCAGCGGAGCGAATTTGTAGGAGCAACAGAAGAGACGGCACTGACAACGGAACTCTAAACCCAGAAACAACGGCAGTTATGAAGTCAAAGCGGTAATTGTCGAGATCGGAACAACTCCGTGGCTGGGCCACGGGATTTGAACAACTCAGCAGCAGCGGCAGCGGAGGTCCTAAAAATTTAGCAGTGAATTTGAACTCCCAGCAGATCCGACGGGGGTTAGGCTCAAAGGAGGGGTTATTTGCTGGAGAAGAAGCTGGCTACGACAAGTAAAAACAGACACAGAAGAAGAAGAGTGATGGAATTGGAGGGAGGGAGAGAAAAATAAGGGGAGAATGATGGGTGCGGCGGCGAGAGGGAGAGAAAGAAAAGGATGGGAAGAGAATAATAGGAGAAAAAGAATTGCCTAAAAAAAAAAAAAAAGAAGTTTTGAGCTTTTTGATGAAAACGCCCCTAACAAATTTTCTTCGTTAGTGACATAACGGGGCATTTAATATAATGACTAAAAAAATGCAAAAATAAAAATATGGTGACTACGAAAATAATTAAAAAAAATAAAGTGACTAAAACGTGAACATTTGTAAAGTAAGATGATCAAAATTTCAATTCACTTTTTATTTTATAAGTATTTTTATTGCAGGCCCCACCATCATCATTGACCCTTCTTCCCCTAATTTCCCGACGAAACGAAAGCAGTGGTGGTGCTCTTCCTTTCATTGTCGGGATGTCTTCGTTCAACGTCGGGAGCCCACCGTCATCGTCGACCGACTTCTCCAGATTTCCCGACGAAAGCAGCGGCGGTGCTCTTCCTCTTCATCGTCAGGAGATTTTCGTTCAATGCGGTGGCCATCTTTCTCTTCTTCCTCCCAACAACAATGATAGCTCAACGGCTATCTTCTCTTTCATCGGCGATTGTCCAAGCTTCGTCGGGAGTTAATGGAGTCAACTCTAAACAGTGTCGGACTTGCTAGGAGCTTCCTGGGTCGGTCACCCTTCTTCCCCTAGACAATAACACCGGGTTCCTCCTACGTCGGGGATATATGCCCGGGGCGATAAATGCCGGAGAATTCTGCTCCAAACAGTGTCGGGAATAGCTTCAAACTTCGTCGAGACTTGTTCCCGTACTTCAAATTCTCCGGTTCGCCTTTCTTCATCTTCGACTTCGTCAGACTCCGATCACCACATCGCCGGGAGCTAATGGGGTCTGCTCGAAACAGTACCGGACTTGCTTGGAGCTTCCTCGATCGGGACTGGCTCCAAAATTTGACCGAAAGATTCACCGACAGTCATTGTCCGAGCTCCTTTGCTTGTCCTTCGTCACTAAGATCTTGATCCCGTCATAGCGTCCATTTTTTGGAAAACCGCTTATGGATCTCACGGTTTTGAGTCTTCCTTATTTCGCCCAACTGGAAGGGCTCCGACGACAACCCGTTGTGGGACTTCTACTCTGCCGGTGAGGGTCTTCGGGTCGGATCTGCTTCGATCCGTTATCTCCAACACCTGTACTAGCGGGGGAAATCCCTCAGTTAAGCTCTAATGCCAAAGTCTGTATTTTAGACATAGGAGAAATATAATAACATTAGAGAGAAAATGTACCCAGAAGAGAGAGTCCCCTTTAATGGTGACGAAGGTGCCTATTTATAGAGGTGAAGGCACAGGTCATTACCAACTGGTTATTTCGTGTTGCCTGTTAAGTCGAGGCGTGGAATTGTCCACTGGTTTGTTGCCTCCTCTCCTTCTTTTGTCCTAATATAAATAGTCTTCCGTGGGTGAGCCAACTTCAGCCGAATAGTAAATTTAGTAATTGGGCCTCAGTTTAAGTCGAAGGGCAAACCGGGCACACCAGTACTCTTTTTTCCTCTCAATTAATTGTTCCACTAACTTGTGTCTTTGATTTATGAAAAAATTCTCTTTTCTAATTTAGGGCGGATTTTTTTCCCCAATAATCAAATAGGCTCCCAAAATTACCAAAATAAGCAAATTTTTTTTTTTTTCCGGATCTATAGAAAACGAATCTGGAAAATTTGTTTTTCCACAAAAAGGAATTTGGCAGATTTATTTTCGGTAAGAATAGGGTGGGAAAAAAATAAAAAAAAAATTCGAGTGAAAACGAATCACGGAAATTCGTTTTCAGTAGAAAACGAATTTCCATGATTCGGTTTTTCTTTGGTTTTTCAACAAGGTTGAATTCGTTTTCTACGGCATTCAGTGAATTCGTTTTCAAAGAAAACGAATTCACTGAATTCGAATTCCTTAGAAAACGAATTTCACGGATTCGTTTTCTACGGAATTAAAAAAAATAGAAAAGGTATAAATATGCTGCCTGAAAAATTCACGCAGCAGAAAAAACAAAAAATAGAAAGCAGAAGACGTGGCGACCCATAGACCCACGACGCCGACCCACCGACCGGCGCGACCGACCCGTTCCGGCCGAACCCGAGCCACATCGCCGCCGCTCGCGACCTCGCCGGACAGACGGCCATTTGACCGGAAAATGAAGGAGGGTTTAGAAGGAACCCTAGATTTTGGGGCTTTCTTGAAGGGGGCCCAAATTCCGGCATCATAAGCTCAATTTGGGACGAATCCACTGCGATTTTGCTTGGAATTTGCTTGAGGTGTGTCTTAGGGTTATAAAGTTGTGTATAATTTGTTTTGTATTTGTATTTGTTCACATTTTTAGGATGCTTTAATTTTATGAATAGTAATTTTGGGTTTCCTTCAATTAATTCAGTTTGTGTTTGTTGTCTTATTAATCGTTTAGAAACTAGGGATGTTCTTCTATTGCACAATCTTAAGTGATAGCTCTCCCTTTTGTTTTCATTTATAAAATAGCACCTCCTATGACGTTGTTTTCTCATGTGATGTGTGGACCGTGTGGATTAACCTTTACCTAGGCCGTTCAAGTTGTTTGTTGTTTCAAATTGCAGTGGAATATTTGCTCATAAATTTGGAATGCAAAGATTTTTTACTTTACTCATGAATCTAGGCTTGAACATTTGACTTGGTTGGGTTACATTTTGCATATGTTTTTTGGTTCATGTTCATTTTCCCCGCTATGAGGGTTCTTGATGTTTGGAAGAGGATATGGGACTCATAAATTTCTTTGTAATTTGTTTCAATCTAGTGTTCCAAAATATGTAATGAGTTAAAAATAAAATTATAAAAAGATTTTGTGTTCCATTATGTCATGTGTACGAGCTAGGCGATCCCTTGCCCCAGGCGCATCCATTTGTACTTTGGATTATAGGTAGATTTATTAGAAAATCAGATGAAAGGCATATTCCTTTTTAAATAGATTTATTAGAAAATCAGATGAAAGGCATATTCCTTTTTAAAAGTGTTTTATTTATTTATGCGATATTTCATTATTTTGGAAGTAGAATCCCAAAAATTACTCCGCCATTTCTGCTCTTACCTCAATATTTTGGTTGTGTTAGGAGAAGGAAAATTGAGATATGGATTCCGGATTAATGATGAAGTGTGTGTTTTTTTACACAATTGAAAAGCGAATAGGTGAAACCATCGAATTTGCACGTAGTTTGAAATTACATTACGCATTGTTGTCGTTGAAGTTGTTAATGTGATGGAAAAGGGTGAATGACATTTATTATGGTGATTCCTTTTATGAAATTGTGTAGAGTGCTGTATTTTTAATGGAATAGAAGCATTTGTTTTTCTTGCACCATCTTTTAAAATGGAATTGGTTTTGTGATGTTCTTTGTAGTTGGTGGTAGAGGTAGAGGTTGGAAAAAATGCTCCATGTGTTCCTTATTTGCCTATGAACAAAATGGTTGTGTTTGTAGAAGCAAATTTGAGATGTGGATTCCAGAATAATGATGAATTGCGTGTCTGTTACAAAATTGAAAAGCGAATAGGTGAAACTATCGTATTTCCACGTAGTTTGAAATTTCCTTACGCATTGTTGTAGTTGAAGTGGTTAAAGTTGATGGAAATGTGGTTAATCGCGTTTATTATGGTGCTACCTTATATGACTGAGCGTAGAGTGTTGTATTTTTAATGGAATAGAAGCATTAGTGTTTCTTACACCATCTTTTAATATGGAATCGGTTTTGTGATGTCCTTTGTAGTTGGTTTTAGAGGTAGAGATTCATAAAAATGCTCCATGTGTATCTTGTTTGACTACGAACAAATTGTTTGTGTTTGGAGTAGCAAATTTGAGATGTGGATTCCGGATTAATGATGAATTGCGTGTTTTTTTACAAAATTGAAAAGCGAATAGGTGAAACCATCGTATTTCCACATAGTTTCAAATTACCTAACGCATTGTTGTAGTTGAAGTGGTTAAAGGTGATGGAAATGTGGTTAATCGCGTTTCTTATGGTTCTGCCTTATATGAAATTGCGTAGAGTGTTGTATTTTTAATGGAATAGAAGCATTAGTTTTTCTTGCACCATCTTTTAATGTGGAATCGATTTTGTGATGTCCTTTGTAGTTGGTTTTAGAGGTAGAGGTTGATAAAAATGCTCCATGTGTATCTTGTTTGCCTATGAACAAATTGTGTGTGTTTGGAGAAGCAAAATTGAGTTGTGGATTCCGGATTAATGATGAATTGCGTGTTTTTTTCAAAATTGAAAAGCGAATAGGTGAAACCATCGTATTTCCATCTAGGTTTAAATTACCTTACGCATTGTTGTCGTTGAAGTGTTTAATGTTGATGGAAAGGCGGTCATTCTCGTTTATTATGGTGATTCCTTCAATGAAATTGCGTATATTGTAGTATTTTTAATGGAATCAAAGCATTAGTATTTCTTGTACACCCGAAGAATATGCAATCGGGATTGTGTTGTTATTTGTAGTTGGTTGTAGAGGTAGAGGTTGGAAAAATTGCTCAATGTGTGCCTTGTTTGCCTTTGAACATGTTGGTTCTGGTCGTATAACATGTTGGCTTGTTTCTCTGCGATGTTCTGGACTGTTTTCCTGCATTCTGGATTGCAATTCTGTACTGTTTTTCATCGTCTCTCTAAAATTGCTGGACTTTTCTCCTACAATTACTGGACTGTTTTTCTGGACTATTTTTGTTGTTTTTCTGGACTGTTATTATGGGCTATTTTTCTGGAATGTTTTTGTAAAATTTCTGCAATTTTTTTATAAAAATTCTACAGTTTCTGGAATGTTATTCATAATAGTGGTAGAATGTTTTTTTGCGATTTTCTGGACTATTTTCCTGCATTCTGGACTGCAATTCTGGACTGTTTTTCATCGTCTCTCTAAAATTGCTGGACTTTTCTCTTACAATTACTGGACTATTTTTCTGGACTATTTTTGTAATTTTTCTGGACTGTTATTATGGACTGTTATTAGGGAATTTTCTAATCATTCTTATTTATCGAGTTGGACTGATATATTCCGTCCGGTGCTGGACAGTTTATTTGTTGACCTCGTGTCTTATTTATATTGCTCACCGTACACATATGTAATTAAACGCCATTGCATGTGATTATTTGGGATTTGCATGTGGTTACAGTAGGAACCGCACTTAATTTGTTCGCATGTAATATATGCAATAGGTTTCATCTATAAGTGTGGACTGTAGTTGTGTTTTATATGGTCCAAATGAATGTCCCACCCCCCCTCCCCCCCCCCCCCTAATGCCGCGTTCTGTGCCCTAAATACTGTAAGCCCTTGTAGAAATGTTGCTGTTGTGATTTATATCGATATTTTCTGTAACTGAAGTAGTCCCATAAACAGTTGAACAAGTGCTTGTGCTGGTTGAGGTATATAGAACTTGGTGGTACAGCTGTGTTGCACTGAAATGGCAGGGAAATCAGTTAGAGTTATGGTATATTGTGATGGGAGAATTGAGCGGGGTTCCAATGGTTCAGAGTACAGTTCTCCTCCACGGCGAACTATTTCAGTTGCTGAGACTGTGAATTTCGAACTCATTTCTCGGAGATTTTACGAAGTCAGCAAAACATCGCCTTTCCACCACAAGCTGCAGATTTATTGTAGAACTCCAGTGCTCATCCCTACTAATGCCCCCGAACGGACTTTTTTCGTTTAGGTTCATGTGGACCACATAAATGCGCCGTGCCAAATTGTCATAGAGGAATGAATTTAAAAAATCTTTTCTACGGCGATTTCTTGTGTTACATAATTTGTTTTACTTAGTAAGATAACGAATAATGAATTAGTGTACAGTTAGATAACGAATAGAGTTCATTATGTTTATTTTGTTTAACCTAACATTATTTCACTTACTCTGCAATACACCCTTATTTAGTTGTCGAATTTCCCAAATTCGTTTTCGCATTTACTTTAATTAATTAATCCCTACAGTGCTTATTTTAAAATTAATCCTTCAAAAACGAATTATGTGTTTTCAGCAAGTGAAATTCGAATTCTCAAGAAAAAGAATTCACTGAATTTGTTTTCTTGAGAAAACGAATTCACCGAATTCGTTTCTTGAGAAAACGAAATCCCCGAATTCGGTTTCTTAGAAAACGAATTCAGCGAATTCGTTTTCTAAGAAGACGACTTCGCTGAATTTGTCTTCTCTTTTTCATGAGAAAACGAAATCTCAAAATTCTTTTTCTTAACAAAACTAATTCTCCAAATTCGGTATGAGGGAAAACGATTTCGCCGATTCCCTGAAATTCAGGCAAAACACTTCTACGACTACCATGGGCATTACTTTTTTTTTTGTTTAACCAAACGGAATTTTACTTACTCTACAATACACCCTTATTTAGTTGACGAATTCCCCGAATCCGGCTTCTCATTTACTTTATTTTACTAAACCCTACAGTACTTATTTTTTGAGTAATTTTATTTCTTTGCATTCATTTTCTAATGAAAAAAATAGTTTTTTGTCAAACAAAACCCATTTATAGTTAAAACGAAGTCATTGTTTGAACGAATTCGTTTCTCTAGAAAACGAATTCCTCGATTTCGTTTTTAGTGCCAACGTATTCCCTGAATACTTTCTTGAGAAAACGAATTCGGGGAATTCGTTTTCTTGAGAACGAATTTCGCCGAATTCGTTTTCTCAAGAAAAACACTTCTACGACATGAATTCATCTTTTCTAACGTTTGAAATTTTGAATTCGATTTTACTTATTACATGACTCGTTTTTCATCTTCTTTCCTTCAAATAAAATCATATTACTTATTTTAATAATGCTATTATACAATGAAATCGTTTTCTCGCTTCATATTATTTAACTAAAAGTATATAACTTATTTTATAAATAAACTTATTTCATTGAATTCGTTTTCTACTAAAATTACGGGTCTATTTCTAAAAAATAACATTAATTGTATAAAATTTATTCCCTGATTTCATTGTTTTATAAAAAATATTTTCCTCGCATTGTTTTTATTTCACTGATTTGGTTTTTTTCCCCGTGTATATTGACGCGGCTAGCTAGGGAGCTGCAACTTATGTGTAAATAGCCTTGTTTTAATCACTTCTTCGAATTGCAGGGCATCCAGGCATCGCCGCTGCTTCGGACACTCGTTGGTGCTGTTCCGAAGCATATGCTCTAATTTTGTTCCCTCCCATCTTTTCAATTTCTTATTTATTATTCGACTGCTTCACCTAATTTTTCGTCTTGTTCTTTTTTTTCCATAAGTAAACATCGCATTCCCCAAATTCGTTTTCCAGGAATAATAATTTTTGTAAAAAAAAAAAAAAATACTCTCAAAAAAACGAATTTGGTGGATTCGTTTCTAGGGAAAAACGAATCCACCAACATCGTTTTCCCGGCAACTAGATTTTTAAAAAAACAACATAAAAATTGAAAACGAATTTGGTGGATTCGTTTTTCCCTAGAAACGAATCCACCAAATTCGTTTTCCACAGAATATTTTTTTTTCCTTCCTTCTGTTTTTTCCTGAAAACGAAGTTCCCGTCTTCGTTTTCTACATACTGGGAATGAAATTTTTTTATGCTTCTTTTGGTAATTTAAGGCCCCAGACATGAATATTCATGTAAAAAAATCAATTTAGGGCCTGTTCTTTTTTATTGTTTTGAAAACGGTTTTGAAAACGTATTTTTGAAAACTAGTTTTATAATGTAAAAGTGTATTAGGAATGTAAAAATGTATGAATACTAAAAAGTTGTATGGAAAATAATGAAAAAGATTATAATATATTAAATTTACTGTTAAAACCAAAATCAAAACTAAAAGAACATCTTGCTATAGGGATAAAATTAAAATATTTTATCGTTTGCATTGAAAGTTGTAAAATGACATTTTTTTTTAATAAACAAAAAATTAAAATTATAAAGACAATTTAAGAGGAGGGAATGAGTAGATTGTATAGATAAACACAAACTTGGTCATTCACATTTTATTAAATGGACGTCCAGTCCTTTAGATCTAAAAGGGACATTTTTAGTCCTCCACATCATACTTGTCGAACTGCAATAATTATCGTGTATTAAAAATGTGATTTCATGTATCGTGTATCGTATATCGTATCGTAAGATACATTTCTATATAGGGATGGCCACGGTTCCGGCCTGGAACCGGACCGGTAGTTTCGAACCCGGAACTGGAACCGTGGCCCACGGTTCCATAACTGGAACCGGACCCGCTAAGGAGGTTCCGGTTTCACCATTGAAAGAACCGAAAACTGGCGGTTCGCTACTTAAAGTGTTAAAATTGTATAACACCTCCAGCTACTTTCTCATTTTTTAAATATTTTTCTTATTATTAATATTATAATATATGTTTATTTTTCTATAAAATACATAATTATATAATATAATTATTTTATATTACATATATTATAATAATATATAAACTCGTGGTATCATTTACATTAAGTATATTATTAATATAAGTAAATATTAAATTAAAGTAAAGTATATAAAAATATAAACTAATTATTGAATTAAAATTACTTCAATTTGAACGGAATCAGAATCGGAACCGTGATAGAACCGGAACCGGAATCGGAACCGCCAGTTCCGGAACCGGCCTAGAATTGTCCCTCCAAGGTTAAGGTTCCGGTTCCACTTTCCATGGAACCGTAACCCACGGTTCCGGAACCGTGGTCATGTCTATTTGTATATAATAATATAGAAAATTTTATAAATATTGAAGATATATAACAAATATGTCCTAATTATGACATTTTTTTTATTATACATAAATAGATATAAAAGAATAAAAGGAAAACCATGAATGATGGATTAAGAAAAGAAGGAAATTAAACAAAAAATGGAAGGAAATGAGCAGTACTAGAAGTATTCAAACTCATGTGCCCAAGGAAAGAAGAGCAAACATTTGTCACCAAGCTAATCAAGCAGATATGAGTTAACCCGGAGCTTATTACGTAAAATAAGAGGAAGACTGAGAAACCACCACAACCGCTTATCCCACATCGAAGACATATGGAAGGTTGGGTTCGTTCAAATGTTATAATAGGGGAAGGACGAACAGTTGTTGTACTTAACAAAATTGCCCACATGCGATGTGTTTTCTCGCGTCACACGTAGTTGAGCCGAGTTTGAGTTAGAGAGTCTGCTACAGCTCTGGGTGACAACTGACAACCACTGTGATTGTCTTTGATATTACTTTTCTTTTACGGAATCGATATTTGCAGCGACATTTTTGCGTGAAAAGACCGAAATGCCCTTGGGGTAAAAAAAATTTTAAAAAATTTAAAATTTTTATTCTGTTGGAATAAATTTAAAAAAAAAAAAATTTCCGGAACCATCGCCGGAAACTGGCAATGGTTTTGGCCTAAAACCATCGCCGGTTGTGGAAAACCATCGCCAGTTTCCGGCGATGGTTCCGGAAATTTTTTTTTTTTTGTAGTTTTATTAATTATTTGGTTTTTTTTTCTTTTTTTATGTAGTTTTATTAATTATTTTACTTGTATTATGTCCGAATTTATTAGTAGTTTTGTCAAAATTGTACAATTTTTTACCGGAATGGGGAAGATCCGCCCGGTGGTCGCTGCAAATATCAAAAATCTAAAGGTAAGGGGGGGAGGGTGTACCATCGCCGGTTTCCGGCGATGGTTCCGGAATTTTTTTTTTTTTTAAATTTATTCCAACAGATTGAAAATTTTAAATTTTTAAAAATTTTTTTTTACCCCAAGGGCATTTCGGTCTTTTCACGCAAAAATGTCGCTGCAAATATCGATTCCGTCGCTGCAAATATCATGCCCCTTCTTTTATCTATACCTATATTTGACAGGTGACACAACCATTGCGATTGTCTTTGATCTTACCTTTCCTTTATCTATGCCTATATTAGACGAGCACAAATTTTAGACTCTGGCTCCACTAAAATTAGCTGAACCAAGTTTGAATACATGGAGACTCATGAATAAATTTTAAAGGGAAAAAAAACATGCCAAATGATATGTATTGAATCATACAAAATTAGAAAAAAGTGCACGATTTACTTCATATCTTATAGTATATGAACTTTTTAGGCTTTTTAGTCCTTTATATTATAAAAGTAATTAATTATAGTTTTTAGTTAAGTTGGGAGTTTAAAAGATCATGTGAGAGACATTAATCTGAATTGACTAACCATCTTAAGTTTGAGGAATGGACTCGGATGATTGATTGAGGAGGTCAAGCTTTTCCCCCATTTTTAAGGCAAAAGCACGACTGCTGATGAAGACAACTTCTCCTACCTACATATACAAAATCAACTATCTCAAATCAATCACAGGCAGGATAAGCTAAAACTGGTTAACCTACATACCTATTACATTAATATCACTATGGAGGTATAAGTGGGAACATAAATCTCTTATAATCTCACATCAACACATCAATCATCAACGTCGGAGACATTAACATGAACAGATATCTCTTATGATCTCGGACCTCACAACAATACATCCCACTAACCAGAAAAATGCTCCCTCACGCAACTCGAAGGCATAGAGGCGAAAGCTTCTACATCTGTCTAACCTTTCAAACTCGTAGCTCAACTAAAAACTATACTCCATGGATTCTTTATATACATTTATAATTACCAAATCATTCTCAAATACCAATTTCCCAAAACCAACCAAAACCAAATTGGAAATAAACTAAACAAGTTTTTATTAAATCCTCCTACAAATACAATTTCCTAATAAAACTTGGTTTAGTTTTCCAACAACTATATACTCAATTTACTTTTACCCCACTAATGAAGACTTGCACTTGCACATCAATGTTACACCACGTTAGGAGCGGGAACTTGAAACACCAGCCACGACATTTGCACACTATGTCACACCACGTAAGGGATGAAAACTTGCACACCACATCACCGAGGACCTGCAACATCACAAAGCAACACACCACCATTCTAAAATTCTGACAACAGTCTATTATAAAATTTACAAATCTTAAATTAGTTTAACATAATAACTATGTTATTCGATCTTTTTAATTTAGCTCAATCCCTTAGTTAACCTTCGTAAATTTGAAATCTCAAGTTAACTTTTTATCCTTTAGTTTGGTTAGTTCCCATTCTAGTTCCCATTCTAGTTAATTTGAAATCTCAAGTTAACTTTTCATTTGTAGATTGGGCAAATCATATTTTGGTGCCCTTAGATTCTGACAATGCAATTTTTAATTTCTCTAATTTTACTACTTTTCTGGTTTCATTATAATAGTTATTTTTAAAGTTGTATGTCATTACTCTTTTAATAATACGCAAAGAGTATAATATGAAAATACTCCTAGAATGGACAATAAAGTTAATAAGGTGACAAAAATATACATTCCGGGCCATGAACCTCTCCAAGTTCATCCACAATATTTTTACTTAGCAGTAGTTTAGTCAACAGAACAAATATTTTTATTGTAATCAATAAAGTTACAGAAGTATAACTTTAATTTATTGCTTAAAGGGGTTTAAATGTTATAATTTCTAACTTCCAAGTGCCAAGTTCTAACGCTTCAAGGGATGATTTTGCATAATCTTTAAATTACTTTGACTGAAGCGTAATTTATCAAAAGGTACCGGAACGTACGTAATTTTCCTCAGCGACCGAAATGATTGAAAAGGATAATTGTTGCAAAAGTGGGAAAATTCGTCGATTCATTCCGAGCAGAAGGCACGGACTACAGCTGCAGCACCAAAATTAACAAGAAAGAACGAAGAAGGAACGACAGAAAGGAAGAAATGAGTGAAAGACCAGTTCCCAGAAGAGAGAGCCCATGGGGCACGCCGGAGGGCGATCACCGGCAACCCAAGGCTCATAGATGCAATGACCGTGCTGAAGATATCATTCAAGTATCTTTATAAACCCTTGTTAAACCTTTACTGCTCTGTTTTTATCTGAGTATTCTATGATATGGGATTTGGATATAATTCCCTGTTTTCGTCAATATTTGGTAAGATTTGTGCTTTTTTGGGTTAATTTTGTCAATTTATTTTATGGATCTGTTGCATTCTGTCATTTAAATGATGATGTCAACTTTAAATTGATGGAAGTTAGGTTGTTGTGTGATGTTATCCCCTTGATATTCAGAGTGCATAGAGAAGGAGGATGTAAATTTGACTGTAATTAGGAGAATGATGATGATGATGTTTATGAAATGTAGTTCTGCTTCATTGGAATATGTAAAGATTGGGTTTTTATTTGGCTGATGTTTGTCAAGAAAAATTTTCTTTGATATTAGATTGGTTACCAAAAGAAAAAGAATCTGAGGGGAGGAGGGTTCTGTGAACTTTAGATAATTAAGGTTGATGCTGTAAAATTGGAATTCTGGAAACTTTTATTGCATTTTTAGTTTTCGGTTAAATTAGGAAATCTTGTTCTGTAATTGTTCGGTCACTTGATGCTGAATCCTAGGACTTGTGTATTCTTGGTTTACAAGAAAAATTGTTGATTTGGCCTGTTCAAACTTTCTATTTTCTCCATGAAAAGCACCTATCACAGGAGAGTTAAGCAACAATTGTATAATCTCTCATCACATCTTAGTTGATGAGGGATCATTGGCTTCCTTCTAGTTAATGGAAAATCAGAGATAAGTGGCATGTTGCTGCTGATGGAGTGACCATTGGTTGATACCAATATTTGATTAATAGCTCATATGAATGCTGTTTATCATTCCCTCATGTCACAGTGGATCTTGCTGCTTGCCCTTAATGTAAAGATTTACTTGAACATAAAAGCAAAAATCATATTGGAGGAATTTTTTGATATGTACTTGTAGAAGCAAATATTGGAGGAGAAATGTAGAAGTGACAGACATAATTGTTAGAACTTTCTTCATAAATTCAAGTTGAATGATAGCTATGTGTGCCTAGAGATTTCTAGGATCATAAGGCTGATCTGTCAGTTGGTCGAGCTTAACCAGTAGTCACTATTTACTTTTAGAATTTCTGTAATGTTAATGTTTCAGGCATTGGTAATCATTTTATGCATCAGACCATACCACTGCTTACTTTGCAGCTGTATGATGTCTTGGTCAGTTTAACATTTTTCAGTGCCATATCCAGTGTCTATTTGAAGCAAGAGAAATCATGAAATTATTGAATTTCTTGCTATTCTGATAGCCTAAGTATGTACCTCTTCCACACCTCCTTGGTCATATTGGTCCCAACTTTTTTCAGTAACCAAAATCTTCTTATTTCTGATTCTTACATTTCCCTCTGCTTATAATTTGGGAGGATTGTTACTGTGATGTGTGCGTTAGATTGAAAATATGTTTTCTGCACTCTCTATCGGTTATTGCACTAACCTTTAGAATATCTTTAGCAACATTGAAGAGAATAGTAGTTTAGGAAAAAGTGCATTCATAATTTGATGAGAAAGTGCAGAAATTTGAGCTCTCTACTCTCTCCGCTCTTTTAGCTTGGTCAAACTAGTGATAGAAAGAATTAATATTAATAAAAAATCACCGTTCATCTATCAAGAGACTAGGAGGAGAGGAGGGGGGGAGCAAGAGAGCGAAAGCCTATTGCAGAAAATAATATTCCTTTTTCTGCATACAAAATTATCACCATACATCCATTTCCCTTGTCTCTGTGTATATATATATGTATAGAGAGAGAGAGAGAGAGAGAGATAGGGAGAGAGAGAGAGAGAGAGAGAGAGAGAGAGAGAGAGAGAGAGAGGGGCCTATTACAGAAAATGGTATCCTTTTCCTGTGTACGGAGAGAGAGGCCGGCTATTGCAAAAGATAAAATCCTTCTTGTGTATACAAAATTAGTATGGCATGGTAGAAAATTACATGTCCAAGTGTGTTTTGGTTTTGGAGAAAGAAAAATTCTTGGGAAAGTGATGTTAAAGCTCTTTCAGAAACAAAAATTATATCCTTTCCGAATATCCAGATTTTCAATGCATATTGGAATATTAGATGCTTAAGTGCATATTGGAATATTAGATGCTTAAGTGTATTTTAGTATTGGAAAAGGGTGTTTCTTGTGAAAGTGCTGCTGAAGCTTTTGAAGCAACGAACTTCACTAATTATGCTATCAGAATCAAGCCCCAAAAGATTTGGCTTATCTGTTTGATGAGTTACTAATGAGGTGCTCAATGGGTGTCAGTACACTTGCTCTGGGCATGTTTAAGTATCAATGCATATAGAACTAATCTGGTCTGTTGAGAAGTCATGAATTCTTTTATTCTGAAGAGGGAAAGGTATTAGCTAAGATAATCCAAGTTTTCTCTGCTGCTCATAAAAAGTTAACCTTGCTTGTAATTTCTGCAACTGCGTTTGTGCCTGATTCCAAATTTAAAGATATTAGCACGCATAGTCTATATTTATTTTTCTTGCTGCGGTAGTTGGTTGCTAAGTGCATTTAATTTTCTCCTAGTGCACTGAAATTACTTTTATTTCCCTCATGTGAGCCCAATAGATATCAGGAAATAGCTGTTTTTGTTTGATGGACTGGATAAGTCACGCCTTAACTCTAGTAGCAATGCATTTTTGCATTATTTTCTTCCCTAACACCTACTGCAATTTATCTTTTATCTTGCATCTCTCTTTGGTTCAAGTTAAAGAAACTTTTTACGGTTTCTGATGTGCGGTTTAATGTTTGAATCTTTGCAGGCTTGCTTTGAGGGCAACCCCTTTAAAACAGTTCCTGGACCATTCAAGCTATTCTGGCAGTGCATGCGCTCAAAACCGGGGTAAGTTTGGCCTCCGATAGCTTTTCTGTTAATCTGAGTCATGCTTTTGATGTAACTGGAAAGCTTTTCCCAATTCAATATTGATAATAGTCTTACTAAAGTTGTTGCTATCTCAAGTTTGAGAGGAGCATTATACTTTGGATTCAATAGTTTTCGTCAAAAGATTCTATAATGCTGAATGTACCGAAAGAACTTTGTTTGAATACAAGAAGACTGAATATACTTACTATTCTACAGGGAGGAGCCTACACAACCATTTTACTACTTGGATTTGGAACCTCCCCGAAGAGAAGTAAAACTCGAGTAAACTTTTATTGGGTAATGTCCTCTTTCCATGTGTCAGTTGGCTACTTTAGATATCTGAGTTTGACATTTTGTGGCAGTGAGCACAAATAGCTTATGTAAGAGAAGCAACCCTTTTCTTTTCTTCCCTGTTATTTTAAATAAAAAATGTCAGAAATTCTTCACTCCAATACTTATTAATTGTGGTTTTGTTGTGAAGCATTAATATATCAGTTTTATAACTCCTGGTTTGATTCTTTTCTGACTAATAGACTTTGGGTAGCAAGACAAATTTATATCTGTTCTCTCATGATGGGGTACTCGGTACTTCTTTGTTGGATCATAAATGGATAGTTCGTTTTTTTTTTTTTATCAAAATTTGGTAAAGTGTACATAGATTAACTTCTGAATTACAGTTGAAACCGAAACCAAAACCAAAACACAAATCGGTAGTATTGCTGCATCTCAGTGATGAAACATTGTTTGGATCCTGCAACCATGGTTCCATTAGCTTCATTTAAGGAATATCTTACCTTCAGTCTGCTGCCAACAACATTGTACATAATATGTTTTATTCCCTGTAAAGCCTTAAATCATAGTTAGAACTTGGAATCAACCCTAAACTTCTAGGTTACAATTGACAGGTTCAGTCATCGCATCATGAGGAATGGACTTCCCAACTGAATCTCCCTGTCCCTGAAACCTCCCTTTCGGCGTCAAAATTATTCTGATCCCAGTTTAGGTTCCTGAGGAAAAGAATCAAAGTTCGTTGTGTTTTGCAGGATACTAGAAATATGCCATTCGTTTCCTTCTTGATGCGGGAAAAGCCGTGTGGCCAAATGGTCTTTTTTACGTGGTATCGTCACACGGCTTAATCCCAAAAACTCCCTAAAAAATAGGAGGCAATAATAGAGCAAATCCGTCAGAGAATACTCCACCATGAGCCGCCATAGCGTGATCAGTCAATTGCCAATCTCCAGCCCAAAGTTGACCCATACAACCATTTGTCACCCTATGGGTTTTGTCGTACCTTGTTTATTTGTCTTTTACCAGTCTATTTGTTCCCAGCTCTACAATCTTTTCTTTTACGCCCAAGGGCCCCTTGGCCAATCGTCGCTCGACAGCTTCGTCCTTGATTAACTTGATTGATTTGATCAGACACTTGCTTTTTCCCAGCAGCTCAATTTGTGAGTTGTGAATGAGGAACATATTTTTCACAAACAAGAGGATGGTGGATGAGGTGTTTGCTAGCATTCCAATACTCCCTTTTGCTGTTGGTTTGCATATTTCTTGATGTGGGTAAAGGAATTTCATGTGTGGTTTGCATCTAAACGTAAGTGTTTTAATTCCTAAAGCATTGTTTTCAGACTTTTGAGAGCAAAACTAAGTTTTATCATCTTTACAAAAAAATCAAAATGTAAGCCCTTCTCGTTTGGTAATTTCAAACTCTATCTGAAAAATCTCTGGAGGCAATAGAATTTACATCCTTATTTCTAAAAGCATGTTTGGTGTATCAGGATTATTCTTAATGAAAAAGTAATCTAATTCTTCAATTTTAAATTCTTTTGTTTGGAATTAATTTTAATTGATTGGGAAGGAAAAATAATTTCACGATTCAAGGAAAATAAGTATTATTTTTAGGGGAAAAAATCTTATTATTATCTGGTATTCTTTTTTTTTGTGTCACAAATTTTTTAAAAAGATATTCACTACTCTAACTCTCATTTATTTTCGAATATTTTATATTTTTGTGACCATAAAATGAAAAAAAAAAGGTATTAAATATTTTTTTTTCTTGAAAAAAAGTAAAAGATTGTCTGCGTATAAAAATCGTCCACAGTATCACAATTTACTTTAATATATATTGGATCTTACTAAACTTTGTTTCTTTTAATTTTATGTCCAACTATGTATACTTCAAAAAAAACATATATATTTTTCATATATAATATTCTTTATAGTTAATTTTTATTAGCTATAAAACTAAACAATCTTTTAATGAAAATTAATGTATCATATTTAAACGTTCTAATTTTTTCGACTTTCAAATTTGGAAAACGATCGAGTGACAAATTTAATTTCTTTTCACAATAAGAAAATTTGTTTTACCGACTTTCTTACTCATCAGTTGCTCGTCTAACTAATAACTAAATTATAGATCAATAATCAATCTATACATTTATTTAATTTTTAATTAATTGTGGATGAGTTTAATTGATAGGTAATTTAATTTTAAACTTGTAATTTAATTTATAATTAAATATTACTTAGCTCTTACTTAGTCTTAAAATATTTTTTTTGAAAAAAGTCATTTAATTTGAGGGTAGTTTTGATATTTAGTTTAGTTCGTGTTTAAATTTTTAAATACATCTCTTAATCAATTCAAACATAAAAAGATATTGTTTTTAACTTTCCTTTGCTTATAATTAAATTTTTAAAATCATATATATCAAAAACTTTATCTTTCGGTGAACCAAATAGACGGTAATAGAAAATTTTATTCAAAGTTGGACATTTAACTCAAAAACTAAAATCTTAAATGGCATGATTACATTTAACCAATACACAATTATAGTTCCAAACATTTCCATGGCCCATGGGGACCAATAGGGTATTATCATATTACATCATGTTCCATTTGGCAAACTATGATTACTGATAGTCCGATGATTGTGCGTTAATAATAACTGAAAAATCTTAGGGACTGACGGAATGTATCATTATTCAAATAATACTCCCTCCGATCCAGAATAAGTGTCGTTTTAAAGGGAGTAACAATCTTTAGAATAAGTGATGTTTTAGAAAAAAAACATAAAATATTTTTCAATTTACCCTTGTCTTAACTTATCTACCTAGAGTTTGTGATTATTTTAAATATATAAGAAGAATACAAAAATACAAGGAGAGAGAAAAAAATATGATGTTTAATCGACTCCTTGTAATATCATATTACAACAACTATGAGGTGTATTTGTCATTTAAATGAATTCTTAATGAATTTTTAATTGGCGTGAAAACCTCTAAAACGATACGTATTCTAGATCGGAGGGAGTATTAAACAGAGCGCTTAATATAAAGGATCAAGAAAATAAAATTGATTATTGCGCAATAAAAAAAAAGGGGCACATTGAAGCCTCCTTTTTTTTTTTTTTTTTTCTCATATATCAAACTAAAAATCACAAAAAATGGAGCTTGGAGCACAATGCACAGATCTCCCTTACTCCCCTACTACATTCTTCCATAGAGAAAGTTACAACACGAAGTTTCACTGGCTTTTAACAAGCATGACGATCCCAGTGCCCGGTTGACTATGGTTGAAGGGTCTTTTCTTTCTTTCTTTTTTCTTAACCTATTTTTCCCAAGCACAAAAAAAGGAAAAAGAAAAAAAAATCTAAAAAAGAGAGAGAGAGAACCTCTAGAAATCAATCATAGGTTCTCCAATGGTCAAATTGCGCTCCACAGTCCATGGTAAATTGAACAGCTTCGCCGTAACAAACTTGAAGATCTTATTCACATTGATGTTGTAGGTTGCACTTGAAAAGAATAAGGTCGCATTCATCGCCTTCGCATACCTCCTCGCCTGTTCCAAAATGTACAAAACCATAAGCATTCCCGGAACAATAAAAATTGGACAGAAGATCCAAACTAGACTCGTGGCCGGTGGGTGGCGGTTGATGTGTCCTAGAGTTGCCACGTATTGTTTCAACAACGTGCAATCATGTGTGTGTGTGTGTGTGTGTGTGTGTGTGATGGTGATTGAAAAAGAATGCAACCATGAAATTATTGATGGGCATTAGGGTAGAGTGACTCATATCAATTCTGATCACTGGTTTCAAATCTTTTAACGGCAATATCTAGTGGATCAAGATTTTCTAGTCATCAGAATTGACTTGGCAAGCTTCTCTGTTCTCAAAAGTCTTCCTAATCATAAATAGACAAGAGGGCCCAACTCTTTTTTGTTTATTTCTTTCATTTTTTTAAGATTAGATCTTTCATACTTTCAAGAATCTTATGTTTCTAATGTAATTTTTCCTATAATTTCAAGAAACTCCAGAGGTTTGGGAAGAGGAGAAATATCCCTCAAGATTTGGTAAAACTGTCAAATACCCTTGAAATTTTGAAAAGACAAAAATGCTCTCAAAGTTCCTCTACTCAATACAACAAATTGAAGGGTATTTTTGACTTTTCACACAAATTCTACTGAAATTGACCGCTTTATCAAATTTTAGACACTTTTAAGATTTACCCAATAAAATAAGAATCAAACTTTATAACCATCTTTTGCTCTCTGTCTATGTACTGGAAATGTTATTACCTCATTTGCTATAGTCCATTGCATATCTATTGGCATCTGGATGAACTCATCAAACTTTGTTCCTACCATCACTGGAATTGCTGTCTGCATAACAAAAAGAAGGGAAAACAAAAATGGCTGAATCAGAAACCGAGACTACACAAATTTACAACTCAGAATCAGAATCCAGGGGAAAACATTGTGGTTGTAAAGGGGTCAATTTTGTTACCTGATTACATTTTCTGGATTGTTTGTACCATCTGACCACACTGCAATTGAAAACATTGCAGATTGTTTATTCAGGGCAGAGTGAAAATTGTCCAAGGAAGATTGTTAATCCTCAAATGAATCAATTCTGGGAATGATTAATGTTGTTCATAATCATACCTATTCAATGTACATCGACTAGTCAGATCGAACATATACAGAATGGCTACAGAATCTCTACAAGCCTCAGGAATGTAACACTTTGAAGAATTGTCTCCTGCATCATGATATTAACCTTTGATTTCCTCTCTATAGTCTCATCTTAGAATAAAGGGATAGAAAACACAGAGAGAGAGAGAGAGAGAGAGAAACTGAGGAGCTAGAAGCCAAGAACGGAGGGAAAATGCATACCATCAACTTCCCAAATGCTATAAGAAATCCGAGCCCCTTGTACTGATAATGTCTTGTCCATTTGATTTATCCCAGAGGTTTCAGATTTTAGTTCTCTATTCTCCTTACCAACATACTTGGCCTGGGATCAATCACGAGAAAATGACCAAAAAGTTAGAAATCGAAGACAAAATCCACAATAATTGGGAGAAATCAAGATAGCCCTTCAAATTTTAGGTTACGATAGATGAGATTCAGGGTAAAATAAAATCGTTTCAATTGCCAATATTGACAAAGACGTACCAGAAAACTAGTTTTCCCAATCTGACAATCGCCCAAGAGGCTAATCTTCAAGGGAACCAAATCCGATGTCGACAGTCTATCGGCATCGCCGCAGGCTGAGGCCTCGTTCTTGGAAGCAAATCTGCCGTCAAGAACGCCCGCCTGCTGCGAAGAACTGATGATCTTCTGCTGCAAGTTCTGGTAGCTGATGGATTTGCACATCCAACAAGCGAGCACATGGTTCCAAAGCGACCGGAGACAATGGCGGAGAACAGCGACTCGCCAGAAGACGGCCTTCTTCATGTTGAAGTTATTATACATTTTACGGCTAAGCTGAGACATTTTTGAAGGCATAGATCGGCCGTTGATGACGACGACGACGATGATGATAGTTTGGGAATAATCCGGGATATTGATGATGGCATCAGGAGCCTTCTCTGTCCATGGAAATGGAAAGAAGCTTTAGGCTCCTAACGCTCTCTCTATCATATGATGATTGTGATTTTTACCACTCCTTTTCTTTTCTTTTTCTTATATTATATTACTATTATTTATTATTATTATTATTATTATTATTATTATTTTCTATTTCAATTTTTTTTTTTTTTTTTTTTTTTTTTTTTTTGGTGTGTGTGGGTGACCTTGTTCTATGACTAAATTTGTGGGAGGCCATGTTTATTATTTTTATTCAACTTTGCCGGCTTTTTTGGATTATTTTAGGTGCAAATTGTTTCTTAGAAAAGGGGTTTAAAAAACGTGTGTGAATGTATGGAAGGGGATTTTTTTACCTAAATATTCATTTTGGAGGAAAAATTTACCAAAATAAGCAAAAAAAAATTGAAATTCCCAAACTATTGAAAACGAATTTGGGAGATTCGTTTTCAGTTGAAAACGAATCTCCCAAATTCGTTTTCAACCAAACAAACCAAAAAAAAAAAAAGCAAAATTCTTTTGAAAACGAATTCACGGAATTCGTTTTCAAAAGAAAACGAATTCCAGAAATTCGTTTTCAATTGAAAACGAATTCCATGAATTCGTTTTCAATTGGTTTTTTTTTTTTTTTTTTTGCTTTAATAAACGAATTCCATAATTAAATTTTTCTTTTTTTTGTTTTTTATTAATTTCATTAAGAAACTAATTCCACTACAATGGTTTTTAAAATGAATAAAAATAATTATATGTAAACGAATTTTTTAAAAATTAAATAATTATTTTAATTGAATCGAACCGCCGTAAATAGTTTTTGAGTTGTTATAAAAAATAAAAAAAGGCAAAACATAATTATATAATTGAAATTTTAATTTGTAATTCAATAAAATTTTAGAAGAAGTAATTTACGGCATTTTTTGAAATACATAAAATCTTCGTATAAATGAATTTGGGGAATTTATTTATTTGTAAAAATTTAGTCACACATTTATGTTTTAAAAATAATGAATTCCATTAAAAACAAAACTCATAAATTCCTTTCGCTTAAAAAGAAATAACATTAGACCGATGTCGCGTAAAAACGACTTTGGCGCATTCGTGTCTCAGGAAAACCGACATAAGTATCTTTTTAAGCGAAAGGAATTTATGAGTTTTGTTTTTAATGGAATTCATTATTTTTAAAACATAAATGTGTGACTAAATTTTTACAAATAAATAAATTTCCCAAATTCATTTATACGAAGATTTTATGTATTTCAAAAAATGCCGTAAATTACTTCTTCTAAAATTTTATTGAATTACAAATTAAAATTTCAATTATATAATTATGTTTTGCCTTTTTTTTTTATTTTTATAACAACTCAAAAACTATTTACGGCGGTTCGATTCAATTAAAATAATTATTTAATTTTTAAAAAATTCGTTTACAAATAATTATTTTTATTCATTTTAAAAACCATTGTAGTGGAATTAGTTTCTTAATGAAATTAATAAAAAACAAAAAAAGAAAAATTTAATTATGGAATTCGTTTATTAAAGCAAAAAAAAAAAAAAAAAAAAACCAATTGAAAACGAATTCATGGAATTCGTTTTCAATTGAAAACGAATTCCTGGAATTCGTTTTCTTTTGAAAACGAATTCCCGAATTTTTCTTTTTTTTTTTTGGTTTGTTCTGTTGAAAACGAATTTGGGAGATTCGTTTTCAACTGAAAACGAATCTCCCAAATTCGTTTTCAATAGTTTGGGAATTTCAAATTTTTTTTGCTTATTTTGGTAATTTTTTCCCCAAAATGAATATTAAGGGAAAAAATCCTATGGAAGGGTTTGAAATTGCACTTGAGACTCTATTTGAGTGGTAAAAATGTAATTTCATCCTATAAATTATTTTTTCTTGAAATCAAAATTATTTTTTCGAACAAATTACATTTTAGTATCAATCTAATCTTCTCTAGAAGTTATATTACAGTCACTCTAAAGATAACATTAAGGTCAATACATAACTAAGCAAAAAAGTTTGGTACAATACATTAGTACAAGTATAGATCAAGGACCTCTTAAAAAAAAAAAAAAATGTATCAATCAAGGGAGCATGAATTTGCCACAAAATTTGTTTTATTTAAAAAATTTATATTTCTTCTTACCTTTCATACCCTTTAAGCTTTTCAAATAGGAATATGCGTGATTCACATATACCAAAATTAAAAATTTGAACCCAAAAAATTATTTATTTTAAATATTGTACATCATAGTAAATAAAAGATTACATTTAAAAGAAACATTTTTTTATGGATAAAATAAATTTTAGCTATCCTAGTTTGAATGAATTTCACTAAAAATAGTGGGTATAGCAGAAAATAATTTTTTGGGGTTAAATAGACCCATTTAGTAAAAAAAAAAAATTAACGCTTGTGTAATTTTTCGTATATGTGGATAATGACTATACTTCTTTTTTTTTTTCCTTTGAAAATTTAAAAAATTGGTATCGGAAATTTATAATTTGTCATGTTGAAAAGAATTATTATGAATTTTCAAAATAAATAAAAAATGAAATGGACATTTGTCTTTTTATGTCATACCTGTAATCAATCTCGGCGACAAAAAGGGGTCAAGAAGAATCATTTATTAAAAAAGTGGATTACATGGGGCTTGCAATTTGAGACATATTTATTTTAAGAATCAAACACAGACTCAACATATAGTTTATTATTGAAGTAGTGATTACATTTAGCAATTAGAACTAAATCATACTTCATGAAAAAGAGAACTCGTGTATCGTTTTATTGTTAACGAAGTAGCAATTAGAATTAACTCATACTCCATGAAAGAAACTTGCGTATCACTTTATTATTGACAAATGAGCAATTAGAGCTAGCTCATACTCTGGCCCTGTTTGGTAAAGATACTCAAACCATCATTTTGATTTTATAATAGTTTTTCGTCATTTTCAATAAATTTTTTTCCATTTTCAATAATTTTTTTACATTTTTAATAAATTTTTTTACATTCACAATGTAATTTTAATATTATAAAATCAAAATGAAACTCAAATCATAGTTTGAGTCTCTTTACCAAATAGGGCCTATAAAGAGAACTAGCATATCACTTTGATGTTGACGAAATAGCAGTTAGAGTTACCCATACTCCATGAAGAGAACTCGTGTATCACTTTGTTTTTGATGAAATAGCAGTTTGAGTTAACTCATACTCCTTGTAGAGAACTAGCGTATTACTCTGCTATTAATGAAGTAGCAGTTAGAACTAATTCATACTCCATGACAAGAACTCGCATATTTATTTTTTGTTGACGAAGTAGTAGTTAGAGCTAACTCATACTCCATGAAGAAAGCCCGTATATCACTTTATTGTTAACAAAACTTGTGTATCATGAAGAGAACTTTAATTAACCTGAGTATTATCAATCATAATAATACATAACTAAATAATAAGGGGTTGTACCTTTAAGATACCATTTCTTCATAACAATGATCTATGCAATGGCTTTTGTAATGGCATTAAAGATACATAATATACCAGTATTTGATGAAAGAATGGTTTTTTCAAAAAAAAAAAAAAAAGGCAATAGTATGTTTCAATAATAAAAATGTTATTATAATTATCATTGTAATTGACAAATTAATCAAACCTGTTATAATTAATAATAAAAAATTCAAAGCAATATGATTCCCCCTATAAAATTAAATAAATGAGTTTTGAATATTTTGTTTGAAAAAAATACGTTTTTGGTCCCTAATATTTCAACTTTAGCATTTTCACCTTTAACATTTTGTTATAGGTACACTTTTCGTCCACTTATCAAACATATCATGTTTCGTAATTTGAGGTCAAAATATAAATTGTCTAAAATATTGAGTACAATAGAAATTTTTAAAATGATTACCATTGATGAGTGTCTTTTAGTTGTTCTGTTTTGGAGTTTTTTGGATGCTTTTCACCGATATGTTTGTTGTTTTATGAAGCCAAGAGCAGTTATTTGGAGACTGAGCAGAGAAGAAGAAGAAAGAGCTAAAAGATGCAAAAATGCAAGGGTCCATTTGGTCAAGTGAATGGTGGCAGCAGTAGTGGGCAAGTCAAGGAAAGAGATATGTCACTACCGTATTACGAGTTATCCAGCAACAGTAAAAGAGACAAATTTACCCCAGTCAAAAAGTGAGGTAGTTGTGAACTGCTGGAAAAGGAGGAAATATTCAGTTTCCTTATTGAGGGAGATTTGTGAAGGAAGCAGCATCAAATGTGATTAGGAAGGAATTTTATTCCTTCTCTAAGTGCTAATTTGTGGGGATTGAAGTGATAAGAATTTGATTGCTAATTTCGGGTGATAAGATCGCTGGAGATTTTGAGGATTATTCTACTTCCTATTTTATAGACATTGCTATGTAGTATAAATAGGAGAGTTCTGAGAGAAGTTTGCTATTCAGTTCTTCTTAGTTTTCATTTTACGATAGTTTTCATAGTTTTGATACTTTTCTGTTTTTATGATTAGTTCATCATTTGTTTCTTTTTCCGTAGTTTGATCTTAGTTCCTTCTTATTTTCCGTTTTGGATTCGAGGAGGAGTTGATACAGTAGTTTGTAGTTTGTTCATGTGCTGGATTACTCCAGTGAAGGCATCCATTTGGCCAAACAGAGGATGGTCCTGATCTACAACTCATTATAAATATTTCCTATTTCCCTTCTTATTCTTCGTTATTATTCCTTATGGCTCTTACATTAAACACGTGTATTTGTCATGATCATGAGTAGCTAAATATTCTATTACGGCATTATGTGATTAATTCGATCTATGCATGTATGAAACTTGAGATTAAATTATGTTGAATCGCTTGTATCTTTGCTTATTCTGTGCACATAAGTCCAATTGCTAGATTAAATTGAGTCTGATCAACTCAGTATAATTCGATAGTGTCAACGAAGTGATAAACTTACCGTTGGGTACTACAGGATAAATGGGTAACAATTCCTTAAGTTAAACTAATAGGAGTTGTTAGTGTCGGGTTCCCCTAGTAATTAATACTGCTAATTCAATTAATAGGTGTTGTAGAGAGCCCACGGCCTTGATAAGACCGTCGTTAGCCCTATCAAATACAATAAAAGTACTGTATAAACCTGCAACAAATAGCTATAAGTAGCACAATGATAACATGGTCGATCCCACAGGTAACGGACTACTTAAAATCACAAAACCTATTAAATCCCAAACAGTTTTGGATTGCAACCACCTTTTGTGCTCAGAGAGACTTTGTAAAATATTAGTGAAAACTAAATAACAAACTTAAAGCAAGAAAAAGAGTTTAAATAATGTAATGAAGTATTCCAGCAATATGTAAATCACAATAATCACGTGCATGTTAATCATCAACTCAATAATATATTAAATAGCATGTCATCAATCAGTTATAGATTACCGTGAATCCGCACAGACATAACCCAATCTCCCCTTACTTTATCGACAATTACCGTGAATCCGCACAGACATAATTGCTACTCTAATTAACAAGGAACAGGCCGTAAGGCATCGACACCTATTAACCAAGTTAACAGCCTTAAGATTTAGGGAAACCCGATTTTAGTTATTCTTATTGAATTAACATCTAAGAATTACTAACCCCTTATTCTCTATTACCTGAAAGTAACTTTACCACTAATTAATCTTGCCCAATAAATATTATGTTATTTAATCGGGAATTAATTGGCTCTACCTAATTCAATTAAGGTGATCAGTCTCAATTAAATATCAGTAATCACAGTTATGAGCAGAGAATAAGAAGGAACACATGCAATTTAATTTAAGAACAATTTGGTTTCATAACATACCCGGATTAATTGCTACTACATTATGATAGAATATATGATTTAGCTACTCATAATCACACTAACTACGCACATAATTATTATATGATTCATACTGAAAACAGTCGAAAAGAATAAAATAAATAAGGAATAAATACTGAAATTACGATATGAAAATAATCTCAGATAGGCTACCCCCCGTTAGGGCTAACGGAACCTCTTCTGGGCAGAAATTCTCAAATCGCAGAAATCGGAACCTACTGCTACTTTCTCTGAACTAGCTACGAAAATATGGGATAAAACTCTGCTCCCAAAATGTGTTTTTGTCCTCTCCCTTCTATCCCTATAAATAGGTGTAGAATGGAGAGTAGAAACTAATTCAAAAATAGTAAACTATTAAAATTCTTTTCCATGTAGGACACTACTAAAAATAATCTCCATAATAAAGAAGAATAACTGTATTAGGAAACAATTCCATTTGCATCACCAATGCTGGCAATTAAAGAATCCGAATTCCCTTCCAATTGCTCTTTGCGGGCTGGACTGCTCTCTTCTTTATTGGGCTTCCTTCTCTTCTTTGGGCCGGACTGCTCTTTTCTTCCTCTTTTGCATCTCACTTCCTCTAATTGTTCTTCTTCCAAAAACCTGCATTTATCTTACAAAAACTTGCACATACCCGTGAGATTTGACACAAATATGCTCTAAAATTCAGCAGCTAAAGGACAGCTATCAAATATCCCCACACTTGAATGACGCTTGTCCTCAAGCGTGTGAAGTGAAGAATTACACTCAGTCCTCTTTTCTTTCCCTTTTTTATGTAACAAAAACACAAAAGACACAAACACAAGAATAGAAAAGACACAAAACTTGAACAGACCCAAAAGACACATAATTGAAAAAACAAACAAAGAGTAGTTAAACAAACTCAACAGCCAAAACACGACTCACACGACACAATGACTCCACATAAACACAGGATTACTCTGCCCAAATTCCTCATGTCAATTGTACTTGCGCCACAAAATTCACTTTTTTTATCACAGACTATGCAAACTCTACCATTCCACCAAACAAACCATACCAAGTCAGTTTAACACAGTTTATGCACAAATTTCCAAACAGGAACTCTTATGGGTAGTAAAACACACAACTCACAATTCAAAAAATTTGGACAAGTGATTCATCCCTAGTCTAGTCAAAACTCAAAAGTTTGATAACTGACCATCTCCACAGTAAAGATTGAGTAATGCACAGATGTTAAGAACAACCTTTTATTCACAGGGACGCAATGGGGCCAAGGGATTTTTTATTTATTTGGTCGGGCCCTATGGGGTTCTAAGTCACCTGCAGAAGTCAACAAATAGTGTGCATGCATATAGAACCTGCTGCTCATTTTATTTGGACATCAACTCACTTCCTGCTTTTCCTGATCTAGAGCCATAACATTCAGCTCTTTCTTTAATTATTCAAGCAGTGACAGTCACCAAAAACTTATTCAGCACACGATTAAAAATTCAGCACATAATCTCCAAAATTCAGTCCTTTAAACTTATTCTGCAAACGTATTCAAAACATAACCAGCTCTTGTCCTTTATTTCATCATCTCTTTTTTTCTTCTCAAATGTGGACTCATTTTCTTTCTACAGCAGAACTGATTTTTCATATAATTTCAGCATATACAAAAAGGAAACATAACTGGACTCCACAAATTGTACCTCTTGATCCTCTCTTCTTTATCGCAGCATCAACACATAATTAACATGCAGCATGCACACCAAGGGTAAGAAAGGATTTACTCAAAACAAGCCTTGGCTAATTTTTACTGACTCAGAATTGAAAGGTTAAGGCTTCAACTTGCTGACTAAGGGTTAGTTTTCTGTGTAGGACGGTTCAGAAATTCAAGCCAAAAAGGGTTTATCCTAGAAAATGTCCCCCATCATCCAACCATGCATTACTCAATAAACCATTTTGACAGTCAAGCAGGCAAACCAAAGAGATTCTCATGCAAAACATCCAGTGCGGCTCAGAATTATTTAGTAGGCTATAGAAAAGGGAATTCATGCATAACTTGTATTAAAATAACTGATCTTTCCCAAACCATATCCACAAGAGTAAGCATAGTATTTGATTAACAGGATATCTATGTTGCTTATTTCAGATTAACATTTAGATTTGGGCAGAATCCTGTACTTCACATACTTGACATAACAAGGCTCCAAAAACCAAAACAAGACACAGGAAAAAATAGCAAAACATCCCCACACTTAAAATAATGCTTGCCCTCAAGCATACATAGACAACACAACTATGGAAAACAAAAACAAAAACAGCACAAAACAAAAACAGAAACACCACATGAAACAAAACAACAAAGGATACTAGAGAAAGACTCACTGGGGAAACAAGACTTACTGCATCAGAGGCGGGATTCGGATTCTTCATCAATGGCCGTGACCGGAGGGCGGTGGGCGGTGGGCGGTGGTCGAGAGGAACCCGCGGCGGCAGTGGTGTTGGCCGATTGGTAGCCGCTGGGTGAATGGGAATCGGGGGCAGAAGTAGGCGGAGGGGGGTCGGATTCTTCCCTGCGGGGCTTGCCTTTGCGCGCGCCGGCCATGGGAAAGCTGCGGTGGTGGGAGAGTTCGGTGTCCGGCGGGTAGGGGTGAAGAAAATGATGGTGGCGGGTAGGTGGAGAGGAAAGAGTGGCGTGCTGATTTGGGTATTAGGGCAATGGGTTTGGGTAATTTGCAGGGTGGCCCTTCTTCTTTCGGAAACTGCGAGGTTGACCCCTACCACTTACTTTCTTTGACTTTTGCAAGATGGTCCTCCCTTTTCTGAGATGTGGCGATTGCTCCCCCTAAATGCTGACTTGGCAGCTTGGATCCCTGCTCCTTGTTGGCCATTCAGGTTGGCTACTGGAACGACTAACTGCAGCAAAAATGAAATGCTAAAAATAATGGAAATAATGGAAAACAAATAAAAATAATAAAAAATAAAATAAAATAAAATAAACGTGGGTTGCCTCCTACTAGCGCCTCTCATTTACGTTTTCGGCCAGACGCAGTATGTCTCCTTCAATGGTTCGGACAACATAACAATGGAATTTCTTCCACTGTTTGGACCTGGGTAGCACCACAGAAAAGTTTAAGATGTTTCCTGTTGACTGTGAATTTCTTTCCAATCTTGGGATTTTGAATTTGCACAGTTCCACTTGAACAGACAGACACTACATCCAGTGGTCTTACTTTCTTCTTCTTCTCACCAGGTAGACCCTTGATCTCAAAATTCACAAACTCACCTCTTTTTCCTCCACTGATCTGCTGGCTAGTAGCACATTGTGTGGGAGTTTGCAGCCATGTTTGTTCATTATTTCTTTTTTTCACCATGGCTTTGCTATACCCTTTGGCAGATTTCAGGTCATTCTTCGTACTATAACACGGAAGTAGTTTTAATTCAGGCTCTGAAGCCAGAACTAATGATAGAAGCAGTTTATCAGCAGGGGTCCGTTTGGGCAAACAGATGGTAGTCCTTGAACTTTGACTCACTTCCTGCAAAAAATTAGTCTCAAGATGCTCTTGGACACAAGGGTCAATCATATCAACACTATAAACATTTTCCATAGGCATTGAACTTTTTATGGCATCATCCATACTAAATGTGACCTTTTCACCACAGTAGTCCAGGCAAATAGATCCATTGTACACATCAATTAGGGCTCTAGATGTTTTCAAGAAAGGTCGGCCTAACAAGACTCCGGCTGACTTTTTTGACGGATCACTACTCATCTAAACCACATAAAATCAGCAGGGTATACAAAAGAATGAATTCTTACCAACACATTTTCCAAAAGACCCACAGGATATACACATGATCTATCAGCCAATTGAATTATAACACTAGTGTCGACTAATTCAACACCAGTTAAAGTTTGATACACAGAAAGAGGCATTACATTAATTGAAGCACCTAAATCACACATAGCATGGTTAATCTGTTTATCTCCAATTACACAAGGTAAAGAAAACATATCTGGATCCTTGCACTTAGGTGGCAATTTCTTTTGAATTACGGCAGACACGTTCTCGCCCATGATTACCTTGCGTGCTCCTCTTTGCTTCCCAGCCATAAATTCTTTCAAGAACTTCCCAATTGGGGGGATTTTTATTGCCTTAAGGAAAGGAATATTTACTTCCATCTTCTCAAAAGCTGCCAAATAATCCACAGGATCCTCTTTTGGGTTTTCGCCTTCCCGATCAATTGGTTTGGAAAAGGAGGATCTCCATAAGGGTTTCCACCTTTTAAGATTAAAAAAGGTTCAGGTCTCTCTGTTTTCCTTGTTTTTGGAGTACCCGCTGGCTCTGTTTCTGCAATTTCAGGTTCAGGGTCGATGGCCCGTTTGGGCAAATGGGACCTCGGAGTAGAACTCTCTTGCTCTTCTGGCTGCGGTAACTTGACATATTCCCTGGAATTTTCTTCGCCTTACTTTGATTTCACCTCCACTTTGTTCCTACTAATCAATCTATTTGGAAAAGGAGGTTCTTCGTAAGGGTTCCCCCCTTTTAAACTTAAAAAGGGTTCAGGTCTCTCTGATTCCCCTGTTTTTACAGTACCCTCTAGTTCTGTTTCCACAATTTCAGGTTCAGGGTCGATGGCCCGTTTGGGCAAACGGGACCTCAGAGTAGAATTCTTTTGCACTTCTGGCTGCAGAACCTTCCCACATCTCAGAGTTATCGCACTGACATTCTCTTTCTGCTGTATTTGGACCTGTGAGGGCAGTCTGCCCTGGTCACCCTTTAATTCTTTGAGCGAAGCAGCCAATTGGGACACCATATTTGCCAAACTATCAATACCGGCCTTCTGCTCATTTTGTTGATCCATTAGAGATCCAATTACATCACTAGAATCTTTACCATTTCGTTGTGGTTTGTATGAATTATGGCCCTGCTGGAACCCTCTCTGCTGAGGTGGTCGGTATGCCTGATTCTGGTACTGGTTACCCTGATACTGGGGTTGCTGACTTTGATCCTGGATGCCTGGTTCAGTCTATCTGAAACTAGGATGATCTTTCCACCCTTGATTGTACGTGTTGGAGTAAGGGTCCCTTCTTTGATGTGGGACATTCCAGTTTCCAGCAGCATTTGCTTGGGCCAGGGGGTCAGTGGGTGCAAGGTTACACTTATGGGTAAAATGTCCCATATTTCCGCAGATTCCACAAATTAACTTCCTCTGTCTACACCTTATTCGTCCCAGCTACTATTTTAGTCATCATCTCAGTCATCTTTCTCATTTTGGCTACCAGCTGGGAGTTGTTCTGTGTTATGTCATCCTGCTCACAGGGTCCTACATCATCAATAATGCGCACTTTGGCTGTCCGCTTGGCGAGACGGATACTGGGTTCAGCAAAGTCATTACGTGCTTCCAGTGTCTCCTTTATTATTTTATGAGCAGATGTGGCAGTATTATTCAGGAATGCACCACCACTGGCGGAATCCATATGCATCTTCTCGGCTTCCGTCATTCCATGGTAGAAGAACTGCAGCAACTCCCCATCCGAGTACCTATGGTTTGGGCAACTATCGCACAATCGTTTAAATATGAGCCAATAGGTGCGGAGGGACTCATCATAATCTAGTTGGATCCCACTTATCTCCTTCTTCACTGCATTAGTCTTCGTGGCTGGGAAGTAATTTTTAAGGAAAGCCTCCTTCATCTCCCCCCATGTAGTGATGGAGTTTGGCTCTAGGGAAGAGAACCACATATTGGCTTCACCTGTCAGGACAAAAGGGAATGCCACGAGTCGGAGCTGCTCCACAGTGGCTCCTGCTGGTACCTTGCCCACCTTGCACCCCTTGACGTACTCACGCAAAAAGCTATGGGGATCCTCTCCTGGCCTTCCACGGTACCTTGGTAGCATATTCAGCCAACTAGATTTTAGTTGGAAGTGACTCGTGACATCAGGCATTACAATTGCTGAAGGCTCATCCTCAGTGTCGTAGTTGCTTAGTTCCTTCAGAGTTGGTTCAGCCACAGGAGCTTCCACTTGTCGCTCATCTTTTCTTTCTTCCTGTCTGTCTCCCATCTTAGAATCAGGCTTGGGGACAGATTTCTGTTCAGACTCTGCTTCTGTTCTACCTTCCGTTAGGGCTAATGGAACCTTGTCCGAATCTGAAACAGCAGCTTCTCGCCTTTGACGTGCTTCTTTTGCGAGTCTTCTTGCAGTTTTTTCAATCTATGGACCGTACAACAGTTCAGGCTGTGACGATCTGCTCATAAAACACACAAAAGCACAAATTAATAGGAAAAGATGATTTAAAACATAAAACTGTTCCCCGGCAACGGTGCCAATTTGATAAGACCGTCGTTTGCCCTATCAAATACAATAAAAGTACTGTATAAACCTGCAACAAATAGCTATAAGTAGCACAATGATAACATGGTCGATCCCACAGGGAACGGACTACTTAAAATCACAAAACCTATTAAATCCCAAACAGTTTTGGATTGCAACCACCTTTTGTGCTCAGAGAGACTTTGTAAAATATTAGTGAAAACTAAATAACAAACTTAAAGCAAGAAAAAGAGTTTAAATAATGTAATGAAGTATTCCAGCAATATGTAAATCACAATAATCACGTGCATGTTAATCATCAACTCAATAATATATTAAATAGCATGTCATCAATCAGTTATAGATTACCGTGAATCCGCACAGACATAACCCAATCTCCCCTTACTTTATCGACAATTACCGTGAATCCGCACAGACATAATTGCTACTCTAATTAACAAGGAACAGGCCGTAAGGCATCGACACCTATTAACCAAGTTAACAGCCTTAAGATTTAGGGAAACCCGATTTTAGTTATTCTTATTGAATTAACATCTAAGAATTACTGACCCCTTATTCTCTATTACCTGAAAGTAACTTTACCACTAATTAATCTTGCCCAATAAATATTATGTTATTTAATCGGGAATTAATTGGCTCTACCTAATTCAACTAAGGTGATCAGTCTCAATTAAATATCAGTAATCACAGTTATGAGCAGAGAATAAAAAGGAACACATGCAATTTAATTTAAGAACAATTCGGTTTCATAACATACCCGGATTAATTGCTACTACATTATGCTGGAATATATGATTTAGCTACTCATAATCACACTAACTACGCACATAATTATTATATGATTCATACTGAAAACAATCGGAAAGAATAAAATAAATAAGGAATAAATACTGGAATTACGATCTGAAAATAATCTCAGAGTAGGCTACCTCCTGTTAGGGCTAACGGAACCTCTTCTGGGCAGAAATTCTCAAATCGCAGAAATCGGAACCTACTGCTACTTTCTCTGAACTAGCTACGAAAATATGGCATAAAACTCTGCTCCCAAAACGTGTTTTTGTCCTCTCCCTTCTATCCCTATAAATAGGTGTAGAATGGAGAGTAGAAACTAATTCAAAAATAGTAAACTACTAAAATTCTTTTCCATGTAGGACACTACTAAAAATAATCTTCAAAATAAATAAGGATAACTGTATTAGGAAACAATTCCATGCGCATCACCAATGCTGGCAATTAAAGAATTCGAATTCCCTTCCAATTGCTCTTTGCGGGCTGGACTGCTCTCTTCTTTATTGGGCTTCCTTCTCTTCTTTGGGCCGGACTGCTCTTTTCTTACTCTTTTGCATCTCACTTCCTCTAATTGTTCTTCTTCCAAAAACCTGCATTTATCTTACAAAAACTTGCACATACCCGTGAGATTTGACACAAATATGCTCTAAAATTCAGCAGCTAAAGGACATCTATCAGGCCTGTTAATTAAGTTAGTTAGAGAAGTAATCATGTCATAGGGAACCCACGATGATTGCCAACACGATAAGGGGGGATTGGGTTATGTCATAGGGATTGCATTTATCTTACTGGCAGTTGGATTGATTTAGTTGCCGGTTTGACTTTTGTTTTTCCTCAGATAGCAGTATATAAGATTGAATTGTTCTTTGTAAAATGAGGGAAATTAATGGATTTGCTTGTGAATCTTGACTTTCAGAAACTGCAATCCTTCTTCATCGACCTAATTTGCAGGGCTGGTATTTTCAAGTCTTTTGTGTGTCTTTATAAAATTAAGAATGCTTTTAATTACCATAGGATGTTGTCCACTCCTATAATGCTCCTGCATTTTGCATCTCGTATATTCATTAACATGGTGTTCTTCAGTTGCAGAGGCCGTTAGTTGAATATTCAAAATCCCTTTACATTGAGGGATTTCTTAAAGAGCAGTTGAACTTCAGGAATTGTAAGATGAGAGCAACCCTGTTTTTGTAGTTGAAGTTGTGCATCTCTTCTTTGAGGATTCAGAGAGGCTTCTTGATGAGCTCACTAAAACTTTTGAGTGAACCAAATGTGAACTTCAAGAAAATAGATCCATATGTTCATCAGTTGAAAGGCAGCAGTTTTAGCATTGGTGCACAAAGAGTTCAGAGAGTATGACTTGCTTTCCGCAACTATTGTCAAGAGCAGAACAATGAAGGATGCTTAGGATCTCTTCAACTTATAAAGCATGAACACTCACTGGTGAGAAACAAGGTTGAGACAATGTTCAAGCTGGAGAAGCAATTCATGTCCAAAATTAATTAACAGTCCCAAAAGAACCAAGGAGAGAAACAGTATTTAGTACTTTGAGAATTAATACTTGCAGCTAGCTTGGATTCTGATTTTGTTTTTTGTGATTGTGCCCTCACTTTTCAAGTGGGATGTATGACATTTTCAGCTTGAGGGTAAGCTGCATTAACTGTATTAAAGTACCAAACTATAAGCAATCAGAGAATGTGAATAAGCCATTCCCTTGTAACTTTACAAATAAAGAAAAAATTGATTGCTGAACCAAAGAGGATAGATGCCAATAAGTAAAAAAGAAAAACTGCGATTTCTTTTTAGAGTAGAGTGAAAGTTTCTACTGCTGCTTGTTCCGATGTACACCGCCAAATGCAATGAGCCCTTCTTCACCACCAATCAATAACAACTGGCAGAGGAGGCATGCAGTAACTTCTGCAAATTTAAGAACAACTTCCTAAATTCAGTAGTGCAACTTAGGCTAGATTTTGCGTCCACCAGATGATGATGATCGTCATAAGTTGCCGCAGAAAAAATATGACGATGATGATAATGATGATGTTCTCTGATATCTGATGGTTACAGAAATTTCCCCAACTAAGTAGCTATTGATTCCCGTTAACAGTTCCACCTTGCAATATGTAATTATAGAGGAAGCTTTAGATGAATTGGATAATCTTTTGTAATGCAAAACACAGTTTGCAGCTGCATTTTTTGAGAAATGCAGAAATGTTTGAAAGAACTAATGATTGAAATAGTATTCAGGAATAGGGAATAGAGACTTCAAATATCTTCAGAGAGTAATCAACTGCCTGGGTTCTACATGTATATAAAGTGGCTTCCAACTCAGCCTGCATCGCCCTGCAATAGATCGATGAACAATCAGTTACATATACAAAATGGAATGCGAATTCAGCCTCCCTTCTCCAGCCGCCAATTATCTCCCCTTCCAAAGCTAACCTCCCTTTCAAGCCAATTTTGGGCAAAACAACTATACCGAAAAGGAATTCCACGTTTCATGAAACTTCTGAATCTGTTAAGAAGAATTTATTAGCTTCTAATTCAGCCCCAAAAAAACCCTCCTTCTCATCAATGTATACCAGAAAGTGTGGTGAGATTATAGAAGTTTTTGAATCTCCAAAGTTTCGTATCTTCGTGGAAAACTCAAGCGTCCAACGGGCAGATTATTTCTTGCATCGTGTTCTGCAGCCGCAATAACTTATCATGGATGTATTCTAAATTTTTCTCTCTAGCCTTTTCCTGTCAATGATATTTTAGTCCAGGAGATTTTGTAATTGACTAAGTTTCTGTTAATCTTTCATTAGTAGTGCTTATTCTGTTACTTTTTGCCAGTTTAGTACAAAGCTTAAGGGTGTATATGAACATTATTAAACCATAAGGGAGGATCTTGTCTTTTGCCCGATAAATAATGAACCTATAAGAAAAAAAATCTCAAGTTCGTATCATCACCAAAATGTTAGTAATTTTAAAGTATATTTGATGTGTTAAAAATAAAAATAAAAAGTGAACAGTAATTATGTGATACTATTCACGAGTATCAGAATTAATTAATTCAGATTTAGAAATAAATAATGAACCTAGAAGAAAAAAATCTATAATTACTAATGATGTTAGTAATTTAAAAGTATATTTGATGTGTTAAAAAAAAAAAAACTCGTGAATAGTAATTATGTTGTACTATTCACGAGTATCTGTATTAATCAATTCAAGTTTAGAAATAAATAATGAACATAGAAGGAAAAATTCTCAAGTTCGTATCATCACCAATGATGTTAGGAATTTAAAAGCATCTTAGATTTGTCCAAAAAAAAAAAAAAAAAAACGTGAACAGTAATTATGTGGTACTATTCACGAGTATCAGAATCAATCAATTCAGGTTTAGAATAAAATAATTAACCTAGAAAGAAAAATCTCAAGTTCATATAATCATCAATAATGTTACTAATGTAAAAGTAACTTTGATGTGGTTAAAAATAAAAATAAAAAAAATATTCGTGAACAGTAATTATGTGGTACTATTCACTAGTATCGGTATTAATCAATTCAGGTTAAGAAATAAATAATGAATATAATGAAAAAATCTCAAATTCGTATCATCTCCAATGATGTTAGTAATTTAAAAGTATATTTGATGTGTTTTCAAAATAAAAAATAAAAAAAACTTGAGAATAATAGTATTTCCTACTATTCACGAGCGGTAATAATTTGATAGAAAAACAAATTCAAAATGAAGAAATGAAAATGTTGCAATGCCATACAATATCTTGAAACATATTTTAAAACATATTCCAAAATACATTTTAAAATGTGCTTCCAAATAATATACCAAAATATCTTTTAAAACACCTTTAAAAATGTGATACCAAGCCGAGCATTTTCTCCTATTTACTCGAACATTGCAAAAGCAAGAAGAAAATAATTGATATCCTAGTTCAACTTAACTATAATCCCTGCAAAACACATCAATATACATGCCTTTTGGCCAGAATTTCACGTGTATTATTTCCTTCTACTAAGTATTGTATAGCTCAAACTTTCTTCTGTAAACTTCCTACCTTTGTTTATGTCCAATTGCTATTATCACTTTTCTGATAGGACATAAAGAACATGTAGTTTCATTTTGAAAAAACACCAAAGCCTAAAAAGGGATACTCCGTCCGTTTCACTAGAAGAATCCAGTGGTACAACTGTTTATGAATCACAAGATACAACTTCAAAGCGGACTCTTCGACTCTTCTAATGGGACGGAGGGAGTACAATTCAAGGGGGTGAGCTAGGCTGCCCATCTGAGCGTTGGCTTGGAGTTCCCTTTTGGTCACTGCTCTTGCGCTTCAGCTTTAGGATCTCCTTAACTTCAGCTTCTTTTCTGTCCACAAATTCCATCAATCCCTTAAAGCTTGGTTTTGTATGGAGGGTGGGTGGTTGTCGAGGATGGGGTTGCACAAGCTCATTTCCTGGGGGATCTCCATCTGTGCTGTATCTTCTGTATTGGCAAAAAACTTTCCAGGCGAACATGGTGAGAGCAACTACGCATGCAATGCCACAGATTAGGAATAAGCCCCAGAAACTGGTCAGGGAGAGCTGGTTGTCGTCAACCTGGTTGGTTTCTGCCATGCATCCTTCGCGAGTCAACCATTTGTCGTGGATCCTTTGTAGATCGCCATTTTCAGATAGTTGAAGGATTGCGGTGGACAAATCGATTCCTAGAGGAGAATCCCTTTGAAATACCTAGATGAATCAACGTGAACAGAACATTAGGATGATTATGAGTTTAGGTAATCTGTAACACTTAAGGTGTACAAACCTTGTACCACAACTTTAGAGTACAAGTCCATTTATAATTTTGCCCATAAAGCACGCGTGCTTTAAGGTTACGGTACATAGTTAGTATCAACTATCAACGCCATTAGGAGAGCGAAAATGAACAAAAGTTGCAGCACAAGAATGAATACTTACGAATCCCCAGCCACTTTTTGTAAATTCCTGTCCAACAATCCTGAATTGGCACTTGGTGCTGGTTAAGAACATCTCAACATATGGAAGCTCGTCAACGATAGCACCAACACCACCATTGTAGGACCTTTCTCAAGTGCATCAATATAATCAGCTTGGCTTTTCAAAGTTCGGATCCTTGACTCTGCAACATTTAGTTCTTCAATGAGGTAATCGCGGGCAAAGGATCCATCTTGGATCCCGATAGGATCTGAACTGGTAGCCAAGCTGTCAATTCCTTTGACCCTTGATGTGAGCTGCTGAACTGTTAGCATGGATGTCAAACTAGCCGTGTAGCTCGAGTTAATAATCAATACCACCCAAAGCCACAAAAGAAGCACTAAGCGTCCGAGGGCGCTTACTGTATTCTCTCCTGCTCGAAGTTGAAGAAGAGTTTGTAAGAGTGATGAAGGATGGCTCTATCTCAAAATTAAAGATACTCAGATTTTATGCAGAATCAAAGAGGAAAAGGAAAACCTAAACGGCATAATGTACTTACTGTGTGCAAAAAACATTGTTGAGAAACTGAACCTGCAATAAGTCTACTACAATCAGTAACTAAATATTCAAAAACACACATTTCCTGAAAGAAACTCACACTGCCTAATGTAAGAGAACAATTGGGGGACAGTTGCAATCAAATAAGCCATCTCACAAGAGAGAAAAAACAGCAGCAAGTATAACTTTTCTTTCATATGCAAGACCATAGCAGCAAATGAAGCGTCCGACTAAAACCAATCATCAATGAGTTGATAAGTTCTAAGAATTCAATAAACTCCTATTAAGAGGACTGTATCCTAACATTTTTTCAGATAACATATTCTTGTAAATTTTCCGGGAATCCTTTAAATTATAAGATACTAACCAAAAGATTGTAATAATTTGCTGCCTTGGTGAACCACGAAACTCATGATTTAGCCGGTGCTCGAGAATCCATACGACTGCTCCCACAAACAGAAAGAAAGCTGCACTGACGCACCACATTTGCCAGGTAAATGGCCTGAGGAAAGACCATGGACTAGATTTAATCTCCTTAACTTGAGCAACTACGACTAGTCCTGATTCCATATAAGGTTGTGTGAAGTCAACAATTCTTGTCCTATTAGTAGTAATGGTTATATCCCCAACAGCTGCATCATATACCTACAAGATATGGTGAATTGAACATTATGCAAGTAATAATGTAGCACAAAAATATTCAATCGTATTTTACTCAATAAATCAACTCTCCCCAGAATTAGCAATACACAGAAGCATCAAGTTGGTAAGTAAAACACCAATCACATCTACAAAACTACTCACTCAGAGACTTAAAAGTTACATGGACAGTTAGAAATAGGAAGTGATCAATGGAATAAGTTGAATCCTCATCACTACCGCTAGCATGGGAGGTTAAATAAGTGAAAAGGCAGTTTCAGGAACATATCCAATATGGTTGCATTACATATAATGTCATGATTGTTTTTTTATTTAAGTTCTTTTTAACTGAAGAAGCTGATTGGTAGAATAAATAGTACTTACATTTTGTGATACATCATACACAATACTACTGTATTTTGGATTCCGGTCGCCATTTCCATACAGTATGTACGTATGAGGGACAGCATAAGGCAACAAGTTCACTGCAGCTTCAAATACATCTATGCAGTATCCATTCACCCCAGATGGTCCTTTGTCTTTACTGACGAATTCCTTATAGGTAGCGCGGTAGGGAACTGCAATTTTAAGAGGCTTCCCATTGTTGGGAAACACCCATCCCCTGGGCTTTGCAGTTATTTCTCCAGGCCATACAACACCATAGAGATGCTGGTTGCTGATTGATATATTTGGGGGCTTTGAGTATAAAAGCTCTGGTGCAACAGTAGAGAGATGAGAATAATTTGACCAATAACCGATGGTTCGTAACCCTGTTCCTCCAATGTTGAGAATATCAAATGAAGGATGTATTAAATTCTTTTCAGAATCAAACTGAATTTGCCCAGTTAAACCTGTGAAGTTCATAGAAAGAAGTGTTTGGAGTAATTTCTGCCCTTGATCAAAAATATGGAGGGATGTTAAATGAAGTGCACTTCCATTTGTGTCATGCAAGCTAGGATCTTCAGAGAAAGTGATGTTTCCCCCTTCACTGAAAAAAACATCAAGAGCACGGGCAAGTAACCACACTGAGTCATAAGCATAAAGGGCATAAGAGTTAAAGCTTATGGTTTCTTTCTCTTTCAACTTTGGCCATTGAGATGCAAACCGTCTTTTGCTATCAGAATCTGGAGTATGACGGCGCAGAGCAACAACACCTTGTATGAGGTCCATTGTCTCAGGAGCAACTGATTCTGATAGATCCAAAACGGAAGTAAGCCAATCAGTGGTAATCCAAACATAGCCAGCAGTCATCATTCCAAGACTTTTTGCCACTGAAAAGATATTGAGACCACTATCAGGATTCACATGTACAACATATACTCGTGACTCCAACAAGTTTACTTCAACCAACAAGTCATTAATGTCACTTTTGGGAGCTTTGGGGTTAAAAGCTGCTTTGTAAGAAATTTTCGCTCTGTTCTTCGCAAGTGCATCTCCTAATGCAGAAATCCCATTTCTCCCATTATCATCATCAACAAATATAGCAATTACCTCCTTCCATCCAAAATATTCAACTATATCAGCAATTGCAAGCATCTGAAAGTAATCACTCATGGTAGTCCGCAAGAAATAAGGGTACTGCAAAGAAGAAAGAGTTGGATCTGTCGCTCCAAATGACATAAGTGGCACATGAAGTTCATTTACAACATGAGAAATAACATGTGCAATTCCAGAAGATTGTGGACCAATTGCAGCAACTACGTCTTTCTCAATCAGCTGGAAAGCTACACAAGAGAGGATGCAGTGATATGTCAATTTTTTAAACTTCCATCGATCATGAGAGACTAATAAGGTACACTTTTATAAGTAGTTCAGGTTTGAAACTGTTATTATCACTGGGAACAAAATCATATCCCCCATATCAACACTTCCTTCAGCTATTCGAGATATCAATATATTCTAGGCACATGTATATCAGAGTTCACATAGAAGAGTTGTTTTACTTAGAAAACACAGGTTGAAAATGAAAAATGTTCAATTGTTCTACATTTCCCTATCATAATAATAAAAACCAATAAGTCCTAGAGTCCAACTCTGCCAAATGTATGCAATGCAAATTCACAGATTGTGATGATGAATCTCAAGTAATCTACACTTTAAAGATTGTATGCCTCTCAAAATTTTAATAACACTTCAGAGAAACAAAAAAGCGGAACACATTGTTTGTCTTTTTCCTAAATTCTATGTATGAGAGCTAGCTGGTTGCTGTATAATGAAGTATAACATATTTGGTATAATGTATTAGCTAAGAGACAGAACAATGTCAATCTTTCCATTCTTTTCGATTGAACAGTGCCACCAGAAAGAGCTAAAGAAACTGGATTATCTGTTAATATGTACTTATAGTACAAAAGTAACCACTATGCAACTCCATACTGAGCTATATATAATAGCTAAAAAATATTATTACTACAATAATAAACAAGTTCCAACTCTAGCTTTTGTTTGTAACTTGTAAGCAAGAGAAAACACATAATTTAATTGATAAAGTTAGTGCTCCACCTTGCTTATTTACCATTATATTAGTTCCTACCTACTACATCGGCTTCTTTAGGATTATTCATTTCCCTCCAAAAAAGCCCAGTTGGTACAGAAGTTGACGTTGTTTCTGTTTTTTCTTCTTTGTATCGTTCGAATTTTATGCCATGTCCCAGAAGGGACTTTAGTTTGTTCTCAAGTGAAAAAAATAACATAAAAAACAAACAAACAAGCACATATAACATAAAATATATGAACACAAACCATAAATCTTACCTTCAACAGTTCCAGCAAACCCACTGCAATTTGTATCATACAAATGCAACTTCAGTTTTGTACCCTTAAGAACGGTCGAGTCCGAGTTGACTTCATCAACTGCAGCAAGAAGGGCAGGCTTGGCTGACCTTCCAATGGCTGAATTCAATGTGAAGAGAGCTCCTATATTCACCTCCTTTGGTCTGCCACTAAAACTCTCATTTGTATCTATACAAACTACCAACATGGGTACCCAGAAGCACGCAATCCATTGCAGCAATATTTTATTAAAAAACCCCATTTCTTCAACAACTGAAAATATGCCTCTTTATATCATCCCAAATAGGTCTCAAAGGCATTATGCACCTGATAATAGACAGAGCAAGGAAGTAAAGCACAAAGGGTGGATTTTGAAGCAAGAACTTAAGAATTCTGACATGGGTTTTGAAGTTTCAAGAATTTGATTTTCAAAAACAAACCTCCAAAACAGAGCAGGAAGAAAGAACCTCCAAGAATCAAGATGTCAGTTCCTTACCTTCTGTACCAGAGGAAAGAAGAGAGGTTAGAAAGAGGACAGGCAGGTCCTTACAAATTTCCAAGATATAATTGAAGGTCCACTACTACTACAATAACACCAAAAAAAGTGCAATAATTAGGACCCCAACAGCTGAAATGGCTCAGGCAAGACCTGCACCATACACATCAATTTGAACACTGTAAAAACATCCCACAAACTTGCAGAATGCAAAAATATCTCTCTCAGTGAATGCCAATAATAAGGTTAGCCGCCTTTCCTTCTTGACTCCTGCCGACATGGCAAAGCAGACAAAATGCATTACTTTTACCACCCAAAATTACCCATTAGTTTTATCTGTTCTGTTGAATCTTGGAAAGGCCACGAGTTTATCTTATCTCTAGTTTTTTAAATTTGTTGCAGCTATCCTATTTCAATCCCATCGGGTACGATACGAAGTCATCCAATATGCATTGTTAATTAATAAATCTAAGTCATCGCAAATGACTCGTAAGATTAATTAAAGGGTATTGAAAAGCCACGACTGCATTGACCTTATTAAAGAAATGAATCCAATGATTTGGGCTAATTCAGTTGAAAGAACTTAAAACTTTCTCCTTAAAATACTAATGTTTCATTGTTATGAGTAATCCCACAAAAATACTACTATTTTTGCAACATCTAGACTGTAAAAACATCAGATTCAGCGTTTGATAACCAAAAAGTTATCATTTTTATCCCTTGGAGCTGCTAAACACGTATTTCCCGACAGGTATCATATGTACAAAAACAAAACGAAAAAAAAAATCGCAAGAGACACATGATTGATGAACTGGACATAAAAAAAACAAAGCACAAGTTGCAATAGTCAATGGTTAATCTGGCTCTGACATCCACATATACTTATTGACTTGCAGACATTGATAGTACCCATGTTTTAACTAGTACTTAGCATTCACAAGGAGTTGTTGGGATGAGAAATGCCAAATTAATTTACCTTAATCCATCCAAGGTAGTACTTGTGCTTTTGCTTTAGGACAAAACTACCATTTTCGATCTTGTAGTGGGCTGATTAATTTAATGGGGATTGGAAAGTGGAGAGGGAGCAAATAGCCCTTTGGAGTTGGGACAAAACGACATTTTCTTGAACTCAGTTGATTAATTTAGTTAGAAATAGAAAAGAGGACAAGGGACAACTGGGAATCGAGAACAAAAAGCTCATAAACAGTCTTGCAAGCTCAGTAAAGAATTATTCTTGCCCGAAATTGTTCGCACGCTATTCTTTTACAAGCTAAATTTGGGCAGTTGCTTTGCACATGCCAAAATCAGCATCTCGTAAAAGAATAAGGAAAAGAAGTAACGGAATTACAAGTAATTAAACTTCATTCAGCATTCTTCTTTGCATAAATTAGTGCTAGCTAGAGCATAAAGTATGTACTTCAATTAAAAGTTTGAATGTTATTAGTAGTAAGATCTGGACAAAAATAGTACCATAGTCCATGGCCCATGTCCCATATATCTTTCTGTTCCTAGAGGTGATATTTGTTTTTTCTTTGTTTTTTAGAAGTTAAAGTAAATATTCAATACATAAAAAGTTAAATTTAATATTCAGATACATAAAATGTTACATGCGATATGTTATATATCAGCACTTAAACTCATAATTATAATACATTAATAGTTACATTCCATATATTACAGGCTAAATTTGATACATCATATACTATACACAATACATGTTACATTTGTAACTAAACTTATAATGATATACATTCACTACATTAGAAGTTAAACTCGATTGTAGTATATTAAATGCTAAAGTGAGTGCAAGTGTTTTTAGAACATCATTGCCACGCATAAAAAAAACTAAATTCAATACACGTATCGTTAGACTATGAGACACATCAAATAAAAATTTGTGTATATATTGCAATATATTTATAGGTAAAAGTGTTATTTTTTTATTAAAATATGTACAAAATAGGATGTCAATATGCCATCATCTATTCTTTTTTAACACTACTATTAGTTTGTTGTTAAAAAAGGCTGATACAGCTAATGCAATAAAATTATATTAAATATATGAGAAGGAATTTTAGAAATAAAAGATCGTATACAATATTTGAGATTGTAAGAGCATAATTATAAAATAAAAGTAAGATTAAAAAAAAAATGAAATGTGATGTAGTATCATTAATTATACTGTAGCTTCGTTACTCATCTTAGCACATTTTAGGACTTTTCCTCAAAAAGACAGAATATTAAAGTGAGTGATCAACCGGAGGGATTGGCTCTAGTCTAGTCCAATATGCAAAGATATTTCTTTCATTTTCATCAAGAAGGGTCCCATTTCTCATTGTGAAACACGTGGTTCCTGGCGGAGAATTGATGTGATGTGATTGTGTGAATGAAGCTTGGGCACTGGACAATAATAGTACCGTAGCCATTAACCTCGCCCCATTTGGTAGCACCGTACTAGTTTAAATATTAAAATTACATTAATAATGTAAAATAATGCGTTAAAAATATAAAAAAATATATTGAATATGTGAAAAGGAATATTAGAATTGTTGAAAAATTATATAAAATATAAAAGGAGACTCAAACCACCAAACATGGACTTAGATGACCAGAATTGGTCTTCCACGTCAAGCGCGTCAGTCAAAAATACGAAAAAGCCGCTTTCTTTCTCCTATCTTTTTTCTTCTACCCTTTTTTTCTTCCTCTTCTTCTTCCACTGAAAATGTGCTGCATCAAAAACTTCCCTACGCTATATATATATATTTTTATTATATATTTCTGCCATTTTTGCCTTCTTTTACGGTAGAGTCTTTACATTTCAAAAATTCCAAATTATCTCTTATCGTTTCTATTTTTTTTTAATTATCAAAATTCAATATCACCGCAGAAAAAAAGGGATTGAGGGTAGTCATATAATAATATAATCTTTATTATAAAACAGTACATAGTAGTAAAAAAATTAATACAGTCTTTAATGTAAAAAAGTAAAAAGTAATAAAAAAAATTAATACAGTCTTTATTGTAAAACAATACAAAGTAGTAAAAAAAAGTATTACAGTCTTTATTGTAAAATAATACAGAGTAATATAAAAAATAATAAAGTTTTTATTTAATGCAGTACAAAATAGTCATATTCTAATTAATTGTCCCAAAGATCTGGAACAAAAAAAATGAAAAAAAATTAATTGTCATAAATTTAAACCCATATTTTCTACTACATTGTTTTCCAAATATCTAGACGAAAGGTAAAAAGGAAAAAAAATAAAATTACCTACTGAAAGGATGAAAAACGAATAGAATAAAAAAATATATAAAAAAATGAAGAGAAAGAGATAAAGAATTGGGGGCCGTGAAAGGAGAAAGAGAGAAAAGAAAGCAACTGAGAAAAAAAAAATGAGAGAAGAGAGAAGATAAAAAGAAAGTGGGCAAAAGTGTAAAAACTAAAAATTGGACCTCTTTCGGGACCCTCGGTTCTAAACCAATTCAGTCCAAATTTATTTTATGTTCAATATATGCACTATAGAGGTTTTTTTTTTCTTTTTTCGATTAATTACAAATAACTTCTTGAAATTTGAGAAAATTACTAAAACTTCATGTTACCAATATCTAATCTTGATTTGTTTAATGGGTAAATTACATTTACCTCCCTCAAGGTTTCTACAAACTACCAATACCCTATGAGGTTTCATGAAACTACCAACACCTCGTGAACGTTCAAATTTTGACAAAAACTTGTATTCGAAATATTGCAATATCAAGTATATGTTATGAAATATTGCATATGCAATATTTTAAGGGCGAAAGTATCACATATCGAACTGTCATACGGTATGACAGGAGGCTCCTTCTAAAATAATTTTATCAAATTACAAAAAGGCCTAAATTTTGAGTCCAATTTTTTACTCATAAAAAGGGGAAATGTAATTTTAACAAAGTATAAGGGATAATTGTTATATTATTCCCCAGTCCAGGGAATTTTAGTAATTTCATGAAACCTCAGGAGTGAGTTGATAGTTTTCAAAAATATCGAGGGAGGTAAATGTAATTTACCCTTGTTTAATATTACCAATACATTTCCTTAATTTTGTCATATTATCAGTTGGTCTATGTAAGTTTAAAAAAAAATACAAACCTAAAGTATTGGATAGTTAATAATCACTCTATTATCGCTAACATAGTGATTACTAACCATCTAATATTTTAGAGGGGAGAGAAAGAGGAAAAATAGAGAATCGAGAAAGAGAGAGGAAAGTAAAGAAAGAGGAGAATCAAAAGGGATAGCAAAGAAATAGGGTTATAAAAAATCGAAAAAAGAAGTGATGAGAATAGAGGGGATGTACCATTTCATATTTAACATACTATTCTTAATATTTGTTTTTGTTTTAATAGAGGAGTTCACTTTCTAAAAAGATAAATTTACTCTACTAAAAGAATTCACTTAAAAATTATTACTCTTTTTACCACACTTAAAAAGTAAGGACATGAGTAGAACAAATTATATCAAATTATGTATTAAGTGATATACCTTTAATTCATAAAGAGTTTTACATCTTTTAAAAGTAAATTTTCTAATAGAACGAAGGAAGTAGTTCAAACCGTATATATATCAGGACTCACAAATATGATTGCTCTCTTGTTTTAATTTCTACATTCATTACATTTGCATGTTTGACGAAATCCTAGGCCATATTTTGACATGGTGGTGAATTTTGTTTTAGAATCTATGAACGAATTTGGACTTACGTGAGTTACACCACTAACTTACTTTTAAGATCTCTTTTAGGATGTAGAGTAATTGTCTATATGAGTTTACTTTTAAACTCTTCTCCTTAGGCAAATTTGTCTATTTTTGGCTTATCTTGTGACTCTGCTTGAATGCATACCTTGAGCTAAATGGTTATGTTGGTGACCAATCTTGAATGTGCCTATTCACTTTTAAAATTGTATTACTTGTGTCGGCTCTTCCTTTAATACATATATTAATACCCTCAAAGCTTCACACATGAACAACATCATCATAGTTATACATAGTCACTCGATATCTAAACTTCTAAACCCAACTAATATATATGTATACAAACACCCATAAATTCTAATGGAACAAAAACTCCTAATTGATTTCTTAATGAGAAACATTGAAGCTCGTATTTTCTTAATACGACTTTTTTTAGCTTCTACAAAAGTCAATACGGAATGGGTGTTGTCTGGCCCTAACACAAATGGAATTTCCATTCCCCCTAAATTGTATCTGGGTCGTAAGATCCATCTCCGGAAGAAAGCATGTCTAACTTTGGACAGAAGATCCGTCTCTGAATGCAAAGCACATCTAAGCTCCGTTATACCCTTAAAAAGTGCCGCAAATACTCTTCCTAGTGTACCAGTGGTACTCTTTCAAAAGCATCAATGGTACTCTAGAAGTGTAGAGTACTTTTCAAGAATACGAGTAGTTTCTTTAAAGCACCAGTAAATTTTTTTCCCCGACTATACTATTACTCTTTTAACTTAAGAATGATACTCTCAAACTACAAGAACATCATTTTCAAACTACAAGAATAATACTATAGTTTAAAAGTGTTGCAGGTAGTTTAAAAGTGACACGGTGATACTCTTCGCTCGTCTTGTGTTCATGCATGTAAGTTTTTTTTTTTCAACTTTTATTTATTTATTTTTAAGTTATAGTGATACTAGTACACTTTAAGATAATCACTCGATTTTCTCACATTTTTAACTTGCTAGTTGATACTCAGTAGAAGAAATAAAAGAAAGAAGACATAAAAATAATGCACACTTAGAAATGGTCTCACCTATGAACCGACTTCATGGGAGACCACATCTCCTTCAAAATACAAATCATAAAAATCACGGGTCACAATAAATTGAAAAGAGATGAAAAAGAAGGGCAAGCCAAACTCATCAAATTTTGCAGAGTAAAATGCACAATTAATCACCAATCTTTGTTGATGTGCACAAATTGACACAACTTTTGAAAACTATTTTTTTCATCAAACACAAAAACAAACACCAAGCCCCAACTAATTTTTTAGAGTAAAATTGTCTGATTATCTATTCTTTTGTATTACCTTTCCATTGATTTTACTATTTTTACAAAATAAACCCTCAATCATTCATATTTCTTACATATTCATTACAATCTTTAATTTTTTTTTACATATTTGTCAAATCAAATCAATTTATGTTGGGTTTTCTTTGTGTCTCTGGTCGCCTGAAACTGCCAAGTTTAGTCCCCATTTTAGTATTGCTGAAAATTGTTTCGACAAAGAGAAAAAAGGAGACTGCAGTTGTATTTCCAAACTTTTAGGTCATAATTCGTCCTGGCCGTGGCCAAAACAACAGTCATCAGAGCTGGCTGCGACCAAAACTAACGAAACAGCCGCTGCAACTAGAAAGTCTGGTCGCGAGCGGCAGCATCAGCTCACATGGACCAGATACTTTGGTTGTAGTGATAAGCTAATCAGCCAGAATCATTATGGCCGAACGAAAATTCTAAACAGTTATGACAAGGGAAAACCACAGGCCCAGAAACATAATTTTTGTTTTTGTTTTGGGGAAGAGGATGAACAGTGTCGGCGCAGGAAAACCCTAGCTGCACTCTTCATCAAATTAACAAATTGCCCCTGTTGTTTTATTTTTCTTAAATTGTGGCCCCAATTTATTTTGATAAAAAAGCAGAAAAACAGTTATACTTTAGTCGCCCAATTGTATAAAAATTTACAAAGACCCAAGTAATTTTGTTACTTTTAAGAAATAAGTTTCTTTATGCAAAATAACCCATGCTGAATGCCTTTCTTGTACATTAGCCTTAGTAATTTTTATTAAGCACATTAATTTCTAATAATTCCTTTTCCGCATCCACTCACCTGCCACCCAAAGGTAACTCAGTTCGGACTTTTTCAAAACAAAATATTTTCTGTTTTGGGGGTTTCTTGGACATTTAGGAATATGCATTCTCATGGCTGTAACTCCATGCTTGTTAGAATCAACAAAATAAACATAACCAGTTGACCACAGTGAAAGCATTTAACTTCCTGAATTCCATCCTTTTCCATCAATGGAAGCCTCAAAATAATCCCATACTTTTGTGCGGGAGCCTACACCGCCCCCAGCCCTCTTTCGTCTAGTCTTACCTGCACGTTTTGAAGATGATTGGCATTTACTTTTGCTGCCCTCAGCCTCGGGATTCTAGTACGGATTTTCTCCAATTCTTGTTTCTCTTTCTGGTTCTGTAACTTTCATTTGAGCTTTGCTTTCAGCATCCATCTACATTGTATGAAATGCACATAATTAGCTTTAGGTACAACACAGTTAAACTAAGCCATAATACTGTGAACAATTATGAGTAAACAGGTTCCCTATTAAATTGACCTCATTAAACAAATACAAACTTATACGGAGTATTTTCTATTTTCAATTCTAGGCTTTCAGATTTGAGACTGCAAAGAAAAACAGAAACAGAGAATTGAAAGACAGAAAAAGAAACATACCAAAAGAAAAATAAACAGAAGTTATAGAACCAGAAGAAAAAAAAAATGATACAAAGAAAAATACAGAACCAAGAAAATCTGAATTGCAGTCTGCAGCAGCAAACACAGGTGCAGCAATGCCGTACCTTCGACGTCAATGGCAGTGGCGCCAATAACCTCTCAGTGATCTCACAGTGGCAGAATTTGATTTAGAGCTGCAGCCAGTAGGGATTTCATTCTTGAATCTTCAATGGATGTTGGCAGCTGCACTAACTTACAGGGTAAATTGTTAGTTGGTGGCAGCATTACAGGCTGGTTTACCAGTTGTCAACAAAAAATGTGCAACCGGTGATAACGGGAACCAGTAAACCAGCCAGTTGTACAGTCCAATCAGCAAATATTCTGAAGAAAGACAAATATTTCACAGCAAAATTTGACCATCAAACAAAAAAAAAAACACTCTGCTTTCTTATTCATGATTGACCAGATGCTTTTCTTATTATTACTATTTTTTGCATCCAAGCCATTCCTAATCCTAGATTTTACTCCTCTCGTACGTATGGATCACCAGGAAATTGATTCCACATCTACATGAAAGGCCCCTATTTACAAACTATTGAGACATCTTCTCTCCCCCAAGCCAAACAAAATCACAAAGCAGAATCTCAGGCTGATCCAATGGTCCTCTGGCAAGTATAGATGTACCATGTAGTTGCATTATCAAAACATATCCATCCCCCTTGTCCCTTATTTATTGTAATAGTGTAAGTATTATTCAAAGTAAAAGAAGTAAACACAGCAAAATCCCATGCATATATTACTTCCTACTTCCTCTATCACGAATCTGAAAATAGAAAAGAATAATTATATCTGAAAAGAGAAAAATTAAAAAGGATATATATAGTTTATCCAATCATCAATATTTCATAAAGTCATAAAAAAGGTACCAGATGAGAGCTCATTCTGAATTCACATGTATGAAAAATGAATAAAGGGCATGCCATCTCTGAGACTCGAACATATCACCAGTAATCTTGACAAGAACAATTTCCATCCTTGAAATGGTGAAACCTGCGAAGATCTCGCACAATAATTTCACGTTTGGTAACCAGGGAGATGTACTTTGTTGCATTGTGACAGTCAGGACAAACCCGAAGATTTTTTCTGATATGGATAGGTGTACCAGCACTGGTATTTAGAAGTCCGAAAGCAATGGCCAGCTTTTCACTGTGGCTACTAAGCAACTGCTCTTGTACATCCCCTTCCACATCATGTATGGAACTAGTATCAGGAACATATCCAGCCGCTTTTATTCGATTTATTAATGTTTCCAGATATGAGTATATCCTCTTTGATTGCGGATGGCTTATGCTCCCAGAATAGAAATTGTGAATCTCATTTTTCAGATCCACTGAACTGCATCCTGGGGTCTTTTGAATGCCAGACTTCTCCATCAAAGTTCTTACTTCAGCCACTTTGTCCCACTTCGAGGCTGTAGAATATAAATTAGACAGTAGTGCATGGTATCCACCATCATCAGGGCCTAATTTGAAAAGTTCCTCTGCTGCCTTCTCGCCGAAATCAACATTTTTGTGTATCTTGCAGGCGCCCAGCATGGCTCCATATACATTTATTCCTGGTGTAATTGGCATGCTCTCAATGAATTTCCAGGCATCTTCAAGCCGGCCAGCTCGACCTAGAAGGTCAACCATGGCTCCATAAAGATCCAGGGAGGGATCTAAGCCATACTCATTTATCATCATGGAAAAATATTCACGACCCTTCTCCACAAATCCTGCGTGGCTACAAGCTGATATAATAGAGAGAAATGTCACATTATTGGGTGCTGTATTTGTCTTTCGCATATCATCAAATAATTCCACAGCTTCCTTTCCAAACCCATGTGTCCCATATCCATCTATCATGGCATTCCATGTAGTCACATGCTTTTCGCCCATCCTATCGAAAAGCTTTCTTGCCTTGCAAACAGCTCCACATTTGGAATACATATCAACAAGAGCAGTCATGACAAAAACGTTCCTGTCTGAAGAGTTTCTAACAGCTATTCCATGGATCCACTTAGCCTGCCATAACACTGATAGCTCAGCTACAGCAATGATGACACTCACCATGGTAAATGAATCAGGTTTGACATTCTGCAGTTTCATCTCAGAGAAAAGAGACAAAGCCTTGGTCACGTATCCATTTTGCGCGTATCCTAAAATAATAGCATTCCAGGAGACCAGAGTTCTTTCTGGCAACTTTTCAAATAACTCATAACCAATGTCAACTCTTTTGCACTTGCAGTACATGGAAATCAGAGAATTCACAACTGAAACATCAGAACAAAGTTGTAATTGATTGATCAAGTCATGGATTTCCCGTCCACGTTGAAGATCACCCATGTCAGCACAGGCATGTAAAGCAGCCATAAGGGTAACATTACTTGGCCTCACATTTTCATCCAACATTCTATCAAAAAGTTTCAAGGCCTCTTCAGAATCTCCACTCTGCGCATATCCGTCAATCATAGCATTCCACGAGACCACAGTCTTATAATTCATACCATCAAAAATCAACCGTGCAGAATGCACCAACTCACATTTCGCATACATATCGACTAAAGCGGTCCCCACATTCACAAATGACTTCAACCCTCTCCTAATAACATATCCATGAATCGTGTCCCCAATCCTCGAATACCCGACGTTAGCGCTGGAAGGCAAAATGGACACAACAGTAACCTCATCAGGACTAAGTCCTTCCACCTGCATTTCCAAGAACAATTCCATAGCCTTCTTGGGCATTCCATTTTGCGCAAATCCAGCAATAACAGTGTTCCAACTCACCAAATCCCTCTCAGGCATTCTCACAAACATCTTATACGCATCTGCAATCAACCCACATTTCGCGTACAAATTTACAACACTCGTCATCGCAAAAACATTACTCCAAAACCCATTCACAATCAACTGCGCGTGGACCTGTTTTCCCGCTTTAACATTACAATTATTAACACAGGACTTAAGCAAATACGTAAAATTATAAACCACCGGCACAACACCATCATTCACCATCCCAACATAAAAAGATAGAGCAGATGCCAACGAAGAATGATGAGCGTGGCCCTTGAGCATAGTCTGGTACAAAAGATCGTTTTTGTCTTGAAGGGGCTGAAAGACCTGTAGGGCGTCGTTTAAGCTGCCGAATTTGCAGAACAAACTGACGAGCTTCGTCTGGAAGAGATGTTCGCTGTAAAGGCCGTTTTTGATGATGGGAGTGAGGAATTGTTGGAGTTCTTTAATGGAAGTACAGAGCTCGAGAAGGATAGCAGTTGGGTGTTTGTATACATGTGAGGGAATGTAGTGAGTTCGAGGAGATGGAGGTCGGTGGGACGACGAGGCGGACAAAGGCGTGGTTGTCGAAGGTAAGAGCTTAAGAGACATTAAAGCTAGCAAATTCAAGCTTGGTTCGTGGTGGTGCTTCAAAGATTGGCGGGGCGGAAGATAACTGCCACTGCAGCGGTTGATGGTTTTAGCTTCACTACTCCTTTTGGCTTAAGATTAAAGATTTCAGTGCTAATCGGAGCTTGGGCCTCTATGGCTGCTATGGTTTTTTTATTTTTTACTTTTAAAATTTTAATAAAAGGGTGTGATTTTTCTAAAGAGGTTTTTGAGGAATTTCATTAGGGGTAGGGATGGGAAAGGAGGAGTAAACATCTGATTCATAAATTAAAATTTTTATATTTGGTTCATACATAGATTTAATAATTTAAACTATTATATTTCCTAAAAGATCATTTAAAATTCGTTTAGGCTCTGTTGTTTTCTATTCTATTTTTGGAAAATCATCATTTTTTCTTCCACAAATACTCCATAAAAAAACAACATCATTTTTACAAAATTTCAAATTTAAACTTTAAAATTCCTTTTATATCTACACTCACATAAATTCAAAAAAATAACACAATCATTACACTTTTATTCTCTTTCCTACACAAATCCCTAAAAGAACTTCCTTCAAAAAAAAAATTCCTTCCCAAGAATAAAAATTCTCCAATTGGCTTACAAAAAGAACAGAACCTTATAATGAGTGATTTTACATTCTTGGATTTGAGATGCCCATTCCCATAAAGTGATAGAGTGGATAAATTTCAAAACATATACCAAAATAGTTCAATAAAACATCAAAATACCCTATAAATTTGTATGAAATGACAAAAGAAATTTCATGAGACTAAATTTTATTTTTGATCCCTTACCTATTGAAAAATTGGATGATTTCAAAATACTTAAAAAGTTGAGTAAAAATCAAAATACCCTATGAATTTGTGTGAAATGACAAAATTACACTCAAACTCTAGACAAATTGCTCCCCAGATGAGGGTATTTTGGGGATTTCAAGTCATATTTTTTTATTTGATATTCTCCCATTTTCTTTAGAATAGTCCAGTTTTTATTTTTTTATTTTCAGAAGAGTCTAGTTTTGAATTTCTTTACTTCTTATACCCTTATTAATATGATTATGTATGGTTCATAATTATTATTTTTTTTGTTTGAAAAGGAAGGGTATTAGTAAAAAAAAAAAAAATAGTGTCAAATTATTTGTTTGAATTTTTATACTTTGTCACACATAAAAAGTTATACATTTATAAAATTGAATTTCTCGTGCAATGGTCAGAGTAATATAAATGCCACATATGTCACACCCAGCCAATTTTCGGTTCCCTTCACTCCCCCATGATCCCCCGATCGATGTGTACGTGCTTCTCCTCTTTAACTGTGAAAATCAAAACCAGTGTCACATTAATTAACTAGTGTATGCAAACAATATTGTTGAACTACATGACCTATGAACTCTACACCAAAATTCAAAACTAACAATTAATGATGAAGAGGAGGACAACTTGAAAATTATTGGCTTGAACTTGCAGGATCAACCAGAAAGCTTAGAAAATCTGAGCCTTCTGATCTGATTAGCAATGGGTGATGAGTGTCTTTTCTGAGAACCATGCATTAATATTCCCACAATATTTCAAATCCACAACGTTCACAAACTTCTGAGTTCTTCCCCGGATGATCGGAGTTTTTTCCTGGTCTGAGGCGATGTCCTCCGATTCCAGCATAGGAATGCGATGTAGAGATTGAAATTGCCCAACTTTTTTTCCGGCTGCACTTCCACTTCTTGGCCTGTTGTTAGTGGCATTAACGGCGCCATTGCTGCTATTTTTGCAGGTTTTTCGGTGATCGGATTTAGCCTTGATCTCGGCCGTTTGGGTTCCTTTCCTTGATGATTCGAAACAGTAAACTGAAACTGGAACTGCAATATTATTTGAAGGTTTACTTGGAAGAGGTAGAGAGTCCAATTCTTGCATCATAAGAACTCGCACTTTGCCAATGCTTCCAACACCCAAATTTGGCCCCTCACATTTCCTTGGAACCTTCCTTGAATTCAATGTTTCCTTCATTCTTGATCTGAAGAATTTACAAGATCGCTGATCTCAGTTAGTGTTTTTCTAAACTTTGGAATGGAAATTCGAATAAAAGGGCAGCCTAGTACATAAAAGTTCAGGATCCGAGGAATTAATATAGGCAATCTTTCATTATGATTTCAATGTATCAGATGCTTCTGTGACTTGAACCCGTTACCTCAAGTCACATGGTGATTCGAATGCTTAAGAAAATTTCATACAAACAAAGATCTGTGTCGTGATTTCAGGAAAAGAACTAGCTAGACGAATAGGTCACAATTAATATTGAAACATGAAGATGTAATAATTCCATTGGTGAAACAGTTACAATCATAGGATCTTCGAAGAACAAAATTAATTTTCTTAAGGAATCAAGGGAACCATAAGCCACAACACGCGGCTGCCGCTTACAAACAACATCATCAGTTTCTTAGTTCTTAAGAAACTTCAATTAATAAACTGATCAAACAACAAAAATGACAAAATTGGATTAAGCAACGCAGGTTCTTAGTTCTTACCAGGTGGAGAAATGAAGCTGAAGCTGCAGAGTATTGAAGATGAAGGTTGCAGAAGCCAAGACAGGATTGTTGACCTTTTTTCTCCAGCATAATTAAGAGTAATTAGAGTGAGAGTGCGACAAATAGTGGAAGGCATTAATTAATAACGAGAATCAGTTTGTTAGGCTTGGTCATAATTGTAAGACGTGTGGCAACTCGCATGCCATTTTCAGCCACCGTCTCTCGGCCGACCAATCAATCCGCAACTAACGATTAATGATTAGTCAACCAATGAATTAATAATTAATATTTGATACACTTAATTAGGTGAAACGAATGACTGATTTTGGCTTGAGTTTTGGATTCAAATTTCGTGATTTGGGAATTTTTTTTACGCTAATAAGTGTAATTGATGGTGGTCGTGTGTAAAATGGGTTTATAGGCAATGGCGGAGTTAGAAATTATTTTCACTGGGGCACATTTATAATGACAATACATATGAAAATTAATATTTAATTTAAAGTATATATATATATATATCTTTTAAATTTATCTAAAAATATATAAAATACGTAAAGAAAAAAATGTTTTAGCTTACAAATATGAAAATAAATTGAGCTTCAATTTTTAAAAATTTAGAATCATTTACAAGCCTACAGTAGAGAGGGAAAAAATTGAAGTCATGCCAATGCCATACTTAATTTTTAGTTCAGGACAACAATTAAGCTTATGTTAAAAAATTAAAAAAAAATTCTTTTATTGAATTTGATAATTTAAATAAATACAACCTTTGTTTTGCTAACTACTAAAAAAATATAGCATATGAAATAGGCTGGTTAGTTTTTCCTTTTCAGTATTCTTTTATAAACTAATTAATCAAGTAGTAATTTTGTGGGAGCACATAGAATTTTTTCTAAATATACATGTTTATTAATTGATTTAGGGTGGGTTTAGTGCACGTTTAGGTTTGGTGTGACAAACTCTTTGTGTTGTTCATGTGAACTGCAACATAATATGCAACCTTTTTCTTAAAAAAAAAATATACTCGCGATGCAAAAATAAAAAGAAAAAAAAAAGAAAGAACAAAAAACAAATTGACCTTACTGTTCACAGGGTTAATAATATTCTATTCAAGTATCCTCATAAGAAAAAATATTCAAAATAAAACAAAATTGCTACCCAAGATATGTGTGATACTTTTGAAAAGCACAAGTGATAATTACTTGTATTCTTCATGAAATAAAAATCTATTTTAAAACAGGCTCTTCCATTGAAACCAATAATATTTCATTAGACCACTAAAATCAAATGTTTTTATCACAATTAATTGTATATTGATTACTTAGGGCCCTAGGGGTGCTTAGTCCACCGTTTATCTCAATCGTTGTAGGAAGATTTTCAATGCTATTAATTTAATACAGTTTATTTTCAACAAACAAAAAATATATATGTAGTTTTCCTTTTTAAAAAAAAAAAAAAATTAGAACACGCTAAGTAATCAATTTGCAATTATTTTGTAATATATTTTATTTTTAGTGAACTAATAATATATATGGTTGCAGTAGAATCACAAGGGCTAATACACAATGGTGGAACTTGAGTTAATTAATTAAATATCTTTTGTAAGAGGCAGATATTGAAAAGAAAAATCTACACTAAGATATAAATACCTATTAATAAAAAAATTCTTGCAGGTCTGTTAGTCTCCATGATCTTCCGCCCAAACTACTAGTATAGTTCGAATGTGAGTCATAGGTAATTGTAAATTTTGTTATGAGGAAAGCTCGGTGGCCCTTGCAACTAATTGGGACATTGCAAATGGCTACACTTTTCGCCATGTGTTTCGAGAGGCGAACTAGCTGGCGGACTGGCTTGCAAAGCCAGCAAGCTACCGACGAATTTTCACTTTGCAGGATCTGCACCAAGGGAGCTTCAAGGATTATGCTGCCTGCTTGATAAGCGAGGCACCCGACGATCATACTTCAGCGCCTAGCTTAGGAAGTGCATATATATGTTGTAATCTTTAGCTCATGTTTTTGCATTCACGACACACACGAATTTTGTTCGCATGTCCTTTAGTAAGGGTAAGGCACATTACGTCAGCGCTCCTTTGGGTGTAATTTTTCTTATGTTTTCATAATGGGAAAATTTTGATTAGGGACCGTAGAACTTTTAATATTATTAAAGGGCAGAGAAACCAAATTAATAAAACTCATCTCCATATGTTGCTCTTAAAGTTTGACTTTGAGAAGTATTAGAGAGAAACCAATTCGATCTGCAATTATGCCAAAAGCTAATGCCGATATCTCAACATTAATTAAGTAGCCTTAATTAATTTCTATAATAACAATTAATTATTCAGGAAATATATAATCTCTAATAAATTAGCTGTCCCCAAAAGTAAAAAAAAAAAACACATAAATTTTCTCGCAAATTCTTCATCCCCATCCGTTTATTTTAAGCCTTGATAGCAGGTTCTTCTTGCTTGTCATCCCATTTGTCCAATCTCTTCATAGCTACGTTAACCTGTAATACGAAATTACTTCCCCATGAAACTCCAAGAATATTGGACCAAAATAAACTTTTCAACAATAAATAAAATTATTATGGAAGAAATATTATTTATTAGGATTAATTATTTTCATGTTTTATTTTCGTATCTAATTACATTAAACATTTGAATTAAGTTTAAACATAAAGGTCATGCCAACAAAGACATTTAAGATGTGATAAACATGTTCGGAGGAGTATGCTATCTGCCGTTTCACAGTCCGATGCGCGATAATTCAACATTAAACTCAATATATGTGTTTTCTTAATACTTGTGTTTTAATATAATCACGATGCTTCAAACAATAAAATTAATACATCAATGTTTTCTTCATAGAAAGTTTATAAAAAGTTTTGATATGAAGCCAGTGATATTTGTGTAGAGGATCATATAAAGGAATCAAACAGAGATTATAGCAATAAAGGAAATTAATTAATTAATTAGATAATTAAGTACCTCATGATTCCAATCCGTTCGAAGAGTGACCCAAAGCAAAACCAGTGTCTGCATCACTGTACCACCCAACATTCCCGACCATATTCCCTAAATAGTAAATGCTTCCATCAAATTAATTTATTTCTTACTAATGGGAGGGTCTTGTAACATGAGGTCATGAGTTTGAACTTAAAATAGACATGTATAAAAGAAAGAAAAAAAAAGAAACTACTAACTTTCAACTGAGAACATTAGTAATTATTAGAAATCTGAAAAACCGATTGGTAATTTTGCCAAAAATCAAAGAAGGTGGATGTAAGTGACCTTTTTATGTTGATACAAAATTTTATATTTTTAGTGTATTTTTCATATTTATTGGTACAACTTTATATTTTAAAAGATAAAAAATACTATTCCCTTCTATTAGAAGAGTCTACTTTGATCAATGTACAACTTATTATGATTGTCAAGATACAATACTTAAAAGAGCTAATTTTATGCCCTTTATTCCATTTATATCATTACTTATTAAGTATGAACTAATTGTTAATTACACATAATTATATCAGTAAGCGTAGGAGGAATAATAAATTTGAAATTGAACTATTTTATTGGAACAAAAATATTTTTTAAAGTGGACTTTTCTAATAAAACGAAAGGAGTATATGTATATATTCTATAGAAGGTATGATTTGTATAGCAAGAATTACCTTAGCACCAAGGTTGAAGTAAAATCCCATGACAGCTCCCAAGGGTAATCCAACCAAATAATAGCATGCCAGATTTACATATGCAACGAATGTTTGCCATCCACATCCCACCGCCACACCTTCAATACGTGCCAGCACAAAAGGATACGTTATCCCCATATACAAGTTAAAGTAATACTCTCTCTTTTTCTTAATAAGGTGTCCACATTGTAAGTTAAAGATAGAGCCTTTCAAGAGTAAGTTGCTGAGGAATTCTGCCTTTGTCAAAGATAGAAAATCGAACTCCCTCCAATTCACAACTCCGTTCGATTTCAGCTAAGAAATTTGACTATATATATGTTACAGACCAGAACCTCTCGTCCCAAATTTGTTGGATCAGTGTCTCTTGTTATTTTTTGCAAAATTTTGGAGGTGATGGTGATGGGATCCCACCACTACATCCAAACCCTTAAACTTTTTTCATTTATAACAAAAGACACCCTAGTCCCAAATTAAAGGATTGCAAGTCAGAGAAGTTTAGCATAGTGAGCGATCTCATGGGATATAATATTATTGACTCTATTTTATTCGGAAATTAATTACGTATGTTCTTTACGTTTTGATTTTGGTTTTGGTTTTGGTTTTAGTTTCAATAGTAAAATTAATATATTATAATCAGTTTTTATCATTTTCAATACAACTTTTTATTATTCAGTTATACATTTTACATTTTCAATATACTTTTTACATTATCAAATTATTTTTCAAAACATGTTTTTAAAACTGTTTTCAAATCCATCAAAAAGAACAACCCCTTAACCATAAATGAGACGACATAAAAATACCATGAGTTAATACTATTCTTGTCCCATAAAAAAGAGTCGTGTTGATAATACTAATTGTACGTATGTAAAAAAAAGAGGAAGCATAGTATGAGTTTTTAGAGAATCAATCAACCACTCTAGAATGGCATTAGTAAATGATTGTAAATGGTAAGAAATTAATCATATATTATGTGAAACTTAACCTTTTTCAATTAAGAAAATAAAGGAAAGGATATATATATATATATATATATATATATATATATATGGTACCTGTTAAGACGGGTTGAATTCCATTGAGAACAATGGTGACGGCAAGGAGTGGGAAAGATCAGAGACAGCGTCCGACACGGCTTGGCCTTCGGTGAAGGCATAGCTAATGACGTGTCGAAGAGAAAGGACTAGGAAGGCGCAAATCACACTTATGATGGTGATACTGAGTTCACTATTATCACTGAGAAATTTGCCGCTCTTGGATGTGCAGCTCCCACTTCATTGCTCACCCTTACACTGTTTTTTTTTTTTTTTTTTTTTAAGGAAATAATTAGTCAAATTGTTCGTTAGAACCACATTTAAAAATTAGTAATTTGTAGAAGAAAAATTAAACAAATTAAGATGTGGGATGTTTTCTTTTGACTATGAAAATACTTTATAAAAAACATGTGAAACACAGGAGAGAAAAATGAAACGCAAAAAAGGTTAATTAAAGGTTTCAATGGTAAAGAGTAGTTAAGAAAAAATTAAATAATAAAGAATGAGAAGAAAAAAAAGTTTTGATATGAAGTTTTTGGAAGTTTGGAAATTAGTTATCCTTTAGTAGAATGAGTAATGAAGTAACACAGTAAAATGATAGTGGGTGATGTGGCATGTATAATAATATAAAAATTCTATATTATATTTCTTAAAATAAATGAAATAGTAAAGGATAATTTTGTCTTTTAAAACTTTAATGTCATTTTCACATTAAGGGCCTGTTCGTTTGGAGGTTTTGCAAGGTTGTTTTGCACGATTATGAGTTTTAAAAACTGTTTTAAAATCCAAACCTTGTTTGGCACGGGTTCAAAAGTTTGTTCTGCAAAATCTTATTTCAAAAAATTTTTTTTTTTCTATAAACTCAAACCTTTAGGGAAAATTTATTTGCTACCTACGACCTTACCAAACAAGATTTTGAAAATTTTAATATCCAAAATTCTTTCATTAAACATAGTTTTTGAAATAAGTTTTTAAGAACTTGTCCCGTTGCTTATTTTTGAAAACATATTTTTCAAAACCTTCCTTAAAATTTAAAAGTTATTAAGGCTAATCAAATAAAATAGAGAAGATCTACAAACCAAATTCCTAGTATTCCATCTATTTCATTAGAAACGTTCAAAAAAATTTTTTGCTTCAATTGAAGAGTTCGCTTTCAAAGCTTTTATTATTCTTACCATTACTAATATAATTATGCATGGACCATAATTAATCACCATTTGTATGCAAGGAAATAAAGAGAATAAATAGAGTCAAATTAGCTATTTAAATGTTGTATCTTGAAATCCATAAAAAGTTTCGCATTTATGAAACTCAACTTTTTTAGCGGAACGGGGAGTAACTCGATTATCTGAGTTCCCCTTTCTAACTAAAAAACAATTTCCAATTGTAGGGCGCAACATATATATAATGACGTACCTCGCTGCTGCATTAAATCCATTTGAGAAGTTGAAAATCCATCCAGAAATGGTGTTGCTGCAAGAGTAGGCAAAATAATTAATATTTTTTATTAGATAAAATTATTTATTTGTTAAGGTTTTAGCTGTAACTTTAGTCTTAACATAGCTTTATGTCAAATAATGCTAAATCGGAGTATTCAGCAGGAAACAAATAAATATACTTTACCACAAGTTTTTATTACAATCACATCTCATATATCCATCCGTCTTAAAAGAGTCTAATTTAAAAATAAAAATAAAAAAATTATTATGAAATGTAAGGTACAACATCTAAAATAAGTAATTTGATATTATATATTTCATTTATATCATTATATTTTAAGTAAAGGTAAATTATGTACCACACACTTATATTAGTAAGGATATGACAATGTAAACTGGACTCTTTTAATTAAATAAATTTTATTAAAAAAAAAATTAGACTCTTCATATAGGACAGAAGGAATACTTTTTTAATTTTTCATCCAATCTCTCAGTAATGGACAAGTGCTTAAATTCTCATAAGTTTTTTTTATTTTATATTCTTTCAATCGTTTTAAAAATATTTTCATTATGCCAAAAGTCTTGTCTAACCTTTCACAAACAAGTGAAATATTAAACGTACACTTAAGGACAATATTTGTAAGTTAATTATAATCTTATATTTGTCAAAAACTAATCAAAGTAAAGGTAGATTCCTATAGTTCAAAACATAAATATCTTAACTATTTTGCATCCCTTATAGAATATTTTGCCAAATTTCAAGATATTATTTGCAATTAACCCCAAAAGAAAAGAAAATTAATGTCTTGAAATTTAAAACAGAGAATACTTCTCTATCATTGCATATCAGGCCTCCATGGTGGGCTAAGGAACCTGGTGCCGTAGATGAGATTTTGTCACTTACTCCCTCACTTAATTATTAAACTAATCGAAAATATGCGCCTCGTGGGTTAGATAAATGATATTTATGAGTACTTTTTCAGTTTCATTATTGTGTCCTGGAAAAGGAAAAAAATAGGAGGTAGAGGCCATGGGTCCATGCTGATTTAACTTGTTTTGTTTGGAGCATTGCAATAATGCAATATATCATCATTTACCACCACAATGGATCAACAGGATTGTGCCCTTTCCATGCACAAAAGTTCTTTGTACAACACTCTCTGTGGTGACAAAATATTCAATAAAATTAAAAGGCTATGTATAGTTTTTTTATGTTTAAAAAATGGTGAGTTCATAACTCCATTGGTTCTCAAATTTGGGCTTGCTTTCGTTGCACTTTTGTCGCTATATTTGAAATTGTTTCTCTTTTGTTCCTAAAATTGCGGTTTTCATCTCTATGTAGTCCATTGTTCGATTTTCGTCCAAAATCAGGAACTGTCGGTAGATCCGTCCAGTAGGTTCACAGTTAGTAGACTGCAATTTCGGTATTTGGCAACCAAAAAAATATGTCATACGTGTCTGCCAACAATTCTTGATTTTGGAAAGAAACCGAACAATGGACTACATAGAGATGAAAAACTCAAGTTTGGGAACCGAAGAGAAATAATTTTCAATTCAGGGACAAAAGTGCGACAAAAACCCAAGTTTAGGAACCAATGAAATGAAGTTATTAACTCAAAAATGCTTTGTTAGAAATGATGAAAAATTCACGGTCAAGAACAAAAACAACCTTGCCAAATTCTTTTACGCCCTGTTTGATATCACAACTCAAACCATAGTTTGAGTTTCATTTTAATTTTATAATATTAAAATTACATTGGAATGTAAAAACGTGTGTTAAAAATGTAAAAACTTTTATTAAAAATATAAAAATGCTTATTAAGAATGATAAAAAATTATTATAAAATTAAAATAAAACTCAAACCATAGTTTGAATTGTGATACCAAGAGAGCCTTAGTCATTGTACTGCGTTTCTCCGTACGTAATGCTTTGGTGTAACACTCTTTTTATGGACAAAAAGTTTGGCAGAATATTTACACCACATAAAAATGGAGAAACGACTTGCGTTATTTATTATGTAAAATACTGTTCAATTATCAAAATTCAATCATTGTATTTAAAAATTTAGTGAGCTTGTCATTTCAGAGTGAAATTACGTCGTTTCATAAAATTAGACTAGCTAGATATGGTATGATAAAATGGACAGAGTAAAATTTTAAATATTATATAAAGTAAAAGTTTAATTTTATTGGCCAAAATTATAAAGAGAATGTTAAGATTTTATACGTGAACATCTTAATTAGTTAGGTTCTTAGACACAAAAAAGCGAATTGAAAAAAATAATATATGTATATATATGTACGTAATATTTTCTTTAACACTTTTTATAATTTGATACATATAATTAGTTGCTTAAAATTCACACTAAAGATTGAAGGATTAATTTACTTTCTAAAAATTAGATAACTAATTGAGAAAGACAATTGGTATATTTTATAACAATATTATTATAGTGTCCGAAAGTGTGGTAGGAAATCTATTGCTCAAGTCTCAATTGGAAATACTCCAAATGAACTACAGAACAACTTTATCTGTTTGTTTCGTTTTTGTTGAGGAAAAACTTTATTTTCTTTTTGGAGAAAAAATATATATTTTGAAACACACTCATTTTTCACTTAACTTATAATTCTTCCAAAATTTTGTTTGTATTATTTCAAACAATAATCTCATCATTATATCTTGTCTTCTGTCTCTTACTCAAATTTCCTTCAAAAATCTCTTAACAAAATTTAAAAGAAAAATTCATCCAAAGGTACAATTTAAACAGAGGCGAAACTAAGGTTCCTAGAATAATGAGCTAAAAATTTTTTTTTTCACTCGTTTCGTACCATCAAAAAATTTACTTACAAAAATATTTTTTTGTTTTAATTAAAAGGTGCAATTGTAAATATTTTATTCCTACTACCATATTAATATATTTATGTGTAATTCATAATGAACCTTTACTTAAAAAATAGGACAATAACAGACCAAATTGTGTCAAAATAATTACGATTATTTTAAATGTTGTATTTTAATATCGATAAAAAGTTGTACGTACATTTGTCAAAACAAACGTTTAGAATGGAATTAACCGAGGGAGTGTCATATTAGCTTACCAAATGGAGATAGCATCGAGGGCGAGTTCAGGATTAGGAAGCATCCCAGCCAACAACACCAAACTCTGAAAATACCAACTCTCCAAACAATACATAATAGCAGATGCCGCAGAAAGCTTGAAGAAATCCCAAAGTCCAGTGAAAGCCAACACGCTAAAACCAGTCCAAGTCTCCTTGCATTTCTCACTCGTCACAATATAAACAAACTGCGCCACCACAATAAACCACCAAGAAAAGCTCAAAACCAAGGCCGCCCCCAACAACCCAAGCCCCACCTTAAAAACCATCACCCAACTCAGAAAGACATGCAAAACCAGCCCCGCCGCCGCGATGTAGGCGCTCGGCGCCACTATGCTCTGAGCTTGCATGTACTTTTGGATGGGGAAGTTGAGGGCGTAGGCGAATATTTGTGGGATTAGGCCGTAGACGAAGACCGAAGCAGCGGTGGCGATCTCCGGTGACTGGCCGAGGGATAGGAGGAGCGGTCGGGAGAAAGCGTAGAGGATTGTTAGGGCAACGCCGGTCAGGCAGAGAAGGAGTGATGATCTTTGGAGATATATGCCGAGCATTTCGAATCTTTTTGCTCCGTAGGCTTGTCCACATAGGGTTTCAACTGCACTTCCCATCCCAAGCTGATTAATTCATTACAAGAAAATTCAAAAAGTTAATTTAATTTCTACAAAATTGTAGCACATTAGAGAAATTATAATACTTGTCTGGGCGCCCCGTCCCATATAAAGAGTCCTCTTTCAAAACAAATTTGTACTAATAAAAAGTCAACTTTTGTGTGCGATCTATAATTAACAGTAAGTAAATTACAAACAAAAAATATAGTGTCAGATTACTTATTTTAGGTATTATACCTTATAATAAGTTGTAACCTTTTCAAAATGAATTCTTCTAGTGGACGGACAAGCTAATAATAATAATAATAATAAAAGAGATGGATCACAACGAAATTAAGCTCCAAAAATATATACCAGGAGACCATAGGCAAAGTATTGAATCCCATTATTGCCAAGAGAAGAAGCAGCCAGTTCTAGGTTGCCGAGACGGCCGGAGAAAATCTGGGTGGACGTGGACATGGAGAAGTTGATCATGTACACAGCAATGGCCGGCGCAGACAAGAAAAACAGGAGCCTGAGTTCAATCCATGTCGCCACCCGGAAACGCTTCAGCCATGGCTGCTCTGTGTTTGACAGTATTTCTTCAAGCTCGTTGCTAGCTTCCAAATGGCTCTTGTTGGGTTTTCCAGCAGCAATGTCACCATCGTTTTGCAGCAGGGGCTGAACAGAATCAGTTGAGTAATCCATGAACACTGGTTCAAAAGAATAATGGAGAGGGAAAATGTGGACGAACAGAGTGGTATATGTCCCACGATTGGTGGCCTTTAAATTCAGGTAGCTTGGCTAGTTAGTGGCTAGAGGTGTCTTTACTTTTGATATTTTTTTTTTTCTTTTGAATTTGACACTTTTGCGGTTTTGTTATTAGTTTGAAATTGTTGACAGTTTTGATCCATTTCACCTAATGTGGAAGGCTTTCAGGTCATTTGAATATTTTATGCAAAACTTGAAAATTTTGGGCCTAAATTTAATTATAAAAACTTGTAGTCAATTAATTTAAAAATGAGATAAATATATAGAGTGAAATCATCACACATTTTATCGTAAATCTATGATTTGGGAGGTTCATTTTGAGATCTTTTAATGAATGACAACCTTTACTAGTTAGACTATCACCTAAATCTATTATAATTTTTATATAAATAATTCAAATGACTTGAAAATCTCTTATAACATGTGAAAATGACTAAATTGCCAACAATTTCAAACATGTGAACAAGTGGTAAACTCAGAAGATAAAAAAGACTGAAAATGTTACAAAACCAAAGATAAGGGACAAAAATACAAATTTTAGTTTCAAATTGTAAAAAGTTATCTACGAAAGGAGGACAAGCAAAATAGAAATATGAAACAAATGGTATCCACACATCAAAACTAAAATTTGATTTTCTCGCTCTGCTTTGGCTGCAAGCCTGCAAAGCGTGGGCAAATTTTTAATAGAAAATAACATGTAGGGATGGATTGATTGATTTAACTAGAATTGACATTATCGGCATCAACACCAACAGTAAATTTATTATATTATAATTAGTTTTCATCATTTTTAATACATTCTTATTTAATTATATTTTTTTACATTTTCAATACACTTTTTACATTATAAAATTATTTTTAAAAGTCAGTTTTCAAACCCATAAAAAAGAACAAGTCCTATGTGTAAAAGAAAATCTTTTTGTGATTCTGAACAGTTTGACCCAAGACCCATATGTTTCCGTTCCCAATTTGCCCTTTTGTTGGGTTTGGGCTCTCAACGTATGTGGATAAGCCCAGAGTAATGGGTAATCATAGACCCATTAGGATTAATGGTAATTATAAAACTATTAGGATTAATCAGTAAATCATAAACCAAAAAATATTTATCATTAATCAGAAACCCAGTTGAATTGAGACTAAATCCAATGCTCAATAGGACATGCCATATCTATAAATAGGCATGTTGGGTTCATAATTTCGTGGTTCAATATAAGTGTTGTGATATCCCTGAGAAGTCTCTGACAGAAAGAAAGGCAGAAAAGTGTGCAGAAATTCGTCAGCAAGGTTTCAGCCCAGAGCAGTCACGGTAAATCGTTCGATCAAAGATCTAAACGGTGTCCGATCGGTCTGAAATTTTAACTGAAGAAATAAGACTCATAGATAGTCAATATGAATCGTGGAGATCGGATTTTAATGGTTAGATATTTTTCTATAATTTTTGTAAGCTGCTGCTGGTTTTCTGGTGGAGTTTTTCATGGGTTTTGATTTCTATTTTGGGGTTTGGTGCTTTCGTTGACTGTTAAAAGCCATATCTCAATTTTATATTTTCTAAGAATTGTACTCTACTGTTGATTTGATTATAATGGAGTTTTAGAGTGGATGAATAGTGCCGTGATTTGTATTTTCTAGGTAAAAATAATGAGTTCTTTCTGTTTTATTTTTTATGCTTCTGACTTGGTTTATCTTTCATTGGTGATTAGTTGTTGATCTTATTTAGTGCTCCTAAGTTGTTCTAACAATTAGTGAGGATTTTTCCGCTGTTTGATTTATTAAAACCTGGTTCCTCCCAGCACCCTTTGATAGTGGAAAGCCAAATATACAACTTGTTTACTTACGCGTGAGCGTCCCTTTGTTTATGAATGTAGCCTACAAGCGCTTCACTCTTTGTCCATGCACAGCCCCACCGTTTCCCTTTTCTTACACCAACTCATTTTAATCCTTTTCTCCTTCCTCGGATTCTTGGGCTGAGTCCGAGTCTCAGATTGATCCAGATTTGCAGGCTCACTTAGTGGAGAGAGAGAGAGGCAGAGACAATTTGGAAATGCAGGAAGGCAAGGAATAAGAAATCAAATAAAAGAAGAGGCCATCCTTCTCTTCTTAGCTAATATATACCTTCGTTTACGGCGTACGGTTGCCGTAGGCATCCGTTGCGGCTCCACCCACGATGTTGGACGTCGGCGGTCGGGGCGATGAATGAAGCTGCGGGTTGCAGTACAATGTTGGCGAGAGGTTGTCGCGAATCTTCATGTCGATAAACTTCTGAAGCAACAAAGGATATCAAAAACTATACCTGCTACTTTTGATTTCGATTATCCATCACTACTACAAAATAGAGCTTTAACGGCTGCGGTTTAACGGCAGAAAAGAGAAAACCGCCGTTATAAAAGAAATACGGACTTTTGACGGTGGTTTTCAAATAAACCGCCGTAGAAAGGGACTTTCTATGGCGGTTTTCAATTTAGAGCCGTAGAAAGGGACTTTCTACTGCGGTTTGTCCCAACCACCGTAGAAAGACCCTTTCTACGGCGGATTTTCAATTAACCGCCGTAGAAGGTCCCTTTCTACGGCGGTTTATATGAAAACTGCCGTTGTATTGACGTATTTAACCCTAAATAACAACATGTAGCTCATATCGCGGCCGAAATTCTTCTTCTCCAAATTTCTACTACAGTTTTACACGTTTGATGTAAAGAATCGTCATTTGAAGCTAAAATTTACCACTTTAAGGTTAGCAACTTCTAAAATTTCTCAGTAATTGATTATTCTTGTATTTTGGATATGTGTATATTGAATTTATTTTTATTTATGGTAAAGTGAAAATTAAAGTTACAATCCATATATATGGTGAACCTTAGTATTGTGGAACCCTATGTAGTTATATTATGTAGTTTGTTGGTGATGTGATATGATTTATAGTATTTGGTTTTTATTGGACGCATAATGTTCATATGATTAGCACTACTTAGTTTTTGGATTATTTTTGCATGTGTTTGATAAAATGCGTAAATGAAAAACTTATAGGTTCTTCTTCATTTGATTATGTCTATTGTGCATGTGTTGGTTATGAATTTTTTTTTTTTCATTGAGGTTTTATATTAGTTTTGATTATATGAGTAACATTAGTATGACATGTGCTAAGCAAAGCATGCAACTTGATACTTTCTACATTGTTTGTTGAATTATTATTTGGTTTTTTAAATTATTTCAACGTGTTAGTTATGCATGGATCGAAATATCTTGTTGTATGGTGATCGGACCTCCGATTTGTATGCGAAAGAAGTTGAGAATTTCATTGAATTGGCTTATAAGAATACAAAGTACGTCCATTGTCCGTGTAAAGCTTGTAAAAATGGTGCTCGGTTTGATAACTCAAATACAATAAGGTTCCATTTATATCATAATGGATTTGATCCTTCTTATAAATTGTGGATTTGGCATGGTGAAAGTATTGATAGTTTTTCTGAGCAAAGAAAATCTCATGCAAATGGAGATGATGGGATTACTAGAGATCGATTAGATAACATGATTGAGGATGTGGCCAAGGATTTTGCTGATAAAACAGAAGTTCTTGCTTCCATTTTGGGTGACAATGAGAAGCTTCTATACAACGGTTGCCCTAGATATACACGCTTGTCTAGTGTTTTGAAGTTGTTTAATTTGAAAGCGGCAAATGGGTGGTCAAATATTAGTTTTACAGCTTTATTGAGGGTATTGAAAGATATGCTTTCAGAAGATAATGAACTTCCAGATCGACTTTATGAAGCGAAAAAAATATTGTGTCAAATGGGTATGAAGTATAAGAAGATCCACGCTTGCCCAAACGATTGCGTCCTTTACAGGAATGAGTATAAGAATTTATTACTTTGTCCTAAGTGTAAAACTTCAAGATACAAAAAGAAGCAGCTATGTGATGAGGTTGAAGACAGTACTGATGCACAAAAGAAGGGTCCGCTGGCTAAGGTTCTGTGGTATCTTCCTATAATACCGAGATTTAAACGGTTGTTCGCTAATGCAAAAGATGCAAAACATATGACATGGCATTCAGATCGGTGTATTCCCAGTGATGATGACAAGATGATAATGCATACATCAGACTCGGATCAGTGGAAAAAAAAATTGATTCAATGTATCCTTCATTTGGGGGAGAAGCTAGAAATTTGAGGCTTGGTTTGTGTACTGATGGAATGAACCCGTTTGGCAGTTTGAGTAGCACACATAGCTCATGGCCGGTGATGTTGGTTATTTACAATTTGCCGTCTTACTTGTGTATGAAGCGCAAATATATACTTATGTCTCTAATGATTTCAGGCCCACGACAACCAGGAAATGGCATCGATGTGTATCTTGGTCCTCTTATTGAAGATTTAAAAAAGTTATGGGATGAAGGTGCACTTGTGTTTGATGCATACCGTCAAGAAATGTTCACATTACGTGCCATGTTGTTCTGTACCATTAATGATTTTCCTGCATATAGAAACTTGTCTGGGTACTCTATTAAAGGGCATAAAGTATGCCCTATATGTGAGCAGAGTACATATTTTTGTTAACTTGCACATGGGAGGAAGACAGTATACCTTGGGCATCATAGATTTCTTCCCGAGACTCATCCGTGTCGCCGTATGAAAAGAGCATTCAATGGATTTCAAGAGTTTAGAAAAACTCCAGAACCCTTGAGCGGGCCAGAGGTGAAAGCTCGTGTGACGTACATTAATGTGGAGTTTGGAAAACCTTCGGAGTCAAGCAATAATGATACATGGTGTTGAAAGAAAAAATCCATCTTTTTTGAACTTTCATACTGGGAGAACTTGGATGTTAGACATCGTCTCGACGTTATGCATATTAAGAAAAATATTTGTGAAAGCCAGTTAGGTACACTTTTGAACATACCTGGAAAAACTAAGGATGGTTATAGCGCGAGACTTAATATGGTTGATATGAACATAAGATCAAATTTAGCACCGGTAGCTCGAGGACAACACACATATCTACCCCCTGCCTGTCACACTTTGTCCAGAAAAGAGAAAAAATAACTGTGTTCAAGTTTGAGTAGCATCAAAGTTCTATCCGGATATTCTTCAAATGTAAGTAGACTTGTTTCCGTAAAAGATTTTAAACTTGTTGGTTTGAAGTCTCATGATTGCCATGCCTTAATGCAACAATTGTTGCCTGTAGCTATTTGCTCGATATTGCCCAAGCATGTTAAGTCCAGTATAACAAGACTTTGTTTCTTCTTTAATGCTATATGTAGCAAGGTTATCGATGCAAATGGGTTGATAACAATAATGGGGTTCGAACTGATGATCCATTGGGTTTTACCTTGGTTGACCTTAATCGAGAGGGTTTCAAAGGGGAATCATTTATACTTGCATCACAGGTGAAAGAGGTTTTTTATATCACCGATCCTTATGGCGAACATTGGTCTGTTGTTCTTCATGGTAAACAACATCACGGAGTGGAAGGGATTGATACAGAAGAAGGGCTTTATGAGGAGGGCCCTTTCTCTAGTGGGTTACCTGAATCGACAGCAGTTGAAGAAGATAGGGAACTTGATAAATACATACTTCATGATGACCACAACGAAGGATTATGGTTCTAGGATCAAGTGTCCCATAAGAGAAAGAGAATATGTTAAGAATCATTTTTAGGTATATTATTTGTTTTTGTGTGTGTGTATATTTATATATGTATATTTGATTTTAATAAAACTATGTGGACATAATTTTATAACAACATTTATTTTTATCCTTCTTACTGTCTGATTGAAACAGGTCACAACTTGGATGAAGCCGCGCACTCACAAGATAAAATTTTCAGGGAATTGCATATATCGAAATGTTTAGAAATGAATTTGTTATTGCTGAAAATTGTGTGAAGCTTTTGTGTTGATGTTAGGATGACAAAGTGTTTTGGTTAAATTTACAGGGGAGACTCTATCGGAATTGATTTTAAACTGAATTCCATATTATTTGAAGTAGTTGGAATCTTAATGAAGTATTTAATTATGTGCATATCCTTGACAGGGAGTATGTTACATTTATAGGGGAGACTATGTCAAATTTTTTGGCAAATTGATTTCCTTGTTTTCTATTTTTGATTAAATTTTCCATGTTTTTTTACAAGGAGTAGTTTTGGTAAAATTTACAGGGGAAGCTCTACAATGATTTTTGTTTTGATTTTACATTTAACTCTTGATAAATTACTTTTCTGTGCATCGGAAAAAATATATTCATTTAGCAAGGTTAGTTATTGACCTCTAAATGAATTAATTATTCGTTTATCGATTAATAAATCTTTATTATTTTAGAGAGATTCTTCAATATAATTTCAATAGAGGCGCGCTTCGTACCAGCGGCAACCTATTTCTATTTTTCGCCTCTTAACTAGCATGCATGTGTACGAGATATACAGAAGCGATAGAAAATAATTAAGACTATACATGGATACGACATTGAGTACTTGTATCCAATTGTAAAGAGTATTAATTCTTTCAAGCTATTTTTTATTTATCTTAACATAATTGCAATTATTGCTTGCCTTTAATTATTAAACTAGAGATAATTAATTAAGAACACATAAACTGAATAGTACAAAACCTACCATAAATTCAATGAAAATGTTTTTTTTTAATTGGGACTGTAATATTGAATATGCAATTTAATAATGATCAATCATTGCAAGTAAATAAAATACATTATATTGAGCAACATAATAAATGTACGTAATGTATTTCACTATACGGAAAAATTTGAAATTTAATTATTAAATGTTTCATAAAAGGCGAGCTTCTGTACATAATTAATAAATATAATGTAAATTAGGTATGTAATATTATATTTACAAAATTGTGGGGTTACTTTATGAAAATGAAAAAAAATAGAAATTAATAGGAAAATATGCGCTCGCGGGAATTGGCTCCAATTTTTCCCACTTTTCTATGGCAGGTCAAAAAAAACCGCCGTAGAACCAACCATTCTACGGCGGTTCAAGAAAAAACCGCCGTAGATTCTACGGCGGTTCAAGAAAAAACCGCCGTAGATTCTACGGCGGTTCAAGAAAAAACCGCCGTAGACGGCGGTTTTTTCTTGAACTGCCGTAGAATGGTTGGTTGCCTTTAATTATTAAACTAGCCCTAAACCCTAAACCCTAATTATTGATTGCCTTTAATTATTAAACTAGAGATAATTAATTAAGAACACATAAACTGAATAGTACAAAACCTACCATAAAGTCAATGAAAATTCTTTTTTTTTAATTGGGAATGTAATATTGAATATACAATTTAATAATGATCAATCGTTGCAAGTAAATAAAATACATTATATTGAGCAACATAATAAATGTACGTAATGTATTTCACTATACATATTCGATTAATATTATAGTCCTTAATTGCAAATATATATATAGCTAATGAAATCCAGTAAGTATTGCTTTATTTTTTATTGGGCCCTTAAGAATTCATTTTTCTTATACTACGTACTTAATGCATTTATCGATTTGATTATTTTATCCCGTTCGCCCAAGTCGAAAACGCAGAAAATTTAGGGAAGATAATGAAGCTTATTACTTTATCGAATCTTACATGTACTTGTACGAAATTTATTAATTTTGAGCTTTTACCTATAATTATTGTGTAATAGTACAATTCAGTTTTTGGTGGAATGGTTCACGGGAAAATTTGAAATTTAATTATTAAATGTTTCATAAAAGGCGAGTAAATTGGGTATGTAATATTATATTTACAAAATTGTGGGGTTAATTTATGAAAATGAAAAAAAAATAGAAATTAATAAGAAAATATGCACGCGCAGGAATTGGCTCCAATTTTTTCCTCTCTTCTACGTCGGTTAAAAAAAAACTGCCGTAGAACCAACCATTCTACGGCGGTAAAACCAAAAACCGCCGTAGAAAGTATTTTCTACGGCGGTTTTTGGTTGAACCGCCGTAAAACCAACCCGCCGGTCTAAGTTCAAATAATTTGAACTAATCCCTCTAATTTTCTTCTTCTTTTCCCCTGCTTCTCCCCTGCATTCCCCTGTTTCCCTCTCCCGACTCGGCTTCGGTTTCGTCGCTCCCGGGAGTCGTTGCCGGCGCCACCCGTCGAAAGTCTGCCTTTGCCTGCGCTTCCCTGCTTTGGGTGTCGCGGACCCCGGCCACCATTTCTTCCATTTTCCCCAACAATATTTTCTGCCTTGGTTGTAGGATTGCAATCCTACATAAGGTTTAGCCGACTTCTATACTTTCATTTTAAAGCTTTTGCAATGTTACCTTCCTTTTTTACTTCCGATTGGACTAGGATTTTTGTTCACAATGTTGATTTCGGGTTTGATGCTAGTGATGAATGATTGGATTGCTTTGGGTTTGCTCGATTGTTGGTTGAATTGGTTTGGTTGTTGAATTTCGTGTTTTGTTTTGAGTAAGTTGAGAACCTAGGTGTTTGATTGGGATTTCAATTAAGTACCATTTCAATTCGGTTTTCCTTCACTAGGATGAGAACCTTGGTGTTTGATTTTGGTTTTGCTTGATTAATTTGAGAACATTGGTGTTTGATTTCGATTCTTAGTCGATTTAGTGTTCCTCCTTTAGTGAGTAAGTTGAGGAAAATGCTTGGTTGTTGAGTCCACTTTGTGGAATTTAAGCTTTACAGGGTTCCTTCTTTGGGGCTCCCTTGTTTTAATGTCTTGAATGCCCCATATCTATTGAAAGTAAAGCTATCTTTGCATCAATGTAAAGCATCTTTATTGCAAAAGCACAAAGTACCTTTTGAGTGTAGCTTCTCTTGTTTTAGGGAAGGAGAGTATTCTTTATGAGTGAACTCCTCCTTAAAGCTTTTACCTTTCTCACTATATTTTGGTTTTATCCTTTAGTAGAAATGATTGTTCTCATTAGTTGTTGGGTGTGAAATGTGAAGTGCTTTATCAATGTTATCCTTTATAAGTCCACTTTTTTGGGGCTCCTTTGGTTTAAGTTTGATAATGGCACTTGTGTATTGCAAATAATACTTTCTCCTCTTCGCTTTCCCTTATCTTTGTTTGAAATGAGTGAAATATGCTTTGTAAGTCGTTCTCCGTGATGAGGGGGAATTTTTTTATAAATGTACAGTGTGAAATATCACTTCTCCTTAAATCTTTTACCTTATGCAATTTAGTGTTTCTCCTTTAGTGCTAAAGAGGATAATGCTTTGTGGTTGAGGTGAAGTTGTGTTACTCCCTTGGTTTAATGTATTGAATGCCCCTAATCTATTGAAAGTAAAGCTATCTTTGCATCAATGTAAAGCTTCTTTATTGCAAAAGCACAAAGTACTTCTCTTGTTTTAGGGAAAGAGAGTATTTTTAGGAGTGAACTCCTCCTTAAAGCTTTTACCTTTATCACTCACTATATTTTGGTTTTATCCTTTAGTAGAAATGATTGTTCCCATTAGTTGTTGGTTGTGAAAAGTGAAGTGCTTTATCAATGTTACCCTTTATAAGTCCACTTTTTTGGGGCTCCTTTTGTTTAAGTTGGATAATGGAACTTGTGTATTGCAAATAACACTTTCTCCTCTTCGCTTTCGCTTATCTTTGTTTGAAATGAGTGAAATATGCTTTTTGCGTTGTTCTCCGTGATGAGGGGGATTTTTTTATAAATGTAGGATGTGAAATATCACTTCTCCTTCACTCTTTGACCTTAGGCGATTTAGTGTTCCTCCTTTAGTGCTAAGGAGGAAAATGCTTGGTGGTTGAGTTGAAGTTGTGTTCCTCCCTTGGTTTAATGTCATGAATGCCCCTAATCTATTGAAAGTAAAGCTATCTTTACATCAATGTAAAGCTTCTTTATTACAAAAGCACAAAGTACTTCTCTTGTTTTAGGGAAGGAGAGTATTTTTTAGGAGTGAAGTACTCCTCCTTAAAGCTTTTACCTTTCTCACTATATTTTGGTTTTATCATTTAGTAGAAACAAGTGAAATGCTAGTTGTCATTAGTTGACGTTGCAAAATGTACATTGCCTTTTAAATTTAAACATTATAAGCATTCTTTTTTTTTGTCTCCTTTTGTTTAAAGTGTTCAATGGGGCTTGGGTTTTGAAATTAAAGCTTTTCTCTAAATGCAAAGATGTTATCTTGTTTTCTCTTTGTCTTTACATAATGTTTAAGGTAAGCTAATGGCCTGAAAAAGAAACCGCAATAAGGAGCATAATGATGAGGGAAAGCGCAATGGAGATGGGTCTTCTACTAGAGCTAAAAGAGGTAGAGGGCCTACAAATTGCAACGATCTTTTGGAAATGCGTATGAAGGGGAAAACTATTGAGATTTCATTCAATTCAAAAAATGAGCCTAAAAATTATCATACGAAGTGGATTACATTCGTAGCATTCATGGCCCAGAGCACAGTGGACATTATGGAATATGCATAATAGCCCAAAGTCCCTGACGAGATCAAGAAGAGAGTGTGGATGAAAATACAGGTATTCTACAAAATTATAATGCATTGTTAGTTTACCCATTCATACAAATGAACCAAATTTATCTAAATTTGTACTTCTATTGTTTACTGTAGGCATTATTTGTTTTTAACTCAACTGAAGAACTCGAAACCAAGTGGATTTCTTATGCCGGTAAACGTTGGAAAGATTGGAAATCCTTTTTAGGTAGATATGTAAATGGTGACTTGAAGGGTGAGGACCCATGCCTTGAATATAAATATCTCCATAGGGAGACATGGCTTAAGTTTAAGGCTAGCTGTGAAATAGAAGAATGGAAGGTGGGTTTTTAAAATTCATTTCCTTCTTCTTTTTGGATATTTGAAATTGCTCAGTTTATGGATAATCGATTTTCATTGTATTTTTACCATAAATTCTTATGCTACTTTAAATTCTTTTTACCATAATTTATCTCGCGGTGGATACCGACTTCTAAAGAAGAATTTGCATGAAGAGGCTTTGCTTGCAACTGGGAAGAAGGCTTTAGAGGACGGTACGTCCGAAGAAGAAGGGGAAGAACCTTATGCAGGGCCAGACCGGCATCTACTTTGGAGACAGGCTCACACAAACAAAAAAGGCGAATACTTTACCCCAGAGGTTGGTCGTGTTGGAAGTGAAATTGTAAGTTTACACCATACATTTTCTTATGTTTCAACTCTTTAAGCTACACATATAATTAAAACTATAATTGATCTATTTACATTTCATATTTTTGGCAAAACGTTTAGGAAAATCTATGTTTACGCGAATCCCAAGGGGAGAAAGTTGCAGAGGGTAAGAATGACATTCTTGTCAAGGCAACGGGAAAGACCGATCACCCCAGTCGTGTTCGCGACTATTCTACCAGGGCACGTATCACAGAGGTTTTCCCGAAAACAAGCCCGTCGCTTAAAGATGAACTAGATTTAACTAAAAGAAAGCTTCAGAAAACCACTGCCCAACTCGATGAATGTCAAACACATCTTAAGATGATGGTTGAGTTTATATGTACTAAGATGGGGACTTACTATGATACAGCAAGAGCCACTATCCTCAATAGTGCCACAGCTCAGAGCTTGAACCCAGAAACCACCGGAATGACCCCAGAGATGTTTGAGGTCCATGGTAGCAATGTTTCACTGTGAGTCCTATGCTACACCCTAAAGAACCTCGTAGGCAAAAATTTTCTCCTCTTATCCCTACAAGTTTGCCAGAGTTACATACGATCCCTGTTTCATCTATGGACCCGATCAATTTGAATGAGGTTTAGAATAGCCCTATTCCAACAAACTTGGAAGATGTGAGTTATTTAGGCGATTACAAGGTAATTAAAGTACATTTATGTCTGTCATATTTGTTTGTATAATTTCTTTCATATTGTCACTGCTAAAGAAGCTTGATATTGCTTTTCATGATTACACTTGGTTTTTGAAGTTAACGGAAATAGTTCAGTAATGTTCATTCGCTTGCCTATTATCTCAGGACGGGTGGGAATGTCATCTGTTCATCTCTGAGGATACATCTAAAAGACGTAAGATTCTCGCCAAGAGAAATGTTTATAAGTAGAGAAAGCACCACGGCCGCGAGGTAAGGAAATGTTACGCGAGGGTTACAATTAAAATTTCATATGATGACTTTGCCCCGCTACCATTTCTTAAGGAAGAGGCCTCAACTATGGGAATGTGCCAATCCTTTTTCATGGAATGGCCTATACATTTGATTGAGCTTATTCCCGATCCAGTAAAACAGGTATATTCTTACATTTATTTGTGAATTACTTCATACCATTTTGTATATTTAATGTTATTTCAAATGGTGTTAGGTAGATAAATGTTTAAAAAAGAAAAAAGGTCGCTTGAATTCTATGGATGAGATAAAATCTTCTTCGACCACTCCAAATGAAATGGCATCCTCTTCGACATCTAATCCACTGCACGAGCTAGAACTCCAAATAGAGAAAGATTCGAACTTCACTTGCTTCTTGTTTCAATTGAAAAGAGATATCATAGGTGTGGATCATCCTATTGCGATGGATCGAATGGATGTCGGTGAATTATTGTCAAGAGAAAACATGGTCACAAACTGTTTGATGCAATTGTTCACCAAGTGAGTTTTCACTTAATTTTATAACCTATTTCAGATTATTGTTATATATAGTATGCATTCCATGTGCCTAGACTAACCAATGATGCATGATAATGTAAATTCTCTAGAGCTTTACATGATTTGGTTGAAAGGAATGACCGGAAGGGGATAGGGTTTCTCTCAACTAATCATGTCACGGCAGTAGGAAACACATATGAAGATAGGGTACAATACATTGCACGAAACTTGAAGGATCGGAATAAAAAAATTTATCTGGTACCGTATCTTCAGAGATAAACACTGTAAGCGTTTCTCTAATTTTTAAGAAACATTGATTTAAAGATCTGAGGTCATTGAATTTTTGGTTTGTAGTGGACATTAGATGCTTATAGCCATTAGACCGATTGAAAAGGTTGTGTACTGGTTTGATCCATTACAAAACCCACAAAAAGAGGAGGCAGTAATACTTATAGACGAGTGAGTTATATACATCAACTAATGTTAGAATGCATATATAATTTCTAATGCCAATCATATATACATATGTTGCTAATTATTTTCATTTCGCTTTCATTTTTTATAGGGTGATGTTTAATTATCAAACTTTCTTAGGATTGACGAGAAATGTGCATATGCAACCTGAATGGATAGTAGTTAAGGTAAAATTAGTTCTTATTGAATTTTTTATTCAACGTTGTGTTGTATATAACTGTATGATCTTCTAACTCGTATAGTAATATTCGTTAGCATAAAGAGCAAACGTCTAACTGAGAGTGTGGCTACTATGTCATGCACTACATGTACCAAATCGCAATGAAATTCGACACATTGGCATTCGAAAAGGTATTTGATTTCTCATAACTTATTTGATTGTATTTCATTTTACTACTCAATTACGTTTGAATTTATACTCTCTTGCAGTACTTCAAGCTCGACCGCACTCCATTAAGCAATGTGGATATAGATACTATGAGAAAAATATACGCTAGTTATATTGTGGAGCATTAGTCGTAGTTGATGGATAGTAATGAAACTTGTTGATATTATAGCTGTACAAATATTTTTGGCTATGCCCCTATAATATAATAGCGATTTCAACTTGTATCTTGGTGATATTTTGTATTAATTTTAAACTTTTAGCAACAGGTTTTGCTTTAAACTAGAGAAATTTCTCACTTTCTATCGTGGTTTGGGTTTGAATGTCAGACTTTCTACGGCGGTTTAGTTATAAACCGCCGTAGAAAGTGATAACTTTCTAAGGCGGTAGGAAAGAAACCGCCGTAAAAGGGGTGACTTTCTACGGCGGTTGGGAAGAACCGCCGTAGAAAGATGGGTTTCTACGGCGGTTTGGCCCAACCGCCATAGAAAGTCACCACTTTCTACGGCTGCCAGATAGATGGCGGTTCAAAAGGCCGAAAACCGCCGTTAAAAGCCCTTAAAAACCGCTATTAAAAGCCCTTTTTGTAGTAGTGCATGGAGGATTTGATTCCATTTATGTTGTCCATTAAGTGTCTTTGAGTCGATAGATTTTGGATATTGATAATCTCTTTGAATTGTAAGCAAACATTGCACATTTATTGATACATACATATTTGCACATCAATCAATCTCAAGTACGTTTCTCGGTTCATTTTATTGTATTGCACATATCATTTCAAAAATTATTCAATTATATTGAATGCGTACTTTTTATTCATATACATTGCACATTTGCACCATTACTCATACACAATTGCAAATCTATTGGTCACAGTATGTTGCTCATTTAATGGAGAAGCATTGCATATCTCATTTCAAAATTGTGCATGTTCATATAGTGATATGCCACATTTTATTAAAATATCTAAAAAGACCGTATAAAATGTATAATGAAATCATCGATTATATATTGAACTACAGCTGATATTAAAATATGTTATAAAGCTGACCCAACAGGAAAAAATAAAGCGACAACAACTAAAAGAAATTAGATGAACAATAGTTAGATTAAAGGAGTAAGAATTGCCATTATAAACCATTAGGTTAAACTTGATAAAAGCATAAAACAAAAACAAGTGAATTTTAAAAAAAACAAATGGATCATATTGGATCATAAAGAGATACGATACAAAACACCAATGTTAGATCTGGTTGGTCCAATCTGAACCAAAATTTTGGACCGGATCAGATCTGATCGGATGAATAACTTTAATTAATACACAGTCTTAGAATAATATAAAATTCTATTAAAGGCGCTAGAAGAAACAAAATTATTAAAAGAGGCGTAATGTTTATATATTTATTATTAGAGGCATTAGAATTATTTTAGTGTATATTTAATTAGCAAAAGACTAAATTATCTTTTTCTATTAACTAAGTTGGCTTCTACCCTAATTATGATTTTATCAACGAGCAGCAGCCCTTGTCCGGCTTGGAAGAAATTCTGACGTCCCACCAAAAGTGCAGTATATACTTCCTTTAGCTAGCCTGCAACAACACATTGCCATCCACCAAAATTTTGCAGCAAAGGCATTAATCTCTGTTGAAAACTCATGTCTGATCTACTGTCTCAATCTCTCACCAAGGCAAAAACTATATATCTAACAGGCACCTTACAAACAGAACAAACAATCAACTATCCATCTGAAAGTGTAGGCCAAATCCTCAATTATTCAAAGCTTCCTAATTTTTATCATCCCAATCTTCAATATATATCAGTGAAGTGACAAGTTTCCTGCCAGCCATACATTTTTGTTCATAACTAATTGGTTCAACTTTGAATTCTGTGTTTCAGGGACCTCTGTTCCAGAGTTTCTTTTCTTGCAAAGATAAGTACAAAGAGATCCAATATTGAATCACTGATTCTCGGCAACCAGAGACTGAGAGACACCATTGAATTTCTTATTATCAAATCCCCTTAATGTATTGACGAACATGGAAATGGTGCCGCACTAATGTCAAATAGGATTTAACTGCCAATCACCGGTTGGATCACAGCAACTCAAAAAAATAAATTTTGGGAACTAAACTCCCCAAGCCTGCGGAAGCTCTTGCCGCAAGAGAAGCTGTTCAGTTTGTTCGTTCTCTGGTCCTTACAGTCGAAGTCATTGCTGGTGATGCACATACAAGAATCAAACAACTAAATTCAGTAGTTTGATTGCTAATTTTAGAGCAACTTTACCCCTATTAAATTCAGATGGATAAACAGAAGACAAAATTTAGTTCCCCATATCACAGTAAAATTTGGTAAATCAACACCATGTTGAGCTGTAACACTGGATAGACTGTCCAATCTTTGTAAAACATTTCTTCACTACAAGTCGAACAATTTTATCTCAGGAAAAAAAAATTTCGAGGAAGAATTAGATCAGTTTCAAATTTTCCTAGTGTGTTTCCCCTGCATATATTGATCCTATTCATGGTCTTGCACCAACATCGAATAACAGATCAATTTTGGGAAAGGACATGAGTTTAGATATGAATTCTGAATCAGGATGTTCTTGTTCCAGAATACTGCCTAGAAAACATGAGTTTTTTGCCTGGATTTAATTGCTTTTGTTGTAGATTTGTGGCGGGTGGCAATGTGTTGGTGCAAGCTCGTCGGAGGAAGTTTAGCCTGCACTTTTGGAGGGATGTTTAGACCCCAGAATCTCTTCCAAGCGGGACAAGGCTACTGCTATTTGCTGAAATAATAATTAGGGCAGAAGCTAAATTGGTTACGCAGCTTTTGGTTAACAAAAAAGGATAATTTAGTCTTTTGTTAATTAAATATACACTACAGGAATTCTAACGCCTCTAATAATAAATATATAAAAATTACGTCCCTTCTAATAATTTTGTTTCTTCCAACGCCCTTAATAGAAATTTTCATTAACCAAATCAAATTCTAGAAAAGATAAAGTAAAAGCTTGCCTGTTTTTCGATACTAGATTCAGGAATGAGGGGTTGGAAAAATGCAAGACCCTTTATTTCTGCCCTGCTTTTGTCTTTCTTTGATCTAATTTTTCCTTTGTTTGCACCCAATATCTGTATTGAATTTAAAATAAATTCAATACTTAATGTTAAAATTACGGAGATCTACACCCTTAAACTTATAAATACTAAACACCAACTCAAATGAAACACACTGTAACATCTAATATTTGTTTCGCTTGAACACAAAGAAGAGTAACAGTTGAGATTCGAAGAAATAAGCCAGCTATATAAGTGGTCTCTGAGTCGATTGATTTTGGATTTTGATAATCTCTTTAAATTGTTAGTAAACATTGCACATTTACTAATACATAGTTGTACATCTATCTCAAGTACGTCGCTCATTTCATTTTGTTGCATTGCACATATCATTTCAAAACTTATTTAATTATATTGAATACATCTTTTTTATTCGTATGCATTGCACCTTTGCACCATTACTCATACACAGTTGCAAATCTATTGGTCAGAGTATGTTGCTCGTTTAATGGAGAAGCATTGCACATCTCATATCAAAATAGTGCAGATTCATATAGTATATATTGCACATTTTATTGAAATTACCTAATAGATTTTCGTCTTTTTGAAATTGGCATTAATTTCCATATTTGTTTTCAAGAATAATTTTTGGTCCCTTTCATCAGCATAGGTGGTTTCACAGGTCATTTGCGTACTTTATGCACAATAAAAAAAATTTTATGTCCCATATATAAATTTCAAAACTTATAGTCAATTGAAAATTTGAAAATTTATGTGATTGGACTGCAATGATTGAGACACTTGTCATTGTAAAGTACTAATTTATCAGTCTCAATTCAAATTTTTGAATGGATTATAAGTATTGGTAATTAGATATATACCTAGATAATTATTAAATCATTTGTAAAAAATGCAAATAACGTGGAGACCACCTATAATAGGTAAAATGACAAAAATTACCACTATCTTGACTACATGTGTGGGGGAAAATGCCCAACCAAAAATAAAATAGGACAAAAAAGTGTTATGAGGCCGAACATAATGGATGAGAATTGCACCACAATGGTAGTTCAATAACTAGTAATTTCATCGAAAATACTTTGTGCATAGTATCATTATTAAGATATTTGAGCCCATTCATTTTTATTTTTTTTTTCACTTCTATTGCTTTAAAAATATATATTTTTTTTTTGGCCAACTTTTGTGGGCCACAATTGGGGGTTAACGTTGGCCAATCTAAGTGTTTGACTATAAATTTTCAAAACCTAAGGAGTTGTACGGTATCAAACTAAAACTTTTGCATAGATGGATGAAATCTAGACTATTTAAACCAAGAATTTAGATAATTCACTAGATAAAGCACATAAAGTCAATGATTAACTACAAGTGAAGTCAAAGTTAATTAATACATTAGAGATTGAAAATATAAAAGAAACAATTTCATCGCTGAAATATCAAATTTCTAGAAGATCTTCAAGGGTGCACTTTGGCCGTATCACGAAGTTGTGCGATATTTGGACAAGATTTTTTATTGTGGCCATGTCGGCCACATGCCTTGCATTGCTCATCCTTGGAGCATCCATCTCATTTGTAATTCTCAACGAACAACGTCTCCCACGCCGATTATTTCGTTGAGACTCATTTGCAAACAACTTAAATGGTGAGGCTGGCCAAAATCTTTGTACATAAGAGGAGAGAAATGATATGAGTACGTCGCCTCCATCATTTGAGATGTATAGACTCCATCAACCAAAGCTATGGGCTCGCATCCCATTTTTGCATACACTTTTATCACATGTGAACATGGAATTTTATAAATCTGATATTTTCCACATGTACAACCCCGGTGAATGAGAAATGCTTAGGGATCTGGAGCATATGCTTCAAAGTTTCATCATCATCTACAGGAAGATGTTCTCATATCGTCCCCTGTTGAAAGTTACTCATAGGATATCTACAAAACACCCGTAACTTGTATTGTGAAGGAACTGTTTGGGTAATTAGGTATAACCTTTGCATTAACTCATCAAAGCTAATATTCTCAGCAACAGACGTATATCGTTTTGCTGGGCAGCTATATTTTGAACCAGCAGGGCCCTCCTCTATACATTCATCCCAATATAGCGTGAGCTTCACAGAACTCGTAGACATATTGCTACTCCACAATTTTACGATCATGTAACCCAATGTTAGCATTACCGTATCAAACTATTTATACTATCTCATTCGTGCATTAAGTCAAACCATCAAAAGGGGGAAAAAATACTGCGATTTAACATCCACTATTTTTGTAAATGCATCTAAATCATACTCGGCGTACTTCCTGTTGTAAATTCAGCGGGGGACCTTCAATATATGATCTACCCTATGATATAGAAGCGTCGAATGTGAACCAAAAATCGCCTATCCAAATAAGGAAAAGAAATGTTAATCATCAGTTGTAAGTTACTAAAACTCAGTTTCAATACATGTAGTTACCATTAATACAAACACAATTGCAACAATCTGTCAAAACATGTGCAGACATCACAACGAGCTTTTCTCATCAATTTCCCTCTATTCCATTCTTCTCCTCAATTGAAGCTCAAGTTTCAAAACGGGCAATTGGATTTTCAACCAAAATAAGAGAATCCCAACGGAAAATCACCTATCCAAAGGAGAAATAAATTACAAACCTGAGTAAACAAAATCGAAAGAACTGCAAAATAGTTCCACAATAATAACTAAAGCAACCTACACATGGACAATTACAGGTATATATAGGGAAAATGGGACTGGGACTGGAACTAAAGCAAACTCGAACTAAAAGCCATAACTTCATCTTGTTCTATAGGGAAAATGGGACTGGAACTGCAGTGACAAATACGGTTCAGATAGGTTCTCACCTGCTTCACTCAGCAATAAATTAAGTTTTCTGTGCTAAGGGAGATTACCTAAATTCTTAAACCTGTAAGTAACACAGCAAAGTAGCATGTTTGGTCTCTTACTTTTGTACATAAAAAACTAGAACAACATCAACATGATCTAAACGGGAAGAATTCTTAAACCACCAGGAGATACTAAACTCTGTAACTTTTAATTTTGGCAAACAGATATCATTGGTATTATGAAATCATAACCACAACAACCACATGACTACAATTTCTTCAAAAATACTACATTCTTCCACACTTTTAGAAATAAGTCTGACCCTGAGTTCAATCTAACGACATTAGCATCATACACTCACTACTTTTACAAACAAATTATCTTTAGCTACATTTAATAATTCCTTTAAGATTAGTTTTCAATTCAATTAATTAAACTAAAATCTGAATTTCATTTAGAAATTGTAGGTGATATTTTAAAGCTTAAATAAATCTAAGATTATTTATCACAGAAAGAAAGAATAAGCATTATTTGTGTTTTGTTGACATATCTCTGTATTTGTTCTCAAAACTCTACTTCATGATTTGTCTCTTATCATATGTAAACTAATCAACTACTAGAAAACATAGATCATTAACCATTATCATTAAAGAAAAGCTTGATAGCATGTAAATTCACTCATGCATGCTACGGTTTAAAGCTTTTCATGGTCAGAGTTTTTGTTTCATCATTTAACTTAATTTCCTAGTATATCTTCAATATAATAAGTTGATTACCTTGAATTGGTTATGTTGAACTTGTAAGTATTGAGATTATTGATCAAACCAAGAGTTCCCCTTGCTTTTCCTTCTCCCTTTTTTGATTTTCATTCTTCTTTTTGTCCCAAAGTTTCTCTCTGATCCCAAAAGCAGAATATAAAACTTCAATTCAATGGCATCTATGGTCAACAGAAATAGAACTTTGTTAACCTATTTTTTTATCTGCGAAATGTGTTCAATCTGAATCAGATTTTAACATGAAATGAATGCAATTCGGTAAGCAAATTTTCTGCTAGAGGATGTGTTAGACTTATGTTCTCAATCTTTGTTTTGATGATAAGTTAAACAAATATATGGTTTTGTTTAATGCGTACTTGAAGTTATTTGTAGAAAAAATGTAGAAAAAGTGCAGCAAAGCAAAGTTCAAAGTCAGTCTCGAAGTCAGGTCTCGACAGCCTTTCGAAGTTTAAGGCTACCCAGAAAGCTTTGAACTCAAGCCTCGACAGGCTCTCGATGTCGAGCAACCTTCGAAGTCGAAGCCTCAACATGCAGATGATACCCTTTGAGCTCTCGGGTTTGGAATTAATTCAAAATGCATGAAACAAGTGAAATATCGACACCAAGTGTTGACAGGCCTTTAACATCGAAGCTAGTTGACCATAAATGTTCAAGACCAAGGGATGACACCTATTCAAAGGCGAACCTAACTAGACATTAGACACATTCAAAATAAACTCCTAGTCGTAGGAAATTCAAAATATGGGTCAAGGCGTCTGAGAAGATGTCCAAGTCGCACACCAACTCACATGAGAACTTGAAGCCAAAGTCCAAGAAAAAGAAAGAAAAGATCACAAGAAGAACAACGCAAAAAACGGTGAAGAAACGGAGCTATAACTAAGAAACGGCAATAAAAACAAGAATGCCCAGAAAGCTTCTGACCCGACTTTCGACGTCGAACCTCGACCTTGAACCTTGTCCAGAACCAAGCTTAGACACCGTTTGAGGCTACTGGAGTAGAGCTTCTAACCCGACCTTCGACGTTGAGCCCGACCTCGAACCTCCTGTCGGGAAGCAAAAAATAGCCGTTATATGACCATTTGAAGTGATTTCTTCACTCCTATAAATACCCCAAAGCTCAGAATTGAAGACTAATCATCCCCCAACGTCTCCTACACTTTAGAAACATTATCAAGCTCCATTTCACTCATTTATATGTCAAATTAGCTTGTTTAGGTAGGATTGGGAAAGAGGCCTTTGTGCCCATTTGTTATTTGTCATCGTAAACTCCATTGTGGAGATTTTATCTTTGTAAACTCATTTAGAAAAGTCCTAACTCAAGAGTTTGAGTGTAGGCAATTTGTATTAGGCAAATTCCTAAGCTCTTGAGTAAAGAGTTAGGCAAGAAGAAGAGGGGAATAAGAAGAGAAGGAGAGACTCAACTCAAGAGGTTGAGTTTGGGCAATTGTACAAGTCCTAACTTGAGCCAAGTTAGGCAATTGGGTGAAAGTCCTATCCAAGAGTTTGGATTAGGCAAATGGTAAAAGTTCTAGTTTAGAGCTAAATTAGGCAAAAGGGAGAAAGTCTTGATCAAGAGATTGATTAAGCAAAAGTCCTTTGGTCTAGGCAAAAGGAGTCTTGAGTAAAACCTAAAATCCTTGAGGAATGATAGGGCAAAAGACCCAATTGCTAGCCTTAGGCAAAGGAGTCTTAATCTAGAGTTAGATTAAGACTCCGAGTCCTAGTCTAGAGTTAGATTAGGCAATAGGAAAGTCTTGAGATCAAGAGATTAATCTTAAGCAATTGTAAGGGATTGAAACACTCATTTAAGTGTTTCCTAGTTTATTAGAAATCCAAGTTGTAGAACTTGGGAAGTGGACTAGGATTCAAGGGGAATCCGAAACCACTATAAAGTTGTTGTGTTCTTGCTTTGTTTATTTCTTTGCTTTCATGATTTGCAAATCATTATTCACACACCTCACTTGGTAAAAACTGTTTTTACACTTGTCTTTGAAAATGGTTTTTCAAAGTTGCTTTTCTTTGTAGAAGAAAATTTTAAAGGGTCAAGAACCTAATTCACCCCCTTCCCCTCTTAGGTTGATCTTTGGTTGTTATTGAAAACTGGGATTTCAGGATGTAAGGCTTGTTAAACAACACATCTCCAACATTCCTAGGGAATAATTTGTTGGAAAATTCAAAAACCTCCTATGGAATTCAGTCGGCCGAAGTAGCAACTTACTACTTAAATTGGGCCAATTTTTTTTTCAAAAAAACACGTACATTCTACCTAACATACTAGCTAACAAAGGCCAATATTGCAATTTTCAATTTCAATTTCACCATTAACAGTAAGATTACAACAACAAAAAGAAGCCCTAACCACTTATTTTTTGGATTTGCAATACTATGAGAGAAATCCCAACACGAGATTGCACTGTATAGCCTGGGACGATCCCAAACGCTGTCGTAGTTGATGTCGTAAGCCGGGATGGTTCGATGCCGGCGGTCTCAATACCGTAGAGGAAGAGAGGCACCAGTGTTTTTTTTTTTTTTTCCTTCACAGAAATGCTGCTGTAAATTTGGGATAAGTGAAAGTAAAGAGGGAGGTTTTGTGTAATAAGTTAAAAATTTCTCCTTTTCTAGGAAAATGAAGTTCCCGACTTCGCTTTCTTTACCATATTTCGCATCACCCAATTTCTAAAGAAAGCGAAGTTGTCAACTTTGCTTTCAGTACAAATTTTTGGTTCACCCTATTTTCAAAGAAAGAGAAGGTTGCACATACGCTTTCTGTGAAATTTCTCGGATACCGGAAGTTTTCAAAGAAAGTAAAGGTGCCTTCGCTTTCTATGAAAATTGGCCAAAGTGCCAAAGTCGAGATATTCTGTGAGAAACCGAAGTTGTAGACTACACTTTCCTTGAAAATTTCCGCTTCACCCAATTTTCAAAGAAGGTCGAGCTATTTTCTAGGAAAGCGGAGTTCCCGACTGCGCTTTCTTTACAAATTTTCACATCACCCAAATTCTAAAGAAAGCGAAGTTGTCAACTTCGCTTTCAATACAAATTTTCAGTTCACCCAATTTCTAAAGAAAGTGACCAAGGAGCCAAAGCCGAGTTTTTGAAAATTTTCACTTCACCCTTTTTCCAAAGAAAGCTAAGTAGTTAACTTCGCTTTCAGTACAAATTTCAGACCGAACCTATTTTCATTGAAAGTGAAGTTCTTAACTTCGACTTCACTAAATCGGGAAATCCTTAAAAATTGTCCCTATTTTTGGAATTTAGGGAAAAAAAAATTTTATGGAAAAAATTCCTCTCTCTCCTGTCTGAACAGAAAACAGCCGCACAACACACATAAAACTGATTGAGCTTTCATTTTGTTGGTCAACATAGAATCAATGTTCAAAAATGGGCTCACTGGATTTAATAGGTTTAATGGGCTTCGTGTTTTAATGGGTTGAGTAGAAGCCTAACTGGGGTGTACCCAATTCAGCCCAATAACATTTACACTAGTTAATTCTAGAACTGTATATATATTTTTAATTTTCTTTTTTAAATCAAGAGATCTATCTACTTTTCTGATGGAAATTCCTAAGAATATGCGACTGTATCGTTTAATATCTCTAGAATTACCTGTACCTATTTGTGGAATAAGGAAGTCACGCTTAGTTGAGTGACTAGAAGTAGACTGTCCGTGATTACCTATGGTATCCATCCTTTTGTAATTGTGTATTGTATCGCCCTAAAACATGCCAATGCCTCCATCTGTAAAGACGACTCCCCTGATACTCTTCATCATTTCCTGATACTCTCCAGTGCCCACGTATATTCTATATTTTGAACGTACCATCCATCTAGATCTTCACCTGTGAAGTTTGAATTTGTCTATCTCCCTTACTGTAGGCCCTCATATCCCATTATTCCTACCTATCATCTTGCATATTGTTGTTCGCGAGCTTCTCTCCTTGTTTTTTGTTTTTGACCCAACCCAAACTCATCTAGTATCTGCTTCCAACTGATATCAGGTGGAATATGATTTTTCTCCCAGATCATCTTGCCAACCATGTGCCATAGAGGATATGGATCAAAAGTTCAATTACGTTTGTATCTAGAGCCTCCTGCATTCATTCCCAAAACCACTCTGCAGGGTTAATTGGTGTAACCACCTTAAAATTAAAGCCCAAAAAGGAGATCCTCCATCTTCTCCTAACAAGTTCATAGTTAAGAAAAATATTCTTTGTATCTTCTATCTCTACACCACATCTAGCGCATATTTATGGGACTTGGACACCCCTCTTTTGGAGGTTTACGCTATAAGGACATGCATTCTGAAGCATTCTCCACATAAAAAACTGCATCTTTGTTGGTATCCTCAATTTCCATAGCCGTTTCGAAAACATGTGTCTACACTAGTCCAGGTCATTGTGAGCTGCCTGATCACCATTTCCAATAACATCTTGATCCAATGTTGTTCAATATCCCAGCTTTACTATTTGTTCTAGTTCATACCAGAGTTTATCCTCCCATTTTGGCCATGGTGACAAGTATAATGACTTGATCCTCCCCTGGGCTTATTGGGGGGGGAGGGGGGGGGGGTGAGAGCCTGCATAATGGTTCCCTCCAATATTGCCATGTTCACTACTTCCATACTCTTTACATATGGTTCTGTATAACATCTTTATAGCTTCCTAGTGTATGTCTTTACCGTCCTTATTCTTTTTCCAAATAAATCTGCAGATAAACTTATCTACTTCCTCTGTCATCGACTTTGGTATTCTAAAGGCCCCTCATTGTGTAAGTTGTCAAAAAGAACAACATTGATTTTGTCAAGGCGACCCTTCTCATAATAGAGAAAGATTCCACTCTTTATTTTGCTATAAATCTTACCACGCAGCTCTGAGAACATTTGTCTTTTATTCAGTGAGAAGCCCATACTAAGACCAAAGAATCTCCTATCTGTAAAGGCTCTTTGAATCCTGAGTATGAAGCTAATGAAGTGGGCTTGTTCTGTGGTAATATTCGGGCTGAAAATGATCGAACACTTCTCAAAATTTATTCTATGTCATGAGAATGCTGCATAATCATTGGGGACTCTGGCAATACTATACACACTATGTGTATCATTCTCAAAAAATAGCAAGTTGTCATCAGCTAACATTAAGTTTGATACGATGAGGGTCATTTTGCATACCTTGAAGCATGCTGAATTCCTTCGCCTTGTTTCAACATTTTCGACAGCACTTGTGATGTGAGGCCCAATTCCAATTGATGTGGAACGGAATACTCGATGCGGAATACTTGCCAAGGAAAGTCTGAAAATTACGAGACGCAGTTCTTAACCTCTAGCATCCCTACCTTGGATTCGGTAGACTACTAAAATTAATCTAAGCTAATCTTAAACACGCAAATCGAACCAAGTATATGAATTAAAGAGTCGAAACAAAAGCATGCAATATAGGCAGAGCAATTACCTAGAAAGCTATAATTTCTAAACCTATAGTAATTCACAAATCATGTAAACTATGAAAGCTCAATAAATGATAGTGATTTAAGAGTATAACTAATACTTTCTTCAACTTAAAAATCAACTGTCAAATAATGGAGAATTGAACCCCTATTTATAGTTATAGGAGGTTCGAATTTCCAGTATAAAAGAAGTCGAAAACAATTAAAATTAGAACTCAATCAAGAGATTGATTCCTTACAAGAACCAAATCCTAAATGAACTAGGATTTGTGTAGGAAAAGAATTTCGGTTTGGCTATATTTGAATATAGCCAAAATTGTAAACAAAATACGAATTCTAATTGGATAGCATTCCTTACACGATAAAAACGAATCAATTTGAATCCACACGGATCACTTTATTAATCCGATCAACAAATTTCCAATGAGATCATTCTTGGCCATGCATGTAAATAATTAATTGATCAAATCAATTTTGCATCAAGTTAATTATTTGCCGCAAAAATATTTGGGCCATCCTCCTTGAATTAACTGGGCCTTGATTTAACCCATTTAATTTAATTTTGGCAAGTTTGGGCTTGGATCCCATTTGACCCAATGGACTAGACTTTAAGAGTTGACAATGTTGACTTTGAATTGTTGCATCAACTTGTTGTCACATGATGAATAGGAAGGGGGACAAAGGGTACCCCTGTCAAAGCCCTCTGATAGGTTGAAAGTTCTTTGAAACTCATTCATTGCATGTGACTTGGAACGTTACAATTAAAATGCATTTCTCTACCAAACTAACCCATTTCCTAGGGAGTCTCATCCCACTCATATCCTGTAGAATGAAGTCCCAAGATACTCTATCATAAACTTTACTCATATCCAATTACATTGCAATCTAGCCCTCTTTCCATGTTCTTTTCTTTGGTATTGCTTCCACCATTCCATGAGCTAACATGATGTCTGCGATCTATCTCCCTGAGACAAAGTCATTATGATTTTTGTTTATGAGACCATCTATAACATTACAAAGACTGATGGGTCTAAAATCTGATGGCTTCTTAGGCATTTTGACTTTTGGATTAGAACAATATTGGTCATCATTTCGTCTCCACTTTCCCATTGTTTAGCCAGTCCAAGACCCCCTTACATACTTGTGGGCCCACCTGCTTCCAATCTGGCATCCCATCTGGACCAGGTGACTTCCACGACCCCATTACCTTGACTGCCTCCCAAACTTCCTTTTATGTGAACCTTTCAGTTAATCATTCCCTTTGCATGTCCTGCAGCACCATGGAGCTTCTTTCCATTAGTCTCTCTACATTAATACGTGCAATATCTGTAGGAAACCTATGGGCCCTGTTTGTTTTGATTCTCAAAACATGGTTTTGAGAAAAGTTTTAATTTTATAATAATTTTTTATCATTTTCAATACACCTTTTTATATTTCCAATACAATTTTAATATTATAAAATCAAAATAAATCTCAAAACCATGTTTTGGAAATCATACCACACAGGGCCTTATATTCCTGAACATAAACTTTTTAAAAATGTTCCTCCATAATTTAGTTTATCTGGTCATCTTCTAAAATTCAATTGTCATTTTCATCTTGTACTCCTACATGTGATCCAATTCCTACCATGTCTTTTAGTGGCCCATTTGTGAAAAAACTTTGTATTTATGTCGCCCATTTTGGCCCAATTCCATTTTGCCCTTTGCTTTCTATAGTTTCCCGAGACTCCCTATATTTACTCACATTCGTTGCTGAGAAAGGTCTTGACTGCGCTAGCCTCTGATTGGCCTCCTCACTCCGATCTGCCCCCCATAATAATTTTGCTGATTTTCTTAGAAGTTCTGAACCAAAACCATTGCTGGCTACACCGAACCCAGTAAGATTCAAATCTCGGTTGGATTCCTTTTTCCATTCTTTTTTTTGTTTCTACCAGAAATGCTCCATGACCCAATCTAATGTTAGGAAAATTCCTGATGACAGATGTCGGATTATTTCTTAGAATCTCAACTTTTACTCTTCTATGAGTTTCTATTTAGTATTCACGAGTTTGAGGGTCTAGATGCTTGTAATTATAACATTAAGTACTGAATTTATTTTGAATTCGATACAGATATATGGCTGCAAACGAAGGAAGAAATCGATCGAAAAAGGAGAAAAGCGGGGCAAAAATAAAGGCTCCTGCACTTGTCCAACCCGTCCTTCCTGAATCTGGTACCGGCAAAAAAGTATGCAGTTTACTTTAGCTTTTTTAGAATAGGATTTGGTTTACTAGTTTGGGTACTAATTAAATGTTTTCATCCCATCGGAACTGATCCAATCCGGTCCAAAATTTTGGTTCAGATTGGACCAACTAGATCTGACATTTATTTTTGTATCATATTTGTGTATGATCCATTTATTTATTTTATTTCTTTCGTTTTTGTTTATTGCTTTTATCAATTTTAACCTCATGGTTTACAATGGCGTTTCTATCAACTTTCATCCTACTACTGTTCATCTAATTTCTCTTGGTTGTTATCGCTTTTTTTTTTTTTTTTTTGACTAGCTCAATTTTTCTTAAACAAAAAAGTGTTTACTACATGAGAATAATGCACATTTTATTTTCTTATTTAATTTATTGTTGTAATTTTCCTTAAGGGTGACAGATAGGTATAGTTTGGGTGTATATTCCAATGTAAAATTCTCATTAAAAAAAAGTTTATTCTTTACTGTGGAGATGCATTTCTATATTATTTGGATCCATTTTTCAGGGAAGTTCATGTTTCTAGGTACAATGAGTAGAAACTCACAAGATATTATGTATTACGCTTTGCTCATTTCAACTTTAAAGCCATCTAGGCTTCTTTACCTGATTTCTTCTTCCTAATAGCCTCTACTAATTCATATGTTATAAGAATATTCTCTATATTTTTCCTCCCCGACATAAATACATTTTTATTTTTCATTATAGCTCCAGTGATAATTTCATCAGATTCGCCACTGTTTTTTTTATTATCTTGTAAACCTCGTTACAAAACCTTGTAGGCTTTAAGTGACTTGGCTATTTAAGTGACTTTGTCCTTGAAATGAGCACGAGATTTTTAGAATTCTAGGATTCTTACACCTCAATGAAAACAAAAGATTTGTGCACCTCATGTGCCACAACATCCAAATTATTATAAGGAAAACAACATTCGGCATCCTATTTGGTCCATGTGATTCCCATGGCCCCATGTCATTGATTACCCTTTTTTTTTTTTTTCCTCATTTCTACTTTGCTCTTCTGCGGATTTTTTTCCCCAATATTCATATGGGGATCAAAAATTAACAAAATACACCAATTTTTTTTTTCATTCCAAAAGTATAGAAAACGAATCCGGGAGTTTCGTTTCCTTCAAACATTTTTAAAAAAAAAAAGTTTATTAAGTTTTTTTTTTTTGGCAGAGAAAACGTGAAAACGAATTGCATGAATTCGTTTTAACTTTTTCTATTATTTAATTTTTTTTTTTGTATTTTTTTAAAATATGCGTAATGTTATTTAGCTGAATTCATTTTTTCCAAAAATATTTAACAAAAAAAAAATTATTTAAAATATTTATTTTTAAAAAACATAAAAACTTAGAAACGATGTTGGTGAACTCGTTTTCAATTACAAAATAATTATTTACTTATTTTTACATTAGTTTACATAGAATTAGTTAACTAATTTTATTATAAAAAATTTTCCAAAAGTGCAATTTTGGTAGAAAGCGAATTCATTGACTTCGAATTCAGCAAATTCGTTTTCTCAGTGAATTCGTTTTCAAAAGAAAACAAATTCAATTCGAATTCAGTGAATTTTTATGAGAAAACAAAAAAGAATTCACTGAATTCGTTTTCTAATGAATTCGTTAGATTATTTTGTATTATTTAACTAAAATTATTTTAATTAATTTAAATTTAATTTTATTTATTAAACGAATTCTTTCTCACTTTCTATTATTTAACTAAAATTATATTACTTATTTTAAAAATACCAGTATTCAAAAAACGTATTCAGTGAATTCGTTTTCTCATTTTGTATTATTTAACTAAAACTATATTACTTATTTTAAAAATAATTTTATTTCAATAAATTCGTTTTCTACTAAAATTATTTTTTTCTATTTTTTTAAAAAACAAGCTTAACAATAATTTTATTTCACTCAATTCGGTTTTTCAAAAATATTTTAAAAAAAATAAAAACTATTTAAAAATTTTATTCAATTACAAATTAGATTTTCAGTTATTTAATTATGTCTTGCATTTGTTCCCCTAAAAATGAAAAACGAATTACGGGTGTCCATTTCGAATTACCATAATTCGTTTTACATTAAATAATATTTATATTTTAAAAAACCATAAAAACTTAGAATCGAAAACGAATTCAGAATTTAAAGATAATAATAATAATAATTCCTATTAGGAAACTCCAGTAGGAAATGAATTCTCGTTTCCAGTAGAAAACAAATTCTAGGAATTCGTTTTCTACTAGAAATTCGTTTTCTATATTTTGAGAATTTCAATTCTATTTGGTTTGTTTTGGTATTTATATCCCCCCAAAATGAATATTGGGGTAAATAAATCGCTCTTCTACTAAATTTACAGTATCCCCTTTGTATCAACTCCCAAAGAAAGTGTAGATGTTCCCTAATTGAATCATCCATATGGTAATAATCATTCTCTTGTGGTTGCATCTGCACTCTCTCTTAGGCCCTGTTTGTTAAAGTGACTCAAACCATAATTTAAGTTTTATTTGTATTTTATAATATTAAAATTACATTGAGAATGTAAAAAGGTTGTTGGAAATGTAAAAAGGCTTATTATGAATGACGAAAAACTATTATAAAATCAAAATGAGACTCAAACCCACCAAACAGGGCCTTGCTATGTTCTTTTCCGAACATAATAAGGAAAAGTATCACTTTTTTCTCAAAAATATTACACAAAAAAACAACATCATTTTATAAAATTCACAATTCAAATTTAAAAATTTCCTCTAAATTCTCAATCACATAAATTCAAAAAAAAACATAATCATTACACTTTTTCTTCTCTTTCCTACACAAATTCCCAAAAGAAATTTTCTCCAAAACAAAATTCTTACCTAACAAAAAAATTTCCTATTTATAGTACTAAGATAACAGAGCCTAGATTTCTCATTGTTATATGTTTACTTATTCCACCTTCCCAGATGCCACATCATTATGTACAAATTTTCACTAAATTTCTTCATTCCTGCTCATGTGCTTCCATTATTTTCATAACCACCAAAAAATTCCGAACTCGATCTATTTACAATTTCTCTAGCTGCATAGTTCTTTACTAAGAAGCTTTTGAATTTCCTTTCTTTTGGATGTGTTTCCAGCATCCCATTCAAGGTTTTTTGCTTCTTTTATTTTCTCTGTAGGGGGTGGGCCACTTTTTTTCTGCTCTTAAAATCTGATTAAAATCATCTATAATAATTCAAGGCAAAACATTCATTTTTGTGAGGCTATATATATTCATCCAAACTTCTGCACTTTCGATAACTTTCATACATATAAAGTTGTATGTACCCTTACTTATTATATTTAAACTACCCAAAAGCTTTCTAAACCTCCACCATTTCCAAGGTCAGACCAGTCCGGCCTATTCTTTTTTATTGTTTTTGAAAACGTAATTTTAAAAAATAATTTTATAATGTAAAAAATATATTGAAAATATAAAACGGTTAGTAAAAAAATTACATTAAAAATAATAAAAAATAATTATAATATATTAAATTTACTGTTGAAACCAACAATAAAACCAAAACCAAAACATAAAGAACAGCCAATAAATAAAACTTAGATTGTTTGTCAGTTTTAGTTATTTTACAGGCCCTGTTTGGTAAGTAGACTCAAGCCATGATTTGAGTTTCATTTTAATTTTACAATATTAAATTTACATTGGGAATGTAAAAATGTGTGTTGAAAATATAAAAAGATTTATTGAAAATGTAAAAAGACTTATTGAGAATGATAAAAAACTATTATAAAATCAAAATGAGACTTACCAAACAGGGCCAGTTTCCATTAAAAAAAACTTATGGTTTGTATTTTTAGGTTTGACTCCTAATAAACAAATATGTAAATTTATTTCCCAACCCCCTACAATTTCAACTAATTAGCCTGATGGCCATTGTTGTTTCCGGCCAGTCATCGAAAGTCCTTCAGAATCATTGACTGCATCTCATTCACCATTGCCATCACAATATGATTTTCTTTTACAACAAAATATGGACTAATTGTATAATATATAGATATATATCATATCAATATGCTCTATGAGTTTTGAAATTTTGTACATTTCTAAATTTATTTCAATAATTGCCTAGTAATAGTTAAAGATTTGAAACCAAAATTATATATCTAACTTCTGATAGCTAATGTCTTTACAGAAAATTCCTTTAACCGGTACAAGTAAAATTGAAGTTAACAAAGAGCAAAAGAACAATGGTGAGTTTGATTATTCTTTTGCTATTTGAACATGATGTTTCATGCTTGATTCTATTTCAAATTGAAATATATATGTCAATTATGTTGTTTAATAATGAGGTTTTACGTTTACTAGGAAAAAGAGCAGGAGATCATCCATGTAAGAAGAGAAAACAAATTGATCCTTTTGGCGCTGATATTTTCAACTCGGGAATTTACTCTCAGCCAACGAACCCATATTTCATTACAAAGATAACTCCAGGACTGAAAAATAAATTGGTATGTCTTGAATTTCTCATTTACATTTTTCACTATTGTTTGGAGTCAGAAGATTGTAAAAATACGACTTTTCTAATAAGAAAAGACGGATAGAGTATCTTTTAAAACTCTTGAGAATATTGTTACAAGAGTGTTTTAGTTTTTTTTTTTTTTTTTTTTTTTTCCAAGGATGAATCATATCTTATTTGTTAGGGATTCATTATGAAAATTTATTTTGCAAATTTGCAAAAGAAATAATGTTGATTTTTTTTTTGCATTTAGTTACTGCACAATAAATAATCATATATTGTAAAGTGCCGAAATCAGTCTACAAAGTTTCATGCATATTCATTTTAATTTAGGGTTTAAAACCATTTAAGTGAATATTCAAAGAATGTATTACTTGTTCGATCTTTAGGAAACCCCTCCCTTTTATTTTATCTTTTCTCATTTGTTTGCTTATTAAAAAATCTTGCCAAACAATTATTGCAGCTTGTCCCAGCTCAAATTATTAAAGTTTTCAACATTGATCTCCCAGCAGAGATAGTCCTCCGTGACTCCGAGGGAAGAGAGTGGACTTCATCTCTTGAACGGAATGATGGTTGTGCAAGGTACACCGGTGGTTGGAAATACCTTTGTCAAGTGAACTTGATTGGAGAAGACGACTTGTGCATTTGTGAATTTGTGCAATCTGATAATAGGGTTCTTTACCTTCAAGTGCGTGTGATCTATGCAACAGATCCAAATTAAAGAAATTAGTGAGTCCATTCCTAAAATGATATCTCAAATATCCCGGCAATATGTTCCTTGGATTGAGCTTGCATTTCCGTTGTGTTTTGAGTTTTTGTTTGGTTTGCAAATGACTAGGATATGTAATGTTATAATTTGCCTATAATGGCAATGTTTAAAAGTTTTCTTTTTTTTTTTCCTTTTATTCTGAAATCAGTGTTTATAACTAATATTAAGATCTTAGTTAGATTCCTCAATGTTCATTTTTTATTCAGGGCTGGGAGTCATCCTTGATTCGGATTTTGAATTGGGCTCTAAATATAAATTTTTTCAGCTATGTTATAGTCAGTGTAATAATTCACAAATCAAAATAAATTTATATTATATGAAGCCATGTGAGTTTGCTTTCGTAATAAGTCTTGAAATAATTTTTTTTCTCAAACAATAATATTTTTCGTTCTATTTATTCAACGGTAAAAATAACTTTTGTCCAAAGTCTAAATAGGGGGTTTTGCCAAACGAGACATTTTGTTAATGAACATTAAAAGAAAAGGTTGACCGCATTTTACCCAAAGACCATCTCAAAATTAATAGTATTACACAGAACTTTGACTCAACAGGTAGGCATAATTCAAAATAGGCAAAAAGTAAAAATAAATAAAATTCGAGACTCTTAACTGATTTGTTATCAATTAATTATACCTGCCTGAAAACAAAATTAATAAGAGAAAATTGTAGAAAATCTTAAAAATTACAGCTAATAAATAAAGCTCAAACCTCACTTTCTGACCTCTCTAGCTCATCATATATATTTCAATTAAAACGGTAAGCTTCTCTCTCTCTCACTCTCTGATTTTTTTTTCTTCTTCCTACTGAAGCGGCATGATTTTAAACCCAAACAAAAAAAAACAAATTTGATTAAAAAAATGTCAATTGTCCTCGTTCTTGAGAAGTGGTTCTTCGTTGCCGTTCCATTTATCCAGTCTATTATTAGCTTTTTCAACCTGCAAAAGAATAAAAAATAAAACATTAATAAATATCCAAATTATTTAAGGTTTTTATTTTTATTTTTTTTGGGGACAGTTATTACAGAAACACTCTTATGGTTTGGTTATATTACGAAACAAATCCCATAATTTCTAAAAACTACACAACAACCCCCCGAATTTCAATCAAACTACGCAAAGAACTCTATGGTTTCAAATCATACCAAACAATTAAGGGCAATTTTTTGTTACGGCTTTAATGGTCGGGGTATTTTGTAGATATTTGAAATCCCATTGTTCGTCTTGTAATTTTCCCTATTTTTTTTGGGACCCGGGTAACGGGGTAATTAAGTAACAAAGAAAGGGCCGAGGGCTAACAACAAAAGAATTGATGACAATTTTTAATTTTACCTCGTCATTCCAATCTGTTCGAATTGTGACCCACAACAAGATAATTGTTTGCATCATAGTCCCTCCTATCATTCCAGACCATATTCCCTGCAATGGATTCACAAGAAACTTAGGCCCCGTATGGCATGTAAATTTTCCATCTCATTTCACTTTCACTTTTATTTTATAATAATTTCTCATCAATTTCAATACACCTTTTTACATTTTTCAAACACCTTTTTACATTTCCAATATAATTTTAATAATTTTAAAATCCAAAACACCTTTCAAAATACCTTTCAAAATGCATACCATACGTAGCATTTAGCCTTCATTTGCACTAAATACACACTTTTAACTCCATATCTTGATCTAAATTCAGCAGTAAATTTAACTTGATTAAAAACGAGATTTTATAATGACGATACTAAAAAGTAAATATTTGCCGTAAATGTATGATCCCTTCCCGAAGGAGGTTGTTGCGGAAGAATCAAAGAAATGTTTTTACCCTCTAAAAACTTCCATACCTTAGCTCCAAGGTTGAAGTAGAACCCTAGAACTGAACCCAATGGAATTCCAACAAAATAGTAGCATCCCACATTCACGTATGCAACAAAGGTTTGCCATCCACATCCAACAGCCACACCTTCATATCAAGAAACCAAACGCCGAAAGATTAAACTCGAGAGCAGAAATGATTGGTGTTTTTTCGCGAAAAACGAACTAATTATTATCCTAATCCAGAAACAATTAGTCTCTCGTTGATCTACATACTAAGCACATGAAATATTCAGTCAACATTCAAGAAGCAGAGGAATTTGTAAATTAGGTCAAAGCTTTTAGTTACAAAAGAAGATGCATAACTAGCTAGAAAATGAACAAACCTGACAAGACTGGTTGGAGGCCATTGAGGATGATAGTCCATGCAAGAAGTGGGGAAAGATCAGAGACAGCGGCCGCCACGACTTCACCTTCGGTGAAGGCGTAACTGATGACATCGCGCAATGCCATGACGATAATCGCTGCGATAATGGTGAGGATTAGCGACACCAAATTGACAACTACCACGGAGAACGCGGCTGCTTTCGGATGTCCTGCTCCGACTTCATTGCTCACTCTCACACTGTTTCATCATTTCACAAGATGTTATTAGTCCCCAAGTTTCACAAGAAGTTCTTAACTACTCCATGTGATATTTTAAGCAAATGTACTTCTAACTTTTAATGCTGAATGCTGAACATGCTTACAAGTTACTCTCCCGTTCCATTAGAAGAATCCATTTTTTAATATTGTGTTCAGTATTACAAAGTAGACTCTTCTAATGGAAGAGAGAAGTAACAAACACCATTCAATCAAATGTAAAACATGAGAAGAAGAAGCAAAGGCATACCTTGCAGCAGCATTAAATCCCAGGGAAATCATCAATACCCATGAAGAAACCGTGGTGCTGCAATAAATTTCACAATTGAAATCATTAGCAACTGAGTAAATAAATAAACAGTGTCTAACTCTCATCTAACCATGTTAATGAACAGACATATTCAAACAGTAAAACAAGAAAAAATACAGTGTCCTATTCAAGGCCAGCTCAAAAGGTACTCTGCCACTGCAGCCAAGAGAACATATATTTTAAAGTTTCACATGCTTCATTTCATAAAAATTTTATCTTACCATTCTTGGCTCCCAATACAACTAATTTACATTAAAATTCACATTTTAAAAAAAAAATAATAAACAAAAATACCATTCAGATATTTTTTGACTTGTATTCTTCCGTTTCAATAGAAAAAGCTAAGCTAGTGATACAATTCTTTACGAGTCACAAACACAAATCCAAACTGTGTCTACTCCAAATAATTGGTTTTTATGAACTCTTTAAATATTTTCTATAATGGGAAGTCATTATTGCTACAACTAATATACTAACCTTTTAACCCACTACTACTGCTTTTGTTAGTAGGGACAAATTGTAATGAGGGTGGTGCGCCTTTTTCTCATGAATTATATATATATGGTCAGCTTTTTACCTTTTCAATTTTGGTTTTTTCTGAAATATCTGTACTAGATTGTTACCAAGAGACTTCTGAATCAAAGTTACCGACAGGTCCTTTTTCAGACAGATGAAAAAGTCTTTACTTTTTTTTCTTTTTTTTTTTTTTTTTTTCTTCCACATTAGTATATGCTTCAAAAAACCGTTACAAAGTAATTTTCCTAAATTTGCTTTTCACACACTAGCCTTATCAAATGACAAAATCCTACACTTAGGCCCCATTTGGCAAAGAGACTCAAATCTTATTTTGATTTTATAATAGTTTTTTGTCATTTCCAATAAACTTTTTTATATTTTCAATAAACTTTTTTATATTTTTAACACACATTTTTAAATTTTAATGTAATTTTAATATTATAAAATCAAAATGAAACTCAAAACATAGTTTGAATCTCTTTACCAAACAAAGCCTTAGTTAATTTTGAGTACACTTTGAAAAAACAAAAACAAAAAAAAATGGTGTCCTTTAGTGTGCGTTTGTGCGTGCATAGTATTACAAATAACTCCTTCAATCCCATACAAAATATATATACTATTTAAAAAAATTATAAGGTAAAATACTTAAAATAAGTAATGGGACATTATTTTTTCACTCATACCAGTTCTTTACAAGTATGAGTTAGTTACACGCCACATAATATCATATTAGTAGGATTATCGCGGTAAAATAACATAAACGAGATTCTTCGAACAAATTCTTTTAAAAACAATAACCTCTCTATTCTATTAGAGAGATTACAAAGTGGACTCTTCTAGTTGAATTTTTTTTTTTTTTTTTTTTTACACAAAAGCTAGACATATGCATATATATATATATATATGGAAAAAAGTGCATGTATAATTATGAAAGAATAAAAATTCAGGGGTCAAGGAAGCACGTGAGACTTTAAATTCAATCACATGGGGGAGGAATAAAAAAATGTTGGAGTAACGAAACCGGATGCAATAATTGCGGAAAATTAGCGATTTCTTTAAGGGCTGCTGCAGCAAGTAAACAATCCTTATTTTTCAACTTTTCGAGATCTATGATTACAATCTATACCTTTTTTTTCTCTTTAAAAAATATTATATCAAAATTCACGTCACTTTTAACATATTATAATATAAAAAGAGATTCAACTTTAGACTTATTCCAGAGTATATCCCCAACTACTTTATACAGGAATGATAATAATTTGCATGCCTGTTTCGACATCAGAGCCCATAGATAATGCTCCAATTTTAATTTAAAAATAACTTAATTACTTTCCCCCCCCCAATGGTGTGTAAGTGTAGCTATTTGGCCCCTAATTTTAGTATCTAATCATCTTGAAATGACACTTTTAGGGGCCGTTTGGTTTGAGTCGGGAAATGGAAATAGGTATGGGTTTGATAGTGGGAATGGAACCCACACCTTCGTGGGTTTGACTGATTGTTAATTATTTGGGTATCATTTCCAATGAGTCATTAACAGACCCATCAATCAAATATTTATATTTTCTATTATTCCGTTCTTTCATTTCCAAATCCACAAACCAAACACCTTTCTGCTACTTTCGATGACATAAACAAAGTACTTCATCCGTCCCACTCAAAGAGTCCACTTTGAAATGTGTATAACTTATTATGAGTTGTGAGGTACAACACCTAAAATAAGTAATTTACACTATATTTTTTATTTATATCCTTACTTTATAAGTAAAGGTTAATTGTGAACCACACACTATTATATTAATAAGGATATGTAATGTAAATAAATTCAAAATAGATTCTTTAAATGGATAAATTTTTTTTTTAAGTGGATTCTTTGAATGAGACAAATGGAGTATTTGATGATAACAGTGTCATTTTAGTGTACATAGTGATAATGCAGAGTGAAAATTTTATTTTCAAAATTAATGGGCCAAAACTAAAATCACTAAAAAAAATAATCATGCCATGGAAATATCTAAAATGTATATTAAAAAAAAAAGTTAATGGAAAAATGACGTAAACCTATGTGTCACCAACACAACAAAAATGAGTATCACATTTGCATCGATTCAGAAAAAGAAGCCAAACTCCAATAAAATCTGTCTGCTTGCCAATCTGGCAAGTGGCAAACTTGTCCTTTCACATTTTTGATTTTGCCAATGAATATTCTAACAAAAGTAGGTTCACTCACTTCTTTTTCCTAGTCCACAAGACCCCTGCCACATTTTTCCATTAATCTCATTGAAAACATGTCAAATTTTGTCCAAATTATCTTCAGATATTCCTCAATTAACACAAAATTTTAAAAGAAATAAGCAGTTTCTGACATTGAAAGAGCATAATCAAAAAGCTCAACATAAAAGATAACAATGGCGAAATAAAAAGACACAGAAAAAAGCTTACCAAATGGACAGGGCATCCAAAGACAATTCAGGGTTTGGCAGCAAACCGGCAAGCAAAACAAGGAACTGATAGTACCAAGTTTCCAGGCACAGCATCACCGCCGATGCTGCTGACAATTTGAAGAATCCCCAAAGGCCAGTGAAGGCCTGAGAGCTAAATCCCCTCCATGTTTCTTTGCATTTCTCACTTTTCACGATGTAAATGAACTGTCCGATCACAATAATCCACCATGTGAGGCTGAGAACCAAGGACGCCCCGAGCAAACCGAGGCCGAGTTTGTAGACGGCGACCCAACTCAGAATCAGATGCACAATCAAAGTTCCTCCGGCGATGTACGCGCTCGGAGCCACTATGCTTTGGGCTTGGAGGAACTTTTGGATCGGGAAATTGGCGGCGTAGGCGAAAATTTGGGGGATTAGTCCGTACACGAATGTGGCCGCCGCCGACGAGATTTCCGGCGATTGGCCGAGGAAAATGAGGATTGGCTTGCAGAAAACGTAGATCAAAGTCATGCCGATTCCTGTTAAAGTGAGGAGGATTGTTGATCTTTGGAGATAAACTCCCAACATATCGTACTTCTTGGCTCCAAATGCTTGTCCACATAATGTCTCAACTGCGCTTCCCATTCCGAGCTGTTGGATTTTTGAGAAAAAGTTTCAAACAAGTTTTCAGTTTCACAGTATGATCTGTCTTTTTGCCCAACGTTTAATCTAAGAAAGTATACTGAAATTGGAAGTAGCAATAATTTGATCTCTTTTAGCTAAAAAACAGAGGATTCATCAAAGGTCTAATCTTGATTTATCAAAAATTGGGAATCAAAAGATTTACCATGAGCCCGAAAGCGAAAATCTGAATTCCGGTGTTTCCGAGGGAAGAAGCGGCGAGCTCGAGATTGCCGAGATGTCCGCAGAAGATTTGGGTGGACATAGACATGAAGTAGTTGATTAAGTAGCCCACAATAGCCGGTGCAGCTAAGTACAGAAGGTACTTTACTTCGATCCATGTCGCCGCCCGGTACCGCCGAATCAACGGCAGGTCGGTGTTGCAGAGTATGTCCTCGAGTTTACTGCTGGTTTCGTGAACAGTCGCCGTCGGCGACGACGAAGGTGACTGCTCATTTGGGTCACTGTAAGGCTGCAAAAGAGGCTGAGTAGAATCGCCAGTGGAAGAATCCATGGCTGCCGGGGGTGGGATTATGGGGTCGCCGGGAGAAGGAGTTAAATGGACAGCGACCACTGTGGGAAATGAGAATGGGGTGCTAAATTAATGTGGCCTGCGCGGACAACGAAGCAAGAGTGGCCGGTGATACCGAGTGCAATTGCGACTCTCTGGTCTGGTGTGGTCTAAATAAATACTAAAAATTGGGCATGTGCTGGTAAGAGTATCATGCTCTCCTCCTTGCATTTTTTTTTTTTTTAATTATTAAATGACCCTTTTTTTTAGCTTTCGTTGATTTTTATTTTGGTTTCAACATTAAATTTAATATATTATAATTATTTTTTATTATTTTTAATATAAATTTTTACTATTTAATTATATATTTTTATATTTTAATACACTTTTTACATTTAATACTATTTTTTAAAAATATATTTTCAAAATAATAAAAAATAACGTGCACTATATTAATTTACATCACTACAATAATATTCAAATCAAAGTCATGGTATTTGACAGGAGTGTGGAGGGTAAGGGTGGCTAATTGGCAATCGTCAAACCGTGGATAATTTTTGTTTACTATAATCTCGTTTCTTCTGTTTAGTATCTCAAAATGGAGAACTGAGTCGCTCAATGTAATATTTGAGTCACATTTTTTTATTATGTGAGAGTAAACAGCTTTTATTTACCATAGTCTCTCTTTTTTTTTTTCCTTTTTTTTTTTTTGCCTGTCTACTCACTCAAAATGAATAAATGAGTTGCATAATATAGTTTGTGAGTGACGTCTCTTATTATTCAAGAGTAAACAACTTTTGTTTACTATAGTCCCGTTTCCCTATTTACCTTGTCAAATGGAGAAGTAAGCACTATAATATAACAAGTCTCATCTTTTATTGTGTGAGAGTGAACAGAGAAAACAATACAGTAGTAAATGAATATCTCATCTCATTTTTAATTACACAAACGAGTCATAGTTATATATGTGATTCTGAAATAATTATATCATTAGTATTAAAAGTACAATATAAATAGGTGGTTGTTGAGCCTCAAAAGATTTGTGAGCTAAATAGATTAACGTGAATAATTAGACCCAAAAAGTTAGAGTTGATATAAGTGTGTAACATGTGAACTCAAGCATCACACTAATTAAGGGCATGTTTTGTATCACGTTTTCAAAACGTATTTTGAAATTACTTTTATTTTATAATAGTTTTTCATCATCCCCAATAAATCTTTTTACATTTCCAACAAATATTTTTACATTTTCAACACACCTTTTTACATTCTCAACACACTTTTAATATTATAAAATCAAAAGTGATTTCAAAACACGACTTGAATCACGATACCAAGCAGGCCTAAGACTCAAATTACATCATCAAATAATCATTTACTACAATCATAGTCAATGTGTACAAGTTTAAATACTAGCTAATCTATCTTAGTTTTGTTTTAACTAATAAATTATTAGTTTGATAATAATAAAAACTACACATTTGAAATTGTAAGGCACAAAAAACAGCATTCAAACATGATTCTCTTACCTTAAAAAAAGGGGAAAAATATAATTAGAAGTGTGCATGGTTTTTTCTTTTCTCGATTGAGAGGGTCTTACAATTTCAATACCTGTGGATCCATTCAAAATTGTAAGTTGCGCAAATAATACTCTCCACCCGTTCTATTGAAGGGTCTACTTTGACTAATGTACAACTTATTATGAATGTTAAGGTACAACACCTAAAATAGTTAATTTGACACACTTATTTCATTTATACCATTAATTAAGTATGGGCTAATTGTGACCACGTATAATTACATAAGTAAGGGTAGAAGGAGTAAAAAATTTGAAAATAAACTCTTTTATTGAAACAAAAAAAAAATTAAGTAAACTCTTATAATGAAACGGGTATATATATAAAAAGATAAGAGTACAATCAAAATAGAGACTTTCCCAAATGAAAATAGTAGATGAATATGACAACTAACAAGGCTGCTAATTTTTAAAGAACACATTATTTGACCAAGATGTGTAACTATCTTTAAATCATTAAAAAAACATAAATATAAAAAAAGTTAAAAAAGATTAGTCAGATCGTCAACTTGTGTCTGAATAATGATCAATCATGTGATGAACCTAATTTTTTTTTTTTTTTGGTTTCTTTCACGTATGGGAAACGAAACTGAAATGGAAGTTTCCCAATTAGTAGAGGCTAATGGCAAACAGTAATTATATTAATGTTGATGACTGGTTGTTAGTCTTCGGTCTTACTTTTCATTCGCACTGATTAATGAATAGTGATTACCTACTAATCAAAGATTAAGTGTAATTAATCAGACTGTTAATTCAATGTGAAATATTGGTAGTGGTTATCAAAAGGGGCTAAACTTTGTCACCACCATATATCCTCACAAACCACTTGATATGAGCCTTAATTTTTAATATTACATATCTCAACTAATTTTCACAATTTTGTCATAATAAGTGAGATGTCATGCATTCATTGATTACCTTTTTATAAAATAATTATTAATATTATATTATTGACCAATATATATATGACACCTCACTTGCTATGAGAAAATTGTGAAGATTAGTTGAAATGTGTATTCCTAATCAAAATTACGTCGCATGAGTTTTTTTTTTTTTTTTGCTAGCTGTAATTGTAAAAGTACTATCTTTTAATAACGTGAGATCGCGTAAATTGGTACAATATGGCTGGAATCTAATTGGTCATTTTCCATTTATTTCTAAAATTATTCCAATTAGTCACGTAAAATCACATTTTAGAATTTAGGTGAACTTTAACTGTTCATATATCATCCAATTGGAAAACTAAATGTTGGAATTTGTTCATCCACGACTAACACTTATTTTTTTGATAACATTTCACCCACTTTGGGGCACTTATATATATATATATATATATATATAATTTACGTGGGAGTACTATATAATTATAGGGACTTGCATTTGCATACCACGTTGGGGTGGTTATTGAACACCATTATTGGGAACTTGCACAACGTTGGGGACCAAATTTGCAACTCTTGGAGATGTGCGAATCAAACTATTGATCTCATCATCTGTGTACCAAATGTTTTACCACTTGAGATAGGAATAATATAAAAATACTCCTTACTTGAAATTATAATTTAAACTTTCCAATGTTAACTTGCTGAATTCTAACCAAATTGGTAGAATTTGGCTGGAATATAATTGGTCTTGTCACATAAAATCACAGTTTAAACTTTTTAATGCTAATAAGGTACTGAATTCTAACTAAATTGGTGGAATTTAGCTAGAATTCTGACTACTCATTTACCATTTGATGTGGCGTAAAATGTCTGGTGTAGGATGCTCCGATTAGCCCAATAGAGGTCTTGAACGTTCAGGCCCAATGTATAGATTAACGGCTGAAACAAGTGATGACAAAGCTTGGATCTGGGCTTCTTTAGCTCGGATCAACATGAATGAGAGTGTGTAGCTCGGATCTAGCTGAAGAGTGCTTCGTCACCGGAGACAAACAGTAAAACAAGCGGGGCTATCCCTCCTGTTCAACTCCGACGATCAAGTCAGTAAAAACGAAAGAGATAAACAGTATTGACCGAGAGCTTAAGCGTAAAGAAGATAGCGTACCTCAATTAGCCTCATAACTTAGTATTTATAGCCATACTTTGACATGTCTGTTGCACTATGACGATTTGTACTTCCAACTACTCTCCCCCTTTTTACGATGACTTTTACGCTCCTGTCTATCATGGCCTGACTTTGGACTCTTTTTCCATCATTGCTCTGTGTAATTCCTGCATGTATTCAGAATAGGTTCCTGGTCCTATAATAATTTATAGCTATTATGTCAATGTTATCGTTATTCCGACCTAATTTTCCCAGGCTCAGTTGTTATGAGGTCAATAAGAAAATCCTGTAGGACCAACTAAGCATGTTTCTTTGGCTCGGTTTTTAGAGAGCTTTCCGACCTAAGTTTGGATTTGAACCTTTTATACATCTTTTCTTTCTTACTGTTTATATATTCCTTTTCCGATTGGGTCAGGCCCAATAAATACTTATTTTTATGCACACCACCATTTAATCGTAAAAGTACTTGGTAATTAATGTGAAATCACAATTTAAACTAGAATTACTATTGAAAAAATGTAAGCGGGTTGGCCGTAATTAGCATTATAGCATAAGTCAAAATGAAAATATATCACAATACATTATGATAAAATTTAGAAAAATATTAATATTTCACCATTCAATTAGCGTCTGTCTTGGGAAATCTTCATCTCTTGCCAATATTTGAAAGAAAAATACTAAATAAAGTAAAACTACATATTGAATTGGTCATTATACAATAAGAATAAAATACTAACTATAATTATATTTACTTATTTTGTTTTCTTATCTTTACTTATTTTGTTTTCTTATCACTCACAATAATTCATTGAGTGATTTCTCGGTCGAAATCATTACCATATTTTAGAAACATTTGTGTAATATAATAAAATTAAATAATATTGTTGAAATTGGAGTACTTTATATTCAAACGTTGACCGTACGTCACACCGTGCGGTTGTCTCGACCAATTCCAAAACAGGCCACTCATTCAGAAAGCCCGTCGGAAACGACAAAGTCCAACGGAAACGACAAAGTCCAAAAACGAAAATGGGAAATTGGATCAGTGTCAACCTGCCTCCTCTCCCACACTTTTACTTTTTTACCCCTCCAAATTTCTTTAAAAATTTGCTTCTTTCTTTTTTTATAACTGACATTCATGCGCGGCCTTTCAGTAATTGTGCTTCATTGAAAAATTATGTGAAAATATATAGTGGATAATTTCGACACATATATTTTAGAGGGAGTCTCCAGTTATAGAGGGATGGATCGTTCGACATGAGACTCCACTATACGCAATTGCGCACACACAATAAATATATATATGTTTATCGAAAGACAATACTTTTTATAAAATCGGCACTATTTTTACCTTAAAATAGATACTTTTTTTATTATATAGAAATATACATTATATTTTTTATTACATATATATTTTACTTTTTTAAACAGACACTACGTTTAGAATAATTTCGCTCATACATAGACGAATCGAATTGTCATACATAAAAACAATTTCTTACTTGGCATAATTATCCAAATGAACCTAAACCAAAAACCACAATTTCAAATTTTGGCACTCATACATTATGTGTTTCAACCAGCACGTCCATAAAACATTCTTTTCGAAAACGCATTTTTACTTAGCTCACCCATACAACATTTTACACCTCAACTAAAATACATCATGAAAGGTATTTCAAACCCCATTTTTTAAAATAGTTTCCCACATAGGCCTAAAAAGTTATTTATTTATGTCAACTTGGACACCAATATATGCAACGTCAACCAGTTTAACAATTCACTGTGATTGGTTGTTATGTACTATATCATTACTCAATAGATAACATAAAACTTATATATTTCTTTTATGATTTTTTTTCTCAATAAACTATAATAAAGTAGATTTATTTTGTCATAATTAAGGAATTATATTTTAAAATTAATATAATTTATTATGAATTGTAATATAATATATAAAAGAATTATTTATCCTCTCTACTTTTATTACTCTCTCTAGAACATATAAATAGACACATTTCTAATATTATTTTCCTTATTAAAAACTCCTTATAAGAAAAGAGAGATATACGCTTGTAATCAGCGGCGAACGCAGAAGGAAATGTCAGAGGGGGCGGCGTTAATGGTAGTTTTTTTTTCGTGTGTCATTAAATAAAATACATACTACTAAAGTATCAAAATAACCATAAGAATATATGTCCAAAAAATAATAATAATAAACCCTTAATAAGAAAAATATAAGCAAAAAAATACTTGATAAAGAAACGACTTCCTGAAAATCGTTTTTATCAGAAATATTTTTTTTTTCACTTTTCTGAAGTAAAAGACTTCTCAGAAATCGTTTTCTTCAGAAAACGACTTCCCCGAATTTGTTTTCTTATGAACTCTTTTTTTTTATTTTATTTTATGTTTTGAGAAAACGATTTTTTAGAAACCGTTATGTGGATAATTGTGCATCGGTCAACTAGCAAGGAAAGGGAAGAAATGTAAGGCATGATTTAGGGAGAAATTGATTTAAAGGTGTGGTATCACTGGTATGTTTAAATTGAGGAAGGGTTTAGTTGCAACATTCCTTTTTCTAAAAAGGACCTTTATGTTTATTTTTTATTTATTAAATTAGCCCTTAGTAAAACGACGTCGTTTTACTAAGGGCTGGAAAAAAAAAAGGGGAAAATTTGAAGATAGAGTCGTCTTCTTCGCAGATCAAGGGCGGCGGGGCGCAGCTGAAACCTTAGGTTTCAGCTGCCCCACCGGTGGGGCAGAGCTGAAGGGTAGTAATACTACTACCCTTCGCTCCCGGACAAAGGATGGGCGGCGGCACCCTCTCGCCCCTCCCTGTCTCCGCCGCTGCTTGTAATTCAAATGGTAAGACGATTGGTGCAAAGACCATATGTTATGAGTTCGTAATATACCAATTCATCATTAATAGTGGTGTCTAGGTTCCCGACAGTAGTGTACAAGTATGCAGTAATAGTATAAAGGTATCGAACATGATGCAAACCCCAATATATAGAGCTTGTAACAGCAACAGTACTGTTGGGTAGCAATTTTTTTTTTCCTTTTTTATCAAACTGATATTGAGGAATGATAGGGGGGAAAAACATGCAAGTGCAATGCACATGAAACGTAATATAATACCTGAACAGGTTTGATGAGAAACCATGTTAAAAATAAATCAAATTAAATCTCAGTTGCATAAGAAAGAATAACACAATCCCACAAGTCACAACTAGGGCTAAAAACGAACACGAACGTTCATGAACAAGCTCAGGCTCGACTCATTAAAAGCTCGTTTGAGATCGTTCGTTTATTAAATAAACGAACACGAACAAGATTTTAGGCACGATTAATAAATGAACAAGAGGGAGGTCGACTTGATTACGTTTGTGAACAGCTCAATAAGGAAGAACAATTTTTAAAACTAAAAATATATATGTATATATATATTGGTCTAGTGGTAAGTTAAGCTGCTTACAACCTAACTCGTGAGGGTTCGAATCCCGCCTAAGACAAATTTTGTCTTCATTTTTCAGTTTCTGAATCCACTTAATCCCACATCGGAAATATGAGAGATTTGGGAGGAAATCTTCTCTATAAAATGATCAGAAGCATGGAAGCTGTTAGATACTAGATAAATACAGAAGTGACCAGGGTTCCGACCTCGGCAGTAGACGACCGGGCGCCGACCTCAACAGTGGACGACCTGGGTGTCGTTCTCATTAGCCGACTACCTGGGTTCGATCTTGGCAACGGACGACCTAGGTGGCCGACCTCGTCAGTGGACGAGGTGTGGTAAAGCTGACCCCATCCCCACGGACAGGGTGAAGTCAAACCGACATCTGTCGGTGCCGACCTGCAGTCCAGATTCATAGATGCTCAATAGGTGGCATGCCAGATTCACAGATGCTCAACAGGTGGCATTATCGACACGTGGTACGAGGTAAATGTGACATCTAACTTGATCGTTGGAGTTGCACAGGGGAGTTGATCCCAAAAGCAGGTGGAAGACGTTGTCAGTTGGAGGAGGACCGACGACAACGAGATCGTCTTTTTTGAGGATTCAACAATTGGCGCCCACCGTGGGGCCGACCCCCCACAAAAATTCATGGAACAAGAAGGAACTCCTGTACATATGGTGCCCAGGGCTCCATTAACCGAGGAGCAGTAGAAAATAGTGGATGATGTTCTGGAAAATTTGGAGGATTATAGTCAAATTCATAAGGAACGTCAAGAAAAGGCGGCTAAAGAGCGAGCCTGCAAAGGTAAAGCTGTGGAAAATCCGGAGGTTGTTCACATGCAATCGCTGGTTAAAAAAGATGCCCGACAAGGATCACCTCTGCGAAAGGAAGCCCGCCAAGTCTCCCCTATCGAAATCACGTCGGATCGCGGCGGTCATCAATCGTCGCCTCATGATTATGTTTATCGGGGAAGGTCAAATCGACAACCTCAACGGCCTTACTTGGTGATGCCATTACAGTATGAATTACCACCAGGAGCTGACTATTGGGAGGATGTGACAGAAACTCCGTTCCTGCCTGAGACCAAAACGGCAGCGTTTCCCTCAAATTATCGAGGATGGCAAAATATAGGGAAATTTGACGGATATAGTTACCCACGAGCTCATTTGTCTCACCGTTGTTCATCCATGAGGGTCTGGAATTTTTTGGAGGCCAATAAATACATGGCGTTTTCGTTGACGTTTTTCGGTGCTGCAAGGCACTAAGTTCATAGCAAAAGGGTCATCCCATCTGATGAATTTATTTCAAGAAAGAAATGAACCTTTGGCTAATTATGTTACTCGGTTCAATTGAGAGTTTGTGGCGGTGATGAATAAGTCAGATTCTTTGATGATGACTACTTTTATTAACGGCCTCAGGGCTGAAGGTATGAGTAAGGAAGTGTTTGCTGCCACGCCATCGTCTTTCACAGAGTTGATGAGAATTACCAATCGGCACATTCAGGTTGAGGAAACACAAATGATAAAGAAGGAAAGAGAATTTGAACAAATGAAGATCCAGGATAGCAGGAATCAAAGAGAAAGATTTAGAATGATGCAGGCACAAGAGGGTTGGAAAGGGAATCGAATGATGGAGGGATTTCCCAAAAAAAATTATGTTTCACCTCGTCCACAACTGAACAGGGAGGAGGGCTGATGCCCCAGCTTTGTAGCTGATGCCGCCCAGGCACTGAATCAATCTCCACAGCAACGCTTTACTCTCAGTTCAGGAAAATGGTGTGTTCACCACAACTCGCCCGAACACAACACGGAGGATTGCAAGGGGGTGAATCGCTTGACGTCGGATGATGGACGGAGTGGAAATCAAAGATCATTCAACTCTCAGGGAACAAATCAAAAGCATTAGGAAGGCCGACAAATCGGGAGATGAGAGCGAAGGAGTCGGCCTTATCAGCCCAAGAGGCCCGGTCCGGCTCCATTGCCAGCGGCGGTTGAGCCAAAGAAAGAATATGATGATAAAGAATTGGTCGTTTTAAGGAACTATTCATGTTATTGCAGGTGGTCCAGATTATGGAGATTCTTTGAACCAGCGCAGGCATTGCATGAGAGATGGTCATGGTCTCATCCGAAAGGGAAAAAGTTTGCCGGTGGCACTGCCAATCGAGTTTGGAGATGTGGATCTCCCGTTGTATGGCGACATGGATGATCCGGTGGTCATAGAAGCCATTTCTCGAACTACCGTGTGTTGAGAATTTTGGTTGATATTGGGAGCTCGGTAAATATTCTGGCGATGGAGGTCTTTGAAGGATGCAAGCTGAAGAAGGAATCTTTAGAACGTGTACGAACTCCCCTGGTCGGCTTTAGCAATAAAACAGTGTATCCAACAGGAAAAGATTCGATTGCCAGTAACACTGCGAGATGGATACAAGTCCCGAACAGAAACACTGGAGTTCATAGTGATTGATGAACCCATGTTGTATAATGTATTTCTTCGAAATCTCAGTTATAATCAGATAGAATATGGGCAATCTGAAATAGACTTTGGGTAGTACTTTTTTCTTCGTCTTAAAACACCCCCAAGCAACATGGATTATTTCCACGAACCCGAAATCTGGAACGAAAGGGATCAGCAGCACCGAATCTATATATATTTTATTATTTTTAAGTGAATAGTTAGTATGTTATAGACTTTCATCCTAATATTGGTGGCAGATAAGAGTTGAATTTATATTTCAAAACGAGAAACAAATAACACAATTTATTATTTCAATATATAGATCTATATGAATTAGATAAATATTTAACTCAATGTCTCTTCAATTACTCATTACGTTCTATTAGAAGAGTCCAATTTGTAGTACTAAAAATAAAATAGTATTAGAAGTGAACATTTCTAATGGAACGGAGGGAGTACTATATATAATTATTATCATATCAAACCATTCACATTCACTATTCCCATTCTTACTAAGAAACCTCACAAGCGAAAGAAGAGTGGAAAGTGAAGAAGAAGTAATGTAGAAATAGAAACAATTTTTGAATCTTTTTGAAATGAAGGAGACCAAACAGGAATTAGAGAAATTCACCGAATAAGGTCCTTTTTCTTTTCCTTTTCTTGAAAAAAAAAGAAAAAGAATTCGTCCAAAATTAATGAAACGGAAGAAATCCAAATACAAGGAAAAAGAAAAACAAAGGATGAATTTCATTTTCAATTTAGAGAAACAAGCTATAACATTAACCTATTTTATGATTAATAAAAAATTTGCTGTCAAAAATATTTTTAAAAAAAAAATTAGCTACTCCCACAGGGCACAGAAAGGTTGGGATTTTGGGGTGTAGGACAGGCAAGAACCGACAGGGATCCAAATCCAATGGTTCATCCTTCACGTGAAACACATTTGGTTTGAAGTCAGTTCGTAACGTTGTTTTATTAAAGGCCTACTGGGACAAACATTTTATACCACTCGTATTAGTACTTGGATGGCAATTACTAGGACAAAAATATCCTTATGTAGATACTACGATGTCTTGGCCGTTTGTTTCTATTAAGATAGAACGTGTCATCTTCGCTTTTATTAAAGACACTAAGTCTCATCAACTCTATTTTTTTTTTAACAGCTAATTAAGTGGCCACGAGATATGAGTACCATTTATTAGAAATTTGGTAAAATTATTCTGAACAGTAAGTAAGAAATGAACGTTGAAATGGTTATAAATTAGTGAGAAAAAGAAAAAAAAAAAGAAAAGAAAAGAGAATGATTTAATTTGAAATTATTGACATAATATACATATATTCATGAAATAAATTAAAATTTACACTGTGAAATAGAAAATAAACATTTCTAAAAGTTAATTAATGGGTGTACAAATGAATATTTTTTTTAAATTTATTAAGATAAAAATATATTTTTTGCACAATTAATGGGGGCCCTTGTCTCTACCTTAGCTCCACCTTTATGAAGAGGACGTAATAAACCTTAGATCAGTGTACAAATGATGCAAAATGCATATACCAAAATCTATTAAACTAAATAAATACACAATTACGTGTCATAAACTCTAGATTTTTTTTGGGGGGGGTGGGGGGGGGGGGGGGAGGGAGAGAGAAGGGGTGGGGGGCCTTCATCTAATGCTTTTTCTATGTACTGAAAATTATTGAATACATCTTATATATACTGTACTATTTTTATAGTAAAATAATTTTCATAAGTAGTTTCTTTCACCATATTTTAACTAGTAAATTGTAACCTTTTTTTTCCTTCTTATAAATTATCTTTAATTGTTCAATCTTACAAGATATAGTCGTTACATTGAATATTTTATTTTTTTGTATACTCCCTCCGTTCTATTAAAATGATCTATCTTAACAAAAATACAACTTATTATGAATGACAAGGTACAATACCTAAAATAGCTAATTTGACACAATTTATTCTATTTATATATTACTTTTTAAGTATGACCTCATTATAAACTATACATAATTATATTAGTAAGGGTAGGAGGTGTAAAAAAATTAAAAATAGACACTTCAAATGGAACAAAAAAATAGGGCAAACACCTCAAAACCCCCTGTGGTTTGCAAAAGCTACACATAACCCCCCTGTACAAAAAAAAAGCTACTCATTAGAGCCCCCCCCAAATGCTTTTCCGAAATCCGTAAAGTAACGGAAATTACTCCAACTAACGGCGTGTGTGAATCACGCGCGTCTCTTCAAAATACCCCTATCACCATCATCTTCGATTTCTGAAGAAAAAGATTTCCCAGAAATCGTTTTCTTCAGACTTTTTTTTTCGTTTCGATTTCTGAACAAAATGATTTTCTGGAAATCATTTTCTTCAGACCTTTTTTTTTCCCCATTTTGGTTTCTGAAAAATCATTCACTTCTTCTTCAGTTTTTCTTCTGCGATCTTCTTCTTTTTCTTCTACTTCAGTTCCTTCTTCTTCTTCTTCTTCTTCTTCTGTTCTTCTTCATCAGTTCCTCTTCTTATTCTCCTTCTTCTTCTACACAAAGAAGTGAAAGAAATAGTGCGGGAGGAAAGAAACCCAGCAATGGGTATGAAACTCATTGCTGGGTTTGTCGATATGAAACTCAAGAAACCCAGCAATGGGTTTCATGATATGAAACCCACCTGCTAGGTTGCATGTGAAAACCAATCGTCTTCGGTTTCTCATCTACGTTCAATGGTGAAGACGATTGTGAAAGGAAGTGATTAAAGATGAAGAAAATGATTTCCTGGAAATCTTTTCCTTCAGAAACCGAAATGGAAAAAAAAAAAAAAAAGTCTGAAGAAAACGAGTTCCAGAAAATCATTTTCTTCAGAAACCAAAATGAAAAAAAAAGTCTGAAGAAAACGATTTGGGTAATTTGAGAGTTAATGTGAGGGTAAATTGGTCAATTTACCATGCGCCGTTAGTTGGAGTAATTTCCATTACTTTACGGATTTCGGAAAAGCACGGGGGGGGGGGGGGGGTGTGATGAGTAGTTTTTTTTTGTACAGGGGGGTGATGTGTAGCTTTCGCAAACCACAGGTGGGTTTTGAGCTGTTTGCCCAAAAAAATATTTTTTAAAGTGGACTCTTCTAATGGAACAGAGAAAGTACATAAAAAGTAGGAGCGTAGACAAATCGAATTGTTTTAAAGTAGTTTGCGGATGTTTAGTTAAATCGAGCTACTCGAACATAACTAGTGTTGGTTCGATGATTTATGGTTTCTACAAAGCTATACTCCTATCTATCTACTCCCTCTGTCCTACTCAAAGAGTTCACTTTCAAAAGGTCTCATTTAAAGAGTCCACTTTAAATTTATTTACATTACATACCCTTACTATTATTACAATATGTGGTTCACAATTAACCCTTACTTCTAAAGTAAGGATATAAGTGAAAAATATGGTGGTAAATTACTTATTTTAGGTGTTGTACCTTGCAACCCATAATAAGTTGTACACATTTTAAAATGGATTCTTTGAGTGGGCTGGAAGGAGTATTTGCTATTTATATTACTGTACCGATCTACCACATTGTTCACTATGTAGAATTTATTAAATGATACCTTTCGTTCTACTTGAAGAATTAAATTTGGAGAATATACTTTTTTTTTTAAATTGCAAGGTACAACACTTAAAATAAGTAATTTGTCCTTACTTTTTTTTTTCATTAATGTCCTTACTTTCTAAATGTGGATTAATTGTGAACCACACATAATTATATTAGTAATGAGAATTACAGAAATTAAAACTTGACTCTTCTAATAAAATAAAAAAATATTTTGAAATTTGACTGTTCAAATAGAACGGAGGAGGGAATATTAATCACTCGAATATATATTTTGAGTTAAGTATACTCTCAGATTATGTGAAAAGTACTTTTCAAGTTAATTATGTATAGGGTGAAATGCATGAAACATCATTTAACTATGAACTTTTGCAAAAAATGACACTTTTAAAATAAAAGCTCTTTTTTAGACACTTAACTTCAAAAATGCTCAAAAAATGACACTCCGTGAGTGTCAGCCGTTAAATCACTAACGGGGCAAAAAACTCATGGGCAATTTCGTCATTTCGCACGTCACTGGCACTTTTCATCTTCCTCAATTTTTAAAAAAAAAACAGTCTGAAGAAAAAAAAAAAAATAAAAAAATAATTTAGGGAAGAAGAACAGTGCCGGCGACGTGCGAAATGAAGAAATTGCCCCTGAGTTTTTTCCCCGTTAGTGAGATAATGAGATAGACGGAGTGTCATTTTTTGAGCATTTTTGAAGTTATGTGTCTAAAAAAGAGCATTTTTTTTTGAAAGTGTCTTTTTTTTGCAAAAGTTCATAGTTAAGTGATGTTTCATGCATTTCACATATTGATGAAACACAATTTGCTCAAGTAAAGATACTCCGGCACAACTAGAGAATACCGGGACTTTAAGACCCGGTATTGGACTTTCTTGACCCGGTAACCTTAACAATTGACCTGTGATAAAGAAACAAGACACAAGCAGGGCTATCCCCCGTGTTCCACTTCGACGGCCAAGTCAGTAACATGACAAGCATGAAGTATAATTCACAAGTGTATATTCAAGTAGAAAATGACGTACCTTGATAATAGATGACTACCACCTTTATATAGTTCTGCTTTGTGATTTGTCCGTTAGACCGTCATTATGACCATTTATCGTCATTGAGGGACTCCATGATTCTAGCTCCATTAATAGGATTTAATACATGTATAATGGACACTGGCCTAAATGCTTTTAAATGTCTTGCACAACTCGTGCTACATTAATAACCTAAACTCCCACCCCTTAGTTATTGCCTGAATACCTAGCCACGTATCTTTATTCTGGCTTATAACCCTTTAGCTCGGTTATAATCTCCTACGCTGGCCTACAATATCTTACCCCACTTACATGACTCTCTGCTGGCCTAACTTCTTTACTTTATTTCCCTCTCTTTGGGCATTTTCTTTATTTTTTATTCCTTTTGGGCTTACCCTTAACCTATTGGGTTAGACCCAATGTCTTACTCACTTTTAGACACACTAACAAGCCCTCCAGTATTGTGTTTTTAAATATGATTAAAAGATAATACTTAACCATTTTTGCCCCCCTTTAACTTAGCCCGTATTCGAAATTCCAAAAATTTTTTGACCAGGCAAAAAAGTCCTATGCCTTTTCTAGCCCCTCGAGAATGAATAATGTTCACTTTACTTATTCTATCCACCTACCAGTTTTTACTCATAGCCCTTCGAGAAAAAATAATGCATACTTTATTTATTTTGCCGGGTTAACGGTTTAGCTTAGCCCCTAAGAAATTACGAATGCCAGCCTATATGGACACTAAGTTCCCGATTTTTTCAAGTATAGCCCCCAAGAAATAATCACCCAGATCTATTACTCATAACACTGGCCTAATGTTTGACCCATACGCTGGGCTATACAAGTTGTATCCCTTGTTTTTGGCTCAAAAAGATGGGTTAACCTGGCAATCAACTTTCAGAAAGTACTAAAAGTGTGCAAAGGATAGAAGTGTACCTGACTTCGCCGGTGAAAAAGTTATACCCCTTAAATGCTTTCCATAAAGCTCGCCCTTAGCTTTTACTCCTTTACTGGCTCAGTCATAAATGCTTCTATAATACTAGCCCTGCCCTTAATTCTCTCTGTAACCTCTTCTCATAGTTATTACCCCGATTTCTCTCTCTTACTTTACTCCTCTATTAACTCTTCCCATGATTCTAGCCTTTCATTAATTATTCTGACCCTTACATTTCTCTCTTTGAGCCATATGAGCGAACTTGGTACCTGATCTGGGTCATCCGCTTGACCCCTTTAGTGACAGACTCTAGCCTCCTGTAAGACCTGACCTAATGGCTTGCCCCGGTACCTTTCTTGGCCCAGCTAATGTCTTGTCCCAGACTTCTTGGCCCCGCCAATATCTTGTCCCGGCCGAATTTGTGACCGGGATGCTCAATCGACTGGTAGGTATCACTCGATGGGTCTCGGATCATTTGACCTGGCCTAAAAGCAACACTGGAATGCTCAATCGACCGGTAGGCATCACTTGATGGTTCCCAAAATCGATCAAATGAGTTCGCACTAGTAGCCCATGATTGCCACAATACTTTGGAAGTGGTTCCCAACCGTGCCTTCCGTGACAAAAATTGTTCAACGACAGTCCATGTTTTGACACCATAGCTTGGAAGCGGTTCGAGAAGAAACTAAGACCCATCAAGTGATACATACCTGCTTAATCACGGTACCACTAGAAAGGCCATGACTTCCCTAGGCTCTCCTTGAATTCAGTCACTTAGCAATTAGTTTGTAACTGATAACCGTCATTAAATAACCCCATTATTTTAGATTAAATATGTTACTCTCAACAACAACCATCTTGCAATAATGACTCCTTATTTCTTAACCCGAAAATTAATGTCTTCGACCAGTATTCAACATGTGAGAAAACTTGGAACCCAGCATTTAGTCGCTCAACCTTGATGAGCTATCAGAATTTCTTCCCGATGTACCGTTCCTTCATTTCTCGACACCCATGAAAAACAAACAACCAGAGATGCAACAAAAGTTAAAGTATACCACAGAATTAAAAATGTTTCCACAATATTGTTTTTTACGTCAATTTCACTGAACATTTTAATTGTTTCGAGAGCCGTTTCTGAAGCGTTCTCCTTATCCTATACAAACGTAAACAACCATGTAGATAGTTGAAATAGTAGTTTGGAAGCGGTTCAAAAATTGGGCCTTCCTAGGTGCACGTTACATGATAATGCCCACAAAGTTTATGTTTCTTTAAGTCGGTGATTACTGTAAACTAAACTAACAGGGATAATCAACTGTCCAAAAAATTGTACTTGACAAGAGAATCCTTTCCTTAGCGTAAATCACTTCATTCTTCATCAAATTTCTTTGATTGCAAAGACAATTTGATGAACAGGTAATCAAATCGTCCCCACAGTTGGCGCCAATTGATGAAACACGATTTGCCTAAGGAAAGTTAACCCAGCGCGGTGAGAGGATGCCTGAATTCTATGACCCAGAATTAAGCTTACTTGACCCGGCGAACCTTACGTATTGAACCTGAAAATATAAACAAGAGTAAAGCGGGGCTATTCCCCCTGTTTCACTCAGACACTCAAGTCAGTAATCAATAGGAGAAAAAAGGAATTGACCAAGTGCTAAAGCTGTAAGAAAATGCGTACCTTTTTAGACTAGAATGCAAGTATATATAGCCTTACGTTATTGTTCTACCCGTTGCGCCATTCCTGGGTCATAGCATTTAATGCCCGCCTTATCTACCTCCTTTTTAATGACTCCATCAGCCCTTGACGCCTTTTTGATATTTCTCTATCTTTATGGTCCGGATTTGGCTTCCTATCTTTAATGCCCTGCATAATCTTTGTCCATAATAATACCCTAAACTCCTGCCCTCATTTATTGCCTTATAGTAATTGTGTATTCCGACCTACAGTTTTTATCCTTGTTATTTACCCTGTACCGACCTAAACTATTTTAGGCCGGCTTATCCAAATTTTTTACCGACCTATCTTTCCTTACTCTATTTTCCCTCTTTTTGGACATTTTCTTCCCTTTCTACCCCCTTGGGGCTTACCCTAACCTATTACGTTAGACCCAATACCTTACTCACTTTTAGACACACCAACAAGCCCCCCAATATTGTGTTTTCAATATGATTAAAACATAATACTTAGGGCCTGTTTTCTTAGGAAGGTTTGAGTTTTGGTTTTGGAAAAATATTTTTATAAGGTAAAAAGTGTTGATGTGCATAAAATTGAAATCCTCATTGGGCCTAGCCCAATGTACTAAAACCAAGAAACAGTAAAGGATAAAAAGACTCGTATAAAGCCCAGAGCCATGCTCAGGTCGAAAATAACGTACAAACTAAGCCTATAGCTGTGTTACAAATTTAAGTCGGTCATAAAGGCTTAGATCGGTAAAGACTCATGAAAGCTTAGGTCGGAAAACGTTATAAACCAACTTGTGAATCTTAGATCGGTAAACTTTATAACTCAGCTCGGTAAGATTGGGTCAGTCAAAATATACCTCCACTCGAGAAGCCTAGGTCGGTAAAAGCTTAAAGAAATTAGATCGGTCAAAGCTCAATAAGATTAGGTCGGTAAATAAGATAACCAAGCTCAGGAAAGCTTAGATCGGTAAAGATTAAACCGGCCTGAGATGAAGATAATATTATCAAAACAGTTAGACATCATGGTAGGGCCACGAATTTAATATATGCAGGAGCAATGATAACAAAGGAGCCAAGTTAAAGCCATTATTCCAGGAACGGCCAAAGTCATCATTAAAAGGAGAATAAATGGGAGCGTATGTCTTCATGACCCAACGGAACTATCAAGGTGAGCCTATAAATACTCAGTCACCAGACTCATTTCAGGTAGGTACTCCATAAGTAATTTCTGGCAATTCTCACGAGTGATTCTTAAGCAATTCTTTCTGATTACTATTTCTCTTAAGCTTTCTGTTCAATACTATTTCTCTCTATCATATTATTGACTTGATCGTCGGAGCCTATATAGGGAGGAAAGCCCCGCTCCTTTCCTTGATTCATTTCCATTTTGTCACCGGAACAGTGCAAAATCATTAAGCTTCATCACCATTGCCGAATCAAGTTACCCAGATCGGTCATTACAGTGATTCATTCTCCTTCACAGTAAAAAGCTTCATCCAAAGTTGGGCCTTTCTTGTTCCTCATTTCCTGCGAGGCCTCATTCGGATTGGGCTGTTGCTTTTCACAAGGTTTCATTGGGCCGCGAAGAAGCACCATCCTGAAGCGGACTTTTTACGTCACATCAAGTGTATTGAAAATGTAAAAAGATATAGCTAAATAGTAAAAAGTTGTATTGGAAATGATAAAATTTTATTATAATATATTAAATTTACTGTTGAAACCAAAACTGAAACCAAAACCAAAACTTAAAGAATAGGCCCTTAGCCATTTTTGCCCCCTTTTAACTTAGCCCTATTCTGAGATCCCGAAAAAATTTTTGACCCCACAAAAAAGTTCCCCGACCTAGCATCATACCTATATGCCATCTAGCCCCCCAAGAATGAATAATGTCTACTTTATTTATTCTATCTACCATGTTGTTGTTTACTTATAGCTCCCTGAGAATAAATAATACCCCAATTATTTTCTTACCGGCCTAACTATTTTATCTTTGCCCCCCTGTTTAAGGATTAGCGAAGAACTTATACCTGAAGTGCCGGGCTAAGTTGCCCTGATTGACTGGGGCAAGTGTTGTACTTCATTTTCTGAAAGGTCGTACACGTCTCCTCGAGAATCGCAAAAAGTAATCATGCTTCACCGCCTGCACACGTTTCCTCTTCCATGATAATTGATTCTCACTTCCCCATTTTTGGGTTCAACTCCCCACTAACCTTTTTCGTTTCATCTTCTCATGCTCCCTTAATCACTTCCACTTTAATCACTCTCCTCGATCCTTAGATCCCTTTCCTTTTTTCCTTCTTCTTCTCAATTACTGATTTTCTTACCTTGCAAAAATTTGTCAATTTTCTCCAGTGATTAGCTTTATCATTTCTCCAATTTCAGAATTGTTCACTTTTTCTTCTTCAACTTCGCGCAATCTTGCCTAAAATACTCCAATCCTTTCTGGTTATCTTATTCCATTCCCTTTTCTTTTCATTGTCCAATTTTCTTTCCGTACTTACCGTTCCTTTTACATCCCTTTTCTTCTTCTTTCTTCTTCAAATTTGGGAGCACCATGGCTGACGAGAAGAACCACGATCTGCTCAAGCAAAGATACTCCGGCGCAACTAGAGAATACCGGGACTTTGAGACCCGATATTGGACTTTCTTCACCCGGTAACCTTAACAGTTGACCTGAGATAAAGAAACAAGACACAAGAGGTGCTATCCCCCCTGTTCCACTCTGACGCCCAACTCAGTAACATAACAAGCATGAAGTATAATTTACAAGTGTATATTCAAGTAGAAAATGACGTGCCTTGATAAGAGATGACTACCACCTTTATATAGTTCTGCTTTGTGATTTGTCCATTGGACCCGTCATTATGACCATTTATTGTTATTGAAGGACTCCATGATTCCAGCTCCATTAATAAGATTTAATACAGGTGTAACGGACACCGACCTAAATGCTCTTAAATGTCTTGCACAAGTCCTGCCACATTAATAGCCTAAACTCCCACCCCCTAGTTATTGCCTTAATACGTAGCCATATATCTTTATTCCGGCCTACAACCCTTTATCCCAGCTACAATCTCCTATGTTGGCCTACAACATCTTACCCCACCTGCATGAAACTCTGCTACCCTAACTTCTTTACTTTATTTTCCTTCTCTTTAGGCCTTTTCTTCATTTTTTATTCCTTTCGGGCTTACCCTTAACCTATTGGGTCAGACCCAATATCTTACACACTTTTAGGCACACCATATATATATATATATATATATATCACATTAAAATTTTGATTATCCTAACTAACGACATCTTGAGTACTTTTTAATACCCCATAGTCCTATGTGAATAACTGTTTTAATAAAAGTTTCAACTTAATATACATTACATACTTTTACTCATACTTATTTAGAATTAAGGATATAAGTGAAAAATATAATTTTATATTATTTATTTTATATGGTATACCTTACAATCGATAATAAGTTATACACGTTTTTTAAACTCGACATTTTTAGTGAGACAAAAGAGATAATAATCTTGTCGTGTTTCTGTATTCAAATGACTGAGGAGTTATGTTCAGATTCTTATAAAACATGAGATGTTCAAATTTCAATTCAACCCCTAAAATTGGATTAAAAAAAAAAAAAATTCAACCCCTAAAACTCGACATTCCTGCAGATAATATAAAAATATGGTTAAGACCAGAAAAATTAATAGATATGTCGTAATAAAAGTTCCCAGAGATAGGGTATCGAGTGCTGATAGACTAGCGAAATTAACCCTAAGACGTTACTTATATTGTTTTATGTGAATGTATTATAATAAGATTAGTCTTGTCACAAAAAAAAAAAAAAAATGAACATGCTTATTATTATTATTATTATTATTATTATTATTTAACCTTAAGTACATTTACAAAGTTTGAATCCATTTGGAGTTATAAGGCACATCCCTTACCATAATGTTCGAACATGTTTATGTAAATTGAACATGTTCTAGACTTCTAGTTTGAGTTTGGCTCCAAAAAAAAAAAAAAAAAAAAAAAAAATCAAAACTAATCTCAAGTTTTATTGAACCCAAAAAGTGAGTAGAACTGATAATTTTTTACCACGACACAAACCTAACATGATACAAACGGTTTAAAGTTAGGGATGTTGACACGAATGATTACAGAAGTATCAAAATTGGAAAGATTGACACGAATAATTAAATGAGTATAAAGTCAGGGTTGGGTCTGCTGATACGTGAACTTGCCAACCTTAATCCCTAAACAAAGATACAAATATTTTTTTCTAATACAACACAAACTGGATACTATATAAACGGGTTAGGGTTAAGTCTTGGCACATTGACATGTTTAGTGAGTCGACACGTATAATTAAACATATAAGTTAGGTTAGAGTATGAGAGTGTACACGCACAGCCCACTAATTAGGTCACAACACAAATTGCTAACCCTAGTATTGAGTTTGAGTTCAAACTTATTTTTCTATATAATAATTCTATAAAAAAAAAAAAACAATACACAGCTTATTCCTTCTATTAAAGAGGAAGATTCTAGTTTTAAAATTAAATAATTTTTATGAGTTTGAATATATAAAACTTACAACAATTAATTTTTCTTAATTTTTTAAAACTCATATATGTCTTTTTTGTTTTTAAGTGTGAGTTAGTTATAAAACACACATAATTAGTGGCGGAGCCACAACGTAGGTTGCCCCGCCTGATTGTTTCTAAATACACTTAGTGTTAAATAAAAATTAAATAATAATTAATTTTTTTCCCACTAAAAATTAAGAAAAGTTGGGCAAATGTGAAGATAAATTAAATTAGTACTTAACAAGTTAAAATTGTTTGATATTATTAGGAATACAAATACTTTTAGTGAGTTCTAAATTTAGTAGAGCAAGATCTGAGCATAAGAATCCACCCAACAATCTCTTAAATGCAGTCATTTTCTCATATTTGAAAAGTACACTTAATGTAGTATAATATTTTTTATAAAAAATTTGGTCTCTCTAGTCCACCTAAAAGTAATATTTTAGTCCCTAAAACTAACTTGTAAGCAACATTTCAATCCTTGTTGAAATTTCAGGGGCCGACATAATTTAGAAAAAAAATACAAATAATTTGCGTTAAATATTTGCCCCTTTTAACCTTAAGGGACTAGCTCCGCCATTACACATAATTATAACGTTAAAGTATGAAAAGTAAAAACAATAAATACAAAATTCTTTCAATGGGATAAACTTTTTTAAATTTATAACATGGCTCTTTCATTGCGAGAAGGAAGTAACAAGAGAAATAAAATATCCAATATATATTTTTAAAATTTAGTAAATTGAGAAATAATCATATTTTGTAATTTATGGCAGATCATTTGCCATTTATCATACGAACTATTTACTGAATAATTTAACTGATTACCAAGTATGTTTATATATATAATTCTAGGGTGTCAAATTTGTCCTCATATTAGCGTCAAATATTGCGACAAACGTACGTACGCGTCAATATTTATGGACTGACTATCAACCATCGCAACTGCGACCAAACATTGCAGAATTGGTCCATGTTTCTGAGAAAGACAGCTAGCAGCAGTTTTAATTTGATCGAATTTTTTCTACTTTTTTAATCACCCTATACTTTCTTTTGGTGCAATTTGGCATGCCTTTGAATCTACAAACACAATTGCAACCACATGGCACATGCTATCTATTTTATTTTATTTTTTTAAATACGTCGTGCATTTCAGTCATATTATCTATTACATAGAAGACAAAGGTTGTAGGAAAGAAAAAGGATGAAGTGGGGGATCCTCTTTCAGAATTTTGTCAGCTTTGTATTCTAAATACTATCTATCTTTAAGGCTTAACAATATATTACCATCTCTCTATATATTATGCTTTAATAATGTTATTTTTGTAAAGACGGGAAAATATCAACTTTTATATAGTAGTAATAATTCTAAAATAAAAGATGTATTTAAAAAACAAAGATAAAAAAATCTCAACAATCATATATACACCGGTAGGCAAGAGTAATTATGCCTCTACATTATCATCATTTTACAATATATTACCTCTATTTTTTAAACAACACTTTATTTTGTACCATTTATCAAAAGGTATAAATCAACCTAAAATGGCCATAAAATACCTTTTGACTAATGGTTTAAGAGGTATAATATTAGGATTTTGAGTTTTCTTCTTCTTTTGTTTTTGTTACAGCATTCGCATGCACTAGCTTTTAGAAAAAATTTGTATCAATAACTTTTGGACTTTCGTTATCAATAATCCAAAATACTTAAGCAAAGTTTTTAGTTGCCCAAGGCCTTATGCTTATATACACATTACTCACTCTTTAATTTTCTGTTGTAGGATAGGAAATGTTATCATTTACCCCCTTCAGGCTATTGTGTCCTCGCAAGGCCCAATTTTCCCTGGAACAAAATTCTAGAGGTGGCTCGCGTGCCTAACATGATGACTCCTGCAGGTAGGACACTTAAGCTCTGTTCTTTTCCATTCAGTTCCGAGAAAATCATCACTTATTCCTCCAAGATTTACATAAAGAAACAATATCATTTTTTACTAAATTCAAATTTTAAAATTTAAAATTTCCTCTAAATCTTTACTCACAATAATTCAAAAAATAATATAATCATTACATTTTTTATTCTTTTTCCTACACGAACCTCTAAAAGAAATTCCTTTCAAAAAAAATATTTATTCCCTAAAACAAAATTTTTCCATTTTAGTCTCAAAAAGAATAGTCTTAGCTCCCGGACTAGGGCTGCCCTGATACCATTTATAACGCCCTGGACCTGCATGCGTATCGATTCAAAAGGCAAAACTAAGTTGGGTCAATTATGTTTACCATTTGATAATTGAATAAAATGTCGAGAATAGTAAACATAACCATTTGATAATTGAATCAAATGTCGAGAATAGTAAACATAATTTACCCAACTTTCGGATGAGTGGGAGACATTTGAAAGAATAAAATTACCCCTGATTGAATAGTTTGTGAATAATATACATACGGAAGCTGATAATTGCACAGAATCTGTGCATGGTTTCTTGCCCCTAAGACACTATTTCTGGGACCCACTTTTTTCCTTTCCACAATTACCCTCTATTTGCCCCCCCTCTCTCCTCTTTCTTAGTTGGCAATAAAAAAACATTTTCCTCTCATCTCTCTCGGCTTTCGTCTTTCTTCCCCTTTTTATTCCCTCTCTCTTCTTTTCTCTTCTTCTCTTTCTTTCTTTCTATGTGATGACAGTGACTTTAAAATTTTTCTTTTTTATTCCCTCCCTCCTTCGACTGTTCTATTCTTATTTTGGTTTTTCAACTGATTCTTTTTTTTTTTTTTTCTTTTGGTTCCAAATAGTTACTAAATATATATATATACACTAAAAATAGTTATTAATATTATTAATTTTTTTAATTATTGTATTTTAATGTCAATCTTAACATACATAATTTCCTCTTCTTTCTTTTCTTTCCCTGGGTACATTTTACTCTTTTTTCTAAACCTATAGTTAATTTGTTTTTTTGGCCATTCGAATTTATTTTAGACTAGTTTATTAATTAAATTTTTTAACTATAAATTTCAATTTATAAATTATTTAATTAATTTGGAAATTTGAGTTGATTCAAATTTAGATTTTATTATTTTTTGTTGTAGTCTTAATATTAGATTTTATAGATTGATGTTTTAGGAAATAATGAGACAAAAGTAGTATGGTTGAACATAAAATTGGAAAGAAAAGGAAAAGGAGAAAAAGTTAAGATATAGTAGTTTAAATATGAGACACACAACGATAAAATGAAAATTGTGTTAATGTCGCTTATAAAATAAAGAGAAATTGAAATAGTAAAAAGAAAGAAAATTTTAATGTATAAATAAAACAAATATATATATTTATTGAAAATTTATATTTCTTTAAAATAAACTGAAGTCTTAGAAGATAAATATAAAGACAATAAAAGAAAATAAAAAATAAAATATTGATATTTTATAAATTACTTATAATGTTTTTAAGGTAAAAGACAAAAAAAAATAAATAAAGGAAAAGGAAGCAAAGGTGAAAATAACTTGATACTATGTGATTTTCAACAAAACTTGATAATATGTGGGTCAATTTGTCATTTTTAGTGGGACGGAGTATGTATTGGTATAGAAGCACTCAATTGAAGATAATTTGATACTATGCAAGGTCAAACTGTAATTTTTAAGTAAAATTGAGAATACAACTAATAATTGTATTCTCAATTTTCAATTATCATTGTTTCTCATTAATAACGTTTATTGCAACATAAAAATGGTTCAATTATTTTTATATTTAGATAATTTGATGATAGCACCAAAACTATTAGTATGTAAGGACTCAATTGAAAGGAAAAAAATTGAGATTATTTGGGATTAATTTGTAATTTTTAAGTAAAATAGGAAATAAATGCATAATTCTTTCTCACTAATTACGTTCAGTACAACATAGAGATCATTCTTTTATTTTAATTTGCACTCCCACTCTCCTACTCAAGAAGTACACTTTGAAAAATGGATAATTTATTATGGGTTATGAGGTACAATACCTAAAACGAGCAATTTGAACCCATATTTTTACTTATATCTTTATTTTATAAGTAATGGTTAATTGTGAAACACATATTATTATATTAGTAAGAGTATGTAAGATAAACAAATCCAAAGTGAACTCTTTCAATGTGATAAAATTTTGTTTTGAAAGAAGACTCTTTGAATGAGACAGAAGGAGTATATATAATTTGATTGTAGCACCATAACTATTAGTATAGAATGACGAAATTGAAAAAAATTGAGACTATTTGGGGTTAATTAAAATTGAGGATAAGTAAAATTTAAGACGCAATTGTTATTTTTTCTCACAAATTCCATTCAATACACCATATATTTCATCTTTTTATCTTTGTTTGTAGATAATTTCATGATAGCACCTTAACTACTGTTATAGAATGACTAAATTGAAGAAAATTTGCTATGATTTGGGTTAATTAGCAATTTTAAAGTAAAATTGAGGATACAATTGTCATTTTCTCACCAATTACCTTTAGTACAACATGGAAATTGTCCTATTATTTTATTTTTGTAGATAATATTGTGATTGGACCATAAATATTAATATAGAATGATTCAATTGAAGAAAATGTAAGACTATTTGGGGTCAATCGATAATTTTTAAAAAATTGGGGAGGCATTTTTTTCCTCATTATTTACTAGTAATACAACATAGAAATCATTTTATTATCTTCATTGTTAGATAATTTGATAAGTGCACAAAAACTATTAGTATAACGACACATCTAAAGAAAATTTGAGACTATTCGAGGTTAACTTACAGTTATGAGTAAAACATGGGATGCAATTGTCGTTTCCTTAATTGTTAAATAATTTGATGATTGCCTATAATTATTAGTATAGAATGACTCAATTAAAGAAAATTTTAAACTGTTTGTGGTCAATTAGAAACTTTGAAGTAAAAGACGCAAGTCTCATTTATTCTCGCTAGCTAAATTAATAAATTAAGTACAATACACACATTGTTCTATCAATTTAATTTTTAGATAAATTGGTGAGTGCATCATAAGTATAGAATGATTCAATTGAATAATACAAGAGTTTATTTGGGGTCAAGTTATAAAAATTATGTAAAATTAGGGACACAATTTTTTCCCTAGTTATCAAAAGTATAACATAGAAATCGTCCAATTATCTTCATTTGTAGAAAATTTGATGAGTGCACTAAAATTATCAGTATATAAAATGAGTCAATTGATTAAAAAAATGCGACTATATTTAGTCAATTTCTAATTATTAAATAAAAGATGAGACACAATCATCATTGTTTTTCTCACTAATTAAAACATAGAAAATAATAGTTATGGCTCTATTATCAAATTACATATAAATGAATATAATATGACAATGTTTATGGTGTACTTTTTGTAACCAACGAGGAACCTGAGAATTGTGTAATTAATTTTACTTAAATTATTTAAATTGACTCAAATAGTTTTAAAATTTTTCAGTTGAGTTCTTTTATACTAATAGTTATGGTAATCATCAAATTATCTACAAAATAAGATAAAATAATGTTTTCTATGTTGTACCTTTTCTAATGAGGAAAAAAAGGACAATTGCATCTTCATTTTTATTGAATTTTTTAAAATTAACCCCTAATAGTTTTAAACTTTTATTCAATTTTGAGGTATTTTATATCAATAGTAATTGTGCAATCATCTAATTATCTACAAATAAAGATAATAGGTCGATTTCTATGTTGTGATTATTGTAATTAGTGAAAAAAAGAAAGATGATTTAGTCCTCTATTTTACTTAACAATTGGTCTAGAATAGTCTCAACCTTTTTTTTTTATTTCTTTCAATTAAGTTCTTATATACTAATAGTTTTGGTGGACTCATAAAATTATATACAAAATCAAGATAAAAAGACGATTTATATGTTGTATTGTACATTATCTAATAAGGGAAAAATAACACTTGTGTCTCCAATTTTACTTAACTTTTTAGAAATTGACCCAAAATAGTCTCGAGTTTTTATTCAGTTAATTGACTCATTCTATACTAATAGTTACGGTACAATCATTAGATTATATACAAATGAAGATGATAGGATGATCTTCATTTGTATATAATGAGTAGAAATAATTTATAATTGTTGTACGGAAGGTAATTTATAATTATTGTACGGAAGGTAATTAATGAGTAGAAATAACAAATGCATCCCATTTTTACTTACAAATTATAAATTGACCCCAAAATAGTGTTAAGTTTTTTTTTTTTTTTCTTTTCAATTGACTCTTCTATATACTCATAGTTTTGGTGCACTTGTCAAATTATCCACCAATGAAGATAATATGAAGATTTTTATGTTGTACTTTTATAATTAGGGAGAAAATATGAGAATTGTATCACCGATTTTACTTAATAATTATAAATTGATCCCAAATAAACTCTTATTTTGTTCAGTTGATTTTATAAAGAAAAATTTAAAAAAAGAAAAAAAACAGTGAACAGTGGTATTGTTCACCGTCTTCCCCATTTCCTCCGCCTTCCTCCCCTCCCCCTCCTCCCTTCGAAAATTGGCCGGAAAAACGGGCTTCCGGTATCCCGTTCTTCCGTCACGCATAGACCCGAAATGAAGCCCGGGTGAATGTTTCATCTTTGTTCATTGAGGACAGCTGAAGCTTCCCTCCATATCGAGCTGCAGAAATTGCAGCTGGAAACGACCTCCCGCTGCAATTTCTCCGCCCAGATTCGGCTTCGTTTGAGCACCCAGATGTGGCTGCTTCAATACGGATTTGGGTGGCTATAATGGTCCTCCACCCGAAACAAGTCTAACATAATGATTTATTTCAAAAAAATTTCAGAATAAAATTTAATTACCTTCACAACGGACGGTGGAGGAGGGAGGAGGGGGAGGGGAGGCGAATGGTGCAGGAGGAGGGAGGGGAGGAATGCGGAGTAAATGGGAAAGACAGTGAACAGTACCACTGTTCACTTTTTTTTCTTTTTTTTCAAAATTTTTTTAAATAAAATTTATCTTTTCAGTCCCACAAAATTGTATAATTTGAAAAAGACCCCAATTCATCAGTTCCGGCTTAATACAATTTTGGCCCATTTAAATTAGTTTAGGGACATTTGTGACTACAAAAAAAGTATAAGGACAAAATCGGACACAATCAAAAAGTATAGGTATATTTCTGGTTGTTCACTCAATCTCTATCTACACAAATTTCTGTTTCCAAAATTTCTGTAATTACTCATCGAATTTGTTATTCGCAATGACGATTTTACTATTCGCAATAACATTTTTATGTGAATTTCCTAAAATACCATTAAGACTTATGTTATAAAATGGTAACTCTATAAAAATCCGACTTGCATACCATAAGCTGTATGCTATTGTTTGCCTATTTTCACTATTCACCGTTAGTAATTCATTTTTTATTCACACGTGTATTCAAATATGACCGACAGATAAGAGGACGATCTGTATTACACGGTATGTAATAACTGTATACAATTTTTTACGCAAAATTTATTTTTTCTTAATAAAAAAATCTGTCTGATCTTTGATTTAGACTCGGATCTGCGATTATCCATCTGGTTTTGGCCTGAAATGTAAAATCCAGGCAAGGAAACTGTCTCCTCGCCCGGATTTTGACCGGGGGCGGTATTTTCCTCCCGCTACCGCCGGTTTCCGGCGGTACTCTCGCCGGAAAAACTGCCGCTGACCGGCGTTAGTAGTCGGCGAAACACCGCTCGGGGGCCCGCGGTATAAAAACCCAGGAGGACCGCCGGAAACGCCAGTGACCAGCGGTAGTCGCCGGCGAAACACCGCGCGGTGGGCAGCGGTATTTTTAGGCCGACCACCGCCGGCGGCCTGCGCTGGTCCAACCAGAAGTTCCGCCGGAAGCCAGCGGTCTTTTACCGGAAAAGTCGCCAAGGCGGTAGTGTGGTGCGGAAGACCGCCGGTAGTTGCTGGAAAAATACCGCCCAAGCAAATATCGTCGGAAACCGGTGGTATTTTTCAAGCAAATACCGCTGGAATTCGGCGGTCTTCCGCCGAATTCCGGCGAGTTTTTCGGTCCGGTCGTCTGCCTGAAAAATCGCCGCTTGTGTCGTATTTTTACGGCTGCGGGCGGTAATTTTTTCGATTTCTCGGCCAAAAGGACCCGATATCCCGCAGGGGGAGATTTACGAAATATCCCCCTGTGTTATGTAGAATTTTGTCACATTCTCACCTCCCGTAGATGAGATTATTTAAAAATTTACTGGTTCCCGCTAAATTTTGGGTTTCAGTATGCTTACCCATCGTTTTGTATTAACAGGATATCCGTTTGGAGATGGATGATATATTTGCTGACCACACGTAGGTATTTAAACGAACGAAGAGTTTAGAAGTAAGGAAGATTTTGCTGCATGGGTCAAAGCCACAGCATTTGAAAATGGTATGACGACAAAAATTACATCTTATTTGAAAGCGTTGGGCCTTTTCCTTGCAAGAGGGAGAAAAGGGCGAGTTGAGATAGGGTGCGATAGATCAGGAACAGTTAGAGATAAGCCACCCCTACCTGAAGGGAAGAGCAGTCGGAACAATACCAGCAGCAAATTGACAAAATGTCCATTTCACATTGTGGGACGCGAAATTGCTGGGAGAAATTGGAAGTTAGAGATAAAAAATGGTTATCAAAATCATGAATTACACCAAGTTCGAAGTTGGCATTCATCGCACTCACGGTTAACAGAAGCGGAGAAGAATAAGGTTGCAAAAATGTCAAGTATTAATATCAGGCCGAAGAATATATTAGCCCAGTTGCAAGCTGATGATCCGCAAAATGTCAGCAACATAAGACATGTGTACAATGAAGCAGCAAAAGGTAGAAGGGAGGTGGGGAGATATGACTAACATGCAGTATTTCTTCAAACTTGTGCACGATCACGAATACTTCTATGCGCACATATCTGACGATGATAGTAATGCAGTCGGACACATTTTCTTCGCACACAAGAAGGCCCCTTCTCTACTTGGTTTGTTTCCGTACGTTTTGTTTATGGATACGACGTACAAGACAAACAGGTATGACATGCCTCTTCTGTAGATAGTGGCTCATGTCCCCATAGCTCAGTATGTTCATATAGCTTTCGTTTTCATGAGGGACGAGATTACCCCGAGCTATTTGTGGGCAATGACTCAATTGAGGAATTTATTCGAAGGAAATAAATACCCACATGTGGTCATCACTGATCGAGAGATTGCCATAATGAACGCTGTGAAAAAAATATTCCCACATGCTACCCAACTACTGTGCAGGAGACACATTGAAATGGATATAAAGAAACATGTAGTAGTGGCTGGCAACGACAAAACTATAACGGATGTGTTTCTATATCGTTGGGGGCAAGTGGTGAAAGCCTTGATATATGAACAGTTCACGGAAGCTGTGGAATAATGGAAATAAATCTAAATTTAGAAATGTGATTCCATACTTGAAAAACACATGGTTGGATCCCCACGCAGACAAGTTTGTTTCTTGTTGGACGAAATATATAAAGCATTACGGAGGACGCACAATGAACATGTAAGTTCATATTAATTAGCTATCTATATTGGTTTATGTTGTATAATTTTATGATACTTTATACAATGCTTTGTGTGAAATTTTGATTTTCAATGTTAATTGGCTTTCGGGGTTGAGAGTGCACATGCACAGTTAAAAAAGGCAATTGGGACGGATAGGAAGGCATTTTCAGGTCTTTTTGAAGGGATTAATATTATGATAGAGGCGCACTTTAACAAAATTTGGACTGCAATGGAATCTTCTTGCAGTAAAACATACAGGAAGAGCGACTACTTACTGTATACTATGCTGAATGGTAGACTGTCTTTTGCTGCTATTACAATGATCGAAGAAGGCCTCATCGGGGAAGGTGGTTCGTTGTATGATTGCGAACTCCGAACAAGTTGTGGCTTGCCATGTACATGTGAGATGCAACAGTTGGTGCGAGCATATCGTCTAATTGATCCTGTCGATGTGGACCCCTTCTGGAAGACGCTGCACTTGGGAGATACTGATGTTCCGAAAACTGTGGAGGCAAGGCAAAGCGCCGAAGGACGACTGCATGAAATGTTTGTTGAGACCATTCTTCGTCCAAGTGCTGACATATACAGGTGATGTTCCCGCAACTTATTCTAGTGCGGGCATCAAATCCTCCAAATGTCTAGCCACCTCCTCTATGGCCCTCTTCCTCACGTCGTTGGGTACGGAATGCCTTGTCCGAGGATGAGTTAGATACATTTTACTAGCTATGTATTGGAGACGCTGCATTAGAAAGAAAAATCTAAGTTATTTAAACATACAGTGACATAAAAATAATAAATGGAGATAAATACACATGAATCACATGTACTTACCGCAATCGCAGGTAGCTATCGAGGGTCTGATGGCTCTTCCACTTCCATGTCGTCCGGACTAACACAAACATGTGATCGCGTATGGAAGTAGTCGAGGTACTCAGGGCACGCCTGATCGGCCCATTGGGCCTTCTGTAGCCCCTTTAACATCCTGCTCTTGTACATTTGCCAAGCCATGAAATCTGTATCGTACACACAAGAATACTTACGAATTTCAGGCCTCTATTTTAGTTCTTTGGCTCATAAACTGTATCTGGGATCAACTGCGCGTATCCAAATTGTCACATGCACCGATCAGGCATATAGGGCTCTATGAATGAAAGGGAATAAATAAGCCCCCTGAACAATGTGATTGGGTGCAAGCGCGCAGGATTTGCCCGAAAGGAAGCCAATTTACCTAGTTTATTTGCAAGACCGTTAGTGAGTATTCGACCAATTAAGATATGACACTAATTAACTGTATGACATTTAACTGATATAAACATACAGATTATTACCTCAGCAAATTTTAATGTATCTAGGGCGCGACGGTAGAACAACAAATCCCGTTTATGATCACGCTTCCGCCCGGTGCCGATTTGCCACTTCGCTGAAGCAGGCAAGGAAACATCCTATTCTCTCATCTTTGGAAGACTAAACATTGGGAAGTACTCGTACATCCAACTCTTTTGTTTGAAGGGAAAAAAAAATTTAATAATGTTAACGAACCAGTATAAAGTATGAAAATAATTTATAATTGATTCGAACAAACCTGCAATAATGTAAGACACCCGCCTAATTGGACACCGTCCGTCCTAGAGGCCCGTTCAAGATTGCGATAAAGGTTGGCCAGACACGCTCCTCCCCAAGATAGTCCGCTTATTTTATCTATGTTGCTGAGGAAAGACAGATAATGCCCATGCACGTGGGTTTTTTTCTTATCAACGAACAGGGTATTTCCAGCCAACCATAACAAATACCCTGCGGCAGAATTGGCGGGGTCCACATGTCCACTGACACAATGGTCACGAAGGAGGGACATTTTCACACTTACAAAATCTCGCTCCCCGAACTCTTCTTCCTCTATCCCCAGCATTTCTAGAAACAGTTCCTTCATTTCCGCCGACTTAATTTTCCAATGAAGTGGAAATCCATTAATCGAAATTCCCAATATGTAGGCCACATCGTGGAGAGTGATACTTATCTCTCCAAACAGCATGTGGAATGAATTGGTCTCCGGATGCCATCTCTCAACAAACGCACTGAGGAGTGCGGATTCTAACTCTGGATGCATGCACCAGATCAAATGTCCCAACCCGGAACGTTCCACTATACTTTTCATTTCGCCGTCGACTAAATCTCACCCTTGCAGCCGCTCGTGCCCATTATGGCATGTCAATATCTCACGTTCCTACGTAATTTAATAAATAAATTAACACATTTTAGGCACAAAGTTATTAAACATAAATCTAAACAATAGATAATAAGTATTTCACAATAAATAATAAAGAATAATAAGATACCTGTTGATATCATATGTAGTAGGCAATATGACCCTTAAAGCACTTTAACAACTCTGGATTTGAAGGTCTACCGTCAATTGGACCATCCAGAGGCCGATATTCCTTCCACACGCCATCCCTCCCGGACCCCGTCCCGGTCCCTGAAACCGACCTACGTGAGGAGAGCATTAAGCCTTTTCCACTCCGCCTTCGTTGGTTGGGGTCATTTGCCCATTCGTTTTCATCCTCCATTCGGCCCGAATTAAATTCTATGTACCCTTGCAACATAGACATCTCCCTCTCATGTCGTTCAGCATTTTCCCGAGCTACCTCCTCCTCCGCATCTCCAGTGTATCGCGGGGCAAATTCCGCTTCACCGTAATCACTGCTACTTGCTGCCGCCCTCGCATTTGACAATCGAGAAGAACCATGTGCTCTTCCTAGGACCCTTCTCTGGCATTCGGATGCAGTGGGAGGTATTCGGCCAACTATTTCCTCTGAGGCAGAGTTTGCCTCATTGGCTTCATTAATTTGCAAACTGTCATCCTTTTTGCTTCTGATTAATTTTAATTTCAATTTTTTGAACGCTTCTACCATCTACAAAACACAATTGAAGATTAAAAAATTAAAAATACATAAGGAACATAAATAATTATAACGACAAAAATAATTGCTAATATTTAAGAAACAATAACACACTTGATAATTAAAAATATTGTCGGGAAAAATTCGGTGGAAAAAAAATTGATAATATACAATTGCACACGCAAATAATTGATAATATATAAGGAACAGTAACACAATTGAAGATTAAAAAATTTAAAATACTGTCGGCAAAAAATCGGCAAAAAAAACCGCCGCTCGCCGGAGTGTGGCGGCGGCGGTTTCTTTTTTTGGAAAAAAGGCGGTCTTTTCCCAAATAACTACCGCTGGCGGTCGGCGGTAGTCCCACAAATACTACCGGCGGTCTTTTTTCCAAAAAGGCCACCGTCCTCTGGCGGTCTTCCAAGAACAAATACTGCGTCTGCGGTATTGGTATTCCTGTAAGGAATACCGCCGCCGTCCGGCGGTTTTCCACCCCCTTTTTCCAGTCCAGTCTGGTGTCTCCTCGGACGGATTTCACAGATCCGGCCATAAAATGGCCGGTTAATCGCAGATCCGGGCAAAAACATAACAAAGCCAACCAAATTATACACTAATTTATCAAAACAACGAACAAAACATGAAAGAAACAATTATTAATTTTAGTAACTCACCTTTGCCGATTCGGTTCGTCTGGACTTTTATCCGATTTGGCTGCGTTTGTACTTCCACTAGTCTGCACATAGCATAGAAGAGAAATGAGAGAAATGGGAGGAATGGCTGATTTTGTGCTTCAGCCCAATTCCTCCCACTGATATTTATAAAGTTTTTCTTTTTTTTTTTTAGCCTAAAGGGCAAAAAAGACATTTTACATAAAATTGTTACTGCAAATAGTAAAACCGTCACTGTGAATAGTATGCCCCTTACTCATTTTTAATGGTGGAAAACTGAAACTTCAGCACTTATCATAGGCATACCGAAGATTATAAGAAGTATTGGAAAATAAAAACCTCCTCAAATTTTCTCTGGAATCATCTTGTTCAATGGTCATGGTCGTGGTTTTTTTTTTTCTTCCTTTTTTTTCCTTTTTCTTCCTGCATTAGTTTTCTTCTTAGAAGATTGTCATGAAATTTTTACATAGAGAAGAAGGGAATTTTTATATTATAAATACTCTATTTTATGTAAAAGATACTGAGAACTTTTTAAGTTAAAGCCAATACCCTGCAACTAGCGGCGAACACAGAACAAAGTATTAGTAGGGGCGACCTTTCAGTACTATTTTTTTTAAATATTATTAAATAATGTACATACTCAAGTATCAAAATAACCATAATGATGTATGTCTCAAAAAAAAAAACCTTAATAATAAATATTTAAAAAAATAAAAATAATCATTTATTTACGTCTGAACAATCAATACCAGACATGCTAACAACAATATCATATTAAAAAACAATCGTCACACAAACTATCAAATAATTATAATCAAAATCACAATCACAATTCTTGTCATTAAATATTCAATTGTAAATTCATAAGTATCATTGAAATAACACTATTATAGTCTATAATCATTTATTACATTTAATACAAAATTAAAAAATTAACTATAAAAATATATACAAAAATTAAAAGTCAGAAACATTGATAAGAAAAATAAATAAAACGAAAATAAATAATTAAACTCACAAGTTTTTATGTTTCAATGAGGCCATAAGGGAGCCAACGGCAGCACCAAGGCTATTGCTGGACATCAGTGGCAGCGGTGGTCGTTCCGCGGTGGTTGAATTAAAGGGGAGGGAAATGGCTGTTCCCGCAAGAAGGGTGTGGAGTTAGGGCAATTGGAATTTAATTGAATTGGGCAATTCAATTGAGAAATTGAAATGGGGCGGATTAGATTAGATTAGAATGGGTGGGGTTTTGATTTGAAAATATTTGGTTTTCGTAATCGGCCCCTCAAAATTTTTATTTTTATTTTTTCCCCCTTAGTAGAACGACGTCGTTTTACTAGGGGGAAAAAATTAAAAAATAAAAAGAAAAAGAAAGAAGAAGCCGCTTCTTCTTCTTCAGTGAAGCAGCGGTGGGACGACGTCTTCTTCTTCAGCTGCGGCGGTGACGGGGCGGAGCTAAGAGGTAGTATTACTACTACCCTTAGCTCCCGGTGGAAGGCGGGGCGTCAGCACCCCCTCGCCCCGCCCTGTGTCAGCCGCTGCCTGCAACTGCAATTCTACTTATAAAAGTATAAAAATTAAATGTGATTTTGAAGGTTGATAAATCAAGTTGAGCATTACAATCCCAAATTAGTCTTGAACTCCAACTTAAATATGAAATTCATAAATTTTTTTGGGATTGTAATGCTCAACTTGATTTCAAAAGCTCAACTTAAAGAATTCTTTTTTAAGCTTTTGATAATCCTTATTAAGATGGACAACTGAAGCTTTTGAAATATGGATACATCGCCTATTTCTGTTGATTGAATTAAGGAGGTATCATCACTTAATTTGTCGGGATTTTATATAAAATTGGCCATATAAAGGTTTTACTAAAATTTTCATTTGTTAATTTTAATGTGCTTACGTGCTAAATTTTTTTAAAATGATTGTACCACTTCACAAAACTGACGTGTATATATTTGATGCGCTAAATAATTTCTTGAGGAGAAAGAGATCAAAAGAGGGAGTGGGGGTGGGGTCGGTTAGATCCGTGAAAGGAAGAGGGAAAAAGAAAGAGGAAGTAGAGAGAGAGAGAGAGAGAGAGAGAGAGAGAGAGAGAGAGAGTAAATCAGAAAAATAGATGAGAGGAAATTGGGACAGATGAGATCATGAGAAATAAAAAAATCAGAAAAATAGATGAGAGAGTAAGGGCCGTTTGATAAAAATTAAGGCTTATATTTGAATGCTTAATGCTGAAACAATAATACTGAATTGATTAAGTATTTAGCATCTTAATGCTGAAATGTATTTTTCGAACTTATGAATCAGAATGCTTAATTACTCGATTTTATTTGATAAATATGCTTATCTTAATGCTGAAATGTTAAAAATGTACCATTTTACCCTTATATTGAATTTTTTGTATTTATATATTCAAAATATCAAATTTTATAATAAAACATAATTATGAGTAATGAAAAATATAAGAAAACAAAAAAGACAAAACACATTAAATTTAATGATTAAAATACAAAAAAATAAAAATTATCACAATTTATTAAAATTATGGAATATGAAAAATAAATCCACTATTGCAGTCTAAAAAAATTAAGTATTTAACAAAAACTTGTATATAATTAATAAAACTACATAAGTAATAAAAAACATATTGTACGAATGAGATTTATAAAAACATTTAAATGATATAACTTATTAAATAAATTATTAATACCAAAATAAATAACAAAAATAAATCAAATTTTAGTTGAAAGGAAACGTGGTATACTAATGAAGAAAAAATAAATAGTTTATTGAAAAATAAATATTTATAGTTAAATCAATATGAATAAAATAAAATGTATAGTTTTGGAAATCAAATATGAATTATTTAAAAAATTGTTACGTGTACCATTAAGAGAGAAGCAATAAATTGACTTTTTCCACTTAATTTTTTTCTAAAAGAAATAAGCAGTGCTTAAACGATTAAAATGTTTGAATTTCCGTTATCAAACACATTAAAAATTATTAATGTTTAATTTAATAATTTTAAATATTAAGTGGTGTTATCAAACAACCTTTAAAATGAGAAAAAACAGATGAGATCATGAGAGAGTAAGAATCAAAAAAATAGATGAGAGAGTAAAATGGAAAAAAAACATATGAGATCATGAAAAAGTAAAAATCAGAAAAATAGATGAGAGAGTAAAATGGGAAAAACAGATGAGATCATGAGAGAGTAAAAATGGAAAAAAAACATATGAGATCATGAAAAAGTAAAAATCAGAAAAATAGATGAGAGAGTAAAATGGGAAAAGCAGATGAGATCATGAGAGAGTTTATCGCAAAAATAGATAAGAGACTGAAATGGGAAAAACAGATGAGAGAGTAAAATGGGAAAAAGAGATGAGAGAGGAGAGAGAAAGTAAAAACGTAAAAAATGAAAGAGAGGAGGCTAGTAAGGGGTATATATGGAAAGAAAAAACGTGGCCCACAGAAATAGTATTTTAGGGGCACAAAATCGTGCCCCGATTATGTGCATCCGTCTTTTTCCTATACATATACATAATGCTGCAGAATCAAATAAAATCGTCAGTCGTGATCAGATGATGATATTTTGTTGCATATAAAGTTGCGATATTGCCGCTCAGTGCCTGCTGTCCGTACGATGCAATAAAAATTTGATACATCACAAAAAATTTCACATATGAAAACTTATTCATCCAAAAATAGAAAAAAAGTACGGAACCTGATTATTGCACATAATCGGGGCAAGGTTTCTTGCCCCGATTGTACTATTTGTGGGAGGGCCCACAGTCCTCATTACATGTTTACCCTTTTGCTTTCTGGAATGCAATGCACAGAATTGGCGGTCATGCATGATGAATGGGTCTTATGGCTCAATATCTCATGCATGCAATATTGGGATGCCCATACATAGATGGGTCCGCACCTTCAATCTACATACAACCTTTTATATTCTAATCTGATTATGTGATGTTGCTAACTGCTTTTTCTGCCCTTTCACGTTAATCGCAAACACTCTCATCTCCACTCGGCGAACGCAGCCTTCCTATCTCCGTTGCCGGAGATGTCTCGTTATCGCCGATGTCGCAGCCCCGCAACTGCTTTGTGGTTGTCGTCGTAGAAGAGTTCGAGGTGAGTTTGTTTGGGACAATTTATTTAAGAAATGTTTAGATTCACCCGTGAATAGTAAAAGTTCATATTTTGTGTGTGTAGTTTAGTTTGATTAAAGCCAAGAGTGAATCGAGTGAATTGAGCGAAGAAGCTTTATTCGGCAAAAGTTGCATATATATATATATATATATATATATATATATTTATTGTTCTTGTACAAAGGAAGATTAGATATGTTATGCATATGATGTGTTTGTGAAAATGTCTGCTTGAATTTATTTCTTTGTTTGGGTTTGTTTGGGATTTCGAAAATACGGCTAGTAGTGCTCATGTGCAGGCAATTGCTCCTTGCATTCGTATCTCTGACGTTTTATCTCTCACAGTTGAGACTTCACTATCATGGGTAAGGTTCCAGGCTTCTTGGTTTGTGCTGGAAAGGTGAGGGGACAAACCTCTAAGGTCGCAGAGCAAGACAAAAAATAAAAATCCCCGGCCGTACCCAGAACGTATGCAATTCAATAGACGGTCCGTCACTGCCATTGTCTTCTTTGGCAAGAAGAAGGGACCCAACTCATCAGAGAAGTAAGCTGGTAGCTTTCCTGGTAATTTTCTATTTCATCAATGCTATAACATTTTTATGCACTTGAGAGTGCACTTTTGATTGAAGATCCCCATGGTACGTGATGTTGTATTTGTATTTTTTATCTGGAAGCTAAAGATGTTTTCCGATGTTGAAGTTGCATTTGTTGATCTGATAGCTAAAGATGGTTTTTTTGTAATAAAGAAAAAAGATAAAAAAATACTACTAGTAATTTCCATGGTTGCCTCAAGTAAAACATGGATTTTTTTTTTAAATAATATTTTTGAGAAGAAAGATGGAAAGCATGGCTGTTTGATAACCATAATCCATTATGGATAATGATGGGTTCTCTTGAGGGCTGTTGTTCATCCTTGATTTTATTAAGCTGGCACTTCGATCCCAGTATGTGATTTCCTTTTGTGTCAATTGGACTTTTCAGTGTAAAACTATTAAACTTAGCCAGAGTTTTTTAGGTTAACTGCTATATTAAGGTAATTTAATATCTCTCACGATAAAGACTCCTTGAGTTATGTAGTTCATGTATTTTTAGTGCCTTGATTTTATTAAGCTGGCTATTGGATCCCAATATGTGGTTTCAATTTGTGTGTGGCATATTGACAAAGAAGTATCTATTTATGAAGTTGGTGATTTTAATTGTTAAACTCTTATTGACTTTGATTGCCAGGCTATAATATGTTTACATTTTTACTTAGACCTTTATCTACAATCAGCCGTTGCATGTCTCGTTCAACTGTTTGGAACTTCATTTTATTTGGTGGAATTCTAGCAACCAAGAAGACTTCCATATGTTTAACATTTGCTTCTATCATTGGCTTGTAGAGTTTAGGTTTATGACGAGGTTTGTACTTGTCCATGGGCGATTTTTATACTATTGGAAAACATTCTATCTCAATACCTGTTCTATAAATCTCTTCTAACATGCTTTACCTCCAAATATACTCATTATTTCTGGTGACTCTTCTTATTCTTCTTTTTTTTATTTTTTATTTTCTCTCGCATTGTTGTTGTGGGGGGCGTTGGGAGGTGACAAAATTGAAGGCTTTCGTATGTCTCCTAAGCCAATTCCGGTCAAAAAGTTGTATGTTTGTAAGTGAACCTCGCTTTGCAGGTCCAGTTGGCATTAGTTGAAAATTAATTCCATTTACTGATATGAAGAACATGGACCTGATGAAATACTTTTTTCCCTCATCCTGCATTTGAACCTCTTTTGCAGTAATAGCAAAACTACTTGCTTGTGTAATGGAAACTCTATAAAAACAAGGCTTTCTTGTCAGTGGCGCTAATGAAAACGAAATTCAGGTATGTGTTATGCAGCCTATGTTAATATTGTGATGATTTTATGAGCCAAGTATCTGTAAAATGCATTCTGTTACATCAGTTTTCTTTTCACCAATCCACAAATTTATCTTTATTGATCTCTGTATTTTGGTATCCTTACCCTCATTAATTGCTCATTTTCTGTTACAATCATAGGTTTGGGACATAGGGAACATGAGTATCTCCTGTAAATTATCTGGTTTTCATCTGGTTTGTCTATATTTGAAATTCATTGATCTGCTACCTACAATTGTACTATTGGATTTCATATCGTTGAGCTACATAGGAGCCTAGGAGGGACAAAGGTTTCTTTGTTCTCTGTTTCTCTCTTGACATTTACCATTGCTGCTGTTTTTGGTAAGGCCTTTTCCTTATAGTTTTCTATTTTGGATTGCCATGCGTTTGTGGTCCTCTTCGAAGTTTAGTTCTTACTGATTTTTGTATTAGTTCTCATTGGCTTTATACATTTTTGGTAATCTATCTTGGAAAATACACTTGAAATTAAAAGATTTCCCAAATACCTTGTACGTGGGTTTCTGCAAGTTTTTATCAATCCAGTAAAACATCACTAATGCCAACTGAACTTTCTGAAAGAACAGGCAATTTTAAAACAGAAGGTTCTTCCCTTGATTCTGTTGCTTTTGGAAAGAAAACCCCCCTGGATCTGACCCTGAAAAATACTGTGCGTGTGATATCATCGACCTCAGTGAATTGGTAAGTTGATTGCTATGCTTCCCAACATCGATATCTCTGTGTTACTTGGTTTATTGCTTCTCATCATTTGTCTTTTACTGATTGTTCATTATCTTTTTCGGTTCATATATCTGTCACTAGTCAATCAAGTCTGTTGTACACATTTTAGGTTTCACAGATCAGTCAATAGTGGCACCTTTTTTAATCAATCTCAGTGCGGATCTTATGCTGCTACTACTTTGGGTCGGGGTTCCTCAGGACAGGCTTCTTACGTTCCAAAATGTAGTTCTGGGGGTTTCAGTTCATGGGTGTTTCCGCAATCTTCTTTACCTCCTCCAGTTATATCCGCATTGACCTCAGCTGCAGTGGGAGGTATTTTAGTCATGAACTTTTCTGATACCTTTTTATTGTTGGGTTCCTTTTCCCATCTGATCCTCGTAAATATATATATTTTTTCCCTAAGGACAACTGGACTTCTTGAGCAATCGACACCAGGCTTGGGAGGACTAATTTCGAAGTATATACTACATGCTGAGAAAGGAAATCTGTGATTTATTTTATGGTAAAGAATGGTGTAGCCTTCAGCTCTCTTGTTTGCTTTTATGCCTGCAACAATATTTTTGATATTGATATATACTAGTTTGTTTCTCAAACAAATTTGTTGCTCATAATTCCGCTTTTCATTTGGAGTCTCTAGTGTAATTGTACCTCCCATGCTTGACTTAGGCCCTTATATGTACCTCTTATGCGCTCTGCCGCTGTGTAATTAGAAACAAAGTTTGATGTCTTTTTGCCGGAAAAGGTTTTTCTGACAAGTTATTTGAGCATTATAAATCATATTGTATGGCTCAAGTGTATTGGAGTAAGATATATGAATTCAACTGTTTTCCTTTTCTCTGACCTTCAATCCTTTGAATAGATGTTTGATGAGTTTGCAGTTGCATGTGTTGCTTCTTCTTTCGAGTGTTTGTGATAGTTTAGTCATGCTTAAACCTATTTGTTAACTAGAAAAAATTTGCAGTATGCACTTCACAGTTTGTAGTGATGTTTACTGCTTGTGATGGTCCTGAAAAGGCGAAACGTACCTGCAGTGCTTATATATCACAGTCCACAAGAGGTTTGAGGTCCCTGCTGAAAGAACACGTAAGATGCTACTTTTGCCATATGAAAATTTTCTAATACTTATTATTGAACCATTGTTTATTGATGTCCCAAGTTTTCTTTCATTCGCTTTTTGTTGTAATGCATAGAAATTCTTTCGAAGGTTCAAATTCTTTTTCATTATGGTGGTTACAGGCCATGGGATCTTAATATCTTCATATTGCTGCAATTTCTTATATTGAAGTTTATGTCATTGATAGCTATTTTCGTCCTAATTTCTTTAATGTAAAGACTTATTGTTTTTAGTATTAACTTCATAATTTTGAACGTACAAAAGGAACTATAAGTAAATATTAAAAATTCATAAGAAATATTTAATTACAATAACTAGAATGAAAGTAGATTCCAACTGTCTCGATAATGAGATTAATGGAAGGATCTTGGTGAAAGTACATGTTATGGCCAAGCGTTAAGTGGTTTCAAGCAATTTCATGTACTTCCCACAATCTTGAAAAGTGGATAAGATGATAAAAAGTAGACTGATACATGAAAAAAAAAATAAAAAAAATACAGGTGCGTATAATTTAGTGTTATATAAAAGACTTATCACTTAGTTTTCAGACTTAACTTATCTATTATCACAATCAACTTTCATTATCAAACAGTCTTAGTGGTTGAGTACTTAGTTTTCAACAACTTAATCCATCAAGATTTTCAATCTGCAATTATAAAACAAGCTTAAATGATCAAGTACTGGTTCAAGTTATCAAACAGAGCCTAATTGTAGGTTGAATAGTTGATGAAGTGCTTCACCTTTTGATGTTGGCGTGGACTAATTAATTGTTGATATTGTCGGACTTATACAACTTGGAGCTGTTATTTACCATTTATAACTTCTGATAACATGAGAAAAATCTTTGAAGCACCCACTTGCTTAAGCTTGGTTCAAATACCTTTTGCAGGATATTTGTTTCTCTATGCCTCTTTGCCACTCTAAGGGGGATGACATCGCTGCAGAAGACTTGGTTGAGCTTTCAGAGCTTGATAAAACTAGCCTGCATCAGGTAGGAGTATGGTGCACATGGTTGCTGTTTGACTATGTCTCTAGCACCCAATAATAGCTGTGCAAGGTGTAAAGGAATACCCTTGGGGAATTCTATCTCTTTTCCATAATGTTGGGGTTTTTTTTCCCTAAAATTTTCTTATGCATGTGATTTTTAATAGGTGATTTGTCGCACAATGTGTCAGTCCCTGTGTGCTACGTGCTTTGGATTTTACAACTCTAGTACTGGTTGATGAAGCATTTTTTTGTTAATGATTTACAGTTTTAAACAAAAATGATTATTATAAGTCAGCCACTTGAAGATCTGAGTCTGGTTCACTGTGAATGTGTTTGAGAATTAGTTTCAGGGGCCAATTTTTTTGTGGCTTACAGTAATTGATTGATTAACTACCTAATGCAGGCTGATGATTTTGTTGCCATATCTGATGTGGATAATGGCTGACAATCGTTGCTCATGTTTAGCGGAAATCAAAATGTTCATGGGCTGTATGATTTTCTGTTGAACTGCAGGTAAGTAGATCAAGTCTCTTGGGCCATGTAAGACCCATTAGGAATAAAAGTAGGACTATATTAGGAATAAAAGTAGGACTATCTTATTAGTGTTCTCTTTAATGTGCACTGGTTGTTACATTGGACTTCCCTTGGTGGATTGTTGAATTTCGGGATCTATTGAATAGCTTGATTGTGGATAATTAAGTTAAATTTTCATTTGTTACTTTATGTCCAGGTACTTTTTGACCTCTCTCACTGGTGTGGATGTTCCCATCTTATATTCACCGATGCCATTTGAAAATGCTGCTCTTTCATCCCCTCAGGTGGGCTTGGTTATTTTGAGAAGCATAACAGTTTTCATTTAAATGTGTTATTTGAAAATTCTGTAAAGCCTACCCAACTTTCATTGGTGTTGAGCTCTGATGCCGATTGACTGAAATGAATACCTGAGTGAATCTTTGAACTCCTCACATCCCGCACACAGTATTTCATGGTTTCCAGATATTATATTTGGTGTATTGTCTTTGATTCTTTACCAAAAAAGCAAAAATAGAAGCTGCTCCGATTAACATATTGCACCCTATCTGAGTGTGCAGGTTAGATGCAAGGAGGTAAGGCGAGCTGATCAAGTGCATTTGCCATCAAAAGATCGTACTGGAGATGTTGAACCCACTATTGGCTCATCTCCTGGAATGTGTTATAGTGTTGAAGTAAAAGATGCATATCTTCCACCGTGGGAAGTTAGCTCTATATGTAGTGCAATGGCATCTGATGGAAATAGCTTTGAGGCCAGGTAGACCGATTCATCCACCACAGAAGCTAATATTTGATAATGAAGCATGTTAACATTTTAGTGTGGCGATTTTAAGTTTGCATTGGCAGCGTCGCAATTGTTTTAGGTCCATTTATATCTATGAAGTTCACCATCAGCATTTTAGGGTAGTTATTATTGCTGTTGTTGGGTGGTGGTTATTTTCAGGAAGAAAGAAAAAACAAGACTAGAAGGGTTATACGTTTGAATAGGAAATTAATTATGTCTAATTGGTTCATGAGTTCATCCAAAAGCTGAAACCTAAAGTTACTCCGGGTAGTTCTACTGTCAGTCGTAAGGATGGGAAGGGTACTTGAAATATGAGCAGTGGTCAACCAACACATAGGAAATGTTGCAGGAAATGAAGTGTATTGCAGCTGCAGTTAGCATTTCTAAGATGCCCTGAGTAATTGCCATCACTATTATTAGTCAGTTATCACTGGTGTTTGGTGTTCGGTTTTTACTCGAGAAATGTCTCTGCATTGGGTTGCCCCTAGGCATGTCCGATATTACTAAATACACAAATGATGTTATGGCAGTGACCTTGTTTTGTTGCTTCTATATTAAGCTTTGCAGTAAGGAAATTTCTGACTTTGTTTTGACACATAATTTGCAGCTTCGTGACAGATCCCACATCAGTTGGCTTGAATGTTGCTATGGACATGATTTGTCAGGACTCGGAAGCATCCGATAAAGCGGTGCCAGAGAGCAGCAATCCTTTTGGCGTTGAGCAGACAATATTTAGCCCTCATCTAAGATCCGCATTCCTTAAAGGCTTGAAGTATGGGAATGATTATTACACAGCTTCCTTATCTCATGTATAATATTTTCCCAGGAGCTCACTGACCTTTTGGCTTTTGCTTACACTGCTTTTGGAACTTTTCATCGGGTTTCTTCTGTAATCTGTTTATTTCTGCACTAATGTAACTTTGTCCAACCTATGTTTTTATTGAAGTCTTATCTATTTATGACATTTTTTCCCTCTGTAATCTATCATTTCCGGACAGAAAAATGACATTGCCTTCATTCAAAAGATATTGATTATGACCAAAAAAACAAGAAAAATTTCCCATTCCTCAAATCGATCGAAGCAAATGAAACCTGAACCTACCCGAAAAGCATGCTAATGCTTTTACAGAACTGGGTAGGTATTACAACAATTGAAATATAAATGGTCTAAATGTAAGAAATCCTACAATACCAACGAGAGCTCAACCTAACAAATGGCCAGTTTTCTGACCATAAAATCAACAGTTGCTGCAACATATGCTGCTCACACATCAAAAAGAAAACTTGAAGGCACCTGCATTTGAATCCATAACAGATTCCCAAAATGAAAGTTTCTTCTGCTGCTTCTTTTCCTCTTCAGCCTTCAATTCCAACTCATCAAGACTCCCAGGAAAAGCTGTCTCGATGGCTTTCTTAAAGTTGTCGTACAGATTCACCCGGTCCCTCGTTCCAGAGACAATTGTGCAAGCATTCGGCTTCTTAAGAAAATCCAAAACATTCAATAAATTCCTCCTGCAAGAAAGTGATCATCAGTCAAAACAAACTAAAAATGGGGATAAGAACTTTGACATCAACAGACAATTGAAAACCTTCAGGGACATCATCTGATATAACAGGCAGTTTAATATCCAATGGTAGACTAAAAGTAAAAACAAGACCTTCTCGTTTGCTTATTTTATCAGATTTTAGGCTATAGAATCATAAAAGGAATCTCTCAAAGGCAGCATTTGCTCATATAAAGAGAATAATCCATAAACTAAACCTAGGAACACCAAGCAAATGTCAGAAGAACATCAGCGCCACCGTCGATAAGCTCAGCCTCGCCACTCTAAATGGTCCAGTTTTGGTTGTTGATGCTCCTAGGAACACCAACATAACTGGTATGCAATTGCATCCTTTCTCTGTATGGTTTGGTTTGATCATTTCATGTTGTCTTTGTCCCGTTTAATAAAAATTAATAATTATATCTGAACGTTTGATCTTTTGACTTTTTGCAGCTCAAGTTTTGCAGTCTTTGAAACTTCCAGTTGGATTGAAGCGAGTGATTTTCAGGACAAATAACACTCACCGGTTCTAACTTCTCACTCTGTTTTTTGCCAAAAATCCTTGCCATTTTCAAGAATCACCATCTCCATTGAACCCTTTTGAAGTTCAGGAAACTCATAGGCAATCCAGCCCTTGTTACAGACTACACAGGATTGACAGCAGATGGGGCAACTTGGTTAGCCCAGAACACCACAATCGAATTCGTTGGTAAGCGAAAAAACCAAACCATTCTCCATCTGCATTGTTCGTGTTCATGTTCATGGATGCATCTTATAACTTGCATATGAAATTTTGATTTATCCATAACCGGTCACAAAGTCCGATCCTATTCGCTTAACGAAATTTCGTATCGTATTCGGATAGGTTCCGCGGGTTGCTTTGAATCGCGGATAATTTTGTTCATTCCAAATAGACACAAGCGATAACATACACATAATAGCCCCTTGCGTTAAGCGTTGGGATCAAACGCACACAAAGAAACCTGTTTGCGTGATTAATACATGCGCAAATTCGAAATTCAGTCCAACATTTATTTGATCACGCATTCGTTTTGATGCAGCCATGAAAGGATAGACGCTGCAAGCGTGCATACCGTCATATATATGTTTCAGTAAAAACACACACCAATTAGTACAAATAATATGATGATCGACGGGACACACATTAGACGAAGAAACGATATTATTACCAACCGTAGTACTCATCCCCATTGTTCAATCACCCAATTTCACCCGCCTGCGTTCCGATGAATGGTGCATTGAGGTCAAAATTCAGATCTCGTTCACCTACAAACTGCATTGTAGGGGATTAACTATGTAGCATGCTATTACTACGAAGGACAATAAAGATATCAATGAATTTATCAAACAGTCAGAAGGTAAAATTTCAGATTAAAACAGCAAACCTGTTGGCAAACACCCACAGACTGTCCAATTCTTCCAGTCCCTATGCGTCCACGCCGAGAACCAATCCTACCGCCAACCGCACCTCCGCGGCTAGCAGGAGCATTTTTTTTCCTGCCTCTCCCATCAACTTTCTTCCTAACATTAGGGCCGCATCGAACTGCACCAAAAATTCCACTATCAACAACCACATATACATACATATAGGTACTATAAGTATACGCAAAACTACGTACCCCGCGCATCAGAATCACCAATGCCACATCCTCCATCAACATCTGCGGGGTCATAACGCCGGCCCCTCGATACACTCCCCCCACCCAAACGGCGGCCACCTTTCCTTCTATTGTTTGCATATAGTCGCGGCCTACCCCTGGGTACACGTACAATAGGGTCCAGAAGGGAAAAAAAACTTGGTCTTCCTCTGCCCAGTTACTGACAAGACATCAACTCCTAATAAACCTTAACACATCTGGTTATCCAGCGACCATAATTCGGTTTAGCCTCCACCGATATGGGAAAAAAAAATTAAACAATGAACCTTTGGATATCTAATTTACTATCAGACACTGAAGCTTGAAATAGCAAAGAAAGAACACAGATTCACCTGAAAATCCTTGTCATTTATATATTTTGCTCTGAAAAAATTTTGGGGACACATCTGCGCCAAATCTTCTGAAATAAAACCAGTTCCATCTGTTTGTATGAGAGGTTCTCAACCCTTGTGAAGGATGTAACAGCCATTTTCACCCTATAAGATGGAAATAAAAAGGAAATATAAAGGAGGCTAGTGAAAATAATTTGTATAAAGAAGCTAAGTTTCATACACGGCAATAGATATCCTGAATTCTTTCAATGTCAACAGAAGAAAGATCAATTGGAAGTTTTAGTCTTTGACAAGATCAGGGAAAACCTGCAATAACGAATCAATTACACCACAAAACCTACAAAAGGTTCTCAGACACAACATTGAAAGATAATAAAAAATTACCTGGCCATGTATTTAGTAATGCTAGATACCATGTGTGCATGCATAAAAAGGGCCCTTGCTTCATTCACTTTTAATGAAGACAGATCATACGACTCATGATCACCACATTCGGCGATGGAGTCAAATCTGACAAAGTAGCTCTTAATAGAAGCACCCCCAGCAGTTTTCTTGACCTCTCCTCTTTTCTTCTTCTTCCCATCACGGCTTTCATAGTTGAATACTGTAAATAAATACATGGAAAGTTACCTCATCAATCATGAAAAAGTGAGAAAAGGAAACACATCCCATTTTTCAAACAAACCAGCCCTCTCAAAACTAGCCAAAAACTAAGAAAGGCCTACATAATTAAGGTCCAGCACACAAGCATCACCAGCCAACACAACTGCTAATTTAACTTTGGAAAACTGTTTAAACCGAGAAGCAAAGATATTTTGTTGGAATTGCATAACAAGCAATTTGTTTTGAGTTTCTAGGCACAAGTTATGGGGCCTGTTCTTCAAGTTTTGGTTTCAGTTTTGGTGTTAACAGGTAATTTAATATATTATAATCAATTTTTATCATTTCCAATACAACTTTTTACTATTCAGTTATATATTTTTTCATTTCCGATACACTTTTTACATTATAAACTATTTTTCCAAAACCAAAACTCAAACCTTCCTAAAAGAATAGGCCCCTAGTTAAAGAAGATTAACCAAAAAATGATAATAATTGAAGTGGCTCCTTCAGGAATAAGCATGTGCAATGCTATAAAATTTGCCTAAAAGCATATTGCATAGAAATTGTGAAAATATACAAACATCCACATAAAAATGTATAGCAAGAAAAAACCAAATGCAGAGTAGCTGATTGAGATGATGGTAAAATTAGGGCTTATCATTTTAATCAGAAAAAGGGAAAACCTCAACGAAAAAGCGATAATGCCACAAACCAACAGTAATGCCTTCCCTAAAGGCCCGGCCAATATACGACCAGCCCTCTTCGACAAACTTGACAATCATTACATTCTCATCACCTAATTTTCTTTGACAATGAGTTCTTGTGGTGTTCAAACAGAGACCCTGAATAACAAGAGCTCAATCGGAAGATTTTAGCACTAAAATTCTGAATATCAGCTTCAATTTGCATTGTACAAAAATGTTCGCATGGTATAAATGGTGTAATGAGGACAAAACATTTCAAGAGATGACGTTTTGGTATAGAGATAGTTGATAACCGCTATAGATAGCCAATGACAGAAGAATATATGGTGGGATTGGTGCCAGAAACTGGTTCCTATTTTGTCATGCATGAGTAAAAGATATTAACTTTGAGTGCTGATTTCCCATGCACCTTCTAGCTATTGCCAGGAAACAACTGCTCCGTTAAATCCTTGAATAAAATTCTAGGTTGCAATTTAGCAGTTCACTAAAATTCATCCATACTCCACAAGTAGAATCAATAGGGATTAAACGAACAAATGATTAGAGGTAAGGATCAATGAAATATTAATTCAAGCATGTCAGTATAGGGAAAAATATATAATACATCCTCATTGTCAGCATAATTCTATGATATATCCTAATGCCGACCTGAAGCTCAAAACTTCCATCTTTGTACACATGACAATAATAATAATGTGACCTTCCAGAGTCCCAATCAGTGATCTGCAAAACAGAACATGCAACTGAAGTAAATGCACTTAATATTGCCTACCATAAGGTGAGCTCAAAGTCTAACCCATTATTCTAGGCCAAATCACTCAGTCGCATTGTGTTCGCTCTTTCCATATATACAAAAACTATAAAACCATAAAACGACTAGACAATCTCCGCAACTGGGCAAAGTTGGTAAGTACCTATACCCTCTGAGACGGGTCACGACATCCTTTTCCAAAAGACTCCCAGATTTCAGACTCATAAACATGTATTGGGAGATCTTTCATTTTTTGCAATGTCATCCGCTTTATCAGGAGATATAACATCATCCAACTCTCTCCTGAGAACAAGACATAGTCAGCTGTAAATTTCTATCAAAAAATATATTACTAGCACTAGCAGGAAGAAGAAATTCAATTTTACCTCCCGGTATAGCTTCGCAGTAAAAAGAATCTTCTGAACTCGAGTTCCCTAAAAAGCGTCAATGTCTGATAACCAATTTCGCGAGGCCTTGTCCTGGGAGGACGGGCATGAACTTCTGGACTTTTCAGCGCAAGTGCTTCCGCCACCTGCATTACAGCTATTAACAGAATTGAAGAGCGGTCGAATGAGAAGAGAAAACGGATGAAGTCCACAGTGGAGTGTCTACTAAATTTTGACATACACCCATAAGGGAAAAATAATGCATTTTTAGTGAACTTATTATAGAGCATTTATGGCGCAATGCCATCTTCAATGCTCAACAAATTGAGTAACCTTTTTAGCAGCTTATTGACTTAATCGGAAGAGCATAAGAATAAACTTGAAAACGAGTATTATACTTTGGGAAGAAGGAACATCAGTAGAAGCAGAATGCAGAGCACGTCTCAGAGGGGAAAAGCCCTCAAGAAGTGGAGCAGGAGCAGGGGCCCGAGCAGGACTAGCCTGACTGGGATCTAAAATATCCGGAGAAGAGCTGCCCTGTCAAACTGGACTATCAGAATTGCACACAAGCCACGTAATGTAGCGGGTGAGGTTAGTCCTAATGGGCTTCTTCGAATAATATATACTGCAAACTATTTCTACCGCCCTTTCCTCCCCAACTTCAAGAAGCTTCCGGCGTGCAAATACGTCCGGTGGGTCGACCTGCTACTCCGAGCAGATTCCGCTGATCATATCCTCCACGCACTCTGGCAGAACAAGAAGGTCACCCATTCCAACTTCAAGAAGCTTCCGGCGTGCAAATACGTGCGGTTCCCTGGAAATTTACATGAATATGTGAAAAACAGAGTATTAAGAAATCACTGTTGAATGTTTTAATTGCAAGCTAAAAACATCAACTCTGCTCTTTCCTTACAATCTGTATAGCACCTTCAAACTTACCATCATCACATTCGAAAGATATTCTATACAGGATAAACTTTTATAAACAAAATACACTTGAAATTAAAAGATTTCCCAAATAACTTGTACATGGGTTTCTGCAAGCTTTTATCAATCCAGTAAAACGTCACCATGAAAGTCCCAAACGGAGGGATATAACCAGGGGTAAAATGGGAAAGTCCATTTCGATTAAAGAAATATGATGAACAGTATTTACTGTTCATCATCTTCGCCATTCTTTTTTTTTTTTTTCCTTTTTCTTTTTCTTTGCCTTTCTGACGCAGAACAGAATGGTTAAGGCCCCATATTGACAAACCGAGCTCAAACAGTGAGGGATGCACCATTGTCACCCCACTGATCAAAGATTGAGTATCATCCTAGCTGCCCTCGGAGCCCAAAAATTGGGCGTTTGATAGAGGGGAGCTTGACTACCAAAGCATATCTGCATATTTGCATATCTGAAGCATTTTACTGTATACCACACAAGGGCCAAGTTCACCATTACAAAATCATTTCATGAAATTCAACAACAATAAGGCAGAAGCTATAAGTCTAAGCCTGGCCAGTAATTCATTCTCACGGAAGTAAAGATGAACTTAGGAAAATTTTAAAAAATGCACTTCCCTCTATATATAATGATAATTAACTATGGTTCATAATTAACAATCACTTAAAAGTAAAGACATAATTGAGATAAGATATGTCAAATTACAAATTTTAAATATTGTATCTTGATATCTATAAAAAGTTGTACACGTATGAAGGTTAATTTTCTAATTGAACAGATGAATTGCTTGACAAACATAATGAAATGTTAAAGTTATTAATTTGGTATGTAAAAACAAACAAAATCATCCATACTTTATTTTCCATTAGAGAGTTTATCAGAAGAAATGTATTTCACTCATTCTATTGAAATAATTCAATTATACAAATGTTTGGATTTACAAGAAATAACTAAAACATACTTTTAATATGGGATATAAGGAGTAATTATAAAATGTTTAAACATTATATTTAAGACTATTGTATTTAATATATTAAAAGATGATGTAATTCAAATAAAGTTATATGCGAGACTCATAAACATTACTATATTAGGGTGGTGTTGTATAATTAATCTAAATCATGAGTAACAATATCAATAAAATTATTTTGGCCCAGAAAGCCACATATGGTGTTAATAACATAATCAAAAGTTATGGACTAAAAAAGAATAATAGGGTGTTTTAGTAATATAATTAAATGTTATAGCCCGAAAGAAATTATTAGGCTGTCATAGTGACATTACGAAGAAGTTATGCGCTAATAAAAAAACAAGTCATCATGTATCATAATTTCTTCTAGTAGTATGGTTTCTAACAATTTTTATCATTAGAAAGGTCCTGATGTCGAAACCTTGCTCTAACTGAAATTAATGTTTTCTGTTTTTAACTTGTTTTATAAGATTTCCCTTATATCAACAAGTTTAGTGTAGGAGGAGGGGTAAATTTATGATTTTTTTAAGCTTTACATATCGGAAGGAGATGGGTTCGATTCCTTTCAAATGCAATAAGTTACCATTTTTCGTTTCCAATGCATAAGTTAACCACTATTGTCACATGAACAAAACATACAAAATACAAAATTTGCGTTTGAAAGTATGGTGACTACAAAAACACAATATTGTTTGTCCTGGACTGAACAACGACCCGGCGAGGTTAAAGGGTCGCCCGACCCGGGGTTTGACCAGGTCAACCTGGATGACGACATAAATATATATTATATTAATAATTAATATACTTTAATTTTATCGTTTTTAACATTTAAAATTTATTATTTTCACACCATTTAAATCTATTATTATTAAAAAAAACTCAATAAGTAAATAAAAGACAAAATATTGGTTTTTTAAAACAAAAATATAAAAATATATTACTACGTTGTTATTAGGAAAAAATATAACATTTTCATGTAAAATAAATGAACCATATTTTAGATTAATACATGAAAAAAATTAAATAAACTGTAATCGAAAACAAAACAACTAATAAAAATTATAGTACTGTTAATTTTATAGATAGTAAGAAATGCCGATAATGTTAACATTAGTTTAGATGGTCCAATTAATAGATTGTTAGACAGCTCATGACTCGTATTAAATATTAGTTAACGATAACATGAACAAACAATTATTATGGTTTAATGGTAAGTGCTCTTAGTTATAACCTTGGAGACCAAGGTTCAATATCTATTTATGACAAAATTTTATATATTAAAATTTAATAATTCCAAATTAGAGAAAATCGGGTCATGGGCCACCCTGGGTTTTGACTTGGCTTGACCGGGTCTGGTCATTTCCGAGTTTGGCCTATTGTTTGGCCTGGTACGGCTGGGGGGTCGTGGGTCGCCGAGTCCTGGCCAAACAACAGTGCAAAAATAATCAAACAAGTATGGTGACTAAACCGTAAACATTAGCAAAATAGGTTACCAGAATTTCAATTCTCCTTAATTTGAAACTAAAGGTCCATAACTATACGGATATATGACTTCAATAGAATTTTTTTTCAAAAAAAATTTTATGACAATAATTTGTAATTTTTACCTATAATAGGAGATGCAAGTGACAATCTTTATCACTATTCACTTGAAATACAACATACAACTATAGGCAATTTAATATTACTATGTGTATTATGGCATCTATTCACATATTACTATTAGAAACATAGTGATAAAAATGAATAACATATTACATGTTATTTTAAAATTTTGAATTAAAATTAGGGACACAATTGTAATTTTTCTCACTAGTGTCATTACAACATATAAATTGTACATTTATCTTAGTTTGTGGATAATTAGATGATTGAAACAAAACTAATACTCCATAAGGAGTTGTTGAAGAATTGGCATCCTTTATTCAATTAACATCTTCCCTTATTATGTATGAGGTAATCGAGGACGATAAACATGATTGTATTTGTAAGAGTTTGAGGCATATAAAATTTGAAAGTAAATTGTTTTATTGGAACAATATTATTTTCTTTTAGAAGTTTGACTCATCTAATGATAATGGAATGAAAGGAGTACTTTTTATGCTCAAATTACAAATTTACTGCAAAATCGGGGCACAATTGTAATTTGGTCTTGGGAATTATGTTTAGAACAACACATAATTCGGCTTATTATATTACATTGCATCTAATTTAATGACTGCACCACAATAACTACTAGTATATAATTAGTTAATTGAAAAAAAAAAAGACTATTTGGTATCAATTTACAAATTTAAAATTAAATTTGGGACACAATTGTCAATTTCTCACCAAAGTTACGTTCACTACATATGAAAACATGTAAATTTATTCTAATTTTGTAATTTGTATACAATTTAATAACTTGACCATCACTAGTATACATTTTGATAAATTCACAATCAATACTATAATATGACTAGATTCGTAATCACTACTATAATAGGACTCAGTTGAATAAACAGATTAGCTTATTAGGTGTTCAATTATAACTTTTACATAAAATTGGATACACAATGGTCATTCCTACTACAACTGAAAATGGTAATTTCCAAGTTATAATTTTCAATTACTGTAAAATGTAAGAAATTCATGTTCAGTTTTACCTATAATTTCCAAGTTCACCCCAAATACTTCAAATATTATTCAGTAAAACAATTTTATACTAATTGTTATGGTGTGATTATCAAGTTTCTTACCAATTGGAACAATTTATATGTTGTACCATATTATGAACATAGTTATTGATAATAAATAACAATATTTTCCTTTATTTTAATTAAAATATAACATTTACCTTAAATTTTCTCATTGTTCTTCAATTAATTCATTATATAATAATACTTATTGTAGTGCAGTCATGGAATTGACTATGAATTAAGATAATTTGACAATTCTTATGTTAACTAAATTTTGTAAGTAACGGTGAATTACAATTTCACCCTCGATATTTACTTAAATTTTTGGAAATTGGTCCCAAATTAGTCTATAATTTACTTCTGTTGAATGCTTTTGTAATTTGATATTTATGTTGCTATCATAAAACTATTTCCGCATTATATAGTATGACGGTTTTGGTGCCTGAAAAAAAAATATTGCTATAATTTTAAATAGTGTCCCCATTTTTTCACATTTTGCAAATTAATACCAAATAAACTCATATTTTCTTAAGTTGATTCCATTTGTAGTAATTGTTATGGTGGATTTCTATAATGTACATAACGTAAATATAGACAAACAAACAAACTTTGGGCCCTGAATATAACTTAAAATTTGCAAATTTAATCCTAATAGTCTAATGTTTTATTCAATTTACTCCTTATACGCTAATAGATTTGGTGCAGTCAAATTATTATAATCAATGCAAGATAATTGGATGGTTTCTACTCCCTTTGTTCCATTAGAAGAGTCCACTTTGTTGAACTAATTGTATTATTTTAGTTCAACAAAGTGTACTCTTTTAATTGCTAATGGAATGGAGGGAGTATAGAGTACTAAACATCCTACTTGAGGTAAAAATGACCCTTGCATCTCCAATTATACTTGCATAATTTGATATTTGACAAATTCCAAAAATTTATAAGTGAAGATAATAAGAAAATTTCAATTTATAAAATCTACTAATTACTGAAAAAATTTGATAATTGCATATCTGGTAATACCTCAAATTGATCACAAATATTCTCATGTTTTTCTTCGGTTGATTCATCCTATAATAGCACAATTTATGTAGAAACAAAAATAAATATTGATGATTTCTTTATTTTCTCTGAACGTAATTATTGATAATAGTAACAATCGCGTCCCAAAATTTACATAAACAGTTGATACATAACACCAAATAATTTCAAGTTTCCTTCAAACGAGTCATTCATCACAATTAGTTTTTTGTGCAATAGTACAATCATTTACAAATGGTTATATTTGGACGAATACTAATTGTTACACTTATTGTATACTTGTGACTAGTGTTTTTTTTTCCCCAATTCTTTTTTCAATTTTAGTTACAATTGATCTTTGCGAAACTATTTAAATAAATAATTAAGAATATATCATGGTAAGTATATTTTTCTTATAATGTTTATTTGTTTTTCTAATGTTTGAATTTGCGATATGGATACCATTTTCAGTTATTTAACGATTGTGAATAAATTAATAAGTTTTTATTAATCGTCAAATATTCATGTCTTGTCCTTTTTTTTACGACCTTTTTCGATTTTTCTTTTTTTATAACCATGTATTGTACTTGCTTGGCTACGTTTTTTATTACTCCATCCGTGCCACTCAAATAGTCTACTTTCAAAAAATAATCTTCTCTCATTTCAGAAATCCACTTTGATTTTATCTACTCCCCTGTTCCATTCCAGTTTGAGAAAATTTTTTTCCGTTATAATTTTTTACTTTCACTTTATTAACTCCTCATACCTTTACTTATATAATTATGTGTGTTCTACAATTACTCCTTAAAAAATAAGGATATAAATGAAACAGTTAGGCCTAAATTAAGGATATAATGTGTATTGTGCCTGAACATTCATACTAAGTTTTACCTAAATCAATATGGACTCTTCTAATGGAATGGAGGGAGTACATTACATACCCTTACTAATGCTCCCTCCACTCCAAAATAATTGTCATTTTATAGGTAGTAACAATCTTCAAAATAAGTTACGTGTTAGAAAACCCATAAAATATTTTCTAAATTGCCATTGTCTTAACTTATCTTCCTAGAATTTGTGATAATCTTAACTACTCCTCCTTGTGGTATCATATTACAACAATTTGGGGTTTATTTGTCACTTAAATAAATTTTTAATAGATTCTTAATTTGTTTGAAAATCTCTAAAATGACACTTATTTTAGATTGGAGGGAGTAAAACAATGTGTGGATCACAATTAGCTATTGCTTCTAACGTAAGGATATACGTGAAAAATATGGTGGTAAATTGCTTATTTTAATTGTTGTACCTCACGACCTATAATAAGTTGTACAGATTTCAAAATGCACTCCTTGGGTAGGACGAGAGTATTTAAACTATTACTGTGTATATTATTTTTCATTGTCAGTTACCGTCTTATTTAATTATTTTATTTGAATTAATTATTCAAAATATAAACATTAAATTTTACTATACGTTTCAAGACTCATTATGCTATTTAAAACAATTGTACTCATAAGGGCTGAGAATGAACACGAACGTTCACGAACAAGCGCGAGCTCGGCTCGATAAAAAAAGTTTACGAACATGATTTTTAGGCTCGATAATAAACGAACACGAACACAAACAAGGTATTGAAAGCTCGTTAATGTTCGTGAACATGCTCGATTAAAATTTTAACTATATAATATAAATAAAATAAGTATATGCAATATTAAATTTTTAAATAATACAAATAATTGAATCTTTATATATATTTATATGTACATAGATATCAATATATGAGTTTCAATTGAATTTTAATTTTTAGATAAGTTGATATAGTATATTAAAGTAACTAAACATTATGATTATCTGTTACTTAATGCGAGATAGAACGTATACGAATGTTCACGAACAAGCTCGGCTCGGCTCGATTAATAAATAAATGAACACGAACAAGATTTTAAACTCGATAAATACATGAACAATAAATGAACACGTCACAGCTCGTCTCGGCTCGGCCCTTTATCACCCTACCCATAGAGGTAAGTTAAATACCGATAAGTGCAGCATGAATCAGGCAATATTTCCTGTTCATTAGTTTACGCAATAATTTTTGTGATACGATATCTGAGTTTTAAACCACAACTTGTAAATTAGGAACTCCGATTGCTTATCCTATGTAGTTTTGCCGCACTACAAAATCAGCTGCAAAATCACATGCATCGCATTGCATTATCACATATTTCGGCACTAAAAAAATCTGAAAAGAAGATCGGCCGTATGTGGATTGAAGCTGCGGCTCAATGGTTGGAAGGATGTGTGCATCTGCATCTTACCATATATCATACATCCCATCCAACCATTCATAATGCATTTGTGGGTATGAATGTAATTACATTTGTGGGCCCTCTCAGAATAGTACAATCGGGGCAAGAAATCCTGCCCCGATTATGTGCACCCATCTTTTTCCAAAAAGTAATTTAGATCCTAAAAATGCCTGCCATATCTACTACTTAACTCTGTTAAACTCAGTTCTCATGTCCCCTCGGCACACACAGATTCATTCAAGTAATTAACCATAATTATTTATGAAGATCCCAACAATAAATCAAAGGTAAAGATTTGCTAACACTACAGCTTTGCAGAAAATGAGCATCAGTTTGATGGTTTTGGTAGATAACACCCAATTTTGAATTTCATCTTCAAAGTGAAAAGGAGTATTAATTGATTTGGCGGTTTTCACTCATGAAACTTTTTTTTTTATTTTAAATAATAGCTGATTAAGTGACTGGTGGGCATGGAGACCTTTTATTAATTTAAAAAGTGAACTGCCAAAAATGTCATTATACTTTTTTAGAATCTCCTGTTTGGTCACTAAACTTTTTTTTCCCCAAAAATATCACCATATGTTCGAAAAGTGGCCAGGAATGTCATTCGTTAGTTTTTTCCGTTAGAGCTAACGGAATAGTCAACATGTGCATCTCACATGCTTTTATAGGGGCATTTTTGTCATTTCACTGTTCATTTCTTCATTCTTCTTTTTTTTTTTTTTTTCTCCTTTCTTTCTTCTTCTTTGATTGTTCAAACCATCTTCTTTGTTTTTTTCTTTCTTCTTCTCCGATGGTTTAAACCAATTTCTCTTCTTTTTTTTCCCTCAAGCGGCGGTCGCGGGAGCACGAAAAAGATGGTCTGAACCGTCGGAGAAAAAGAAAGGTAAAAAAAGAAGAAAAATTGATCTAAACCATTGGAGAAGAAGAAAGAAAAAAAAAAATGAAGAAGAGGTTTGAACCATCGGATAAGAAGAATGAAAAGAGGAAAAAAAATAATTATAAAGAAATGAACAGTAAAGACAAAAATGCCTTGAAAAAAGCATGTGAGAAACACATGTTAACTATTTCGTTAGCTCTAACGGAAAAAACTAACGGAATGACATTTCTGCCCACTTTTCGAAAGTATGGTGACATTTTTGAGGAAAAAAAAAGTTTAGTGACCAAACGGGAGATTCTGAAAAAGTATGATGACATTTTTGACAATTCCCTCTAATTTAAATTGAGTGTATAATGAACCTTACCTAAAAGTAAGAGAAAACAGTGATATGTAAATGATAATAGTATAAATACATCCCTTCATGCAGATACAAGGAAACGGTGATATATATATATATATATATATATATATATATATATATGCAAATGCAAATGATAATACTATATAGAACTTTTATGGCCATTTTTGTGTTTTCACTCGGGAAACTCTCGGTAACATAATGATGATGATTTGTGCCAAATCTCCATGGTTTGATACAAAGTTCTATTCTTCTTTTTGGAAATTTCATAAATCTTTTACTAAGAACTTTGACAAGAGTCATAAGACTATTGTTAGAAGATACTAAACACTTGAAAGAAAAAGGAAGAAGATGACTCCAAGAAAATCTGAGGACTTTTCCCTTAATCAACCAACTTCAGCCATTTTAACAAGTTAGGAAGATGATAAGAATTTGGAAATAAAATATGTTATGCGGTAATTAATGGTTATCATATCCTTATTTTAGGGATCTCAATTATTTTAATTTATTTTTTATGAATAATCTTACATATGTGGAATTTTTTGTGATGTGTGAAGTTTTTAATGGATGGTTGTATCACATCATACAGCTGATATGTATATATTGGTTGCGTGCAATAATTTCTCTAATTTTTGTTTTGTTTTCGTTCAACTTGATATTGGATATATAAATTAGTATTATTATTATTATTTTTTTATACAAAAGATTGATATTATAATATATTTGTGGGTGAATACAATTGAATAAGATAGAATGAAATAATTTTGTTTTTGTGGGGAAAATATGTATAATTGAATAATATAACATGAGATAAAACATCCAGAATGTAATCAAATTTTCATCATTCAAATTCCCTTTCTAAAACAATAATTTGCTCTAGATTTTCTTTTGATATTACAAACAAAATATTTCATGAAAATAAATCCCTTTCCAAGACAACAAAAGTCTCTCCAAAAGAAGAAGTGTAAACAAACTTTTTAATGTTTAGCATAGAAAGGGGGAAACATTTACAACTGAAGACAAAAGCCTAAACCAAAACAATAATAGCCCAACACCTTAATTATAATCTCGAATATAGACAAACTTGTGTGCCTGAATTTTCTAAATCAAGACAACTGTTGAAATCAATGATTCTCCGTTTATCTATTAAAAGAATTCATTTTGAAAAATATTTTTTTGTTTTATTAGAAGAGTTCAGTTTCAAAATTTTTACTCCCTATACCTTTATTTATATAATCATGTATAGTTCACAATTAGTTCATAATTGGAAAATGATGATATGATTGGAAGAAATATTATCAAATTAGTTATTTTAGATATTGTACATTGACATTCCTAATAATTTGTATATTTGTCGGAGTAATTGTTTTCATCTCATCCTTCTTTCTCTGGCTCTGAAACCTTATTCGTATCTTCACCTTTTCATTGTTTTCTTTCCTTCTCTTTCGATAATGAGAAAATGGGCGAAATAGTTTGCTATTTATTTTATATTTTGTTTATAATTTACTTTTATTAAAAAATTTCTATTTTCTGCTATCGGAAATCATGCCTTTCAATAAGTGGGACTATTTTCTTCTCTTCTATAAGTGTAGATTTATTTTATTGTTTGCGAAGAGTCAGTTTTTTGAAGCTTTCTTTATTTGATTAGAGTCAAATTCAGGATCGAATTCATATTTCCATACTTGATTTATCAAGGAAAATAGTGTCTTTTCACCATAATATTTAGATGTATATGAACAAATTCAGATGTGTACATATTTAAACTAGTAAATTACAACTATTTCAACCTCCCATCATAATTCAAGAAAATTATGTAATCTCATTTGTATTTTTATTTTTTAAAACATAATAAAATATAAATTTGATTTTGTTTATATAGACTTAGCAACAATTATGTGATATTAATAAAAATGTAACCAATGAATGCATGTCACATGAATTGTTAATAAAAAATTGCTATAATTTATTGCTAAATCTATAATTACTCTTTGAAAAAAATGATAATTAATGATAGCTTTAGTTTGGTATGGATAAGGACTACTGGTGGTGCCGTTTCAATTAATAGAGTGAGAGTGACGCCCATGAATTGAATTATCACTAGTTTGGTCATTTCTAATGTGGGCTGAGCACATCCAAGGCTCTGTCGGGTAAATATCAACTTGCTACCTATTCATTGGTTTCCATGTCATTTTTCATTTTCACAGCAACCAGATATTTGAAATGAGCTAGTGTCTTAACCGTTGTAATGCATAGCCAACACTGAGAGGTTCGAAGTTTGATTCTTATATCTGTTAATTCTTTTCATTTAGGTCCTGTTTGGTATCAATATCAAAACCTTCATTTTTATTTTATAATAATTTTTCATCAATCCCAATAAGCTTTTTCATATTTTTAAAACACTTTTTATGTTTTCAAAATACATTTTTACATTTTCAATATAACTTTTTATATTTTTAATATAATTTTAATATTTTAAAATTACAATCTAAATCAAAGTTTAGATTTAGTTTTGATATCAAAAGGGGCCTTAGAGTGCCAACTGACAAAATTTTGCAAGAGATTCCTCTACAACTTCTTCCTTCCCCTTACCACAATCCATTTGTTCCTTTTTCTTTTAATGTTCTTTTGACTTTTCATCACCACGGTGGCTTGATTTTACAGCCACCAAAGATTTTTTAATATGACTCAGGTGGAAAGCATATTAATGACTATATATTCATTAAAACTATGAAGTCTCTATTATATTAAGCCAATCACGTATTAATAGATTTAGATGGAGGTGTATTACTGTATATATCAATATGGTTTGTAAAATCTTGTAATTTGACGCTTCTTATTGTTTGTATACCGAGTTTAGTTTCAAAAGTATCGCGTAAATGTAATTGACATACGTGTTGATTTTAGTATCTAATATATCGCGTATTGAGTTTGACTTATGCTGTATTGGGTTTAGCCGCTAATGTATTCCGGTTGAAGTATTGCGTATCGAATTTATATTCTAATATATCGCATATTGAGTTTAACATTTGATTTATCGCATAATGAGTTTCGCTGATAATTTATCGCGTATTCATGAAACGTGTGTGTGCGCGCGCATAGTAATGGTCCAATTTACTAATTAATTGCAAGACTGACAATGAAATTGAGAAATTCTGTGTACCCCTTTAATTTTTATTAATGAAAAAGACGTCAAACTTTCATAAATAGAAATAGAGGTGGTTGAGGAAAATAAAGAATAATGATGATGAAAAATGCAATAAATCACTCCGACGAGAGAAAATGAGGGGAGAATAAAGGAGAACCGTCCAACAAAAAGAGGAGAAATGTCAAAAGAAGAAGAAGAAAAAAAAAAAGAGGCCGGTATGCTTGAGCTGTATGTAAAAAAGTTCAAATTATTTTCAAAAGAAAATTTCAAAATTAAAATATAAACTATAATTTATATTTTATAATAATTCTTCATCATTGTTAAAAGAGTGAACGACATTTAATATACCTTTACTTTTCGATTGTGTCTGCATTGGTACATATACTTTTTTTGTAATCACGAATGTATCTTACTAATTTAAAGGGGCCAAAAATGTACTTTGCCGTTAACTCCGGTTAATTTTGATGGAATTGCTTTTTTTAGGGAGTATTTTTATCACTATTCATTTTCACTGTTCATCTTCTTCCTCCCCAAATTTCTACACCCTTCCTCCTCCGCCACCGTGCACCTCTTCTCCATCCAATTAAAGAGCAGAAACAACAACATCAACAATTAAACAACAACAACCAGAAAGAGAATGGAAAATGAAGCAAACGTAATCATCAAAGGCTCGATTGCAGGGTTACATTGACGAAGACGACGATGATGGGGAAATTGCAGAACATTTTTGATGTGACGCAAAATATTCGGTGTTGGATGCTCCTGTTGGCCCAATGGAAGTCTCGAGTATTCAGGCCCAATGTAGGGATTATTGGCCGAAGCAAGTAGCAACAGAGCTTGGATCTGGGCTTCCTTAGCTCGGATATGCGTGGATGAGAATGTATAGCTCGGATCTTACCTGGAAAGTGTTCCGTCACTGGAAACAAATAGTAAAACAAGCGGGGTTATCCCCCCTGTTCAACTCCGACGATCAAGTCAGTAAGGATGAAAGTGATAAACAGTATTTACCGAGAGGTTAAGCGTAAAGAAAATTGCGCACCTCAGTTAGTCTTATGACTTAGTATTTATAGCCATACTTTGACATGTCCGTTGCACTATGATGATTTGTACTTCCAACTGCTCTCCCCTTTTTACGATGACTTTTATGCTCCTGTCTATCATGGCCTGACTTTGGACTCCTTTTTCATCTTTGCTCTGTGTACTTCCTGCATGAATTCAAAAATAGGCTCCTGGTCCTCTAATGATTTCTATCTATTATGTCAATGCTATCGTTATTCCGACCTAACTTTCCCAAGCTCGATTTTTATGATGTCAATAAGAAAATCCTATAGGGCCGACCTAAGCTAGCAACCGACCTAAGCATGTTTCTTTGGCTCGGTTTTTAGAGAGTTTTTCGACCTAAGTTTAGGCTTGAACCTTTTATGCGTCTTTTCTTTCTTACTGTTTATGTATTTCTTTTTCGATTGGGCCAGGCCTAATGAAAACTTATTTTTATGTACACCAACAAGCCCCCCCCCCCCCCCCCCCCCTCTCCCCCCCCAATATTGTGTTTTACTGAGCTAAAACATGATACTTTTTTTTTTTTTTTTTTTAAACTCACCCTTTCTGCCCCCAGAGAATAATTAAGGCCGTGACTTAGGTATTCACTATGTATTCAACCGACCCATGCATATTCCGACCTTAAAAGTTTCTTTTCCGACCCTCTTTTTTTTTTTTTTTTTTTTAACTCACCCTTTCTGCCCCCCCAGAGAATAACTAAGGCCGTGACTTAGGTATTCACTATGTATTCAACCGACCCATGCCTATTCCGACCTTAAAAGTTTCTTTTCCGACCCAAGCAAGCATAAAATACAAACTTAATTTCACCAAGGTAAACCGACCTATCGACTATCATAACTTCAAAAGCAAAAGCATAATAATTTGACCAAACTAAAATATAAATAGCTGACCGACTTAAAGGAAATATCTTATGAAACGTGTACCTTTGCAATCCGACCCAATGAATTTGAATTTGAGATGCCTTGAGATGGGACGTGAAAAGACACGTTCAGCGCTATTCGATGCATCTGATACAACTTCCCATGCTTATCCGATTCTCAAGACGGCTTTTATTGCCAACTGTTGTGCTCTTTTTGTCTCCGCTTCCAGAATTTTCTGTCGGTTGAACGAAAGTAATAAAACGCCAAGGCCCTTTCAGTTTTGTTTTCACGCCCTCATACAGCTTTGACCCGTCTCTTTCTCTCATTCTGCTTGCTGCTGCTGTTTGCTGTGTTGCCGATTCCGCCGCTACTCTACGTGACCTTATCAGCTCCGCCACTCCTTCATCCCTGACTTAAAGCAAATACATGGCTGACGAAAGAAACTCCGGTACTACCGTGCCCTCTCAAAACCCGGCTTCAGGTTAGTCAGTTCCTCTTTCTTTGTCTAGTTTATTTAAAATGCCATGACTTACTGTAATTGAATCGCCGGTTAGGATTAGTTTTCCGGCAAACATTATGCATGATTCCTTTTTTCTGGTGCTATTTTTGTAGATTATTTGTGTTCTGTTAAGTAGTGGTTTAGATCTAAATGTGAAATCCTCTAATTTTCCAAAATTGTGAAATTATACCAGATTCTGCAGCTATTGTAAATACGGCCGCCTCCTCTAATAGATTTTACCCAGATGAAATAGCTTCAGAACTAACCCTAGGAGACTTATAAACCCTAAAATTGGCCCATTACTTTGACCCGGCTATCCCAATCCGACTACCCACACCCGAAGAAAGAATAAATAGTACTGCTAATGGTTGGGTCGGTGTATATGAACATCACATTAGGTTTGGGCTTAGATTCCGGATCCCACCCTCTATTGCCGAGCTATGTGATTATCTGGAGATCGGCGTTAGCCAGTTTGTTCCTAATTCCCTTAGATTTTTAATCGGTTTTTTGTGTGTATGTTCCGGGGCTAAAATCCGACCCTCTATAGACTTACTATTTCAATATTATACTATTCGCCAATATCCTTATGGGCCGGGTTGGGTTCATTTGCAAAGCAGAAAGAAGGGACCCGCCCTTATATCCGATACCCCAGATACGATAAAAAACTGGAAAACGCGATTTTTTATGGTAAAGGCTGAAGAAGCTAACCTTCCTTACCGATGGATGGGATTCACCGTGCCATCAGATTAAGTCCGAGCTGCATCTGACCCCGTAGTGCAGTTTCAGTATAAGAAATTAAATTCTTATACTGATACACAGAAATACTCAGCAAAGATCATTCCCAGGGTCTTCTGGTCTAGGCCGGTCTAAGCAAAGCCCCCAATGTTGAAAAAGAAAAGTAATAATCTGCCTTTGAACTTTACCTATGTGCTTGGTGTCTTTTAGATCGATTTTCTTTATGTCTTTGTGTTTGACTTTGCAGGCGGCTTCAGTGGTTACGGTCGGAAGAGAAAATCAAGCTGGTAGGCAGCGACGACCTCAGGGCCGATCCAAAGGCGGCCTGCAGATACTGATCTGACCCAAGAAGGAACCGACCCTTCTACCGATGCCTTGATCCCTCGTGCTCCCAAGAAGAATAGGCCGACTCCTTCGGAAATTCAGGCGGCCAAGAATGCCAAGGCTCCTCAGGCCAATTTGACAAATCCAACCTTTGGGGCCGAAATACCCAGGCCGGACGAATTGCTGGGGCCTTTGGACTATTCAACTAAGGAGAGGATGATCATTCTGAAGGACCCAAAGGAAAGACCGCTCCCCCTAGCTCCGCCCATCTATTAGCCTCACTTGTCGGGGCCCCATCTCGAAGATGTCAGGCCCTACTCTGAGATAGTGAACGACTCCCACAGCTCCTTCGCGGAGATTATTGAGGCGAGTAACCAGATGCGGCAAAGCATCGAACAGCTGACGAAGCAAGAAGCCTTTTTGGCTTCACATCTTAAACGGGTAAACTCCTGAACTCTTAACTTGTCTCCTGAAATATGTGAACACTTTTGCGATATCCTATAAGGCTCATAGTTGCATTTTGTAGGTCTGTATAAATTATGGAGCCACGGCCAAGAGGACTGCGGCTTTGGACATCTTATCCTAAAGCTACGAGCAAGAAAGGATGAAAAGGCTGGCTGAAGAGATAGAGGACTTGAAGATGAAGCTAGGGGTCGAATCCAGCAAAATGACCGACCTCCAGGCCAAAAATACTGAGCTATATAAAGAAAACTAAGAGCTCGGTACCAAAGCCAGCCAGTTGGATACCAAATCACAGGGCTTAGAGGCGGAGGTGGAGGAACTAAAGAAGGAGAAATCTGACCTGGGGAAGGAGATTGCCGACCTAAAACAGGAGAAGGCCGACCTGCAGAGGGCCTTGGAGGAAGAAAAGAAGAAGTCTGCAGAGTTACTGAGCCCGGCGGAGGTGGAAGTGGCGCGTCAAGCTGCCATGAGAGCTTTCAAAGAGGGGCCTCTGCTGGATATGATGAACCGCCAGTTTATGGAGCTGATCCAGTGCGGCTTTACCATATGTTGGGATGAGTTCAAAGGCCCTAGGTCGGTGGATGGCCTTCCCGAGGATTCTTCAGCTCATGCTTCCTTGCTGGCTCAAGATCGGGAATCCTTCGACCTGATAGATGAGGTCAAACAGGAGTGTCGAGATACCGGCATTCCTTTGCCGGAGAATGTGGAAGAAGCAGATCTTGCGGCCGACCCAAATGGGGCAGCCGATGAAGAAGTGACTTCCCAAGCTCCTCCGTCCTAACTCTGTGTTGTATTTACTTTAAACACTTTTGTCTTTCCTAAATATCTTACTTGAGCAATTTTGTATTGGGCCGGCAAATGGGTTTTTTGGCATAACCTTTTTTGAATAAATGATTTAACTTTTCCCGTCATGATCTTGACTTCAACTTACTTAGAGATAGTATTTTTTCAAGTGTGTTGCATTCCAAGCTCGCGGAACCAACTGTCCTTGTGAATCTTTTAACACATAACTACCAGTAGGTCGTGCTTCTATCACCCGGTAGGGTCCCTCCCAATTAGATACCAATTTGAATTGATCTTGCGGCTAACTAATAGCCCGATTTCGCAAAACCAAGTCTCCTGGTACAAAGGCTCGATGTTTAACCCGAGCATCATAGTGTTGCCGAACCAAATTCTTGTAATTCAGTTGGTGTACGTAGGCTGTGTCCCAAGCTTCCTCCACCAAGTCCAAGCTAAGCTCCAAGTTTTTTTTTTTTTATTCTGGTCCCTTTCGAAGTGCATGACTCGGGGCGCACTACTTTGTACTTCTGGAGGTATGACGGCATTGACCCCAAAGGCTAACTCGAAAGGAGTCTTTCCCGTAACAGATTTAAGTGTGGTTCGATGACACCACAATATATAAGGTAACTGCTCCACCCAATTATTGCCCTTATCTTCTAGCCTGGCTTTTAATCCATGCAACAAAGTCCGATTAGTGAGTTCTACTTCCCCATTTGCTGGAGGATGAGCCACAGACGCGAAACGTTGAGTAATACCTAGCTTTATACACAAGGCTGTAAATTCCTTGGATTCAAACTGAGTCCCATTATCCGAGATAACTGAATTAGGTACACCGAATCGACAAATGACTTGCCTCTATAAAAATTGAGCTACAGCCTCCACCCACTTTGTGAAGTAATCTATGGCCACAACCAGATACTGACAAGAGCCGATCTTAGGAAATGGACCCATAAGATCTATCCCCCATTCCGCGAAAGGCCAAGGTGCAATTATCCTGGTAAAACTGATGCTGGCAACCTATGAATTGGCACGTTATGTTGACAACTAGAACAATGCCGAACATACTCGACCGCTTCCTGAAATAACCGAGGCCAATAAAACCCAGGCCCGATTACTTTTTTTGCCAAATTCTGAGCCCCGACATGGGACCCACAATCCCCCTGGTGTATCTCCTTAAGCATGGCAACCGCCTTTTCTGGACACAAACATTTTAGTAAGGGCATCAAAAACCTTCTTTTGTATAGATCATCCCCGACTATCTGATAATGTTCAGCCTTCCTTCGTATTCACTGTGCCTCCTTTCGTGAGTCTGGCAAGGTGCCGTTTTGTAAATACTGCCACAGAGGAAATCGCCAATCCTGACCTTCACATATGGACAAGATTATTGGCTCGGCCATACTCCTAGTATGTACTTCTTATACTAGAACACTTTTAGTTAGATGAGAGAAAACCGAAAAAGCCAATTTGGACAAGGCATCCGCATTTGTGTTCTTGCTCCGTGGAACTCGTTCTATAGCCCATTTTGGAAAAATTTGCAACTGTTGTTGTACCAGTGCCAAATATTCCTCCATTTATCGATCTTTAGCCTTATACTCCCCCAAACTTTGTTTAACGACCAACTGGGAGTCTGAACAAATTTTTAAATTTTGGACCCTAAGTTTTCGAGCTAATTTTAGGCCGGCTAACATGGCTTCGTACTCCGCCTCATTATTCGTGGCTGTGAAACAGAACCGTAAAGCATAGGTGTGAACTTGCCCGGTAGGGCTGGTGAGGATGATCCCGGCATCCAACCTGGACTGACTGAAAGCACCATCTACGTGGAGCGTCTATGAATCATCGCATTTTGCCACGGTTAAAAGAAGGTCAATTTTCTGCGATGGACTAGGATTGTCCTCCCGGATGTCTGATACCCCTTCAGCTATGAAATCTGCTAACACCTGACCTTTGACTGCGATACGAGGCATGAAGGTGATATCGTACTCCCCCAACTCGATGGCCCATTTGGTAAGACGACCTGAAACTCCTGCTTTTTGCAAGACGGCCTTCAGGGGTGCATCGGTATAAACGGTGACTCCGTGGGCGTCAAAGTAAGGTCGGAGACGCCGTGTGGAATGAACTAGAGCCAGGACTAACTTTTCCATGTTGTAATAGTTTTTTTTGCAGCCTGTAAAACTTTGCTAGCAAAATAGATGGGTCTTTGAACCCGGTTATCTTCTCGAAGCAAAACCGAACTAATTACAGATTCAGTGGTAGCTATATACATGTACAATTATTCCCCAGGAATTGGCATGGTTAAAGATGGTAAAGAAGCTAGGTACATCTTTAATTGTTTAAAGCTACTTGGCATTCTGAAGTCCACACAAATTTATCTGATTTTTTCAAAATGCTAAAAAATGGTAAAGCTCGCTCTGCCGACAGAGCTAAAAACCGATTTAAGGCTGCTAATCTACCCGTTAATTATTGTACCTCATGAATTGACCTAGGAGGGTGCATTTGAAGGACAGCCTCTACTTTTTTGGGATTAACAGAAATACCACCCTCAAAAATCATGTAACCTAAGAATTTACCCGAAGTAGCCCCAAAAATGTATTTTTTAGGATTTAATCTTAATTTGTACTGGACCAAAGTTTCAAGCGTCTCCCGTAAATCAAGCAAATAAAAAGATTCATCCCTACTTTTAACAAGCAAATCATTAACATATGCTTCCATGTTCCGACCTAGTTGTTTTTTAAAAATTTTATTTACTAAGCGTTGAAAAGTAGTTCCAGCATTTTTCAAACCAAAATGCATAGTAATAAAGCAATAAGTTCCTTTATCCGTGATAAATGATGTTTTTTCCTCGTCTTCTTTAGCCATGAATATCTGGTGATAGCCCTTGTACGCATCCAAGAAATTGAGAAAGCGAAACCCAGCTATGGTATCGACCAGTATGTCAATTAAGGGCAAGGGGAACCAATCTTTGGGGCAGGCCTTGTTTAGGTCGGTAAAGTTGATGCACATGCGCCAGGAGCCATCTGGCTTGGGAACTAATACAGGATTAGCTAACCACTCAGGATAATCTACTTCTCGAATCATACGTACCTCCAGCAAAGCGCTGACTTCAATCTCTATGTATTTACTGCGTTCTCCTCCAAGATTACACTTTCGTTGACGAACCGGCCTATGACTGGCATCAATGCATAACCTGTGTTCAATGATATTTTGAGAAATGCCAGCATGTCTTCCGGCCCCTAAGCAAAGACTTTCGCAAACTCACGCAACAGATTAAGTAAATCATGTTGTAACTGAGGAGATAAATCGGCCCTTACCTTGATTACCTTGTTCGAGTCGGCAGCTAGAGAAACCGCTTTAACTTCAACCTCGGCATCAATGAATCGCTCCGAGCGACCTGCTAGGTCAGTGATGTCAACAGTGGAGGAAGTACTGCCCTCAAGGGTAGCTGGTGGAACCCGGGGCGCAAGGGTCGGTGTGACTACCGAAGAAACTTGCGATTTGGAATCTAATGGCACCTGTTCTCTTAGAGAAGCTGTGTAGCATTGCTTGGCCTGTATGACATCACAACGAAGAGAAGCCACACCATCCATGGTAGGGAATTTTAAAAGCATATGCATAGTAGAAGCAATGGTTTGAAATTGATTTAGTCCAGGCCGACCCAAATACACATTATAAGGTGATGGCTCATCAATGACCACGAAATCTATGGTTTCTGTTCGTTTTAGCTGGCCAGCTATCAAGGTAACCGGTATACTTAACTGTCCCAAAGGAATAACATGGTGGTTGCCAAAGCCAATCAAAGGTGTACGTACTGAATTTAAACGAGCCTTATGCAATTGACATCCTGCTAATGCTTTTGTAGTAATTATATTGCTAGAACTACTAGTGTCTAATAATGTCCTTCGTACTTGATAATTGAAAATATAACAATTGATAACTAGTGGATCATCACAATTATAAGACAAGAAATGGTCACTGTCATCAAAGGTAATAACCGAGGCCATAGGGTCGGCTTTGCGCTTACCTAGGACGTTTTCCCTTTGACGACATACCTGTTTTCTCTGAGGATTAGAGTCACCCTGGGTCGGTCATCCAGCTATGGTATTTACGAGTCTAGCTATGGTTATGTCGGCACCAGCCCCCACGTTTGAGGCCCGTGGATCGGGCTGAGAACACTCCCGAGAGAAATGACCAGGCTCCCCACACCGGTAACATCTTGTAGGTCGTTCCCGACCTGCTGGAACGGTAGGTTTGGGCAAAGGAGCCACTTGTGTATATTGAGGTAACTTTCCAGCTTGAATAAGTTTAGCTATTTCTGCAGCTAAATCTCTACAATCATTAGTATTATGGCCAATATACTTATGATAATTACAATACTTGCTGGGATTGAGTCGATCTGTGGGGCCCGTTAGGGGACGTGCTGGAGGTAGCAGCCCTTGATGTTGAACAGTCGCTTATATGTCTGCCCGTGGCACTGAAAAGGGCTTGACCACCTGCAAAGCATTAACACCGACCCCAGCCTTTGGACCGGCTCTATTAGCACCTACAAAGTTCAGCTTCTTCCCTCCTCTGAGGGTAGGGATTGGGGAAGAAGCTTTTCTCTTACCGTAAACATCAGAGAGACCTCTCTCCCATTCATGTTTAATTGCTGCGGCATCCTCAATTACAGCAAAATTAACAGCAGTAACCATCATTTCAAAGTAAGAAAGTGGGGGTCTAATGGCTAACTCAGTAGCTAGGAGTCCGCCCGTAGCCCGTTAATAAATGATCCCATCATAATCCTATCATCTTTCTCATGGCATTGTCTAGATTCTACATTAAATCGATCTATATAGGCCTGCAACCCCTCCCCCATCCTTTGGGTTATGTTCATCAAATAAGAAATAGGCTTAGATAATATTTTGTTACCCATAAAATTAGCTAAAAACAAATCACCAAATTGGTCCAAAGAATGAATAGAATTACGTGACAGAGTACAATACCAATTAATAGCCTGACCTTTGAGGGTAAGATGAAATGTCACACAGCGGTTGTCATCAGATAAATTAGCAGCATCCATGACACTCATGCATTGCATCCAATGAGCCGTCCGGTCAGCAGTACCATCATATTTATCAACCTTACCTAAACCTTTACAGCCCGGTGGAAATGGAGCTGTTTGAATTTCCTAGCCAAATAGATGAGAAACGCAAGAGGTGGGCCCGACCCTTCCCAGTTGAGCGTATCCAGATCGACGTAAGACTGATTGACCGGGCTGGGCATATCCCATTTGTCCTAACGGATACCCCATATTCCAGGATAAGTAGGCAACGACCCCCCAATTACAAAATTTCCCATGCTAGCCCCGGTATAATAGCTCGGATTTAGTAAGGGAGAATACCCAAGAAGGGGTTGTATAGCCCGATTTGTGCCTACACCATAATGCTGAAACTAGGGTAGACTCGACGGGACTATAGATCCGGGATATCCTAATTGATTGACTTCGGGACCAAGGTGACCAAACTGACCCAACTGCTGACCTAGACCAGGATGACCTATCTGACCCAACTGCGGACCTAAATCAGGCTGACCTAACTGACCCAACTGCGGACCTAGACCAGGCTAACCTATCTGACCCAACTGTGGACCTAAACTAGTTGACGTGATGCAAAATATCCGGTGTTGGATGCTCCGGTTGGCCCAAGGGAAGTCTTGCGTATTCAGGTCCAAGGTAGGGATTATCGGCTGAAGCAAGTAGCAACAGAGCTTGGATCTGGGCTTCTTTAGCTCGGATCCACGTGGACGAGAATGTATAGCTCGGATCTGCCTGAAGAGTGTTCCGTTGCAGGAAACAAACAGTAAAGCAAGCGGGGCTATCCCCCCTGTTCAACTCCGACGATCAAGTCAGTAAAGATGAAAGTGATAAACAGTATTCATCAAGAGGTTAAGCGTAAAGAAGATTGTGTACCTCAATTAGTCTTATGACTTAATATTTATAGCCATACTTGACATGTCCGTTGCACTATGATGATTTGTACTTCCAACTGCTCTCTCCTTTTTACGATGACTTTTACTCTCGTGTCTATCATGGCCTGACTTTGACTCCTTTTCCATCATTGCTTTGTGTACTTCCTGCATGAATTCAAAAATAGGCTCCTGGTCCTCTAATGATTTCTATCTATTATGTCAATGTTATCGTTATTCCGACCTAACTTTCCCAAGCTCGATTTTTATGATGTCAATAAGAAAATCATGTAGGACTGATCTAAGCTAGCTACCGACCTAAGCATATTTCTTTGGCTTGGTTTTTAGAGAGTTTTCCTACCTAAGTTTGGTCTTGAACATTTTATGCGTCTTTTCTTTCTTACTGTTTATGTATTTCTTTTTCGATTGGGCTAGGCCCAATAAAAACTTATTTTTATGCACACCAATTTCTATTGCAGAGCTTCGGTTCTGCAATTTCTTGATTGCAGAACCGAAGCTTTGCAATTTCAGGACAAAAATAAGAAAAAAAAAAAAAACAGCAACCTTCTTGACGACGACGACGGTGGTAACGGGAGGGAGGATGACGACAGAGAAGGGAGAAAGGTGGCAGCCAGCGTCGGGGGACATCACAAAGAAAAAGAAAAAAAAAAAAAAGAAGGAAGAAGACGATGAATAGTGAAGGGACAAAAATGCCCTTAAAAAATGGCATGTGATGTTAATTCCATTAAGTCTAACAGAAAGTTAACGGCAAAGTGCCTTTTTAGCCCCTTTAAATTAGTTTAGGTACATTCGTGGCTAAAAAAAAGTTTAGCTACCAAAGCGGACAGTTTTGAAAAGTAAAGGTATATTAAAGGTCGTTCACTCTTGTTAAACTATTATTAAACATTTTTAATAAAAGATTTTCATTATGCCTCTTAATGTTATTAAAATCAATAAACACTAAAACTTAAACTAAACTATGATACCAAAATAAAAATACCAGGTACAAACTTTAAGAATTGCCAATTGAACAAGAACATTTATGAGGCATACTATATGCAGTAACGGTTTTACTAAACGCAGTAACATTCCCCTGTAAAAAATCTAAATTGCCCTTTATGAATAAAATTTTTTTTTTCTATTTTTTCATCTATAAGTAAGGTGTGAAGTTCAGGATTTTTTTAAACATTCAGAGTTAGTTGTTTTCCATTTACATTAAATTGCAGAAACACTTGTTTTCCATTTCATTACTGACACGTTCATTCAAATATGACCGGTATACCCGAGTACGATCCATATTACACTGTAAGTAACACTGTATTTATTTTTTTAATTTATAGCAGTTTGCGTAATTTATGTATATACCGCTTCACTTTAATTTTTGGGGAAAAAAATTCATTATGGGGGATTCTTTTCCCGGATCTGCGATTATCCGGACGTTTTTTTTCCGGTTCTGCAACATTTCGGACGGGGAGACTGTCCCACAGTCCGAAATCGCCGAAATACGGCGGCGTTATTTCCGGCGAACGACGGTATTTTCGCGGAAATACCGCCTCCGGCAGGCGGTATTTTGGCCTGAAATATCTCCGCCGGCCGGCAATATTTTGGCCGGAAATATCGTTGGGCGGCGGCGATATTTTGGTCGGAAATATCGCCGGCCGGCGGTGATATTTTGGCCGAAAATATCGCCGCCGGCAGGCGATCTTTCCGGCCAAAACACCAGGTCCGGCAGCCGGCCGTATTTCCGGCGGGCCGGCGTTTTTCCTGCTATTTTCCGGGAGAAAATCCCGGGACAGTCGCAATATCCATCCAACCTATGCTAATCATAATTGTGTCAAAACTTTGGATCTGGCCGATAATATGATTGCGCAATGTATTTGCTGAATAGAAATTTAGTGTTTAAGTATGTTGAACGAGGTTTTTTTATGTTGTTGAAAGGATTTCCGCGTTGAGAGTGATGACATTTAGGCTGACCACACCGAAGTATTTCAGACGACCGAAGAGTTCATCAGTAAGGAAGGTATGATGACATGGGTTAAAGCACGAGCAGCTGAAAATAATATGACGACAAAAATTACATCTTCTTCGAAAATGTTGGGGCTGTTCCTAACAAGAGGGAGAAAAGGTAGAGTTGAGATCGGGTGCGATAGATCAGGAAAAGTTAGGGATAAGACACCCATACCGGAAGGGAGAAGCAGACGGAGCAATACAAGCAGCAAGATGACAAACTGTCTATTTCACCTGAAGGGACGAGAAATTGATGGGGGAAAGTGGAAGTTAGAGGCCAGAAACGGTACACACAATCATGAATTACAAGAAGTGAGAAATTGGCATTCAGCGCAGACACGTTTAACAGAAGCGGAGAAGAAGAAGATTGCAGAAATGTCCAGTATTAACATCAGGCCGAAGCATATATTGGCCCAATTGCGCGTAGATGATCCGGAAAATGTCAGTCACATAAGACAGGTTTACAACGAATCAGCAAAAAGTAAAAGGGATGCGAGGGGAGGTATGACTAACATGCAGTATTTCTTCAAACTTCTGCATGATCACGAATACTTCTATGCGTACTCAGGCGATGACGGAAGCATGCAGTGGGCCACATCTTCTTTGCGCACAAGAAGGCGCGTCGTCTACTTGTTCTGTTTCCGTACGTTTGTTTATGGATACAACGTATAAGACAAACAGGTATGACATGCCTCTATTGCAAATTGTAGCTCATATACCTACAGCTCAGTATGTTCATATCGCGTTCATTTTCCTGAGGGATGAGACTACTCCGAGTTATTACTGGGGATTGGCGCAATTGAGCACTTTATTCGAGGAAAACAGATTCCCCCCACGTGGTCATGACTGATCGAGAGACCTCATTACTGAATGCTGTGGCACTAGTTTTCCCACATGCTACCCAGCTACTTTGTAGGAGACACATTGAAATGGATGTCAAGAAACATGTAGTGTCAGCTGGGAACGACAAAACTACGACAGATGTCTTTCTATATCGTTGGGGGCAAGTTGTGAAAGCCCTGACATATGAACAGTTCACGGAAGCTGTGGATTATATTGATACTAAATATGGGAATAAATCCAGATTCAGAAATGTTATTCCTTACTTGAAAATACATGGTTGGATCCTCACAAGGAGAAGTTTGTGTCTTACTGGACGAAAAGTATAAAGCATTACGGCGGGCGCACAACGAACATGTAAGTTATTTATTGATTTCATTTATGATTCGTACGTTGTATAATTACGCGATGTTTTATATAAGGATTTATGTTCTATGAAGAATGTTAATGTCAATTGTCTTTCAGGGTTGAGAGTGCTCATGCACAGGTGAAGAAGGCTATTGGTACGGATAGAAAGGCGTTCCCAAGTATTTTTCACGACATTCATATAATGATAGGGTTGCACCTCGATGAAATTCGGACTAAAATGTAAGCTTCGCGCAGCAAAACATACGGAAGAGTGACTACCTACTGTATAGTCGTTTGAACGGTAGAATGTCGTTCGCTGGTATTACAATGGTGGAGGACGAATATACAAAAAGAGTTGGCCTTATCGGGGACGACGGTGCGCTTTGTGGTTGCGAACTCCGAACAAGTTGCGGTCTGCCATGTGCATGTGAGATGCAACGGTTGGTGCGCGCATACCAACCAATTGATCCTATCGACGTTGACGCCTTCTGGAAGACGCTGCACTTGGGAGATACTGATATTCCAGAAACTCAGGAGGAGAGGCAAACCGCTGAAGGGCGACTGCATGAAATGTTTCTGGATGTCATGGCGCGTCCGAGCGCTGAGATATACAGAGTCATGGGTGTTGTGCATTCGACGCTTTATCCGAAAACTGTTGATGTAGCTGAGCCGGTTATAGGCCACACAGGGGACGTCCCAAACACAATTCAACCCAACGAGATCTATCAGGGTTCGAGCACGCCGAAAGGAATGCGCTACAACGAGGTACGAATATATGTATTTACTTTTAATATGTCATTGTTGTCAAATACATATTAACCTACTGAATTTAGTATGCTTTACACTCGTAGGCCGGCGATCCACAGGCGGGCAGAGAAGACGAAGGGTTGTGAGGCCCCACGCTTCTGAGTGGCCTTACGACCTTCCTGTATTTCTGAAGCAGTTCGTGTTCGAATACATTACCGGCCACGTTAATGTTGTACCGATGGACATTGTGGTTTTAGGGTAATTGCCTATTTCGTACACGATGCAGATCAGGCGCAGTGGCACCAAGTGCGTAGAGACCTGCGCCAAGAACTGGGATGAAGCTAATTTTTGGCGCTTCGTTCTTGGGGCAGTCGATTACGATTTAGCATGCAGGCTGCTAGATTGGTATGTAGTTCCGGCAGAAGAGGATTTCTGGTTTGATTTTCATATTCTGGGAATACTTGTCGCAACGAAGTACCAGAGGGTGGTTACATTATATGCCCAGCAGAGTAATACTTTCCTTCCGCTCCTGTGGCGAGGGGTCGGCGTCTCCACTGATCCGAGCAGTTTCATCAATATGGGGTTAATAAGACAAAATCATTTCATTGCTTTGTTAACTACAGGGGAGGTATTGCTACCCCCAATCTATCCGACGTGGAGTAGCCGGGACTCAAAACAAATGCAGCTTTGGAAATCGCATTTGGATGGAAAATTAGGTGCATTCCGGAATAAAGCGACTGCTGAGTGTTAATATACGATATTTTTTCAATATGTACGGCTTAACGTTAAAAGCAATTTATTTTTTGTACCTTTTTACGCTTGAAACATAAGATCCGCATCTTTAGTATTTTGGTGTAATACATTTTATCATTACAGAATTTAAATAAAATATCTATACATCATTGCGATTGGCGGTATCTCCCTAGATATTGCATTTAAAAACAGATTAAAAACAAAGATTACAACAGATGGGACTCGGGCTAAATGTACTACAGTGCCGGCATCAAATCCTCCAAATGACGAGCCACCTCCTCTATAGCACTCTCCCTCACTTCACTTGGGACGGTATCCCGGTTTCGAGGATGAGCATAATACATTTTACTTGCTATATATTGCAAGCGCTGCGTTTGGAATAAATATCAACTGAATGTTAAAAAGATTGACGCAATTATATATTTAATCAGCAGAAAAAAATATAAATATGTAGTTCTTACCGCAACCGCAGATAGTTGTTTCGGGTCCATTGGCTCATCCGCAGGCATGTCGTCTAGACTAACACGAACGTGCGTCCGCAGAAGGAAGTACTCAAGGTACTCAGGGTACGTCTGATCGGCCCAATTAGCCCTCCCCATCCCCCTTAACACCTTATTCTTGGGGTACATTTGCGGGATCTTAAGATTCGTATCAAACACGCAGGAGTACCTTTTTATTTCAGGGTCTTCTGTAACAGCTCTTTGGCTGTAGAACTGGGTGAGGGATCGTCTGAATGAATCCAAATTGCCGCAGGAACCGATCTGGCATGTATGGCTCTGCGACCCCAGGGCAATGAATAAACCCCTATACAAGGTTATTGCGTGCGCTCCTGCGGGATTCGGCCCAAAAGGAAGCCAATTGACCTAGTGCGTGTGAAACATAGTCAGTGGATAATCGACTAGGTCGGAAATTACAATAATAAACATAAGAAAATTTAAATGACAGGAGAAATATTACCTCTTCGGATTTCATTCCGTCCAGGGCATGTCTGTATTTCAACAGATCCCAGTTAGGCTCGTGCTTCCTTCCGGTTCCGATGTGCCACTTAACCGATGCTGGCCAATCGGCATCCCAGGATCTCTGCTTTGCCGGACTAAACGCGGGAAAGTATTCGTATATCCAGCTCTATTGAAAAAATTGAAAAACAAATTAGTCATTTTTTTCTCCAGGTATAAGGACTGAAATAATTTATAAACGATTCTTACAAACCTGCAATAAAGTCAGACACCTGCCTAACTGGGCACCGTCCGCTCTAGAGGCCCGACCAAGGTTGCGATAAAGGCTCGCCAAAAATGCTGCCCCCCAAACAAGTCCGCCTAGGCTTTCTACATCTTGGAGGTAAGGCAAGAAGTGCCCAAGGACGTGGGTTTTTTTCTTATCCACGAACAGGGTGTTCCCAACTAACCACAGCAAATAACCTGCGGCAGCATTGGAGGCGTCCACCTGTCCACTGAGACATTGCTCGCGGAGGAGGGACATTTTGACAGTGGCAAAATCTCGATCCCCGAGCTGGTCTTCATGAATCCCCAACGTCTCTAACAGCAGTTCCTTCATCTCTACCAGCTTAATTTTTCACCCAATTGGCGAACTCCCAATCGGAACACGCAATATGTACGCAACGTCGTGGAGACTGATACTCATCTCTCTGAATGGCATGTGGAATGTATTAGTTTCCGGCTGCCATCTCTCAACAAAGGCACTTAGGAGTGCAAGTCTAGCTCTGGATGCATAGACCAACACAAATGTGCCAACCCGGACTGGTCAACTAGAGTTTTTATTTCCCTTTCGTCTAAAGCCCACTTTTGCAGATTGTTATAGCCATTATGACACAACAAGCACCACGTTCCTATGTAATGGAATGAATAACATAACACTTTTACTAACCCAACTTATTAATCATAAATAAAAAATTAATAATAATCATATCAAGAATATATGTAATAAATCGTGAAAACGATACCTGTCGATGCCATACGTAGTAGGCAACATGCTCTTTAAAACTCTGTAGCAACTCCGAATCTGACGGTCCACCGTTAATCGGACCATCTAGAGGCCAGTAAGCCTTCCACCCGGCATCCCCTCTGTAGCCAGAACCAGACCCAGCCCCTGACACTGACCTACGCGCGGAGCCTATTACTTCTTTGCCTTTTTCGCTTCTCCGTCGGTTGGAATCATTTTCCCCTTCATTTTCATCCCCCAACCGCCCCGAGTTCCCTCCCATGTACCCCTGCAACTGGGACATGTCCATCTCAAATCTTTCCGCATTTTCCCTAGCTTCCTCCTCCTCCGCATTTCCAATGTATGGCGGAGCAAATGGAATTTCGCGGTAATCAACGTTACTTTCCTCGTTGCATTTGATAAGCGAGAAGATCCCTGCGCTCTTCCTGCCACTTTCCTCTGCCGCTCGGATAGTGGGATGTATTCGGCCACCTACTTCCTCAGACGAGGACTGCGTCGCATCAGTGCTTCTATCAACCAATAGCATACTGTCATCCTTTCTGCTTTTGCTTTTGGTCAATTTCAATTTCAATTTCTTCAATGCTTCTGCCATCTGCAATCATAAAAACGCACATGTATCAATACGAAATTAATTGCTAACAAATAAAGAACGAGAAAACGTTTACAGTTACAGAAATTTTAAAGTATCGTCGCAAAATTCGCCCCGTTCGGGCATAAAACATCCGGATATATCCCGCCGCCCTGCGAAAAATACTGCCGGCCGCCGGACAGTTTCTATTCTCCGGAGAAAGACAGCCACCGGATGGCGGTTTTTCCGGCGAAATACCGCCGGCGGACGGCGGACGGCAGTATTTTCTTGCGAAATACCGCCGTCCGGCAGCGGTATTTTTCTTGGAAAATACCGCTGGAGTCCGGCGGTATTGGCGGTATTTTTTGGGCAAAATACCGCCGGATTCCCTGAAAAATACACCCGGAATCCGGCGGTATTCCGGCAGAAAATCAATGATGGTCGATGGCGGTATTTCTTTGAAATTCCGCCGGCGACCGCCAGTATTTCATTCCATTCCGGCGACAATCTCTCGGATCTACGACGATCCGGGGAAAAAATATTATTTTCGGGTTCAATACTAACAAATTCGGATATATTATAATCTCTAACAAAACTTCGGTATGCCTCTAACTAAATTAATGAAACAAACAAATAATCTCACAAATAAAACAGTACCGAAAGAAATATTAAATTGAGGCACTAACCTTTAATCGATCGTACTCGCAGTAACCGTTTTATCCGATTTAGCTAATTTAGAGTTTTCTTAGCCTAACTTGCATTTCACTTCCCAACCCGGGGACATGTTTCCCTCTTTTTTTTTTTTTTTTTTCCCCCGGGTTACTGTTCACCCCGTGGTGAACAGTAACCCGCGTGGGTTACTTTTTCACTTTTTGCATGCGGGTTACTGTTCTAACCCCCGTTAAATAGTGACTTTTATTTTTTTTTTTAAATTTTTTTGTTCCAGAGGTATTTTAGTCTTTTTACAGGGAAATGTTACTGTGTTTAGTAAAACCGTTAATGCGTTTAACAATTTCTGACATTTGTTTACAGCAGTACTACTCAACTCCATGATTGAAGAAGATCTTTCTTGGGTCGTGACTCAGACTCAAGATGATCATGATCATGAACATGAACATGAACTTAGCAGTGAGATTAAGTGGGGAAGTGGCCTTCCATTTTTGGTCATTATCGAAGGCCGCGAATCCAATCATTGTTAGCCAACTGAATCTGAAATCTGAATGATTTCGACAAAATTGATGATTTTGCCATGATTTGTGTCGTCAACTATGACACTTCCTAGTAGATTGTTGTAGACCACATTATTTGTATTTTTTTTTTATAAAATTTTTTTTAATTACATTTATCCTTCAGAAGTTTCTTAAAATAATCATTATCTTTGAGATTTAAAAAAAAATATTTTTACAAAAAATACAATTAGCCTACTCGTTTAGAAAAATTAGCATAATCCCATATATGTCAATCATGAAAATGAACACAAGTATTATGAATTTTTTTGTAACTTGAATTTCTTCTGAAAAATTGGGTTCATGAATACTGTTTTGCAATATTTTAAAGGGTGTAAATTAAAGTGAGTACATATTTCTCCTCAAAATTTGTGAAAAATATCAAATGAATCTCAAGATTTCGCGAAACTACATAATGAAGTGGCTTGTGGCTATCAAGTCTTGGGATCCCCATGATAGTTGCCTTGCTTGAAGATTAGTACCTGCACGTTGAGGGAGATGTCCCTCGCCAACATTGTGAAACTTAAGCTAGTATTAAGGTGGGGTTATTTTGACAGAATTTAGTGTTATAAATAGATAACGTACCTCCCAACTATATGGAACACTGTATTTATAGCCATGATGAACTTCATCCTGTAAGCCGACTCTAGTTATTTCGGAATCGAGCCGGAATAATTCAGGAATCTCCCCACGATCTACTAACTGTCCATTGGGCTAAGTGGAGCCGACCCCTACCTCGATGTTCTCAGTGTCCCTATAACCATCCATTAAGTGTACGTGGACATTGCGACCCATAAGTTTAAGGCTCGGCTTGAACTGCAGTCGTTGGCTAGATGAGATTTCCTATCGAGCCCCACTTGGCTCCTAACTGGACCAAAACTTTTGGGCCGAAAGTCAAATCCGACACACTAGTACTAGTACCTTTTTTTGTATAAAAAAAAAAAAAAAACTAAAAGTCCGTAAAGTTTGTGCTTATTTGTTTGCTGGACCAGAAAAATACACACATATGAAGTCACTTGTAACGTCCCAAAAAAAAAAAAAAAGTCACTTGTATTTTAATATTTAATATTTTACCATTGAGATACAGATTTAATATAAAATTAGTGCTACGGATTCCGGAAGATCTGATCTAAGATTTTTAATACCATCACTGAGAACTGAGTCTGGAGGAGCTCTTATTATTGAAATCTGTAAGCTTAACAACTCCTCAGAAAGTTAAACAAAATATGGCCTGTTTCTTTCCAGCCCAAAATCAAACAGTTTTGTACTATGATTTTGATACGACCAAGAAGATTTATTTTATTTTATTTTATTTTTTGGGTTCAGATCTGCTCTGAATTAAATTAATGATTTTCGAGAAAGGTATAATTGAGATGGTAATAATTGGACAGAGTTTCAGATCCAGATCTGGTCTGAATTAGTATATTGATTGATTTTAAGAAATTGCAAATAAAGAGAAATTATTCAGTACATCATTTGTCGTAGTAAGTATAATTAACTAAGTTGGTGCTATTGAAATTTTAAAATCAAATCCCTGGGTTCAACCCTGGACAGGCGGTGGAAACTACCTAGTTAGAGTACGGTAAGGCATAGGGAATTTCCGGTGGCGGGGAATTGCATAGAGATCGGAAAGAACCATTCAAATATATGTCCTACATTCATCTTGTAGGTACTCTTAAAGGATTAAAGACCATATCAACATAAACATTTTTTGTGAAATAAGGCATATCTTGTCAAGGCAAAATTTTGAAAGTTATACCCTTATTTTCGTGTCTTCCAACTATTTTATCGCCGACTTTAATATCATGTTCCTGTGAAATATCTACACGAATTGTTTCTGAATTATAACTATACCCTTCTTATGGATCCATCAGACGTCAATAACCCGACCCCTTATTCATAATAAAGGTATAAGTTTCTATATATATAGATATATATAATATTTCAAGAAAATAAAGGATAATATTCACATTTCATTTTTTTGAAATTTGATGGAGTGACTAAAAAATGTAAAAAATTGAAAATATAATGACTAGGTATAGAATTTTCAAAATATGGTGACCAAAATTTGATGTTTTCAAAGAATGATGACAAAAATTGAATTCACAATTTTTACAATTTTTAAAAATATTTTTCATAAAAATGTTTAATATTAAAACTAAACAAAACTAAAATATAAACCAAGATTTGGACAAAATTTGGTATTATACTAGGCCATACGGTAAGTCTTGTAGTTTTTACGCCCTCATAAGATTCTTTCCGTAATGTTTATGCCCCCATAAACTTTGATTTGTAGCAGACAACTCAACAAGAATATGAACTTGATATTTTATAAGTCAACTTGATACGTGAGTGGTTGGACGTTTTGACCAAATAACTTTTCGCCTCCAATATATTAAAAGAATCATTTTTGGGCCCGTGCGTTATATATATATTTTTAAAAGATGCTAGAATTCATTTTACAATTAATATGCCTCATATAATTGGCACGTTAATTAGTTATGTAACTCCGTTCCTCGTGTAATGTTGCATTGAAGCCTTTGCTATTTTATCCATACAAAAATTCAATGAAATGACACAAAAGAGAAGGCTTTGCTATCTGGGCCGCGGCCACAGGCCTACAACGTACTTTAAATTTTCGAACCTTTCCCTTTCCATTTGTCTAATCTCTTCATAGATGTTTCCACCTGCAAAACAATTCGCAAAAACGACATCAACTATCTTCTTTATTTTTTCCAAAGGGAAAATGAAAATTTTGATACTAAAAGTTTGGGCTGTTTGCAACTTTGGTATTAAAAGTTTACTCAGTTCCAAACTTGTGCTTTATGTTTATACTTTGTTGCATTTTTAGTACCAATATCTGCTATAGCATGGTTTATGTAGTCAAACCGAAGTCAAAGTTAATTTGGGGTATTTTACACATTCTACAATTTTGTAGGGGTTGAAAATATATTTTTCTAATATTATTTCCAAAATATTTTGGTAGTTTTTTTTCGGCGGACGTAACAAGTTTTCTTCTGACTGAGAAGAAAGAAAACAGTGAAAATGTTTTGAAAATTATATTAGAAAAATTATTTTTAGCTCCCACAAAATTGTAGAATTGTAAAATACCCTCAAATTACCATTGACTTCGGTTTGACTACGTAAAACCTGCTATAGCAGGTACTGATACTAAAAATGCAATAAAGTATAAACATAAAGCACAAGTTTGAAACTGAGTAAACTTTTAGTACCAAAGTTGCAAACAGCCCAAACTTTTAGTACTAAAAATGCTATTCTTTCTTTTTTTCACATCTATATATTACCCTTGCATCCCCAAAAATCGAACTCATGACCTCAGGTTACAACAAGGCCTCTCCCTTACCACCACCCCAACCGTCCCCACGATGAGCTTCTTGTTGACATCAATTATCTTAATCCCTAATGGTTTACCCTTTTTCCAATCCTAATTAATACAAAATACACTCCATACTTTATTCACAGTTGAAAAATTCAGATATAAAAAACATGGTACGCAATAAATAATCCTTTGGTCCCAAAAAAATAATTAATAAATAAAAAATAAAAAGAACAAAAAGCCCGTCGCAAAATTCTTTTGTCTCAAAAAGAAAATATTGTTTTAATTTTCTCTTACATTTGATATCTTATTGATGTTTACTTATGTATAGTCCATAATTAATTCATAAGTGAAAGTGAGAATGATATAATGTTTTGATTTTCAGCAACATTCCCTCTAACGATAATTAATTCACACGTATGATCACTTATCCATTAGGCTTCACTAATTATTGTTAGGGTTTAGTTTAATTTTTAAAATTAAATAATTAATCAGAAAAATAGGTGTCATGTTTTTCGACATTGTTACAGGAAATGCTAATGTAATTGGAAAAGTCACTATATAAATAAAAAATAATATTGTTCGTCTAATATTATAATTATGGTTTTTTCAATAAAGCAAAAGAGAAAGTATAGATTAATCTCTATGTTAACCTTGTAACATATAAAATATTGCATTTTCAAAACAAAACTTTCCTTTCTTTTTTCTCCAACTAGTGAGAAGCTTTTTTTTAATATGTTGTGCTTTATTGCTACAATCTATTTTAACTTGTATTTATAACAAACTTTTTTTTTTTTTTTCTAAAGAAAGAAAGCTAAAGGCTATGGTCAATATGTGACTTGTTTTGAATATTGTAGGATAAAAATACCGATAGAATTTTGATAATTAAGAAAAAGCAATATAATTAATTATACTTTTTTCATACCGTTTCAAATATTGTTTTAAATACGAACACGGGGCTTTTCCCTAGCCTCTCCAAGGCACTGATTTTGGATCTCTCGATGATCCCATACATTATAGTTTTGATTTCTACAATCAGGGTCTCTAAAATGTATTTTTCCTATTTTATTTTTCCACCTGCATTACTTCTTATTGTAATAGTCAATGTAAGACTCAATACATTTCTATAGATTTATTGGTATTTTAGGCCTTTTAAAATTTTAATAAAGGGTCACCAACCTCCCCAACCACTTATTTTAGATAAATGTGTATTAAAAACAACACCCGAGCAAGAAAGTATACGTTACCTCCTTAGTCCAATCGGTTCGAATCGTGACCCACAGCAGTATTATTGTTTGCATCACTGTACCACCCAACATTCCAGACCATATTCCCTGCGAGTCAAAATTGAGTAGTTTTTTTTGTCAAAAAACAGAAAAAAAAGAAAAGAAAAAAAAGACATCAAACAAAATATTTTGATCGAATCTAGCTTTTCAGTTTCAATCATACGTATAAAATTAAGGTGAATTATATCCATTGATCAAAATTTCATTAATTTTCATAACAATGTCAAAAGTATAATTTAATTAACACTCACCTTAGCTCCAAGATTGAAGTAAAACCCCAATAGAGAACCCACCGGGATCCCAACAAAATAGTAACATCCAACATTCACGTATGCAACAAAAGTTTGCCATCCACACCCAACCGCAACACCTAATTCAAATCATGGCAACATGCATGAAATGCTAGAATAATAAGGCAATCAAAACCTCCCAAAAAAAGAAAGGGTAAATTACGTTTACCCTATTGAATTTTGGATGCAATTATAAATTCAACCTTGTTATATTTAAAAATTATATTTACGCACCTCTTAAATTGTTCATACTACAAAACAAATACTGTAGAACGTAAGGATGACGAAACTAACCATGTGAGGCGTATACATTGTACTATACTTCTTATGTCCAGTAAAAAAATGTCTTTGTAGCTCCAAATTTTTGTTTCTTTTAAGTGCCATTTTACAACTTTTAGTGCAAGCAATTAAAAAGTTTCAATTTTATCCTTACAATAATAAGTAAAGAAAGAAAATTTTCATTAATCAAATTACAAGTTGGTGTAACAATTATTAATTGAGAGACAGAAAAATTTAAATCATCAATTAAGGGTCATGATGACAGTTTTATAATTTTCTTAATTTGAACTTTTTTTTTTTCTCCCATAACACTTTTTAGAGGACAAACAGAGTATATGAAGAAGATTTTTTTTTTTTTGACATCTTAAGGTATAAGGGGGTAGTTTTTAAATCTTACAAAACAACACTGTTAACTTCATAATTTTCCCTAAAGTTCACGGGGGTAAATGTAATTAGCCCAAAAAGGAAAGAGGACGCATCACCAATATTATTAAGATCATTTATTTACCTGATAAAACCGGTTGGAGCCCGTTGAGGATGATAGTGAATGCAAGAAGCGGAGTAAGATCTGAGACAGCGGCGGCCACGACTTCGCCTTCGGTGAAAGCGTAGCTGATGACGCTGCGCAAGGCGAGGACGATAACCGCTAAGATAACGGAGATTACTACCGACGTCGCATTGACGACTAGCACAGAGAATGCGGCAGATTTGGGATGTCCGGCGCCAAGTTCATTGCTCACTCTCACACTGTTTGGTTATTTTTTCAACAAGAACTGTTCGTTAGCACCGAATAGGTATGTATGTTTTACAAGAAACTGCAACAATAACAAAAAAATTTGCAATTTTAGTCTGCATTCCATACTTATACCTTTTATTTATACCTTTTATTAGAAAAGTCTACTTCTTTTTTTTTTTTCACAATAGAAGATTTTTATTTTTTATTTCTTTACTTTTTCTAACCTTATTAATATCATTATGTGATCCACGCCTATCTCACTTTTAAGAAATAAGAAAAGGAATGAAACAAATATTGGTAAATTAGATATTTTATGTATTGTACCTTGAAATTAATAAAATATTGTACATTTTTTTAAAGTGAATACATAGAAAGAAGAAAGTATATTTTTGAAAAATTAGACTGTTTTAGTTGAACGAGAGAGTACTAAGACTTCACTATCAGACTTAGTCCCTCTTACCTCTAAAATTATCTTTTTTATTTGTTTTTTTGTATTGAAAATTGTAAGGTGACATTTTTGAGAAAACAAAAATTGGAGATTTAAAGACACTTTTTAGAGGCAGAAACTATACTTCGTATGCAACACAACCTATTTATTCACAATGGTCGGACTTTCATGTACATTTCTACTATCCTCTAAAAAGTGTTTTTGTAACTCAAATTCTTTGTCATTAAAAAAATATCGTATTACAATTTTCAATGCGAACAATCAAAAAAAGTTCCAATTTTATTCTTGTAACAATTAATTATGAAAGAGAAAATTTTCATTAATCAAATAAACAAGTTGGTGTAACAATTAATTGAGAGCGAGTAACAAGTAAAAGATCAATTAAAAGTAAATATGATAATTTTATAATTTTCTTAATTTGTGTATTTATTGCTCCAACAACACTTTTTAAAGGACGAAGTTCCTTTGTCCAAAAAGAGCCTAAAACGGTGTAGTTTTAATTAGAGCATAAAATTGTTATAACTATGAGCTATGGAACATATTAGCGGTTTATGTATGTTATATGTTTCTTTCCCTTAATGAAATTTTCTCTTCTTCTATTTCTATTCTTCAATTCTCCCGTAATCCATTTTTTCCCTGTACAATTCTTTTATGGATCTAATATGAATTAGCATGACATCCTCATAGACGTACGATAGTTGTCGGAGTTTAATTTCACAACAACTCATCGCCGCATTTAATTTGGAGGCACACTTAATTAATTACGAGACAAATTATCAACAAGGTGTGTGTGTCCAAAAACTCCAAACTTGACTTAAATGTCCTAGCGGAATCCAACTATCCACAAGCTAACAAATAGACGAGGAGGAAGAAGCAAAATCAAAGACTCAGTATTATTATGATAACATCATTCTCGTTTGCGGAAATGTCACTTTCTTTCTTCCCCATAAGCATTTACTCTAATTTTTTTATAAACCGCCATGCATTAATGTCCCTTTAGGACCTGTAACCTCGGAAAATATATAACTAGAAGAAAATGGTTAGTTGTTGCCAACTCAGTCCCAAAATAAGTGTGATTTTAGTTTTTAAAATTTATCTCAAAATAAGTACCGTTTTAACATTCTAAGAATATTTTGTGCATATTGTTCCAAAATTGCCCTGGTTTATTCTCTTCCGTATTAGATGTTCTTTGATATTTTCAATGCACCTATTATATCTGCTTATAGTTATGATATGTTAATACTTATTTATTATGTAGTCAACACAAATACAAATACAAGGTTATATTGTAATTCATTAGTTTTCTTAATTTTTGTTAAAAAAAATAAAAAATAAAAAGACATTTATTTTGAGACGAAAATAGTATAACAATGAATCCAAATTTTTCTTGAATTGTTTAGATTTTGAGTAGGTTTTTGATACGAACACACTTCGTATTCTGGGCAAAAAGGATTGTGTTAAGGAGGAGAATGATTTAATAGGAATATATCAGTAACTAATTCTCGATAAGAGCTGAAAAAGAGCTAAATAGAATCAAAGGATTGATGGCTAAAGATCTACACTTGACTTATTCTTCAACAGTCTTCTCCTCCCATGCATCATGCCACATTGGATTTGGGCATGAGGCCAGTTAACAATTTTAAGCCAACCTACTACAGTTGCAACTGTATCATTCCGCCACTCTTGGCTCATCCTTATTCGCAAGAATAGAAGGAAATTGTCGGGTTGTGTCAATGGGAACTTTGAGATCCATATCAGGCAAGCCCGCATCGTCAGTTACCCTAAGAAGTTGTGGGTTGTTTCGGTGGTAACTGGTGACGAATCTATTATCACAGTAGTAACATAGGTGGCGGAAAATTAGCCTTGGATTTATGGTGGTGGTTGAGTAGATTATTGGGGTGGTACCTAACAGTCCATGAGTTAGTACCGCCCCGGTGTTTCCGGTGAGGGAGGCAAAAACGGTGGGGCAGTGGGTTGTGGAGCTGATTTTTTTCTTCCACCAATCGGGAAACTTCGATGGCGGTGTTGAGGGTTTTGGGTTGTTTGAGCTTTACCTCGTATCAGACTTCATCTCGGAGTCCGATGATGAAACTACTAAGCAGGAAAGCTTCTGGCAAGTTGTCAATTTGGTGCGAAAACTTCTCAAAGGTCTCTCGATAAGCCTTTGCAATCGAGACTTGCTTGAGGCAAGCAAGGGACTCCGATGGGTCTTTGAATTTTCTCAGTCCAAACCTTGCAAACGGGGCTGACTTGATTCTCAGGGGCCGTGTTTTGGTATGAAAAATATTGGGTGTCTTTATAAATCCAACCATGCGGATCCTTCCCACAAAATTTAGGGAACTGGAGCTTGGGTCGGGATTGGGATTTTTGGTGATGGCGAGGGAGGTGGTGGCTTCGGGTTGGCTAAAAGGGTTTTCATCCGCGGTTAGAAATAAGCGCAAGTTTTGGAGTTTGGCCATGATGGTCTATAATGATGCATGAACCTGATCAAAACTAGATTCATGGCGGGCGAGGGATTCGGTAACATAATCGCAGAATTCTGCATTGGTTTTGTTTCTAGTATCTATGGTTCAGGATCGATGGTCTTTGATACCAAATGATATAATGATACGGTTGCATGCATTTGGTGTTACTAGAAACAAAATAGATACTAGAAACATGGATCCTGAACCATCGATACCAGAAACAAAACCAATGCAAAATCTACAATTATGTTATTGTAGCCCTCCCCTGCCTTTAATCTAATTTTGACGAGGTTTATGCATCACTACAGACCGTCATGACTAAACTCCAAAATCTCGCCTAGCCCAAACCACCAACGAAAACCTTTTGGCCAACCCGAAGCCATTACCAAAAATCCCTATATAGACACCCGATTCCCTAGATTCAGTGGGGAGGATCCCCATTGCTGGATTTATAAAGTCACCCAATATTTCACATATCAAAACACAACCCCAGAGCAGCAAGTCAGCATCGCCGCCTTCCATCTCTACAAGGTCGCCTTTAGTGGCATCAATGGCTGACCAAATGCCGTGGACAGCATGACTGGAAAGAGTACACTCAAGCCCTGTTGGCAAGGTTTGGGCCGATATAATTCGAAGACCCATTAGAGGGACTTGCTTGCTTCAAGTAGGTCTTGACTATAAAGGCTTATTAAGAGACCCCTGAGGAGTTGTCACACCAAATGGATGACTTGCTGGAAGCCTTCCTACCTAGTAACTTCATGCTGGACTCTAGGACGAAGTCCGATACGTGGTAAAGCTCAAGCAATTCAAAACCCTCACCACTGCCATCGGAGTTGCCCGATTGGTTGAAGAAGAAAAATAGCTTCACAAATCCATTGCCCCACAGTCTCAGCCTCCCTCACCCTAAGCACCACCTCAACACCATCAGTGATACCAACTCCCGGAATGTTGAGCGCCACCCCAATAATCGACCTAACCACCATAAAAATTCCAGGGCCGACTTTCCGCCGCCTATCCTCCCAAGAGGCCCGAGAAAGGCAAGATAAAGGCTTATGTTACTACTGTGATGATAAATTAGTCAACGGTCACCGTTCTAACCACCTACAGCTTTTTATGTTAACTGACAGCACCAGAATCGACGGCGTAGACCTGCCTGATAAGGATATCGAAGTTCTCGATGACACAATGCCAACAATTTCTGCCAAGGGTGGTGAAATGATAGATTGCATGCATGCAACCGTAGTAGCACTGGTTGGGACTTGGTCAATCTTCATGCCCAAGTCCAATGTGGACTGATGCATGAGAGGAAAAGAACGGTGAAGAATAAGTCAAGTGCGGATCTTCAACCATCAATCCTTTGATTCTGTTTAGCTCTTATTGAGAACTAGTTACTAACATGTTTCAGTAGCTTGTTTAGTTTATTTAACTATTTCTTTATTTCAGTCATTTGAATTCCTGCACGGTGAAGAAGTCATCTGTCTCCTATAAATATTGTTGCAAATTTTCATTTAAGATATCAATGAATAAGAATTATCCTCTTTTATTCCTCTTAAATCATGCATTATCCTTCTTAAAACTGTTCTCCTTGCCCAGAACACAAAGTGTGTTCTTATTAAGTATTTTACCTCATGTTTAAAATTTGAAGAATTTATGGTAATTAATACGAGGATGTGAGATGACGTAAAAAGGGGGGAAACTAAAAGATATACAAAATGGAAGTCCGATGTGGACAAATCACTTATATTACTAGATCAATAATTCTACTGATCATCTATTCCCGACCCACCCAAATCACACAACTTCCCAGGTTCGAATTCATAATTTCAGTGTTACAAGACCCTCCCATTCTTCACTACCCCAATCCTCCCCAAAATCACACCACCTAATTTCATTCACTTAAGGGCATTTCAAACGTTCAGTTATGAATACTAAACTATCTTAAATATATAATCAAATACTAATTCTTAGACCACCTAACATTCAATATGGTTAATTAACTATATACCCTTTTGAGTAATGATAGACTCATCAACAAATTATAGTAACTTTTTGCTTAAGAGAATTGAACAATGATAGACTCAATAACAAATCATAGCAACTTTTTAATAGTAACTCATGTGACATGCATTTATTGGCCAATTATGTAATATTAATAAAAATATAACCAATGAATACATGCCATATGAGTTGCTATTAAAAAGTTACTATGATTTGTTACTGAGTCTATCATTATTCATATTACTCATATCTTAAATAATTCATCAAGTACTAATTGATTTTTTAAAAAAACTTTTAGAATCAATTTCTAATTGTTAGATCACCTAATTCATTAACATTTCCAAAGTCATGTCTTACGTAATCACTTTGAAACTAAAAGTACTGTAATTCTCAATTAATCACGTAACTAAAAGTACTTAAAGATATAAAAAGAAAGGCTTACCTTGCGGCGGCGTTAAATCCGACTGAGATCATGAATACCCATCCAGAAACCGTGGTGCTGCAACGAATTAATTACCAAATTTATTCATCAGCTGAAATCTTTTAAGTCAAATTTAATTTATATAGAAATAACATGAGAATTAACAAAATATAATGGTGTCAATGCTAGTGCACTAAATATGATTCCTTTCGTTTGAGATAGAAGAAAATTTTAAATATATAAAATTAATCAATTTTAATTGACAAATAATGGTGAGATATGATCTACTTCCTCTTATTATGAATAAAAGAGGTTTTATAACTTTTAAACCAGATTAAATTTAGCACAATAAAGTCTAATTTAAATACTTAAGTGTAACAATTATAAAACAAAACCGTCAGTGAAAAAAAAGAAAAGAAAACAAACACCATAATAAATAACACTGATCATAATGTGAAATACTAATAAATGTATTGACACAATAACAAAAAGGGCAAATAACACCAGTGGTCACCCAACTATTTGCAATGTTCAGTTTTGGTCACTCATCTTTTTTATGTGCTCATTTGGTCACTCAACTTTCTAAAGTGTGTCATTTTAACCATTCTGTCAAATTTGCTGTTAAGTTTGACAGAATTGCTTTACAAGCGCAACCCACTTTCTTTCGTACAGCTTTGTGCTTGAGTTCTAGTAAAATCTTAGCACAATTTAATGTCAAGCTCCATTCAATATAATTAATCACAATGGATCGAAGGGTTGCCGTCCCTGCCGCTCCGCTTAAATAAGTTGTGTAAATCTTTTGCTTTTGGTTTTAGTTTTGTTTTTGCCTCTGCCGTCGTTTTCTTCATGGGTTAATTCCAGTCATCTTCCTCTTGAGAATCCTTCCGCTAGACAGCCGTTAGAACTCTTTCCATGACCGACTGTCCGGTGAAACGGCAAGCACCGAAACATTCACTTGCCTCGGTGGGCTATGGATTAGTACATGATCGAGTAATCTGATTGGAATTTTAGCTCTTTTATGCTATGAATCTAATAAGTTTCTTTTTTAAATCCTTCCTTTAAGCTTCACTTCTGGAACTTTATGAATTCCGATAGGCATAATGAATCCACTGACTTCTCGACTTTGATGGAAGTCAATAACTCACACCAATAGTAAAACTTGTAAGTGCATCTAATATACTTATCAAATCAAGCAAGTTATCAGCAAGCAAAATACTTAGATCAAAATTGCAGCACATTACGTATGAAGAAAACAAATGAAATGTATGAAGAAAACTCATGTGGGTTGCGCGTGTAAAGCAATTCCGTCAAATTACTTAACAGCAAATTTGACAGAATGGGTAAGAGGCCACACTTTAGAAAGTTGAGTGACCAAAGGCGCACAAAAAAAAGATGAGTGACCAAAACTGAACATTACAAATAGTTGAGTGACCACTAGTGTCATTTGCCCTAAAGGTGAGAGAACTCATACACAGGTATAGAACCCATTTTTATATATATATATATGAAAACCGAAACCAATTGTATAGAACACAAAAATAATAACAAAATAAAACACTAAAAGTGCTGAAAAGTGAAAATGGCAGAAAAAAGGAAAAAAAAAAAAAAAAAAAAAACCAAGAGGAGAAGAAGAAGAGAACAGAAACGAGAATAATTACTTGATTTAATAATAATGAAGTACAAGTAGAGTAGGTTTTAAATTCGCAAGTTTTAGATTTCTATAGAGGTTAGGAAACTTATATTTTTTGTATATGATTGGTTATTAGTAGTAGTTAATAGTTTACCTTTTATGTTTTTGTTTTTAGTTCAATTTCAAATATGCGTGATTGAAAAAAAATTATGAAATCTTGGGAAAGAATAACCAAAAAAAGGAAAAACTCATCAAACAAGTCAGACCCGGGGTTTGCCGGGTCATACTGATTCCCAGGTCAAACCCGGTTTTTATAAAAGGACTGGCCCGGCATATAGACCGGTTCCCGGTTCAACCGGGGGGACGGCAGGGCCGGTCCGAGTCGGAAAACACTGGATAAAAGTGACCTTATAAGCCATTTCCACCAAGTAAGTTGCTATCAACAACTACGGATAATCTTGGTAATAATAAGAAGAAAACTAGTTACTTTTCAAAGAAAATTTCTTTAGAGTTGTAATAACTCACGGCAAACAAATATTTTTTTAGAGATAATTACAGAATCAAAGTTGCTTCCAGCATTGATTATTGTTTTTTTTTTTTTAAAAAGAAAAAAATACTGCCTAGACCATAAAATATTAGGTAATTTATCCCAAAAATTTATTTCCATAATTTTCTCTCTACAAAAAAAAAACAAAAAAAACAAAAAAAAGAAGAAAGAAAAGAAACCAATTTTATTTTCTCCTTAAAAACTTTAATAATAATAGAATTATGTATAATGTAAGTTGAAAAATTAGGATAGAAATATTTTAAAAAAGGCTTAGTTACATCAAGCCCCCAAAAGTTTCAACAAATTGCATTTTTATCCCCATATCTGAAAGATATATATTTTGTCTTCTATTTGTACATATTTTTTAACCATTGATGTGGCCTTCCATGATAATAGTTACAGTATTTGGCAATTATAATTTTTAATGTGTTTGTCACATAAGTTAATATGAGAATTCAATGTATGTCATATCACTCTTTTAAATTAAAGGGGGCAAAACTGCAAAAGTGCTGAAACTTCAGGGGGTTCAATGTAATTAGACCTACAAAAGAATTTCAAACACAATTCTCTTTGTCCAGAACGTGAGAACTATGTAAATACGGTAAAGCGACCCCGACCCATCAATCAGTATTCCGAAGCTGCCATGTCATTTCTTTGTCAACAGGGGCTATAGAAGGAAATTTAAAAGCTTAAGATCTGAATTTAGTGAAAAATAAAAATATTATTTTCCTGATTCACTAAAAAAGTTTATTTTTGATAAATATACAACTAATTAATTTGACACAATTTGTTATGAACATGATTATATTTTTCACTCTACTAACGTAACAAAATATATTTTTCAAAGTTAACTTTTGTACTTTCTCATAGAGTAGTTATATAGATATTTAAAAAGAAACAATTTTTTTTTTCTGAAAAAGAGAAAACAAACGGAGCACAAAACTCGTGAACGCAACTGAATTAAAGTTAAATTTAAACCATACCAAATAGACAGAGCGTCCAAAGCCAGCTCAGGATTAGGAAGCAAACCAGCCAATAAAACCAGAATCTGAAAATACCACGTCTCCAAGCACAGCATCACCGCTGACGCCGCCGACAATTTGAAGAATCCCCACAGCCCGGAAAACGCCTGGAGGCTGAACCCGGTCCAAGTCTCCCGGCATTTCTCACTCTTTACTATGTAAATGAACTGCCCGATCACGATTATCCACCACGAAACGCTCAGAATCAGCGACGCCCCGAGCAAACCGAGCCCGATTTTGTAGACCGCGACCCAACTCAGCAGCAAGTGTAGAACCAGAGTTGCTGTCGAAATGTATGCGCTTGGGGTTACTATGCTTTGGGCTTGCATGAATTTTTGGATTGGGAAGTTTATTGCGTATGCGAAGATTTGTGGGATTAGGCCGTAGACGAATAAGGCGGCGGCTGATGCTATCTCCGGTGATTGGCCGAGGAATATAAGGATTGGTTTGGAGAAAACGTAGATGACGGCGAGAAGAATTCCGGTTAAAGTTAGGAGTACGGCTGATCTTTGGAGATAAATTCCCAACATGTCGTATTTCTTTGCCCCAAACGCTTGTCCACATAACGTCTCCACCGCACTCCCCATCCCGAGCTGTTCAATTAATCAAATAAAATGTCAATCAATTTCGATCCTAAGCAGTGGCAGAACCAGAAACAAATTTCTGGGGGAGTTGGAGGGGTCGGGGGACTACCCACCCCTTGGCTCTGCCCATGATCATATTGGTTCATGAATTATACTTACCATAAGGCCATAGGCGAAGATTTGGATGCCGGTGTTGCCAAGGGAAGCGGCGGCGAGTTCAAGGTTGCCGAGATGGCCGGAGAAAATCTGAGTGGACATAGACATGAGGTAGTTGATCATGTAAACTATCACAGCCGGGGCTGCCAAGTGGAAAAGGAGCTTCGTTTCAATCCAACTCGCAATCCGGAACCGCTGCAGCCATGGCAGCTCTGTGTTTGATAGTATTTCTTCAAGTTCATTGCTGGTTTCTTGATGATCTTGGGGTGGCGATGGCAGAGAAGTTTGGCCGTTTGAGTTGGCTTCTAAAAGGGGTTGAGCAGTAGTATCTTCAGGTGAAGATTCCATCATTAAATCTCGGAGGTAGGTTGGGCGGAGGGAACTTTGGGATAGAGAAGAAGAAATGGTGAGGAATGGAACGGTCTAATATTAATGCGGCTGTGGCCTCTTGTGAATGGTTGGAAGTAGGTGATGGGGATTTTAAGGTAAAGTGACATTTTTTGTATATATATATATATATATATATATAATTGAGGATGCTTTTTATGCTTTACTGACAAATGGATATGAACCTTCTAGAATGAGAAGTTTTTTTTTAGTAGATTCATGATACACTATTCATGATTCCTGAATTACTATCAAATATGATTTGGAAATTTAATTAAGATTTACAATTAATTAAAGAAATTATGGTGAGTTTTTAAACTTTCTAAATACTTACTCATATAATTGTGTGTGGTTTATAAATTAATATATAATTGAAAAAATAAAATATTAGTAAAATGAATAGTAATAAATTAATTAATTTTCATATTATATTTTGAAATTTTAATACATTATAGAATTTTAAAATTAGACTTTTCTTGTTTGAACGAAAAGAGCAATCATTTATCTTGCATTTAACTTGCTACAATAAAGTAGTAGTAGGTGCACCAAATGTCTGCAATGATTGTCCTACCCATTCAGGATATGGAATCTGGACGTGGTAATTGCGAGGAAATGTAAGGTTATTGAGAAGGGAATAGAAGGAAGAAAAATGAACGAAAACAAGTAATTCATCAATTATCTAGCATATATATTGGAATAAGAAATTTTAATATCCAATGAGATTTCAACTATTTGGTGTTATTAGGATATCTTCTTCTTTTTTAAACGAAAATACGGTACTATATTAATGGTGCTGAAAATCGTCAACAACCTTTGAGATACGAAAATTGGGATCGTATCCCATCGATACTCATGACACACTTAGCTACAATTCTCCCCTAACTATCGCCGCCACCACCACCGCCTCAGTCCCAATCTTAGGCTCCACTCCAGACTTCCAAAGAAGTAAAGAACTCCCATTGCGTCCGCGCACAGGGACCGACACACCAAAGTAAATAAACTGCGATCCTATTTATTTGGCAGCCACATTACTAAATTTTGTTTCTAAAAGAAAAACTAAATCAAAGCGGATAAGTCCACCCAATTTCGGAGCTGTTGAAGGATGTCTGAGCCCCCGACAGTTCCAACAGAGACTATTCATGGTGACAGGGTGGACTGATTGACATTATCAGCCCTGGCCCTTTCATAACACTGACCATTTCCTCCCTAACTGCCCACACACTCACTAGCTACATTCCTAGGTTGTGACCCAGATGGCTCTGACTCAGAATTAATCGACGAGCGCCCTGTGATAAGTAACCCAAGTGTTGGAGTCTCTCCCCCATCTTCGATGACTTAGCAGCCAAGGCAACCCCACTGCCAATACAAAACATTAGATCCCCAAGCTCTAAAGCCCGACTCAGCACCTCCCTATGCACCCCATGTAGACCCAAGTCTAGCTTACCCTTCTTTGGCAGAGCCTGGATGGGTATAAAGTCCATGCCCACTTAAGCGGTATCCGTCAATTATAATTTCCATTTAGTGCCAAATATTGGTCCAGACCATCCCCACTTTTTTTTTTTTTCCAAATTTGCCAAATTTACTATTCATCTTCTTCCCCCAAATTTCTCCGCCCTCCCCCTCCCTCATTCGGCTCCCCTCCTCCTCCTTTTTATTTGTAGCTGACACTGCACTCGCGTATGCTTCCCTAAGAAAATCATATTAAGCTTCCCCTAGAATTCACCAAGCTCTTGGAAAATCACTTCTTTTATGGCTACAATTTTTGAGCATTATTGTTCCCTTCTGATTTTGCTCCATCTAAATCCTCATCAATTGGATGTTGTATAAGGACGTCTCCAATGGAGACGCCATTTTGAAGGAAAACGTCAATTTGGCATTTGGGGAAGCTCCAACCCAAACACCAAAGTGGCGTTTTCCCCAAGCGGGGCACTGTAGCACCGCCAAGCCCTTTCCCTTTCTAAATTTTTTTAATAGTTTTTTTAATAGTTTTTTTAATTGTATATTGGTCCTTGTTTTTTTTGTTTTTAGTTTAGTTTTGTATTTTAGTGTTCGTTATTTTACCCATTAATTATTATTTCTATTTCATTTTATTATTCTAATTGCTATGTTTTTATTTTTACAATTAATTTGTTATGTAAAATTAAATACAATTCATATATATTAATTAAATTACCTAATTATGGTTTTAGAAAATATTATGAAAATACTTAAATAACATGACATAAATATTAAAATTTCGCATTTTTTTTAAACACAATATTATATAATTTTATTTCTACATTATCTTTAACGTTATCATCATATCGACCGTTAGGATTTCTAAAATCATATCAATCGTTGGATGAAATTGTCTAGTTGTCAATTATATTTTTCGTGAAATCAATTAATTGTTGTGTTCATTGTATTGGATTAATACGTAACATTAAAGAAACTTTGGGTTTGTTTTGTAATAAAATGTAATAGTATACAAGTAATAAGAATGAATATAAAAATGAATCTAATGACATATTCTGTTTTAGTGTGAAAAATATAGGGAGAGTTGGAGTGAAATAGTGCCCATCAAAATGAGGGAATGTTGGAGATGCCCTAAGCTCAGTATATTTGAATTTGACCAAGTAGGGCGGCTGGGATAAATTGTTCAACAAAACTAGAAGGGGTCCAGGGGTGTTTGGTGTCTTATCAATTGGAGTTTAATGGGTTGTAGTGATTGTTTGAGGGCAGAACTAGCGGTTATGAAAAAAGAGCAGGGGCTACATGTGAAGTCAAAATTGCATTGCACAAAAATCATCCCCCTCTTCTCATGAGCACAAAATATACAGAGCAAATCCGAGACGCGCGTGATTAGTTGACCCAGAGAGCTCATACCGTTTGTTTTTGTACATTCTTTTCATTTCAAAAATAACAAACCCAAATTCAAATTTTCTTTTTGAAACACATGATTAACAAAAAGGGATTGATGAAGCAGGAAGCTATTTGGATATTTCTGAACAACAAAGGGGCCTTACAACACAAAAATACTAAAATGGAACTTTATTTCTCAAAAGAATAACTAATCTAATATAATGGTAGACAACAGCAAATGCCTCTTCAAATCAGGCAAATATACTTTTCTTTAGGCTTTATTAGTCCCCTTATGTGTGCAAGGAGTTCAGGACTAATATCCTTTTGAGATAAGATGAAGATGATCGTTAGAAGTTTGCACTGACACAATGAACTACAGAACAAGTGTGAAAAGTGCAAGAATAACTTGTAAGATGAGAATGATTCGTGTCCCTGAATCACCATCCAAAGAAGTCTATTTATAGACCTCCAAAGAGTGCTATTCTATAGTTACATATCTTAGGAAAAGGTAGGAAGAAACGGAACTCAATTCGGATAAGAATTGAGTCTGGAATAACACTTTTCGTGAAGAGATGCAGCACTTCAGGATAGGAAAAAACCTTCTGTAGTTCGTCAGAGTACCTGTGCAACTGGCATAGTGCTCTCACAACTTCTGGAGCTCGTCTGAGCACCTGTGCGACTCGCACAGGTTCTCTCACAGTCCCAATTAGCTTTGTTTAGCTACTGGACATCGTCCGATGTCCTGTGTGACTCTCACGACCCTCGGACATCTGCTCCTCTTCAGTTTTTCTATTTCTTCCTTAACTAATTATTGGAAAATCTCTAACAATACCCCACCATTTTCCAATGATTTGAAAAATTGCCTGCCTCTCAAAGTCAAGAACTTTTCTTAATAACTTACGCATTAGCTATGGTGTCTTTCGATTGAACCAAATCCTTAGTGAAAACATCCTACAAACTTGTCGAACTAATTTGGTAGACAAGCTTTGAACCAAACAATCCATTCACAAGCTTTAATGTAATCACACATAAGTTCACTTTCTGCAACATGTTATAAACAACACACGACATCTGTGTCTAAATCTCTTTCATGAATGCGTCTAAGGTTTCATCAAAGAACCTTTTATGAATTTTCACAATGCATACATATAGGCAAGTTTCAAAATATCCCGCCATATGAGAATTTCCAGCATTTATTTTCATTTCTCATATTTGCTATTAACTTGAACTTGTTTAGAACACAATCGTTCAACTTTAACTTACTAGCGAGTAAATAACACTAATTGTATTTAGTGTTCCAACCATTTAGAGAATGTACTTTTCGCTATATTGAATTTAGAACTAGTAGTTTAACTAGCAATGAATTGAGGGTTCCACTGTAAACGGTCTAGGACACGTTTCTTGATAGAAGATAATCATTCCTATCAGTCCTTAATCCATTCTTTGGTTTGCCTAATTGGCTTAACCAAACTCATTGATGTTTTGTACATCAATCAATAGACGATTCCTTGCCAAATGACCATCTACCTTATGTGATCATACAAGCAATCAAATTGCATTTATAAAATTCATTAAAACATGCATTTAATGAACATGTCACAACATAGTTTTCATAAGTCAAGTTCTACAAATTTGTATTTAAAACTTACAAATTAACATGAAACTTTAAGAATTTAATTCATGCATCATGAAGTTAATTGTAATTAGACAATCATCCATTCATCACAACAAAGTAAAGCATGATTATCATCTAACACACATGCTCACAAAATTTCATAAACTCATGAAATCTCACATGAACTATATATGAATCATACAACACATATTGCATTCCTAAATTCTAGTTCATCAAGGTAAACACTCTTGTTAAATATTTTCCCATACATTATCTATGTATCAAAAATTACATAACATGCTACTTAATTCATACTAAACATAATATTTTTCTTAAGTTATTTCTTGTTCAAAATCCACAAAATAGAACTTTTAAGAACTAACATAATGACAATGATAATATTGTATTTTTAAGTATGAAACTAACATGCATGAATCAATTTTAATTTATGAAGGAAATTATGCATTACACATTATATGTTTTTCAACCATGCATTGACATGCAAATTACTTACATAATTTTAAACAAATAATGTACTCATAATTTGCTACATGCCTTTTAATGTAACACAATATATCTCCAAACCTTTCCTTGTATAAAGAACAATTTTATTATTTCATATACGTGTTTCTTACATAAATTCCTCCCATTCAAACAAAACACACTTGTCTTTTCATAGACAAATTTTAATCAAATTTTGATATTAGAAATCCTGGCCATAGGTGCTTCCATAGGAATGTCCCTAAAGGATTTTTCCTCTTTCTTTTGTTTCTTTAGCAAATGACCCTCATATATGTAGTGTCCGACTTTATTGCACTAGAAACACTTCCCACTTTTCCTTTTGCCTTGGCCAGGATCATCATCTTTAACCCTTTTCTTAGAACTGTTCTGTTGTCATTTCTCAATGACATTAACTTCGGATTCCTTGCCTTTGCCACTGACATGCAAATTCTCATTTCTTTGAGAATTTTTCTGCAACCTTAATTCTTCTTCAACACAGAGAATTAGCAAGACTTTCAAAATTAATCTCCCTTTTTTCATTTTTGAGATCTCTTTTGAAGTCATTCAAAGAGGGGGGGGGGGGGGGGGGGGGGGTTATATATCAATTAAAGCATTTACAACAACTGAATCTTCTATAATCATATCATGTTGTGCAAACTGGTTAAGCACTTTTCTAATTTCATCAAACTGTTGTATTTTAGGCATGTTATCTAACATCTTAATTTTAGAAAATGTAGATAATAAGAATTTCTTACTATTAAAATTCTCTTGCATGTACGTTACTTTAAGTTTGTCCCACCTAGGAAATGAATAGTACATGCCAACTAGATTGTCGCCTATTACATTCATGATGTGTCCCTTGAACAATTCGTTGTCTATCTTCCACTCTTGTCTTTTATGTGACTGATCTTACGTATTCTCACCATCCTTCTACGTCTTAGAAGTCTTCCAAAAATATGTAATGCTCAAGGACATAAGATGAAAATGCATTTTTTCTTCCATCTTGAAAAGTTTTCTCCATCAAACCAATCCAACTTGACAATAGCTAATGTCAAGTACTTCACATTGGTAGCCATTTGTGTGTAATAAAGCCTAAAGATTGTTGGATATTTTTGAACAATAATGGGACCTTACAACACAAAAACCAAGTAAAATGAAACTTTATTTCTGAAAAGAACAACTAATCTAATACAATGGTAGACAACAGCAAATGCCTCTTTAAATCGTGCAAATACATTTTCCTTTAGGCTTTATTAGTCCCCTTATGTGTGCAAGGAGTTCAGGACTAATATCCTTTTGAGATAAGATGAAGATGATTGTTAAAAGTCTGCACTACTCAAACGAATTACAAAACAAGTGTGAAAAGTAAAAGAATAACTTGTAAGATGAGAATGATTCGTGTCCCTGAATCACCACCCAAAGGAGTGTATTTAGAGACCCCCAAAGGGTGCTATTCAATAGTCACATCTCTTAGGAAAAGTTAGGAAGAAACGGAACTCAATTCGGATAAGAATTGAGTCTGGAATCACACATTTCGTGAAGAGATGCAACGCTTCAGGATAGGAAAAAACCTTTTGGACTTTGTCAGAGTACCTGTGCAACTCGCATAGGTGCTCTCACAGTGACAGTTAGCTTTGTTTAGCTACTGCACATCGTCCGAGGTCATGTTCGACTCTCACGGCCCTCGGACATTTGCTCCTCTTCAATTTTTCTCATTCTTCCTTAGCTAATTATTGAAAAATATCCAAACAAGCAAGAGATACCAGGGGGGGGGGGGGGGGGGGGGAGAGGAGAAAAAGTAATTTTTTATAAACCCAGGCAAAAATTAAACCCATAAAAATATCTTCTTTAGTGTTCTCTTACGATCGAAAAGCTCCAGTTCATCCAGGGTAGCGGCGTCCGCTGGCACCAAGAGCGGGACAGCAGCGGCAAATCGCAATTCGGCTGTAGCAATTCGGACACCGGTGGATGCGGAAGAGAAGAGGGAGCAGTAGAAAGTAGCAGCGCGGAGTGAATGTGAAAGTTTGACTTCTTCAATTTTACACTAGTATCAAAGGCTATTCAGAAAAAGAGGCAAATGAGAGAGGGCTAAAGATGTTTGGAAGGGGGGAGAAGAAGTAATTGCGCCGGTGTTTTGGAAGAGAGGAGTGCTATGTGGCTTTTCTCCAAATATTTTAAACTTTTTTTTATTTGTTATTTAGACAAAAATGGCCTTGAAAAAAGCATGTGAGATGCACATATAGACTATTCTGTTACCGCTAACAGAGGTTAATGAAGCCCGTACATTTTTTGCCCGTTTAAATTAGTACAGGTACATTTCCGGCTATAAGTACCAAAGCGGGTAAAATTGAAAAGTATAGGTATATTTTGGAATGTTCACTCTTTTATAAATAGTAAGAAATGGTCCTAAAATTAACATTCGTTTGGGTTGTCCAATTAATGGATTGTTAGACAGTCGATGATTCATACTAAAACTAAGTTAAAATAATGTATTACACAAGTCTAAACATTGGTATAGTTGCAAGTACTCTTGTTTACTATGTGGGTGACTAGGGTTCAACTTCCATTAATAGTAAAATTTTTAAAAATTGAGTAATTCGAAAAGAAAACTATATACCGGGTTTGGGCAGGACGCGCCTATTTTCGGCCAGCCCCGGAAAGCCATATCCACATCTAGAGACAACCTACCTCAACCTCTCAATCGCAAACTTATTCTCATGCACACAATTAGCAATAAGGAGGGAACCTTCCACATTTCTTTGAACACCAAATGCAGACTCAAACTCCTCCCATTATATCTCGACCCTATCTATACCTGCTAACTTTGAACCCACAACAATCCTCGGGTCCAAAATAGCATCACCCTTTCTTGACCCCATTCCTGCCCCACACCGCCCACCGGCCCACAATGCAAAGGCAAGGACATGTGTACCACCAGATACTTACATACAGAAGGCGGCGACGACCGCAACGAAGGCACTGAAACGGGTTGAGCCCCGTTTCTGATCCCATGCGGCCTGCTATTCGTTAGGGCCTTTATCCAATCACCATAATCTAAATTCCCAATAACAACCAAAAGAGGCCCCATAAACACGTCGCCCGAAGGTGTCTCAAAGCCCCACAAAGGAAACACAGATCCGGGAGCTTCTCATACCAAAGAAGGCAATCATGAATCGTACATTTGTATCAACTTCAAAGCATGCTCATCTAACCCTAGTTGGATGTGCTTGAAGGCCCATTAGGGAAACCCCTAGTAACTGGGGTGAAGTTTAAGAGAGAGAAGGTCAGACATTTTCTCTAATTATGTCTAATTGCAAATTTTGTTCAACAGTAAAGCTATTCAACTTTTGGGCTTTAGATTAGCTGATAATCAATTCATTTTTGATACTCCCCAAGTCCTACACCATTTGGTGGCAATTTATATTTTTCATTAAAACTTTTTAAAACTGTGACAACTGACAACAGAAGGCAAAATCTTTACTTACACGAGTTGGCAAACTAAAAATACACATGAAGAGTTCTTATTGGATATTAACCACCACATCGGCTATTGAAGCGTAATGCTTGGCCAATCAAGATGTTTGACTGTAACTTTTTAACGTAAGAGATTGTCTTGTAGTAAATTAAAATCTTGGGATTAGTTGATAAAATTTACCTAGGTTAAATATAGAAAGTTCTATTTTTTTAATCAATTGAGAAATGAGTTAGGTTAGATGTTATCGAAATCTAAAATCCATGATGCTTACGCCACTTATATATAGTTGGCTCAGTTCTCTTCATATCTCAACCTTTACTCTTTTTATATGTTTTCAAACTCTTCAAATATTAGAAGTTAAGGAAGATTTCATTTGAGTTAGTGTTTAGCAGATCTGGCAATTTAGCATTAAGTATTGATTTCATTTCCAATTGAATGTAGAAATGGATATAATCAGACGAATACATAGATCGCAACAGGAGGAAAGTGAGGCAAGAAACAAGTGCGTTGCATTTTTCCAACCATTCCTTCCTTAAACTTGCATCGGCAGATTGGTATATGGTTTTCATTTGCATTTTCCTCAGTTCAGTTTATTTAATTGATTTCATATTATTCTATGGTTTTTTTAGTTGAGTTTATTTAATTGATTTCATATTATTCTATGGTTTTGTTTATTATGAAATGGGATTCATCCAAATCATGGATTTTTGTTCAGATCAGATTAACTAGATCAAGTATTTTTGTGTTGGATTAGATCTGCGTGTCTGATCTAATGTAATCTAATCTATTTAATTTGTGTTTTATAAATTCTATTATTTTGTTATTCTAATCTAATTGCTTACAATGTTAACTATGACATGGATTTTAGTGGATTAGTTTCACGCCAAACTTGCTTTAGTCAAATTTGTCAAAAACTGGTCAAAATTCATTGATAACTCATAAGTTGTGATTGACCCTCAACCTCAAATTTTTTTGGACAAGAATTACGGGGAAAAGAACAAAGATGAAGGAGAGAGAAATAGAGAAAGGGGGTGGGGAACGTGAGGCGGCTAAAGAAGAAGCAAAACATAAAATGATAGTAATTTTAACATATGAAATACTTTTGATATTATTTAGTTTAAAAACTTCAATTTGGAAATAGTATTATAGTATGCATTATTAGTATATTTATTATTTAAATTTATTTATTGATTTAGACGACACTAATTTGAACAATTTTAATCTGGCTATTGTTGATCTGATTTCTCTCCGTTGTCAATCGCTTATATTTGACTCAACAGATTGCACTATAAGCCAACTCAATTTTATAAGAAAATACATGCCCCTTGAAATTAATGTTAGTTTTATTTATTTATTATTATTTTCTCAAGGGATGAGAAATGGATGATTTGGATAACTCTCAACTAGTTAGGATTAGTTTGACACAAATTTTTTTAAAATTTTTTTCAACATTAATATTGTTTAAAACATATTCTTAAATTTTTTATTTATTTTATTAGGGGTGACAAATGAGTAGGTTGGCTTGCTCGTGACTAAGCGTATCATAACCTATTTAACTTGTAGTGACCCAAATTTTTAATTTTTTTAATTGCCATTTTATTTAGTTTCATTCTATTTTTTCTTTTAATTATCAGTATTAGAAGTGTCAATTGTGCGGGTTTGGTCACTTCATGAGTTAGCAAGTTATGACTAGTTTCACTCATAAGCACTCAACCCCATTTTTAGAAAATAAAATTTGAACTTAAGATTACTCAGAATTTTATTTTAAAATATATGTACAATTAACTTTATTTATTAATTTTCTATTATTTGTATTAGATAAAGCAAAATGTGTTGTTTGGTTCACTTTTGGATCAAGAGACCATTATCTATATTATCTGACAAGTTGATCCAATTAACCCACAAGTCATCTCAATTCTTTAAAAATATTTTCTCTGGATGTTCGAATTCTATTTTTAATGAGTTAGTTTAACAGAATACCAAATAAGAAGATTAAAAAGTGAACAAAAAAAAAAAAGGAGAAAAAACCCAAGCGAAAGAAAAATTAAAACCAAAGAAAAAAAAAAAAGTGCTCCCAGGTTTAGTTAAAATGTCAAAGAAAAAAAAAGGATCGATTTGGATGGAAACATGTCTGATCGAATCCGTTTATGATCCAATCCAATTCATTAGTGATCTAGTTATTTTGGATCATGATTGTTAAATCTATGGTTTCAATTCCAAAGGTTTTGAATGATGATCAAACAAATATGAGAAAGACATTTAATAAGTTTGCTTGAGTTGAAAGTGCAGGTTTTAACAGGTTCGAAGCCGACTCTCGACAGCTTTCGAGTTCGAAGATCAACCCAGAAAAGCTTCGAGTTCAAGTATCGACAGGCGTTCTCCATCGAAGACAAAACCCAAAAGTTTTCGAAACCCAGCATCGACAGGTTCTCGACATTGAGCCTACATCGAAGTCTGAGTCATGACAGGCACTAGACACCCTTTGAGATCTCTGGTCAGAAATTACATAAAATAATTGAAGTGTCGACACCGGTAGACAAAAGGCCCTTGACATCAAAGCTCGCCTAGAAAGTGTCGACCTCGACAAGATCAATAGGCAGTCAACAACAGTCAAGCTCTCGGGTTGGAAAAATCCAATGTGTCGAGCTCGAGATCGACAGGCCCTCGATGTCAATCTAAGTGGAAACAAGGGAAGTGCCAAAATGAATTAATTACGAGCTATGACAACTCAAGTAGCCATTGAAGCTAAGAATTTGAAATTTGTGAAGGCTTCGAAGTCGAGTCTTGACGTTGAACCCTGGCTCGAACAGAAAAGCTAAAACAGAGACAGCGACTGATTTGTCTCATTTCTCAATCGGAAAAATAGAGCAAATTCAAAAACTACTCCCAGCTATAAATACAAGCTTTGGAAGACTTTCAATCACATCTTTTCATCTCAACTTTCTGATTGTCAAAAGCAAAAGTGAACTAATCTTTGAAGTCATCTTTTATTGTACTAGTTAGCTAGGTTACTAGCAATCTTCTTGTTTTGTAGAACTGGTCAAGTCTTGATCTTTTCAGGGAAATTGAAAAGAGTCAATCAAGTGTTTGGGTCTTAATGAATTACTTGTATTTTGAGGAAGTTAGAGTGTGATTCCTTAGTATTTTGTTTGTAAAGGTTTTGGATTCACCTTTAAGAATCTAGAGTTTTAGTGGAAACCAAACGAGTTATTTTGGAAGATGGATGTAGGCTTATCTTGAGGAAGATAAGTTGAACCACATTAAAATCTGAGTTCTTTTCTTGTTCTTGCTTAAAGTTTCAAAAAGATTTCATTTCTTATTTAAGTCTTCAAAACTATTTCATCCTTGCAAAGAAAATCTTTTTAAAAGTCCAATCCAATTCACCCCTCCTCTCTTGATTGGTTTGAGTTGTTGTTTTTCAATTGGTATTAGAGCTAGGACCTCAACAAAAGGCTAATTACCTTGAGGTAGCTCCATGGCTTCTAAAACAACTACCTTCAATGAAGGAAACTCCACCACTAGGCCTCCACTGTTTTGTGGAATCGACTATAATGGTTGGAAGGACTAGATGAAGACTTTTCTCATCTCAGTGGATTATGAACTTTGGTGCATTGTTGAGGAAGGTGATATACCTGTCCTCATTACCAATGATGATGGAACCACTAGAGATAAGCTTAGGAATGAGCTTGATGATGATGACAGGAAAAACCTCTCTTAAATGCAAAAGCCTTAAATGTTCCTTACAATGCATTAAACATTGAAGAGTCAAGTAACATAAAGGGGTGCAAAGATGCTCATTCTCTATGGCTGAAACTCAAAGAGTATTATGAGGAAAGCGCTAGTATTCAAGAGAAAAGGAAGTCTATCATTTTCTCTCAATATGAAGCTTTCAAGATGGAGGTAAGTGAAACCATGGATAGTATGTTTTGCAGATTTCATGATTTTGTTAAAGATCTTGAAACTCATAAGAAAACATACCCTCTAAATGAAATGAATGAAAAGATTCTTCATGGTCTCACAAAAGAATATAACACTACAGCTTTGGTCATTGAAACATCTAAAGACTTCAAAAATATCCCTCTTGGTGAGCTAATGTCTATGATTAAAATTCATGAGTTGAGATCACCAAGTGGAGCAAGCTCTAAAGTTAAATCTCTTGCACTTAAAACTTCTAAAAGTAAGTGAGGATGATAATGATGATAGCGATGATGAAGTATTCTTGAAGAGATGAATCTTCTAGCTAAAAATTTTAAGAAGTTTTTTAAAAGTAACAACTTTCAAAAGAACAAAACTTTTGAAAAGAAAATAGGTGGCCCAAGGTGCTATGAGTGTCAACAAATTGGTCACATCATGAGTGAATGCCCAAAGAAGAAGAAGGAGCTTCTAAAGAAGAAAGGAAATAAGCAAATCTTTGTGGCTGAAACCTGGGATAAGGCAAATTCCGATGTGGAAGAATCAAGCGACGAGAAGGAAGCCCAAATATGCTTCATGGGACTCCATGAAGAGGTAAACTATTCATCTCATTCTTCATTACGTGATAGTGATAAGCATGAGAGTGATATTTATGATTGTTTTGATAACATGAAATGTCTTTGGTTGCAAATGTTTTATATTGAAAACAAATGAGCATCTAGGTAAGTTTGATAGTAAATCAAATGAAGGCATTTTTCTAGGGTACTCATTAAATAGAAAAGCATATAGAGTTTTCAACAAATCTTCTATGAAAGTTGAAGAAAGCATGCATGTTAACTTTGATGAAAATCTTGTTTGCAATGCTCCTTTAGAAGATGGTGATAACTCTCATACCCTGCCTATAAATTTTGGAAAAAGTGTCTTTGAATGATGTTAATGATATGCCTAGTGATACTTCTTCTCCTTGTCTTCTACTTGCATATCTCAATCTCTTCCTAAACCCATGAAATTCATTAAAAATCACCCTCATGACTTGATTATTGGTGATCCATCCATTGGAATTAAAACTAGAAATAGAGTACAAGAAAGCAATGTTCCATTTCTCTCTAGAATTGAACCCAAAAATGTCAAAGATGCCTTACAAGATGAAAATTGGATACTAGCTATGCAAGAAGAATTAGAACAATTTGCAAGAAGTAAGGTATGTCAACTAGTGGAGAGACCTACTCATCAATCAATAACTGGCACAAAATAGATTTTCAGAAATAAAATGATTGAGTTTGGGGAAGTAATTAAAATTAGGGCTAGGTTGGTGGCACAAGGGTATAAACAAGAAGAAGGTATTGATTATGATGAAACCTTTGTTCCCGTAGCTAGACTTGGGTCTATAAGAATGTTTCTTGCTTTTGCATGTTTTAAAGGTTTTAAATTGTATCAAATGGATGTCAAGAGTGCTTTTCTAAATGGCTATTTGAATGAAGAAGTATATGTGGAACAACCTCCCGATTTTGAAGATTGCAATTTCCTAATCATGTTTACAAACTTGTCAAGACTCTTTATGGTTTAAAACAAGCTCCTAGAGCTTGGTATGGAATGTTGGTATCTTATTTACTTGATCAGAACTTTAAAAGATGACAAATTGACACTACATTGTTTACTAAAGTTGATGAATATGAAAACTTGCTCATGGTTCAAATTTATGTTGATGATATTATATTTTGGGGCCACTCAACATAATTTATGTGATGATTTTGCTAGTATAATGCATAATGAGTTTGAAATGAGCATGATGGATGAGTTAACTTTCTTTTTGGGACTTCAAATCAAATAAACTTCAAAAGGTATTTTCATTTGTCAATCCAAGTATACTAGAGACATCTTGAAAAAGTTCAACATGGACAAATGTAAAGCCATTAGCACTCCAATGTGTAACACTTCAAAGTTGGAAAAAGATGAAAATGGCCATAGTGTTGATCAAAAACTGTTTAGAGGCATGATTAGTAGCTTGCTTTACCTAATGGCTAGTCGGTCGGATATAATGTATGATGTTTACTTGTGTGCACGTTCTCAAATTGCTCCTAAATAATCTCATCTTTGTGCTGTCAAAAGAATTCTTAGATATTTGCAAAACACTCTTAACTATGGTTTGTGGTATTCTAAGTCTTCTTCCTTTGAATTAATTGGTTTTACGGATGCCGACTTTGGTGGATGTCTTATTGATCATAAAAGCACAAGTGGTACTTGTCAATTTTTAGGTCCTTGCTTGGTTTCATGGTTTATAGAAAGCAATCTAGTGTCTCTCCATGGCTGAATCAGAATCCTTAGCGGCCGGTGTATGTTGTCAACAAATTCTTTGGATGAAACATACCTTATTAGATTTTGGTTTAAAGTTTGATTGTGTACCCATTATGTGTGATAATACTAATGCAATCAACATTTCCAAAAATCTCATCCAACACTCTAGATATAAGCATATTGATATTAAGCATCATTTTCTTAGAGACTTAGTTCAAAATAGAGAGATTTGCTTGATGTATGTTTATACTAATGAGCAACTTGCGGATATTTTGACTAAACCTCTTGCTAAAGAACCATTTTCTTACTTAAGGGATAAACTTCATGTTCAATGCATGCCATAAGTAATTCTTTTTGTTGATGTCAAAAAGGGAGAGAAAAATGGAACAAAAAAATAAATAAAGGGATTTCTCAAACTTATGGGGAGTTTTAAGCTTTCAAAGAAAACGGGAGTTTTACTTGTATATTTTTTCAAATTCTCATATTTGTTTTGTCATCATCAAAAAGGGAGAGATTGTTAAATCTATTGTTTGAATCCCCTAAGGTTTTGAATGATGATCAAACAAATATGAGAAAGGCATTTAACAAATTTACTTGAGCTGAAAGTGTAGGTTTTAACAGGTTCGAAGCCGACTCTCGACAGGCTATCGAGTTCGAAGATCAACCTAGAAAAGCTTCGAGTTCAAGTATCGACAGGCGTTCTCCATCGAAGACAAAACCTAGAAATTGTTGAAACCCAACATCGACAGGGTCTTGACATCGAGCCTACATCGAAGTTGGAGTCACGACAGACACTCGACACCCTTTGAGCTCTCGGGTCAGAAATTGCATAAAATAATTGAAGCGTCGGCACCAGTAGACGACAGGCCCTCGACATCGAAGCTCGCCCAGAAAGTGTCGACCTCGATAAGATTGACAGGTAGTTGACAGCAGTCAAGCTCTCGGGTTGGAAAAATCCAAAGTGTTGAGCTCGAGATCGACAGGCTCTCGACGTCGAACCAAGAGGAAATAAGGGAAGTGCCAAATGAATTAATTACGAGCCCCGACAACTCAAGTAGTCGTTGAAGCCAAGAATTCAAAATTTGTGAAGGCTTCAAAGTCAAGTCTCGACGTCGAACCCGAGCTCGAACCAGAAAAGTTGAAACAAAGACAGCGACTGATTTGTCTCATTTCTCAACGGGAAAAACATAGCAAATTCAAAAACTATTCCCAGCTATAAATACAAGCTTTGGAAGACTTTCAAACCACCTCTTTTCATCTCAACTCTTTGATTGTCAAAAGCAAAAGTGAACTAATCTTTCAAGTAATCTTTTATTGTAATAGTTAGCCAGGTTACAAGCAATCTTCTTGTTTTGTAAAACTAGTCAAGTCTTGATCTTTTCAGGGAAATTGAAAAGAGTTAAGCAAGTGTTTAAGTCTTAAGGAATTACTTGTAGTTTGAGAAAGCTTGAGTGTGATTCCTTAGGATTTTGTTTGTAAAGGTTTTGGATTCACCTTTAAGAATCTAGAGTTTTAGTGGAAACAAAACGAGTTGTTTTGGAAGATGGATGCAGGCTTATCTTGAGGAAGATAAGTTGAACCACATTAAAATCTGAGTTCTTTTCTTGTTCTTGCTTAAAGTTTCAAAAAGATTTCATTTTTTGTTTAAGTCTTGAAAGCTATTTTATCCTTTCAAAGAAATTTTTTTAAAAGTCCAATCTAGTTCACCCCTCCCCTCTTGATTGGTTTGAGTTATTGTTTTTCAATGATCCAATAGTGATTTGATTTTAACAGATTGGATCAAGACAAATCAATGCACTTAAACACGCCTAGGGTCGTTAAGCACTTGAGAATGGGAATGGAGGTATCTTATAGTTAGAAATGAATTATCCTTAATTAAATGAATCATAGATTGCATTTTAGAGTATATAATATATTAACTATAGAAATTTTAATTCTAGAAATTAGTTTCTCATACCCAATTTTCGTTCCGTACACTAAATGCACCCTAATGGATATGTCTGGGTTGAAAATGAAATTGACCAAAAGAGTGTAATTAAATATAAACCATAAAAATAAGCCATACAATCCTAATTACTTTGAACCCCTGTGTGCCTAGACCATTCTAAAATTCTTCCCTTTTCAGTTTTCAAATAAGTCACATTACACTTTTTAAGGCAATATGAACAGATTGCAGAATATCAAATCTATCATATTATAATATAGTTAATTAATTTTTTGAATTTTAGCCTTTTCCAAGTTTTTCAGTAGTTGTTTGATAATAGTTAAATATTTAACACTAAAAACTATATAGGTGATGTTTGACAACTAATGTAATTGCAGAAAATTCCTTCGACCTATGCGAGATACATGGAAGGAAAGTTGCCAAGTGCGTCACAACTGAGAGACCAATATGGAAATATTTGGCCTATGAAGATTGGAAATTTTCATAACAAAACTTGTTTTCTTGATGGTTGGACAGGATTCGTCAAGAAAAATAAAGTGGAACCAAGAGATTTGTTTGTGTTTCAATTTGATGGTTGTAATACTTTTGATTTGAAATTACTAGGGCTCGATTATTGTGTCAAGAAAGGAGTAGGACGTTTCATACATAAAGTCGTGAAAATGGATGATGAAACTCTTGAAGATTGTGATGGAAACCAAAATGAGGAAGAAACATCAGATGATGATAATGATGAAAGTGAAATTGTAGTTGAAGACGAAAACAACAATGGTGAGTTTGAATATTCTTTTGATATTTTATCATAATCCTTAATGTTTGATTCTAATTTCAACTTAAGATCTATACATTTGTTATGCAATTTAATAACTGGATTATTTGTCTTTGTAGAAAGAGGGGCAAGAAATATACCATATAAAAAAAGGAAACCAGCTGAACCTTTTGGCTTTGAGATTTTTAGTTCTGGAATATTAGCTCAGCCGAAAAATCCATATTTTGTGGCACATATAACCCCAAGGATGAAAAATAAATTGGTAAGTCTTGACTTTATATTTATATTGGTCATTATATTTTGGAGTCAAATTTTTTATAGTTCTTTTTGTGAAGAAAACATAAATGTTAAAAGCTTTGCTAGTTTCATTGCAATATTTTTTTGTCCACATAAATAATTTCAAAAGTAAAATTTGCATAGTTAAAAACTTATGTTAAATACTATATTCTAAAATTCCTGATAATATTGTTACAAGAATTTGTTTCTCCCCTTTTTGGAAGTATAATTCATATTTAAGTAGTTTGGGAGTCATTGTGAAAGTTATAGTGAATTCAAGGGACAAATTGAAAAAATAAATAATGTTGCAGCATTTTGTTACTAGACATTAATTATTTATACATTAAAAAGTGGTGAATAGATTATGCAAGATTTATTATTCCAACGTTTCATAATCATATTAAGGTAAACAATGTTACCACTTTGAGCAAATATTCAAGGCATGTATTTCTTTTCTTTAGGATTCACTTCCCTTTTATTTCTTCTTTTTTGATTTCTTTTTAAAAAATATTTTTCCAACAAATATTGCAGCTTGTCTCAACTAAAGCTATAAAAGAATTTCAAATTGATCTCCCACCGGAGATAATCCTTCGTGACCCTAGCGGAAGGGAGTGAAAGTCATATCTTGTGCGGAAAAATGGTAGTGCAAGGTACTGTGGTGGTTGGAAAAACCTTTGTCGAGTGAATCTCATTGGAGAACGAGACATGCATTTGGGAATTTGTGAATTCCAATGACAACGGTCTCTACATACAAGTGCATATAGTTCAGACAACATGTCAAAATTAATTTCAATGGGATCAGTGGATCAAGTCTTAAAATGATTTATCAAAGATCCCATCAACGTCTTCATTGGATCTCATTTGGGAATTTGGGAATTTGTGAATTCCAATGACATCGATCTTTACATACAAGTGCATATAGTTCAGACAACATGTCAAAATTAATTTCAATGAGATCAGTGGATCAAGTCTTAAAATGATTTATCAAAGATCCCATCAACGTCTTCATTGGATTTCAACATGCATGTACTTCAAATTTAAGATTTTTTTTCGTTCTTTCGAAGACCAGGATATGTAATTTTATATTTAGCATTTTAGCCCACCATTTATCATCCAAAATTATGCATCAGGTCATATACTTCCTAACTACAATAGTTCAAAATATTAAATTTTTTTTATATGCAAGAACTGCCTTTGCAAATCTGCCCCATTAATATAGTAGAATTGGGTGTTAAACCTTTCTAGCACATGTTAGAGAAACCACTATTTCAAAAAGTTCCAAATTTTATTGACTTTTAATTTTTATAATGTCAGTTTTAATCTGCCAAAAAAAAAAAATCAACTATTGCATCAATTTTTTAAAACAAAAGTAAATATGGATTTTAAATGTGGGTATGAAGCTAAAAAAAATATAAATTAAAGACCCACTTTGCATTAATCCATTTTGATTAAAAATAAATGTGCACCATAATATAAAATTTTATGAGCAAAACAAACTACTCCGTTCATAAAAAAATTGGGTTTCTATAATTATTCAGCCAAGGGCGGTCCCCCAAGCTACACTTGCCATATGGGTCGGGCATGTTCAGCTGCATGACATTTGATTTTCTTAATTAGTGAGACTTGTTTGTGATTCCACATAACAATTAAGTTGAGAGATAATCTCCCACGAAGTGGTTTACACATGTGCGACCACATATGCGCATTCTGTTTAAGTGAACAATATCGTTTTTCCTTTTATTATTGAGTATCATTTGAAGAAGAAGAAGAAGAAGAAGAAGAAAAACAAACACTTAATACTCGTGAAAATTGGACATTTGGTTCTTCGTGTTTTCTGAACCGGCAAGGCTACCGGTTCGTGGCCCGACCAGTCTAACCAGCCACCCCGGTCTGAGCCAGACAACCATGCCTTACCTACAGACAAGCGTTTCCTGGCCACCCGAACTCTATTATCTAGATTCTTTTCCGGAAAGCCATATCCACATCCGGAGATAATCTACCTCAACCCCTCAATCACAGACTTATTCTTATATGCACAATTAGCAATAAGGAGGGACCTTCCACATTGATTTGAACACCAAATGCAGACTCAAACTCCTCCCATTCTAGCCTGACCCTATTCATACCCGCTAACTTCAAACCCATAACAATCCTCGGGTCCAAAATAGCATCCACCACTACCTCCCTTGTATCCGAGAATTGAACCACTTTGCTACCTAGATCTACCTCTAGCATGGCATATACATCAGCCACCCGAATCCCCCGACTCTCCCGCTTCGGCTACAGTGGCGGGGCCAGAATCTTGCGCGGCTTGTAGTATCACTCTAGTTAAGAGTCGTCTCACTATCAGCCTTACTTTGCGGGAGCATCTCCCTATGTTGTAAAGGTCGACCAAAAACTACTACCATCACCCCTTCTTGACCCCATTCGTGTCCCACATCCCCCACCAGCCCGCAATGCAAAGCAAGGACCGGTGTACCACCAGATACTTGCGCCCAGTAGGCGGCGACGACCGCGACGAAGGCACTGAAATGGGTTGAGCCCCGTTTCTGATCCTATGCAGCCTGCTGTTCATTGGGGCCCTCATCAGAGGCGGAGGGAAATTCACCACCAGCAATCTTAATTTTGTGTTTTTACCATATAGAATTTTTAGAAAATTTATATTTTTCCCCACCAAAAATTAAAATAACAGGGATAATATTTCTAATAAATAATTTTGCCCCTCCGAACTTTCGGGGCCTGGCTCCGCCATTGGCCCTCATCCAATCACTATAATCCAAATTCCCAATAGCAATCACAAGAGCCCCATAAACACATGTCACCCGAAATTGCCCTAAAGCCCCACAACGAAAACACATATCCAAGAGCTTCTTATATCAGAGAAGGCAGTTATGAATCTTACCTCAGTATCAACTTCAAAGCATGCACGTCTAACCCTAGTTGGATGTGCTAGGGAGATGATGGCCCATTAGGGAAACCCCTAGTAGCTAGGGTGAATTTTAAGAGAGGGAAGGTCAGACATTCTCTCTAATTATGTCTAATTGCAAATTTTGTTGAATAGCAAAGCTATTCAACTTTTGGTCTTTAGATTAGCTGATAATCAATTCATTTTTATACTCCCCAAGTCTTACACCATTTGGTGGCAATTTATATTTTCCATTCAAAACTTTTTAAAACTGTGACAACTGGCAACAAAAGGCAAAATCTTTACTTACATGAGTTGGCAAACTAAAAATACACATGGAGAGTTCTTATTGGATATTAACCACCACATCGGCTATTGAAGCGTAATGCTTGGCCAATCAAGATGTTTGAATGTACCTTTTTAAGTAAGAGATTGTCTTGTAGTAAAATAAAACCTTAGGATATGTTGATAAAATTTACCGTGGTTAAATGTAGAAAGTTCTATTTTTTTAATCAATTGAGAAATGGGTTAGGTTAGATAATATCAAAATCTAAAATCCATGATGCATACGCCATTTATATAAAGTTGGCTCAGTTCTCTTCATATCTCAACCTTTACTTTTTGTTTTTTTTTTCAGGGTAAAATGGAATATACTAAATTAATGGCATGGAAATCGTCCAGCAGTAATTAAGAGACAAAGTGAGGGGCCGTAGGCTAGAAAGACTATGCCGCGGGGCTGCTCGCCCCATGCTGGGCCAAGGAGTGTGCTACAGTGTTCCTATCTCTACTGACGCAAAAATTCCCCGATGACTATAGGTTGCAATGTCGGCCGCCATTTCCTTCGCTAAGTATTGGACCCCAATATGTAAGAGCCCCATTCTTTGAACTGCCATGATGACCTCCACAGCGTCCCCTTTAAAGGAGCAATCGCTCCAACCCTTGTCCACAGCTAAGCTCAACGCGTGTAGGGCGGCATAGGCTTCCGCCTCCGCAGCTGAGTGCACATTCATGAGACGTTTCGCCATTCCAAGGAACCACTTACCATCTATGTCGCAGCAAAAAACACCCACCGCTGCCCTGTGTGTAGGTAGGTGAAAGGCTGCATCAAAGAAAACCCGGCGCCCCCGGGGAGCCCGTGCCAATAGATGCCCAATAGTGAGTGCAGGGCACTTCTGCTCTGGGCACTGGTTGCAAGGTGATAGTTCCGTAGAACCGTCGCTCCTGCCTGCAAGACACTTAGGGGGTCCAGGCCCTGCTCCCCATGGAGTCGCTTGTTTCGCTGGAACCAAATGAGATCAAGTGTCACTGCCACATATTCCGTCCAACTTCGGGACCCCTGCAAGAGAATACTACGCAACCAGACGGGGCCCGTTGGTTGGCGGAGGCTCACTATTTTAGAGCTGCACCCTGAGAGAGACCAGACCTCCATCGAGAAAGCACAATCAAAGAGCAGGTGAGAGATAGAGTCTGAGTTAGAGTAACAAATGAGGAAAAGAGTGGGCACCGTGAGCACGTGGCTAGCCCGCATCGCTTCTTGTGTCGGGATGGAATTTGTGTAGTAGCGCCAAAGAAAGTTATGGACTCTTGCTGGAATGGAAAGGGACCAGATGCGGCTCCATATCGGGTCAGGCAGCGGCAGCGGGGGGAGTGAGCGTGGCCGTGGGTAAGGAGGGAGCCTTCATGAAATGATGGTAAGCACTGCGCACTAAATGCTGCCCCTTTATTATCCAGGTCCTAAACCCTGATATCTGCACGACGCGTATGGCGCACTCCTAACTGGGTGATCCTAGCATCCGTTGGCTCCTCAAAGAGAGTAGAAATGAGATCCACGTTCCACATCCGAGAATCAGGTAACATGAGCTCTGATACAAATCACGGAGGAACAAACCTCACCGGAGGCACAACGATATTCCGCAATCCCGATACCCACAGATCCCTCAGATATCCATGGCCCAACCCGACCCCACACTACATTTGACACCCAAGAGCAACACGTCCCTACCCTCCAAAATACTACGCCAGGTGAAAGATGGACTAACCCCAAGGTAGCTTGGAGCAGCGATGTATCCAAGTAGTATTTGTCTTTAAGAACTTTCCCAACAACGAGTGAGCGGCGGTAAGTAACCCCCATGCCTGCTTGCTGAGCATGGCATAGTTGAAGGCCTTCATCTGTCTAAAACCCAGTGCACCTTCAGTCTTTTCCCGCACCAGGCAGTCCCAGGAAACCCATCGCATCCCTCAAGACTCCCCAGAGCCTTTCCACCAAAATGATACTGCCAGGGATTGTATCTCATTTAGTATGTCGTCCAGTAGGCGGAAGCAGGACATGGCGTACGTGGATATTTTCTGAGTCACAGACTTAATAAGGATCTCCTTCCCAGCCCGACTGAGGGCGTTCACTTTCCATCCTTTCATCCGCAATGCCACCCGATCTCGGATTGACCTAAAGACCTCTGTTTTGTTGGCCATATCTCAACCTTTACTCTTTTTATATGTTTTCAAACTATTCAAATATTAGAAGTTGAGGTAGATTTCATTTGAGTTAGTGTTTAGCAGATCTAGCAATTTAGCATTAAGTATTGATTTCATTCCCAATTGAATCTAGAAATTGCCATAACAGACGAAGAGATAGATCGCATCAGGAGGAAAGTGAGGCAAGAAACAAGTGCGTTGCATTTTTCCAACCATTCCTTCCTCAAACTTGCATTGGTAGACTAGTATGTGGTTTTCATTTGTATTTTCGCAGTTGAGTTTATTTAATTGATTTCATATTATTCAACGGTTTTGTTTATGAAATGGATTCATCCGAATCGTAGATTTTTGTTCAGATCAGATTAACTAGATCAAGCATTTTTGTGTTGGATTAGTTTTCATGTCTGATCTAATGTAATCTGATCTGATATATTTAATTTGTGTTTTATAAATTCTATTATTTTGTTATTCTAATCTAATTGCTTAGAATGTTAACTGTGACATGGATTTTAGTGGATTAGTTTCACGCCAAACTCCCTTTAGTCAAATTTGTCAAAAACTGGTCAAAATTCAGTGATAACTCATAACTTGTGATTGACCCATCAACTCAAAATTTTTTGGACACGAATTAGGGGGGAAAGAACAAAGATGAAGGAGAGAAATAGAGAAAGGGGTGGGGAACGTGGGGCAGCTAAAGAAGAAGCAAAACATAAAATCATAGTAATTTTAACATATGAAATACTTTTGATATTATTTAGTTTAAAAACTTCAATCTGGAAATAGTATTATAGTATGCATTTTTAGTATGTTTATTATTTAAATTTAGTTATTTATTTAGATGACACTAATTTGAACAATTTTAATCTGGCTATTGTTGATCTGATTTCTCTCCGTTGTCAATCGTTTATATTTGACTCCACAGATTGCACTATAAGCCAACTCAGTTTTGTAAGAAAATACATGCCCCTTGAAATTAATGTTAGTTTTATTTATTTATTATTATTTTCTTAAGGGATGAGAAATGGATGATTTGGATAACCCTCAACTAGTCAGCATTAGTTTGACACAAATATTTTTTTATTTTTTTTACAATAATATTATTTAAAACATATTATTAAATTTATTGATATTTTAAATTATTTATTTATTTTATTAGAAGTGACAAATGAGTAGGTTGGGTTGCTCGTGACTAAATTATCATAACCTATTTGACTTGTAGTGACCCAAATTTTTAATTTTTTTTAATTTCTGTTTTAATTAGTTTCATTCTATTTTTTCTTTTAATTATCAGTATTAGAAGTGTCAATTGTGCGGGTTAGGTTACTTCATGAGTTAGCGAGTTATGGCTAGTTTCACTCATAAGTGCTCAACCCCATTTTTAGAAAATAAAATTTGAACTTAATATTACTTAGAATTTTATTTTAAAATATATGTACAATTAACTTTATTTATTAATTTTTTATTATTTGTATTAGATCAAACAAAATGTGTTGTTTGGTTCACTTTTGGATCAGGAGATCATTATCCATATTATCTGACAAATTGATCCAATTAACCCACAAGTCATCTCAATTCTTTAAAATTATTTTCTTTGGATGTACAAATTCTATTATAAATGAGTTAGTTTAACAGAATACAAAATAAAAAGATTAAAAAGTGAGCAAAAAAAATAAAAAATAAAGGGAAAAAACCCAAGCGAAAGAAAAATAAAAATAAAAACCAAAGAAAAGAAACTAAAAAATAAAAACCCAAGAAAAGAAACAAAAATGTGCACCTAGGTTTAGTGAAAATGGTCAAAGAAAAAAAAAAGGATCGGTTTGGATGGGAACATGTCCGATCCGATCCGTTCATGATTCAATTCAATCCGTTTATGATCCAATCCAAACCATTAGTGATCTAGTACTTTTGGATCATGATCTAATAGTGATTTGATTTGAACAGATTGGGTCGGATCTGATCAAGACAAATCAATGCAATTAAACATGCCTAGGGTCGTTAAGCACATGAGAATGGGAATGGAGGTATCTTATAGTTAGAAATGAATAAATGAATTATAAATTGCATTTTAGATGATATAATAGATTAATTATAGAAATTTTAATTCTAGAAATTAGTTACTCATACACAATTTTCGTTCCCGTGCACTAAATGCATTTTAATGGATATGTTTGGGTTGAAAATGAAATTGGGCGAAAGAGTGTAACTAAATTGAAACCATAAAAATAAGCCATAATAATCCTAATTACTTCGTACCCCCGTGTGCCTAGACCATTTTAAAATTCTTCCCTTTTCAATTTTCAAATAAGTCACATTGCACTTTTTAAGGCAATATGAATAGATTGCACAATATCAAATCTATCATATTAATATAGGTAATTAATTTTTTGAATTTTAGCTATTTCCAAGGTTTTTCAATAGTTGTCTGATAATAGTCAAAGATTTAACGCTAAGAACAATATAGGTGATGTTTGACAACTAATGTAATTGCAAAAAATTCCTTCGACCTATGCGAGATACGTGGAAGGAAAGTTACCGAGTGCGACACAACTGAGATACCAATATGGAAAGATTTGGCATGTGAAGATTGGAGATTTTCGCAACGAAACTTGTTTCCTTAACGGTTGGACAGGATTGGTCAGACAAAATAAAGTGGAACCAAGAGATTTGTTTGTGTTTCAATTTGATGGTTGTAATACTTTTGATGTGAAATTACTAGGGCTCAATTATTGTATCAAGAAAGGAGTAGGACGTTTCATACATAAAGTCGTGAAAATGGAGGATGAAACTCATGAAGATGGTGATGGAAACCAAAATCAAGAAGAAACTTTTGATGATGATGAAAGTGAAATTGTAGTTGAACAAGAAATCAACAACGGTGAGTTTGAATATTCTTTTGATATTTTATCATAATCCTTAATGTTTGATTCTAATTTCAACTTAAGATCTATACACTTGTTATGCAATTTAATAACTGGATTATTTATTTTTGTAGAAAGAGGAGCAAGAGATATACTATATAAAAGAAGGAAACCAGCTGAACCTTTTGGCTTTGAGATTTTCAGTTATGGAATATTAGTTCAGCCGGAAAATCCATATTTTGTGGCTCAGATAACCCTAAGGATGAAAAATAAATTGGTAAGTCTTGACTTTATATTTATATTGGTCATATATTTTGGAGTCAAATTTTTTATAGTTCTTTCTTGTGAAGGAAAAAGAAATGTTAAAGCTTTGCTAGTTTAATTGTAATAATTTTTTTATCCACTTAAATAATTTCAGAAGTAAAATTTGCATAGTTACAAACTTATTTTAAATACTATATCCTAAAATTTTTGATAATATTGTTGCAAGAATTTTTTTTCTCCCCATTTTGGAAGTATAATTCATATATATAAGTAGTTAGGGAGTCATTGTGAAAGCTATAGTGAATTCAAGGGATAAATTGAAAAAATAAATAATGTTGCAGCATTTTGTTACTAGACATTAATTATTTATTTATTAAAAAGTGGTCAATTGATTATACAAGATTTAGTATTCCGCCGTTTCATAATCATAGTAAGGCAAGCAATGTTATCACTTTGAGCAAATATTCTAGGCATGTATTACATTTCTTTAGGATCCACCTCCCTTTTATTTCTTCTCTTTTGATTCCTTTTAAAAGAATATTTTGTCAACAAATATTGCAGCTTGTCTTTGCTAAAGCCATTAAAGCATTTCAAATTGATCTCCCACCAGAGATAATCCTTCGTGACCCTAGCAGAAAGGAGTGGAAGTCCTATCTTGTGTGAAAAGATGGTAGTGCGAGGTACTGTGGTGGTTGGAAAAACCTTTGTCTAGTGAATCTCATTGGAGAAAACGAGCCATGCATTTGTGAATTTGTGAATTTCAATGACAACAGTCTTTACATACAAGTGCATATAGTTCAGACAACAGGTCAAAATTAATTTCAATGAGATCAGTGGATCAAGTCTTAAAATGATTTATCAAAGATCCCATCAACGTGTTCATTGGATTTCAACATGCATGTACTTTATATTTAAGATTTTTTTTCGTTCTTTCGAAGACCAGGATATGTAATTTTATAATTTGCTTATGACGTCAATGTACATATATCTTACCTTTTCAAGTTGTGTAATGTGAACTTTGGGATGAATATTACAACTTAATTAGCCTTTTAGCCCACCGTTTATCATCCAAAATTATGCATTAAGTCATATACTTCCTAACTACAATAATTAAAAATATTATAAATTTTTTTTGTGAAAGAACTACCTTCGCAGTTCTGCCCAATTAATATAGTAGAATTGGGTGTTAAACCTTTATAACACATGTTAGAGACACCACTATTTCACAAAGTTCCAAATTTTATTGACTTTTTATTTTTATAATGTCGGTTTTGATCCAAAAATAAATAAATAAATCAACTATTGCATCAAGTTTTTAAAACAAAAGTAAATATGGACTTTAAATGTGGGTATAAAGCTAAAAAGAAATAAATTAAAGACCCACTTTGCAATAATCCATTTTGAATAAAAATAAATGTGGGCCATAATATAAAATTTTATGAGCAAAACAAACTACTACGTTCATAGAAAAATTGGGTTTTTATAATTATTGAGCCAAGGGCGGTCCCCCAAGCAACACTTGCCATATGGGTCGGACATGTTCAGCTGCATGACATCTAATTTCCTTAATTAGTGAGACTTGTTTGTGATTCCACATACCAATTAATTTGAGACGTAGTCTCCCAGGAAGTGGGTTCACATGTGTGAGACCACCTATGCCCATTCTGTTTAAGTGAACAATATCTTTTTTCCTTTTATTGTTGAGTATCATTTGAAAACAAAAAGAAGAAAACAAACACTTAATACTTCATCTGAAAATTATCACTAATACTTTACAAACTAAAAATAACTATTAAATATTAAAATAATTATTACTAACTGTACCACTAATACGTATTGTCCAAAAGTATTAATAATACTCTTGAATAGTATCATTTTAAGTAGGAAAAAGAAAGTTAAACATTAAAAAATAAAAATTGATAGTCATGAACAGTACCAATGATACTCTTCACTTTATGAAAAAATATAGAAAAGAAAATAAATTGAGGAGTACAAATTAAATTAGACTAGCACTCTTTAAAAAGTTAAAAACAAAACAAACGTTTGACTCAAATTACAATTTATGGTAGAGTAACACTCTTGTAACTTGAGAGCAATTGTTGTAGACGCCCGCGTCCAGACACCTGTATGTACCCCGATTGCATATAGAAATTAGGTGCATACAAGTTTTTGTGTTGAGTTGAAGTATTTGCAATCCCTGGAGGCTGATTAGTCTTTGGATTAATTATTTCTAGGAAAATGTGTTGCTAAAACAAAATACGTAGATGATAGAAAAGGTTTGAATCATTCAATCATGTTAAATTCTCACGTCTCCCTTTCGATTGATTATGTTTATTATTTTTGGATCTCACACCTAATTCATTCCCATACACGCAGAAGCAGCATTTGAATTTCGGATATTATAGAAGCAAAGATGCAATTTTTTCCCTTGAGATCTATTGGCAGAACTTTGCCTCCCATGTGTTTCTTTTTCTTTTGCTTCAACATTTATAAGAATGATACAATTGTAGGTGCCCTCCGATGATACTGTTTCAAAGAAAAAACATGTATCAGGGCTATGGAAAAGCCAAAATTGGTGGAATTTGCATAGAGACACAGTTAAAACTAGTATTCGGTCCAATGGATAACCATGTGGAAGGATTATATCACCTTCCTCCTCCTTTTGAAATCCTCTCCCTTCTCTTGATCTGCACCTTTTAGGTGTATTATTTTAGCACTTGTTATGGTAGTTCTCACGGGCTTTTGCCAAAGATTTTAATGTTTATATGCAGTTTTGGAGATCGGGCCTAAGAAGAAAAGAATGTGCAAAAAAGTAGAAAAATTGGAGCAGACGAGTCATGCCTAAAAAGCCCACAATTAAGTCCAGAAGGAAGCCCACAAGAGAGGTTTGGCTGATTTGTGATAAAGGCAAGAGCAATCAAAGTCAAAAGCAGAAGAAGGAATTGCATGCATGAAAGTTGAATCAATTGGAATCTTAATTAAAAATGCAATCCAATTGGAAGTCCATAAGAGCTGTAACCCAAATTCCAATTGGAAGCCAATTCATTGGCGGCCAAGGAAGAAAGCCCATGAAGCCGTTGCCAAATTCCAATTGGATCACAAGAAGGAAGTTGTTTTCCTTAAGCAAGGAGTCAGAAGGAGTACTTACCAATTCGGAAGTCTTGAAGATTATCCGAATTTGAGAAAACTACCACTGCAAGAAACATAATCCTACTGCACTTCCAATTTGGAGTTTCCCGTTTTGAATACGTTTCCTCAATTAATTTGGAGTTGTTTTCTACTTCCGTTTTTGATTAGTTTTCCCTCCCTATATATGGGATGTTGCTGTGACCAACGGATTCCCACTCAAGAGCGGTTGGCTGAATGGCATCCCAAAATTTCACGGGGGTGCTAGAGATGATCCACACAACTTTCTTGCTGAGTATGTGAAGAATTGCAAGGTGGGACGCCTACCCACAGGTGCCACCCTCGACCTGCTGAAATTGGTGGCCTTCCCATATGTCCTGATAGGTCCTGCAAACATGTGGTTTTCATCATTGCCACCAAATTTATCACCACCTAGCAGTAGATGAAAAATCTGTTCCTAAAGAAATACTTTCCTCCAACAAAAACCAACTTGGTTATGAAGGAGATCAGCAGCATTCAACAAGATGTAAATGAGTCCCTCAGTAGCTACTGGATGAGATTTAATGAATTGGTGGAGAGCTACCCAAATCACAAGTATTCAGAGGCTCAATTATTGCAATATTTCTACCATAGGATGTGTACCAATGACTGGAACCACATGGATTCATCTAGTAATGAGGCTTTCCAGAACAATACAGTAGCCAAGGCCAGGAAGATGATTGAAGTCACCATCGAGTCAAGAAGCCAGTTCAGGGAACCCTCCCGTTTGGCTAAACGGCAGGCTGACGTCCGGTTTATTGATGATTCTGGGAAGGAAAAATTAAATCAGCTCACTACTAATATGGAGAAATTGACTGCACTAGTGGCGAAACTTACAACCTCGAACATCAGTAACAAAGAGGAGGTTGTGTATGCATGTTATGGCAATCGGGACACTTTGCGCAAAACTGCAATCATGCGCAGGAAGAAACAATAGCTCAGGCTAATGCTGCACGGAATTGGCACAATAATTCCAATGGAAACTGGCAGCGGAATGCACCCAGGAGGGATCCATAGTCAAATACATACAATCCAGGATGGAAGGACAATTCGGCGTTTGGTTGGAAAAATCCAGAAGAAGGAGTTCAAGCTCCCTTTCCCTCAGAAGCAACTCAGCAAGTTCCTGTTCAAATTATGGGGAATCCCAACCAACAAGCTTCAAATCCAAATATGGGGAGCAATAACCGGAGTAATGGGCCAATGTACAGGCCCCGAATCAGAGGAATTTTTTCAATCCAAATCAGAACAGTCCAAGAGGAGGCAGACCAATGGAGGAAGCCATGACAGAGCTATTTGCACAGTAGAAGGAGCAGCGAACAACCATCGATGGGATTGCCGGAGTATTGTCTCAGCTATCGGTTTCCATACAGGAATTAAGGGGGAATCAATGCCATTTACCCTCTCAAGTGCAGGTCCCGCATATAGAGAATATAAGTGCAATAAATCTGAGAATAGCAAAGGAACGGGAACCAGATGTCCAAAAATTACCATCTGCAGGGGACGATTTGCCCAAACCGACTGTAGTCATTGAACCAGAACTGGAAAATTCAATATCTAGACTGAGTCAGAATCAAGGGACAACTTACAAGCCACCCCAACAGATGAATTTCAGAATCAGAATGCTAATCAGCAACAGAAGGGTGGTAAATCAATAGAGGATGTGATTGGCGATCTTATTGGACAACAGAAAGAACAAAGGGCCAGTATTGATTGCTTAGCCAACATAATGTCACAGTTAGCTGTTTCTCTCAAGGAGATAAAAGGCGAGTACAGTAAACTGCTCGCTCAAGTACAGGTTCCTCCCAAGGATAACGTGAATGAAATTCAGTTAAGAAGTGAGAAAATTCTGGAGCCTGTAATTAAGAAATCGCAGTCAGCAAGGGATAGTTTGCCCAAACCGACGGGCGTTCAGGATACTGGAAATTCAGATATAGCAGAACCTGAGGAACTGATCATTATAGACTCAGATCCTGAACTTGAGAAGAGCCCTGCCCCAGTTACAGTGAGCAAGGATGTGTATAAACCTATGCCGCCATTCCCAAATAGCTTACGGCCCAAGGCAACGAAAATAACAGAGGACCCGATTGACTACTTGGAAGTTTTCGAAAAGATGGTTGTCAACCTTTCATTCCTGAAGGCAATTAAGCTTCCCCCAGTTGGGAAGTTTCTGAAGGAATTCGTAGCAGGGAAGCCAAGAGGGGCGAGCAAGGTGGTGTTAGGAGAGAATATCTCGGCGGTGATTCAGAAAAAGCTCCCTCCTAAATGCAAGGATCCAGGTATGTTCTTTTTACCTTGCATCATTGGAAATAAGAAAATAAAGCATGTTGTGTGACCTTGGTGCTACCATTAATGTTATGCCATTGTCATTTTATGATACTTTATCTGGTGTTAAGCTGGTGGATACAAAGGTAGTAATACAACTAGCAGATAGGTTATTTGTGCGACCTGAAGGTGTATGTGAGAATGTTTTGGTGCGTGTGAATTCTTTTGTTTATCCTGCTGACTTTTATGTGATTAAGATGCATAATGATCTAGCCAAAGAATCTGCTAGTGTATTATTGGGTCGCCTATTTTTGAAAACTTCTAAGGTAGTGATTGATGTGTATAATGCTCTATCTGTTTAGATCATTGTGTTCAAAAGCATACTTTTAGTATCGATAATACCATAAATAATCTAGAAGTAGTTATGAATGTGAATAGTATTGAGTTGAATAACCCTCTTGTCCAAGAATCTCTTGAGATCAATTTTTTGCAGGACAAAGAGCACAAGGTTCTCCCTCAGGGATTGATTGATTTCAAGAGCCAAAATAGAAGTGAAGGAAAGGCCCCAACACTTGACTTGGAGGAACCTCCAGATTATCAGAAGGCCCGATATTCTACAAAAGGGTGTGCCAAAGTCAAGGTGCGAAAAAGAAGCAACGCAAGGACATGGCTTAGTACACCCACAAAAGTTGATAAAGTGAAGCTATTTGGTGAGGGGTCTGTTTGCCCAAATGGAGCAGTGCAAGTGCAAGGCATGTTGTATTTCAAAGATTCTGGCCATATTCGAACAGTGGAACAAAATTCACTGTGGAGCTTTCCTAATAATTAACAAGAGCTGAAGTTGCGTTTGGCCAAAACGTTAAAGAAAAGCACTACTAGGAGGCAACCTAGTTTATTGCAATAGTTTAGTAAAATAGTAAAAAAAAAAAAAGAAAAAAAAAAAGTAGTTTAGTTGTTTTTTATTTGTTTTATTAGTCTTTTCACAATTTAATTGTTTTCATAGGGACTGACAGAGCAAATTTTGAAGCCAGAAGGGCGCAGTACAAGTTTTAGGGGCCAAATTCCAACACTCAGGAAGTCTAGGGACCGACGGTGCAATTTTTTTTGCACCTACAGCATTAATTCCAAATTTGGGGGTCCAATTACAAGGTTTTACACATTTAAGGGATTGAAGCTGCAATTATTCGGTGCAAGGGTCATAAGTTGCAAATTAAGGGGGGCATAATTGTGACATCCTGAAACTATAGGGACCCCATTACAAATTCTGATAACCCACCTCACCCAATTTTGGGGATTTTTTGCCCTACCCTCCAATTCAGCCCACCAACCCAATTACCCACCCATTTACCCAACCCAATCACCCATTTACCCGACCCAACTACCCAATTATCAAACCCAATTCCCTTTTCCCTAATTTACCCGACCTTTCCCCTTCCGATACTTGATTTTCTTCCTTTTGCTTTTCCCCAGCCGCCGCCCAAGAAATTACCACCCACTTCTCTGTTTGCCTAATTCTCGAGTAAGTTTTTCTGTCTTTTGTTTGTCTTGTTTGCTATTTTGAGTTCTTGTTTTGTGTTATGTTTATTTTTCTTCGTCTGTGTTTAGCCCTGCATTTTGTTCTTTTCTTCACGCTTGAGGACAAGCTTTCTTTAAGTGTGGGGATATTTGCAAGGCTGATTAATGTTTTTCCTAACTGTTGTGTCATTGTGTATCCCCTGTGTTTCATTGTGTTTGCTTGGGGACAAGCAATTGTCTAAGTGTGGGGATGTAGGGACATTTGTCCTAAAATTTTTGTTTTTGTCCTATTTATTAGTCAAGTTGTCTCTACCTTTAATCTAATTTGGATCTGAAATATGCATCATAGATGAAGTGTGACATGAAGTATGCATGCTGAAGTTTTGAGTAATTAATCTGAGAAGTCCTGAATTAGTTAAATCTGAAAATATGCATGTTTTCCCTTTTCTTAAGTCATTGTATTGAGCCTAAATGCTGAATTGTTCGGGGAGAATCATTTGCTTGGCTGTCAGACTTTCAAGATTGTAAGAATAGTATATGGCGGGATGATGGGGAACCTTCTTAGGATTAACCAATTTGGTTTGAATTCTTAACCTACCTTTTTATATTCCTAGAAGCCAAGTTGAAGCCTTGTATACAAATATTTTTTCTAGTCAGTAAATAAGCCAAGGCCAATTTTTGTGATAAATTCTTTCTACCCCCCAGTGTGTGTTGAATTGCTGAATTATGAATGAAGTCAAATGGTGCACTGTTTAAACAATATATTAATTGGCTAGTGTATGTGTATACCCAAAATTAAAAAGCTCATGGAAAGTAGAAAAAGAAAGAGATAAAGAAAGAAATTGTTGATATTGTGAAATGCTGCAAAGTTTTTGTGATGTATGCTGAGCTGGGTACTGAATTTTGTGAGCCATGGTCTGCGCAAAGTGCAAAAATTCTGAATGAAACAGGCGCCAGTTTGCCCAAACCGAAGGGGGCTGTGAGAATTCTGAAGAAAGGTACTGCAGCTGAAGTTTAATTTTTGAGAACACACTGGGTTTGAATTTTTTGCAGGTGGCCTAGAACCCTTTGGATCTGTCCAAAGGTTCGAACCAGAGCCTCACGTTGTGTCCCTTAATTAGAAGGTTGTTTCTTAACTGCTGTATATCTATTCCTTCTATACTGTGGCGATGGTCGACTATCAAGCATGTATGATTCTGGCTAGATTAGAATTTACTTTTATCCTGATTTTTTCTAAAAAAATGTGAGATTGTGTGCATTACTGACCATAGAGTGCTGTTTTGGGAATTATTGCATGTTTTTAGATTTAGCCAATGGAAGGACTATTTTATGAAGTAAATAGGACACATGCATATGAATTGAAGTGCTGATTTTATGGTGTGAGTAAGTTCCAGAAAAGAGAAAAGGCAGATTTGTGAGTCTTGTTTTCAGTCTTATTTCGAGTCAAAGTAATAGTAGTTGTTTTTATTTTTTTGAGTCAGTCAAAAGGGTCTTGTGCATCATATTCTGTTTGTGTTTTGTTCTGTCTGGATCAGTTGAGAAAGGAAGTATGAGTGAATTTCTGAATTGATGGGTATGCTCTAGTTCTTCACTTCACGCTTGAGGGCAAGCGTCATTCAAGTGTGGGGATATTTGATCTGCACCTTTTAGGCGAATTATTTTAGCACTTGTTATGGCAGTTCTCATGGGCTTTTGCCAAAGGTTTTAATATTTATTTGCAGTTTTGGAGATCGGGCCTAAGAAGAAAAGAATGTGCAAAAAAGTAGAAGAATTGGAGCAGACGAGTCATGCCTAAAAAGCCCACAAGAATTGTGGGCTAAATCAAGAAGGAAGCCCACAAGAGAGGTTTGGCCGATTTGTGATAAAGGCAAGAGCAACCAAAGTCAAAAGCAGAAGAAGGAATTGCATGCGTGAAAGTTGAATCAATTGGAATCTTAATTAAAAATGCAATCTAATTGGATTCCAATTGAAAGTCCATAAGAGCTGTAACCTAAATTCCAATTAGAAGCCAATTCATTGGCAGCCAAGGAAGAAAGCCCATGAAGCCGTTGCCAAATTCCAATCGGATCACAAGAAGGAAGTTGTTTTCCTAAAGCAAGAGGAGTTAGAAGGAGTACTTACCAATTCGGAAGTCTTGAAGATTATCCGAATTTGAGAAAACTTCCACTGCAAGAAACAGAATCCTACTGCACTTCCAATTTGGAGTTTCCCGTTTTGAATACGTTTCCTCAATTAATTTGGAGTTGTTTTCTACTTCCGTTTTTTATTAGTTTTCCCTCCCTATATATGGGATGTTACTGTGCAAAGTTAGTAATTTCTACAGATTAGACGCCAGATACCTTTTCCTTACTACTTTAGTTTGCAATTAGTTTGCACACAGTTTGAAGTTTCAATTCTTAGGTAATATTCATAATTTGGTTCTGTTCTGGGCTGTTCTATTTTCGATCTGTTTTGTTTTGCTTTATTTTGCTCTGTTTCAATCGCAACTTTGGATTTTCCCGACAGGCAGTCTACCGTTTGGCCAAACCGGCGGTTGTCAGATCGCGAATTTTTAAATTCCAGTACAGTATTCTCTTTTCTCTTTTAATGTCTTCTTTTATATTTCTGTATCTTTCGTATTTTATCATGAGTAGCTAATTTCTTAGTTCTGATATTATGTAAGAAGCCATAATCCATGCATGTATGAAACCTAGGAATTAATCTAAGGTTTAATAAATTATGTTTCTAAATTGCCTGTGTTTATATGTCTAATTACTAAGATTATTGTAAGCCTGGTCAACTTAGTTTAATCTGGTAGAGTCAGTGAGTGGCACAACTACCGGCCGAGTAGTACAGGATTTATTCGGTAATAATTTCTAATGCATCGTTAGTAGGAATTATTAGTTTCGTGTTCTGCTAGTTCTTAATGCTTCTATTTGTTAATTAATAAGGTTTGCGGGGACTCGCGGTCTGTTAGTTAACGTAGTTAGAGAATAATTCCTTTGCGGGGACTCATGGGGGATTATCGAGAATCTATGGGAGAATTGAAATTATTTGCGGGGACTTGCAGTAATACTATAATTGAAACGATATAGGTAATTAGACAAGTTAAGAGGTTTATGATTGCATGCATGAGATTAAGATGGATTTACATAATACTGGAATTTCTTCTCATTAATTGATACTTCCTAAGTCTTTACTTTCATTATTAGTTTAATTATTATTTTTAAGTGACAACTCTAAGGTCTCTTAAGAGACGCAAAGGTGACTGCTAGTCAATAGTTTGGTTTATTTGCATGTTAAATTGGAATTTGAATTAAATTGCCGTCTCTGCGGATCGACCCTGTCTACTATTGTGCTATATTTTCTTAGCATCTTAATTGCAGGTTTTAAACATTACTTTTACTGTATTTGGTGGACCCACGACAAGTCCTATCATCTCTCTACCTCTTCTCCACCAGGAAAAACTTGTCCTCCTCCCACCTCCTCCATTAATGGAGGAGGAGGGAGCTTTGTCTTTATCTTTGTTGTTAGTTTTTAGTGTTAGTTGTCCTCTATATTGAGGTGTTATTCTCCGGTTTTGGAGTGTTGTCCTCCCTTATGGGGATTTTAAGTCTCTTATTTTGAAGTTTGTATTTTTAGTAGTTAATATTTATGTATCTGAGAGTTTTATTGAAGATTCTTGAAGAAAAAGCAAAGAATGAAGATGAGTTTTGTCTTTGCTATCATAACTACTCGTTTCAAAAGAAAAAAACACAACAATTGATGTCATATTTTATTTGTTGTGGAAAGATGAAGGTGGAAAAACCAAAAAAAAGAAGAAAAGGAAAAACAATGGATGTTAGCTCACACCGGTTGATGGATGAATTTCATAGGCTACAGATTATCTGACAGCAGTGTGAGGTGTAGTTCGTGCCCGGTGAATTTGGAATTACCTCCATGTTGAAAAAAGAAAGAGCTAATACTCAATGTGTGATGTTGCTGCAAAGATGAAGTTTCTAGGGACAATTCTTTTCTGTTTTGTTCAGTTTTAACTTCAGTTGTAATATTTTCTTTGAATATTAGTAGTTTAAACATATATTTTACTAGCAATGTGTAATGCTAGTTTTTATCGAGCTAGAGATAGAACTCGTGGGTTTCCTACAACTTTGAAAGTTAAAAAATCAATGGTCTATATTGGCCTCTTTGTAGGATCAGTTGATCCATTAAATTTATTATGAATATAATCTACTTATTTCTGGAAAGAAAAAAGGATAACCGTGTGGCAATATCTTTAAAAAAAATAAAACACACTGTGTGGCGCGCTAAAAAATTATATAGATATTTTTTGGGAGACCTTCACCCATTTTTTTTTCTTTCTTAAGTAATATGCAGTTAATATTTGAGGATATATTTGTCTGAATTTTTTTACTTAAACATGAGATTGTGATGTCAGCATTTTAAGGGGGTATTTTTGTCTTTTTAGAAATTTTTATGGTTTGACTGGTCAAAGAAGGGCAAACAGTTAATTTTAGAAACATGGAACGCAACCAGTTAGTTTTAAAATTACGATGGGACAAATAGTCAAAAGCCAATAACACAGGAAGTACATAGTGATTGCCTTTTCTCCAGAGCCGAGCGTTTTCCCCAGGGAAAAAATTATTGCCGGCCTTTTTTCGCAATGCTTGTGGGTATATTCGTCTGATAATTTTACTTAAAACTAAGAGTGTGATGTCAGTATTTTAGAGGTATTTTTTTTTTCCAGAGATTTTAATGGTTTAACTGATACGAGGGGAGGCAAACAGTTAATTTTAGAAATACGAAAGACAACCAATTAGTTTTAAAAATATAAGGGACAAATAATCAAAAGTCAATAACACATGGGAGGTAAATAGTCATCAAGCCAAGTTATTATAATATGACGTGAATAGTAATTTTGTTTATTAACACATCATTCCATTCATATTTTCACTTTATAATTATGTGAATTTACGAACTCAAAATTATCGATAAATTATTAATCTAACAATAACAATAATACTAACGTATACATCTATTGCTACCAACCAGCTTTCAATGTGAAAATAGTACAAGAGCCCTAGTCCACTATTTGACATAATTCAATAACGATTGAATTGAATCAATAGGTGCATGGCTTCTGGTTAAGGATAGCAAGGAAGGACAAGGCGTGGATGCTTCACTGACCTTGGGGTTGATGCGAGGTTCCCTCAATACTATTATTCCTATATATATTTTTTTCTCTCCTTAATAAGTAGTATCTCCTTTGAAATAGTCACAACTTAAGAAAGTGAACAAATTGCTTCGTTTACTCATATTTATATTTTTTTAGTTTACTATATATTAAAGGCTTAATCACTATTTATCCTCAGTATTATTAGCTTTTGACAATTTGCCCCCCCATATTTTTAAAACTAACTGCCCCCACCCCCCGCGTGTGTTTCTAAAACCAACTGTTTGTCCCCTTCTTACTTATCAAACCATAAAAATTCCAAACAAACAAAAATACTCCTCTGGAATACGGACATCACAATGTCAAATTTAAGTAAAAAATTTTGAGACTAATATATTCTCAAGCATTAACTGCATATTACTTAAGAAAAAAAAAATGTGAAGGTTTCTCCAGTACACAGTTGCCACTGCACTTTTTTGCTCCAAACCGCTGTCGTTTCTTCGGAGTCGAGTTGCGAACTTCATTATCGCCTACGCTGCACTTTTCCTACTCCATCGTTCAACTCCATGGTGTAAAAATATTAGGTCAAATCTTATTTGTTGAAAGTTAGTCCTAACAAAAAATGTAAACGCTCAAACATAAAGGGCAAAAAGTGTAAAATGTTCACACATAAATGACTAAAGTATAATTTTTCTTTTTAAAAGATTTCTAATATTTTAAGATAAGAACATATTTTAAGAAAAGAATAACTATGATTATGAAATAAATAAAGTTATTATCACTAAAATTATCAAAATTTTTGACTTTAAAACTTATAGAATATATAAAATGAAATACGGGTCAATTATTTAACATTAGTCATAAAATTTTATTTTTTATAACATAGTTCTTGAAAAAATATCAAAAATATAAACATTAAAATTTTATTTATTTATTTATTTATTTTAGAGAACGGTGAATTGAGTGGATGGGGGCATAAGCACAGCTCATATTCCCTAACCCAGTGGCGGAATTAGCTGGGGGCTGGTGCGGGCTCCAGCCCCCACCAAGCCTGCCGTCTGCTTGGGGGATTAGTACGCCAGCTGCCACTCCGCCATTTCCAGCCCCCACCACAGATGCAGCACCAGCCCTCAACCTCCAATCCCAACCCCCCCCCCCCCCCCCCCCCCCCCTTTTAATCTTTTATTGATATTTTTTGCGGCAGTCTTCTCCAACACCCTCTTCTAGCAGCTTTGATGCGTTGCAATTTGCAAATTTATTGATTGTTGTTGCAGACTTGGGGAGTTAGGGTTACAGACCTTCCATGGTTTCACAGGTTGTTAGTCTTTTTTTTTTTTTCTGTTAAAATGGGCCCCTAAGCATTAGTAAGTAAAACGTAAAGCGCCTTTCAAAAGGCCCAGCGTTTACTTGTGCAATTATTATTATTTTTTTTTTTTGGAAAAATGAACTTAAAAGCTATAAGACGTAAAACACGGCCTGTTCCATTTCCTCCTCTTCCATGTTTCTTTTTGTTCTTTTATTTTTCCTTTTTACTTATTCTTTATTTTTTTCTTCTTCTTTTTGTTGTTTTTCTTAATTTTCCTCAATTTTCTTCTGAAGCCATTTATCTTTTGATTTGAGATTTTTAAGTTGTAGTTTTTTATTTTTAAATATTTATATTTACTTGGATGATTAATGTTGGAAATTTTGAATTAATCATTAATTAATTTTTCTTCCATGATTTGAAGTGAAATTATGAATTTTAGGGATTAAATTAGTGGGAAAAGGAGTTTTAGACGTGCAAGTGCATTAGTAGTTTTAAAAAGGATGAATTAGTGGAATTAAGCATTTTGAGCGTTAGAATTAGAATTTTTTGACCATTGAAAATGAGTAATTTGTAGTTTTTCAACAAATACAGACACATATAGTTCCCACATTTTTGTTACCCGAGCAACAATATATTTTTATGTTTTAAAAAATTTAGTTATTAAATACATTTATTTAATCATATAGAAAATAATACACTAGCCCCCACAATTACTGCCTTAACCTTTTTATCTCGTCTTACTTTATCGTTCCTAATATCCTCCAACCCTAAAACCAAACCCCCACCCCCGAAAAACAAATCTTCTCCTCCTTTATTGTTATTCCTTTTTAAAAAAAAATATATTGATCCAACTTCTATTTCTTCTTCTCTCTTTCATTTTCCTCTTTCTACATCTATACTATTATTTAAAATAATAAAACATACAAAGTTTGTCCAGTTAAAAGAGTCTAATTTATAAACTATACATTTATTATATAGATTTGATTGTAGAACAAAAAAAAGAAGTAATTATTGTTATGTATTTGCATGTGTAGCCTTAATTATTAAGCCTAAATTAATTTTGAATTATATATAATTATATTAGCGAAGATAAAAAAATGTTAGAAAATTAGAGAGAGAGTCTCAACTGATTGGTTAGCTAAGCCTGCCAGTACCACTCAACAGAGGATATAGTACAACATGAGGAATGACCCATGGGAGTTTAGGGGTCTGTGCCTTCTAAACAAGCAGGAGGTCCCTAACATTAGATTAGTCACCGCTTAATAGTTCCTCTTTGTACTTAGCATTCATGGATTGCATACACTTCACGCAAAGCCTTTGTTTTACGATTCTATTTCGCGAGGGTAAGGCTTATTATGTCCCCCCTCGTATGGGTGTTGATGAAACACAAAGTGCCCAAGGAAAGATCCTCCGGTTCAACTAGATGTACCTAGACCTGGTGACCCAGTATAAACCTTCTTGACCCAGTAACCGTAACGATTGACTTGATATGGGAAAACAAGACACAAGCAGGGTTATCCCCCTGTTCCACTCCGACCCCCAAGTCAGTAAGAGCAAGAGCTCATAATATCAATGTGATTATAGATTAGTCGTGTACCTTTTTCGTTGTCCTTTGCTTTGAGTTGCACCTTCGTATTTATAGAGTAGACTTGCCCGTTATGTCAGTTAGATTGCCTTTGTAACTGCCATCGGATTTAAGGCTGGTGTAATTGCTATCAGCCATTAAATCGGTAATAATCACCCAGCATTAACTCAGCAATAGCCATCCAGCATTAAACTTGTCACGGTTGTCATTTAGTCCTCTATTGATTGACACCTTCATAAGTACCTATAACTCCTACACGTTGTTACCATACTACCAATACCAACCTACGATTCCTTGTATTCGGTATCAGCAACTTGTTTTTGATCTCCGGTACCGGCACCCTACTCATACCGGCGAATTACGGTTGCCGATATAAATTGTAGTCTCGTATCATTAAGGACATTTTATTCTTTCTAGGTTGAGCCCAATTACCTGCTCACTTTTAGACACATAGGGGTAATTTTTTGCTGATTTTTAATAAGAGGGTAGCCAATCCCATCAGCCACTTAATTGGCTGTTCTTCAAAAATAAAAAAATAAAAAAATAAAAAACTACAACTAGAGAGATAGTCTCATCTTCAACTGTCTGACCTCCCGGTGTGTGATATTTTAGCAATCAAATTTGATATGTGTATTTCCGCAATACATACTATTTTAACACAACCGCAGATTCAACAATTAAATTTGATTCATCAGAAGTTAAATTGATATGTTATACATATCGGAGGCTGAACACGATACACGATACTTAATTTAGCAGCTAAATTTATAACCACGTTACATCACCTACTAAACTTGAAACATAAAATGCTAAATTAAACTTACTATTCGATATATTAGAGGCTAAACATGATACACGATATTTCATAGGCTAAACTTTATACGCGTACATCATAGGCTCAACATAATACGCGATATTTAGTTGCTAAACTCATAAACGCTAGACATCAGCGCATACAGTTGATGCATCAATAGTTAAACTTAATACACATGTATTTTCATAATATAATCGAAATAGTTCAGAGACTAAACTCAATACGCCCGTCATTAGTTTGTTAGACGCATCAGTTACAAGTTCTTGGGAAATTAGGAAAAAGACTTTTGTATTGAGATAAAACTTTCTTAAGAAATATGACACTTAGAATACAATTAAAACATATTTTATAAGGATAACACGAATTTAGGTTCATTTCAATCATGAAATATTTTATTTTAATACAACTGATATTTATCCAGCTCCATTTTCACTTAAAATACCGGCTCCCATTCCGTTAATTCATGTTGATGAACTTTTAGCCCAATTAACGGCCACTCCTCTTTAGACTTTAGCCCAATAGCATAAGATTTGACCTATCGGCTAGCGATCAAATTTGACGTGAATATCAATCAGTTTTAAGTAGTAATTAGTCAGGAACTTGGCTAGAACTCACCCTCAAAAGCTAGCTCAAGAGAAGAGGGTGTCCAAGTTCTTTTTATATTACACATTGGAATCTCATACCTACAATGTTGATACATGAGTCATAACATTATTAAGTACTCATAAAAACAGCCCAAATCCAGCTCAGATGTGAATGCAGTGTGGCCCAAGTATACATTATTCTTTATTTTATTTGTCTTTTCACTATAAACTTAGGGCCGTTCCATAAAAATTAATGTTCATATATGAAAGTTTAATTCCGAATCTATAATATTGAATTGATTATTTGAAACTATAATATTCAATCATTTGTGAATGTTGAAAATTGAGTATTTAACATCTAAATCACAATTCCTTAATCACTTATTTTTATTTGATAAATATATTCATCTAAATGTTGAAATATTAAAAATTTACAATATTTCCCTTACGTAAATTTGTACTATCTACACTAAAAAAATATTAACTTTACAATAAAATGTCATATATGATTAACATAAAATATATTATAATGATGTTCACAAAAATAGGTAAAATATATAACTTATCAAGTAAATTTTTAATATAAAATAGAATTAAAAAGTTGCCAATTAAATATTATCTAAATAACATTATGATAAATAAAAAAGTGTCGTATGCTAGCTAAAAATTTAAAATTAAAATTTACTCAAATATAGTTATTTATAGTTAAATTAATATGAATATAAAAAAAAGTGTGGTATACTAAATAAATAATATTTTGTCCAAATAGAGTTATTTATATATAAATCAATATGAGTACTAAAAAAATTTATTTGAATAAAATAAAATAGAAAGTTTCTAAAATATAATTAAATTATTTTAAAAAATTATTCGGTGGAACATTAAGTACAATAAATAATAAGTTAACTTTTATTCATTAAATTTTTATTAAAGGAAATAAACAGTTCTTAATCAATTAAGATGTTTGAATTTTCGTTATCAAACAGGGTAAAAGTCATAATTTCGTAATCAAATAATTTTAAGCATTAGACACTGATATCCAACATGCCCCTAGCCTAACCTATTTTGTTATTCTCTCTATTTAAAAAAAAAAATTCATTTCAAACACATTTAATTTTCTAGGAAAAAGGCCCTTCTATTAAAAGGAATGAATATTTTTCCTCCGTTTCATATAAAGAGTCACACAACTCAAAAATACAAAAACAAAATCCCATGTATAGTAAGGTATAATACATAAAATTAGTTTGACACCATTATTTCTACTTATATCCTTAATTTCTAATTACTCCCTCCGTTTCTAATCCGATTTAAAAATTGTACAACTTATTATGAATTTCAAGATACAACATTTATAAATAACTAATTTCTCACCATTTACTCTAATAATATCCTTACTTTTTAAATGTGGATTAATTATGGACCACGCATTATTATACTAGTAAGGATAAAAAGAGTAAATAATTTGAAAGTGAAATTTTTTTATTAGAACAAAATAAAATTTGAAATTCAACTCTTTTAGTGAACCACACAAAATATGAGTTAATTGTGTGCACTAGACATTCTCATTTCAGTAAGTGTTATAAAATAAAATTTGAACTTTTTTTTTTTTTATGGAAAACATGGCTCCTTTAATGAGACCGAAGAAGAAAAATTATTTGCAATTATTTTTGCAAAGGGTCATCAAAGATAATTAGGGGTCAAATCCCCTCCCCCCATTGTCAACGGCTCGTCACCTTCAGAAAAACAATACGTGATTATTAATTATGAATTAATACACTTGTTATTAATATACATTCTGAAAGCCATTTTAGACATGGCCAGCTGGTTATAACATTCTTCCTCAGTTCTTCCTCAATACGATGTTTTTTTATCCTTGAAATACTCTTACATGTTCGCATGTTTGCTATATTATAGTACTGCTCCTCACGTTTTCCATCATCAAATATGTCTTCCTAAATGGGAATGTAAATATATATAGAGTCATTATTCTGCAGAAAAAGTCTGAATTTCAGCTAGGTTTTCCCTTAATTATCACTTTCTTTGCCATTTATTTGCAAAGATGAAGGGCAAATATTACTTCACAATGAGCAAAATTGCATTATTTGTTCTACTTGCCCAAGCAATTATGGTTGTCCAAGGACTCCAAGCTACTATTCCAAAAGATCTGTTGTCCACAGGTTACTATTTTAGAACATGCCCAGATGTTGAGGCCATTATACACCAAAAAGTGAGGGATTGGATCAAGAAGGACTACACTTTGGCTGCCAGCATCATTCGCCTGCATTTTCATGATTGTGCTGTTAGGGTATTTCAATTCCTTATTCATATCATTCTTATGTTATACATCTCAGTCGAGGAGTTGCCGTTGTTAATATAGTTATGTGTGATCCGTATATAATTAACTCAAATTTAAGAAGTAAGAATATGTGTGAAAAAATTTGCGACAAATTAGTTATTTAATTTACGTGTTGTACCTTCACAGCTGTAAAAAAAAATTGTATCCTTTCGAAACATGACTCTTCCATTAGAACTGAATAGTCATGTTTTACAACTCCTTTTTCTTATATTACCTGATAGACTTATACAATCAGTACAAATTTCATATATATATATATATATATATATATTTGTCCAAGATTGCATTTTTTCACATTGATAAAATGATCATGAATTTGATTCTCCTTCAAAATGAATTGACATTACCGTTTCCTTAAATATGTTTATTTTTGTAGTAGTTCTTTTTTCCTTTTCTTCTCTCTTGCTGAGCTATAATTTTCTACTGTTCCAACTCTATCTATTTGTGATTTTACAATATTATAAACATGATTTTTACATTGCAAAAGTCAAAATATACTATCGAGCATGTTCGCTCATGCCACTTGTTGGAGGGAAAAATGAGATCATAAAAATATGATTTTCATTTTTCAAATTTTCAAAAACTCTCCGTCACAAAATTATGAAATTCGATTTATGGAAGGAGAATAGTGCAAAAAATTGTGATTTTTTATGAACATAGGCATGTACTTCAAGTACTTGGAAGTACATTTTTGAAATGCTAGCTAATAAAACCTGTTCAATTGAAATTAATTTAACATTTAAACACATTTATGCATTTTGTATATGTTCTAATATTTGCCTTTAGTTGCTTAATTTGTTCTGTACAATCTTATACAATCCATCAAAAACAGATCAATATATATACTAACTAAGAGAATCCCTGGAATTAATGCATTAATTCAAGGGATGCGATGCTTCAATTCTTCTAAATCATGCAGGAACTGAAAGGAGAGCTAAGCCAAGCAAAACCCTTAGAGGGTTCGAATTGATCAATGAGATCAAGGCCGAGTTAGAACGCAGGTGTCCTAAGACGGTCTCTTGTGCCGACATTCTCACGACAGCAGCCCGCGATGCGACCGTGATCGCAGGAGGCCCGTTCTGGGAAGTCCCGTTGGGCCGAAAAGACGGGCGAATTTCCTTAGCTAAAGAAGCATACATGGTTCCAAATGGGCATGAGAACGTCACCGCATTACTCGATTTCTTCCATGAAAGAGACCTTAACGTTGTTGATCTGGTAACCCTTTCGGGAGCACACACGATCGGAAGATGCACTTGCAGTTCGATTCGACAAAGGATTAACAACGTTAAAGAAACCAGAACCAGAACCGGAACAGGAACCCGCGATCCATCATCCTCCATTGACGTTGGATTTCGGGATTCTTTAAAGAAACAATGTAGTCGTGACAGAAATTTTGTTAACCTTGATGCAACGACTCCAAGAACTTTCGACGAAGTTTATTACAAAAACATTGAAATGAAGAAAGGGTTGTTGTCCACGGATCAGTTGCTTCATTCGGATCCAAGAACTGCGCCAATTGTTGATGCTTTAGCGTCTCAGCCTCAGCTCTTCCTGAGTCAGTTTGCGGTTTCCATGGTGAATCTTGGAAATGCCCAAGTTATTACCGGAGCTGGTAAAAAGGGAGAAGTAAGACTTAATTGTAACTACGTTAATCCTTGATTTGACCCATGCATAATTTTCTTTTGTTGATTGGGTTTTTGTTATAATTTAATACCTATGTTATAGTTTGCAATCAGTGGTGGAACAAAATTATTTGTTATAAATATTTACTTCTATTATTTTTAATTTTTGGTGGGCCAAAATACAAATATTTTTCAAATTCTATATGGTAAAAAAACAAATAAAAAAAGATTGCTCTAGCTCAGAAAGCAGCACCGCCTGTTTGCAATGGCATTGATCATATGTTGCATTTTAGTACTATTTTTCAGAAGTGTTTGTTGTGATTTATATTCTAAATCTTGCACCAAGCGAAAGATAAATTCAGTATTTTTTTTTTAAAGATATAATCAAAATAATAATATTATTAATAATAACATAAATCCATAGCACTCAACCTCAAATTCTAACCTCTAAGAATAATAATAATTAATAATAATAATAACCTACTCTCCAATCCAGAATAAAAATAAGAGTTAGTGATTATCTATATCTAATCTTACTAATTAAGAATATTTTTATTCCAGATCGGAGTACTAATTAAAAACTTTAAGAAAGTTGAAAACATCCTACAACAAACAAAATTTATCCTAATAACACGGATCGAATTAGATAGGCAGTGCTGCAGGAAATCCTCAAACGACATTTTCCAATGCCACCTCGGAAGTATTCTCACTCTTTCGGCTGCCAAAGAGATTGGTTCCATAGAACACATGAAGCCCAATTTGGAATAATCCCAATAATGTTCCGAACCCATTGCCAATCAAGATATTAATGTCGAAGGGAAGCTGAGAATAGACGGTCCAAATAATGCCGTTAGCCAATCCGGCCAAACACACCCAGAACGGCAAGAACTCAACGCTCTTCGTCTTGAAAACTTTTGCCACTACAGTGAGGGGCGACGCGTAGAGACCGATGTTGAAAATAACACAGATGATTCCAATAATGGTGGTTCTCTTGTCCGTCGTGTGAGCTAAGAGGAGAGTTGGAACCGCCACCACCGCCATCACTGCCGCCACGATAGCTATTCCGATAACAACGTGAAGCTTCTTCTTCATGGGAGCGTACCACACAAAGGTGCCGAGGTAAACCGAGTACAGAACAAGTCCGGCGGAGTTGATCGTCCACACGAGGGTGCTGTCGGGATGAACGGACGGACTTCCGTACAGTACCCAGAGACAACAGTTCAAAATCCCGGCGACATAGATATAGGGGTGGAATTCTTCCACCGATTTCTTCTTATAAATTCTCCAAATCGTCGGCGACGGAAACAGAAGAAATAAGCCCATAGAAATCACATTTCCGATGATGCCAATGATCGTTCTATCAAATCGTCGGCGACAGAGACAGAAGAAATAAGCCCATAGAAATCACATTTCCGATGATGCCAATGATCGTTCTAACTAAATGCTGATTCATCTTTGCTTCAGCAAACATCTTTGCTTCAGCAAAGCAAAAGAACCACATTTCCGATGATGCCAATGATCGTTCTAACTAAATGCTGATTCATCTTTGCTTCAGCTCCGATGATGCCAATGATCGTTCTAACTAAATGCTGATTCATCTTTGCTTCAGCAAACATCTTTGCTTCAGCAAAGCAAAAGAACGAGAGCAAAAGCGCAAGAACAACGTTGAAAGGAGAAGAACAAAGAAAACTTTGGAATTGAGATGTATGAAAAAGAAGGTAGGTGATTAATATTTATAGATTTAGAGAGATGTTCGTAGTGTAATTGGATTGAGAGTAAAATCCTTTTCGTATCGGATGATAACCCTAATCCAATTACAGTTGCGGAAGAAAAATAATTCTAACGTCGAATTTTGGCCTTGCATGACACTAGGTTGTCCGAATTTCATGGATTATATATAATTATTATTCTTTTATAACTCTTATGCAACGCTTCACTCAAAATAGATCTAGTAGTGGCCTCATTATTATTATTATTATTATTATTATTATTATTATTATTATTATTATTATTATTATTTGCTACTATGTTGACTTTCGTTCTAAATGGAGAAAATGCATCGTGGCTGCCGGTTTAATTTGTCTTCCATAATGTTGTAAGGATCAATTTTATTTACTTTAAGAAAAAGAAAATCATTAAAAGAGGTAGAGTAAGATTTACAAAGAATTAAGAGCCAAGTTTAAAATATAAAATGCTATATTTGAATATAAATAAATCAATGTGTCTCAACTATACAAGATGACTATATATGACTCGACCTGTAATAATTAATTTGAGCATAAAGTCCTTTTGCCAATTGGCACGACTCGTTCAATTTGGTTTTGACTCGTATGAATCAATTCAATTTGGGTTTAATTTCATTATTATGAATTTAGATAGCGGACTCAATAGTATATTAACAATTATAAGTAAATAAAATAATATTATAAAGTTGACTTTTATAGAAAATAAGGAAAACAAGGAGTATCAAAAGGATAAATAACATAAATCCCGAATGTGGTTTATCAATGGTTATAGTGGTCGTTGTACATAGTTCCATAATATAATATGTTACCACTTGAAATATCGATCACTACTACAATTTGGCCAATTTAAGGTGCTTTTTAAACTCCTTTAAAGGCGTTTTTCTGAAATTTCTTGGTCATCTAAATACAGGAGCCTTAAAAAAACACAAAATATTTAAGGCGCTTACTCAACCGCTTTAAAACACGAATTATTTAAGGCGCTTGCACAACCGCCCTAAAACACGAAGTGTTGGCGCTTAACATGTGTGGTTAAGGATTCATGGTGATGGAAAATAAAAAAAAATTTTAGAAAAAAAAAAAAAAAAGAACTAGTTGAAAATGGTGCGCTTAACAAAAACTGTGATGAGAACCCTTCTCCGTGGCTAGTTGAAGTTTTTCTATGTTAAAACTTATGCCCTGGATTTTCGAAGGAGGCTATGGACTAATAATGAAATTGCTGAAAATTTGGCCCATTGCCGATAGAGAGGGAAGAACCAAAGCTTGAAAAACTCTCAACAATCAAACACCGCTATTGATTGACTAGGCTTTGTCTTTGAGTCTTGCCCGCCAATCTGATTGCAGCCTTTTGCAACAAGGCGAGCCTTGTAATGATCCACTTGGTCATCCATTTAGAGCCAATTGCTTTCTTTTCTTTTGGAAGGGAGGTAAGTTCCCACGTGTTATTAGCTTCAAGAGCCTTAAACTCCATGTTCATTGCTGCCTGCCATACTGGATGACCCTGAGCCTGTTGATAACAACAAAGTTTCAGAATATTTGATACATTTGCCAAAAATGTCATATCAGTTATAAAAAAAAATTAATGTTTAAAGAAATATGAGTAGGTGAAATAATAATAGTATTAGTCAATTCGTTAGGGTAGAAGGGTCTTATTTTAAAAATATTTCTCTTCTCAGTGAGAGAGTTTTCATTTTATATTGTTATATTTTATACATGAGTAATGATAGTCTTAGCAACAAATCATAGCAACTTTTTGATAGCAACTCATGTGGCATGCATTCATTGGCCAATTATTTGATATTAATAAAAATGTAACCAATGAATGCATGCCACATGAGTTGCTATCAAAAAGTTGCTATGATTTGTACCTAAGACTATCATTACTATTATGATTATATTATGTATTATTGATTCATAAAAAGTATGTCTATATGTCAAAAAAAAAAAAAAAAGAAGTGAGAAATAACTTATTTGGTAAATTGCATTTATCTTCTCTAAGGTTTGAAAAAAAAATTTACTAATACTTTTTATAAAAAAAATTGTATATTGTCAATACCAAGTGAACTAATTCAAATTATCAATGCTTTCTAAGGTTTATATTTGTTTTTTTAACTAACAGATCAGTCCGACTGATAATTTAACCAAATCATAAAAAAATATTGATCATAATATTGACCAAACCAAGAGATAAGTGATTTTTACACACTTCAAATGAGCATTAGTAATTTTTGAAACTTTAAAAGAAGTAAACATAATTAACCATAGTTATTCTAGACATTATACATTTCAAAGCATTATTCTTCCATTGATAGAGAAACTAAATCTTAATTTTGCCTTTTTCAAGGTTTTCTTGAATTTCATTGAGAGGTGAAAATATGGCTTCTGAAAATGACTTTCCAACCTTCCTTCAAAATAACAAACAGACTACTTCAATAATGATGAGGAGATCCGCGTTGCAAAGGCAAAGCAACAGCGAAAGAATAATGGGTCATTTTAGGGCTAAGTTAAATCACTAAAATGGATGAGTTTTAAAAAAATTTAAACAACGAATTTAACTACCCTACTAATTAATGTCATTTTTAGCTACCTATGAAATGGATAGACACTACTACAAAAAGGGCTTTTAATGGCGGTTTTAAGGGCTTTTAACGGCGATTATTGGCCTTTTTGAACCGCCATCTATCTGGCAGCCGTAGTAAGTTAGCGGACTTTCTACGGCGGTTCAAGGTTGAACCGCCGTAGAAAGTGACCACTTTCTACAGCTGTTTAGTTCTAAACCGCCGTAGAAAGTTGCCACTTTTTCAGACCCAAACCGCGATAAAAAGAGAAAATTAATCTGGTTTAAAGCAAAACCTGCTGCTAATTGTTGAAATTTAATACAAATATCACCAATATACAAATTGAAATCGCTATTATATTACAGGGGCATATCCAAAAATATTTGTACAACTATAATATGAACAAATTTCATTAGTATCCTTCAACTACGACTAATACTCCACAATATAACTAGCGCATATTTTTCTCACTGCATCTATATCCACATTGCTTAATGGAGTGCGGTCGAGCTTGAAGTGCTGCAACAGAGTTTTTGAAATTAAAAAGTAACTGAGTAGCAAAATGAAATACAGTCAATTAAGTAAGTTATGAGAAATCAAATACCTTTTCGAGTGCCAATGTGTCGGATTTCATTGCGATTTGGTACATGTAGTGCATGACATAGTACCCACACTCCCAGTTACACGTTTGCTTTTTATGCTAATGAATATTAATATACGAGTTAGAAGATCATACAATTGTATACAATACAACGTTGAGTAAAAAATTTAATAAGAACCAATTTTACCTTAACTACTATCCACTCAGGTTGCATATGCACATTTCTGGGCAATCCTAAGAAGGCTTGATAATTAAACATCACCCTATAAAAATGAAAGCGGAACGAAAATAATTAGCAACATATGTATATATATATGATTGGCATTAAGCATTATATAGGCATTCTAACAGTAGTTAATATATATAACTCACTCGTCTATAAGCATTACTGCCTCCTCTTTTTGTGGGTTTTGTAAAGAATCAAACCAGTAGACAACCTTTTCAATCGGTCTAATGGCTATAAGCATCCAATGTTCACTGCAAACGAAAAATTTAATGATGACCTCAGATCTTTAAATCAGTGTTTCTTAAATATTAGAGAAGCGCTTACAGTGTCACTTACCCCTGAAGATACGGCACCAGATAAATTTCTTTATTCCGATCCTTCAAGTTTCGTGCAGTGTAGTACCCTATCTTCATATGTGTTTCCTAGGGCCGTGACATGATCAGCTGAGAGAAACCCTATCCCCTTCATGTCATTCCTTTCAACTAAATCATGTAAAACTCTAAAGAATTTACATTATCATGCATCATTGGTTAGTCTAGGCACATGGAATGCATACTATATATAACAATAATCAGAAATAGGTTATAAAATTAAGTGGAAACTCACTTGGTGAACAATTGCATCAAACAGTTTGAGACCATGCTTTCTCTTGACAAAAATTCTACGACATCCTCTCGATCCATTGAAATAGGAAGCTCCACACCTTTGACATCTCTTGTCATTTGAAACAAGAAGCCATTGAAGTCCGAATCTTTCTCCATTCGGAGCTGTAACTCGTGCAGTGGATCAGATGTCGATGAGGATGACATTTCAATCGGAACCGTCGCCGAAGGAGATTTTATATCATCCATAGAATTCACCCGGCCTTTTTTCTTTTTCAAACTTTTATCCACCTAACAACATTTGAAATAACATTAAATAATCAAAACGGTATTAAGTAATTCACAAATAAATGTAAGAATATACCTGTGTTACTGGATCCGGCCGAATAATTTCAATCAACTGTATAGGCCATTCCACGAAAAAGGATCGGGCCATTCCCACAGTTGAAGCCTCTTCCTCAGGAAATGGTAGCGGGGCAAAGTCATCATATGAAATTTTAATTGTAACCCTCGCGCAACCTTTCCTTACCTCGCTACCGTGGTGCTTTCTTTGCTTATAAACATTTCCCTTGGCCACAAGCTTACGCCTCTTTTGCGTATCCTCAGAGATGAACAAATGACATTCACACCCGTCCTGAGATAATAAGCAAGCGAATGAACATTAATCAACTATTTCCGCTAACTTAACAAACCAAGTGTAATCATGAAACCAAAGTCAAGCGTCTTTAATTAGAAGTGACAATATGAAAGAAATTATACATTCAAATTTAATAATTAAATAAAAACCAAAATATAAATGTAAGATTTCATTATTGTAAAATAAAAATAAAAGAAAGATGTTTAATATATTAAAAAAATTGATAGTTTTTTTATTTGCAGTATTATATTTTTAAAAGGAAAATATAAACTTTATTTTTAAAAAAATATAAAGTGTTTGAATACTTGAATGCATATGCAAAAAAATAAATAATAAAAAGAATTTAAAAGAAAAATAGAAAAATAAAAGTCTACCCAAGAAGAATAGCAGTGATACTCTATAGAAAAATGAAAGACATAAATGTATTTTAAGTACCTTGTATTCGCCTAAAGAACCCCCATCTTCTAAGTTTGTTGCAATAGGGCTAGTCTGAACCTCAGAGGCTTTGATCGGGTCCGTAGATGAAATAGGTATCATCTCCAACTCAGGCAAACTTGTAGGGATAAGAGGAGAAAAATCTTGCCTACGAGTTTCTTTAGGGTGTAGCGTCGGATCCACAGGGGAAACATTGCTACCATGGACCTCAAACATCTCTGGGGCCATTCCGGAGGTTTCTGGCTTCAAGCTCTGAGCTTTGGCACTATTGATGACAGTGGCTCTTAATGTATCAAAGTCAGTCCCCATCTGACCACATATAAACCCAACCATCATCTTCAGATGTGTTTGACATTCATCGAGCTGGGCAGTGGTTTTCTGAAGCTGTCTCTTAGTTAAATCTAGTTCATCTTTAAGCGACGGCCTTGTTTTCGGGAAAACCTCTGTGATACGTGCCCTGGTAGAATGGCCGCGATAACGACCGGGGTGATCGGTCTTTCCCGTTGCAATGACAAGAATGTCATTCCTACCCTCTGCAACTTTCTCCCCTTGGGACTCGCGGGAACATAGATTTTCCTAAACGTTTTGCCAAAAATATGAAATGTAAATAGATCAATTATATATAGTTTTAAATATTTGCGTAGCTTAAAGAACTGAAACATAAGAAAATGTATGGTGCAAAACTTACAATTTCCATCCCAACACGACCAGCCTCTGGCGTGAAGTATTCCCCTTTTTTGTTTGTGTGAGCCTGTCTCCAAAGTAGATGCCGGCCTGGCCCTGCATAAGAATCTTCCCCTTCTTCTTCGGACTGACCGTCCTCTGAAGGCTTCTTCCCAGATGCAATCAAAGCCTCTTCATGCAACTGCTTCTTCAGCAGTCGGTAGCCACCGCGAGATAAATTATGGTAGAAAGAATTTAAAGTGGCATTCTTTTGCGCTTTTTCACGAATTGCCTAGAGAAAAATATAATGAAAAATGATTATCCATAAACTGAGCAATTTCAAATATCCAAAAAGAAGAAGGAAATCAATTTCAAAAACCCACCTGCCATTCTTCTGTTTCGCGGCTAGCCTTGAACTTAATCCATGTCTCCCTAGGGAGATATTTATATTCCAAGCATGGGTCCTCACCCTTCAAGTCACCATGTACATATCTCCCTAAAAAGGATTTCCAATCTTTCCACCGTTTACCGGCATAAGAAATCCACTTGGTTTCGAGTTCTTCAGTTGACTCAAAAACAAATAATGCCTGCAGTAAAAATTAGAAGTAAAAATTTAGGTAAATTTGGGTTCATTGTATGAAAGAAGAAACAAACAATGCATTATAATTTTGTGGAGTACCTGTATTTCCATCCACACTCTCTTCTTGATCTCGTCGGGAACTATGGGCCATGATGCATATTCCATAATGTCCACTTTGCTCCGGGCCGTGAATGCTACGAATGTAATCCACTTTTATGATACTTTTTAGGCTCGAGCTCGGAATCAAAAGAAATGTTAAGAGTTTTCCCCTTCATACGCATTTCCAATAGATCGTTGCAATTTGTAGGCCCTCTACCTCTTCTAGATCTAGTAGAAGAACCATCTCCATTGCCATTTCCCTCATCACTATGCTCCTCATTGCGTTTTCTTTTTCGAGCCATTAGCTTACCTTAAACTTCATGTACATACAAAGAGAATTCAATATAACATATATGCAATTAAAGAAAAGCTTTAATGTCAAATACAAGAATGCTTGTAATGTTGAAATATAAAAGGCAATGTACATTCGCAAAATTCACTCCTAAAAATACTCTCCTTCCCTAAAACAAGAGAAATACTTTGTGCTTTTGCAATATTTCACGCTTTTCAAACAAATATAAGGGAAAGCGAAGAGGACATAGTGATATTTGCAATACACAAGTCCCATTATCCAAATTAAACCTAAGGAAGCCCAAAAAAGTGGACTTATAAAGGGTACCATTGATAAAGTACTTCACATTTCACAACCACCAACTAATGAGAACAAGCATTAATTCTACTAAAGGAAAAAACCAAAATTTAGTGAGGAAGGTAAAAGCTTCAAGGAGGAGTACTTCACTCCTAAAAAATACTCTCCTTCCCTAAAGCAAGAGAAATACTTTGTGATTTCGCAATAAAGAAGCTTTACATTGATGCAAAGATAGCCTCACTTTCAATATATTAGTTGCATTCATGACATTAAACCAAGGGAGGAACACACCTTCAACTCAACCACAAAGCATTACCCTCCTTTCCACTAAAGAAGAAACACTACATCGCAAAAGGTAAAACATTTAAGGAGAAGTGATATTTCGAACTCTACATTCATGAAAAAAAATCCCCTTCATCAAGGAGAACCCTCACAAAGCATATTTCACGCTTTTGAAACAAAAATAAGGGAAAGCGAAGAGGACATAGTGATATTTGAAATACACAAGTCCCATTATCCAAATTAAACCTAAGGAAGCCCAAAAAAGTGGACTTATAAAGGATACCATTGATAAAGTACTTCAAATTTCACAACCACCAACTAATGAGAACAAGCATTAATTTCTACTAAAGGAAAAAACCAAAATTTAGTGAGGAAGGTAAAAGCTTCAAGGAGGAGTACTTCACTCCTAAAAAATACTCTCCTTCCCTAAAGGTACTTAGTGCTTGTGCAATAAAAAATGTTTCACATTCATGCAAAGATATCTTTACTTTCAACATATAAGGGGCTTTGAAGACATTGAAACAAGGGATCCTCAAAGAAAGAACCCTATAAAGATTAAATTCCACATAGTGGAATCAACAACAAAGCATTTTCCTCATTATCACTAAAGGAGGAACACTAAATCGCATAAGAACCGAAATCAAACACCAATGTTCTAAAATTACTCAAGCAAAACCGAAATCAACATTTGAGTTTCTCATATTCATACACTAAACCCGAATTGAAAGGGTACCTAATTGAAATCCCAATCAAAACCCTAGGTTCTCAACTTATGTAGGACAAAACACGAAATTCAACAACCAAACCAATGCAACCAACAATCAATAAATCCAAAAGCATTCCAATCATTCATCACAAGCATTAAAACCGAAATGAATATTATATCAACCACAAAAACCCTAGTGCAATGGGAAGCAATTACAAAATGGAAGGTAACATTGCAAAAGTTTTAAAATGCAAGCATAGAAGGTGGATAACCTTTTGTGTGCACTCCTACAACCAAGCCCGAACTATTGGAGGGGGGAAATGGAGAAATGTTGGCCGGTTGAATGTAACCCACACAAACGGATCGGCTTGGGCGGGTCCAGCCGTACAATCGGCCCTTGCTGCAGCCGACGGGGAGAGCGCAAACGTGGCCGAGCTCGCCCGGTTGCGCCAGCGACGGGAGAAGAAGAGAAGAGGCCGAACAGCCACGAGAGAAGGGAGAGGGAAACAGGGGAGAAGCAGGGGAAAAAAGGGGAGAAGAAGGGGAAGAGAATGAGGGAAAAGGGAAGGAAAAATTCTAAGTTCAAATTTGATTTGAACTTAGACCGGCTCGTTGGTTCAACGGCGGTTCAACCGCGAACCGCCGTTGAACCAACTTTCTACTGCGGTTCACTCGTGAACCGCCGTTGAAAGTATACTTTCAACGGCGGTTCAACCTTGAACCGCCGTAGAAAGTTGTTTCAACGGCGGTTCGCGGTTGAACCGCCGTTGAATGGTCTCGGTTTAGAATAGGGGAAAACATTGGAGCCAATTCCCGCGCGGGCATATTTTAATATTAAATTTTTTTTTTCCACTTTCAAAAAACTAACCCCACAATTTTGTAAATATAATATTACATACCCAATTTACATTATATTTATTAATTATGTACACAATCTCGACTTTTATGAACCATTTCATAATTAAATTTCAAATTTTCCATTGAACCATTTGCATTTAAATCGCCCGTGCTATTACACAATAATTATAGGTCAAAGATAAAAATTAATAAATTTCGTAGATTTACATGTAAGCGTTGATAAAGTAATAAGCTTCATTATCTTCCCTAAAATTTCTACTTTTTCGACTTGGGCGAACGGGATAAAATAATCAAATCCATAATTGCATTAGGTACGTACGTAGTAATATAAACATTAATGGTTACGTGGCCGAAATAAAAAATTAAATACTTACTAGATTTCATTACCTTACATACATACATATATATATATATATATATATATAAACATCTTCCTCTTTTCTCCTTTCCCCTCTTGTACCATTTGCATTTAAATTTCCCGTGCTATTACACAATAATTATAGGTCAAAGATAAAAATTAATAAATTTCATAGATTTACATGTAAGCGTCAATAAAGTAATAAGCTTCATTATCTTCCCTAAAATTTCTACTTTTTCGACTTGGGCAAACGGGATAAAATAATCAAATCCATAATTGCATTAGGTACGTACGTAGTAATATAAACATTAATGGTTACGTGGCCGAAATAAAAAATTAAATACTTACTGGATTTCATTACCTTACATACATACATATATATATATATATAAACATCTTCCTCTTTTCTCCTTTTCCCTCTTGTACCATTTGCATTTAAATTTCCCATGCTATTACACAATAATTATAGGTCAAAGATAAAAATTAATAAATTTCGTAGATTTACATGTAAGCGTCGATAAAATAATAAGCTTCATTATCTTCCCTAAAATTTCTACTTTTTCGACTTGGACGAACGGGATAAAATAATCAAATCCATAATTGCATTAGGTACGTACGTAGTAATATAAACATTAATGGTTACGTGGCCGAAATAAATAATTAAATACTTACTGGATTTCATTACCTTACATACATATATATATATATATAAACATCTTCCTCTTTTCTACTTTCCCCTCTTGTACATCATCCAACTCTCTCCTCTCTGCTCTCTCTTGTAAATTTCCACTACATATATAAAATGTTTTCATTTGAAGAATTGAAGACTTGAAGACAACTTTATAACTAAGTCTTCTATATATATATATATATATATATATATTTGCAATTACGATAATATTAATCAAATATGTTTAGTGAAAAACATTAAATTAGATATTATACCATTAGTGTTAAACCCTAAAACCTAAACCCTAAACCCTAGGCCAACAAATTTGAATTTAGACCGTAGCTTTATTTTGTAGCGGTTCAAAAATTACCCGCCGTATAAAATACTTTCTACGGCGGTTCAAAAATAAACCGCCGTAGAAAATACTTTCTACGGCGGTTCAAAAATGAACCGCCGTAGAAAAGTAGTTTTTGGAGCCAATTCCCGCGCACGCATAAATTTTCTTTTTTTATATCATTTTCTGAACCCTAAACCCTAAACCCTACTCCCTATTAAGTTTTTTTTTCCCATTTTGATAAATTAACCCCAAAACTTTGTGAATATAATATTACATAACCAATTTACATTGTATTTATTAATTACAGAAGCTCGCCTTTTATGAAACATTTAATAAGTACATTTCAAATTTTCCCGTGCACCAATATTCTACCAAAAATTTTCATGTACTATTACACAATAATTTTAGGTATAAGTTAAAATTAGTAAATTTCGTAAAATTACATGTAAGCTATGAAAAAGTAATAAGCTTCATTATCAGACCTAAATTTTCCCCATTCTCGACTTGGGCGGACGACCGGAAGAAAACAGTTTCAAATCGATAAATGCATTACGTACGTAGTATAAGAAAAAATAATGCTTAATGGCCCAATTAAAAAAAAAAATACTTACTGGATTTCATGACCTTATATATATATATATATATTTGGAATTACGGACGATAACAGTAATCAATTGTGTATAGTGAAATACATTAAATTGAGTGTTAATCAAAATATAATGTATTTTATTTACTTGCATCTGTTGATCGTTATGAAATTGCAAATCTAATATTACAGGAGAATGCAGGGGAGAAGCAGGGGAAATGTTTAGGGGTTATGCTTCATAAAATGAAATAAAATAGAAATTTATGCGCGACGGGAATTGGATGCAATTTCAACTTTTCTACGGCGGTTCTAAACAAACCGCCGTAGAAAGATGACTTTCTACGGCGGTTCTTGTGAACGCCGTAGAAAATATCTTTCTACGGCGGTTCAATGAAGAACCGCGGTAGAAAGTTTTTCTACGGCGGTTTGTTTTAGAACCGCCGTAGAACAGTGGGAACAAATTCGGGCAATTAATTCCCGCGCGCGCATAAATTTCTATTTTTATTTCATGTTATGAAGCATGGACCCTAAACATATTTCTAGTTTTTTTCATGTTCATAAATTAACCCCATGTAAATTTTACCAAAAGTACTACTCCTTAGAAAAAAATAATAATAATAATACATGAGACATTTTCTCATAAATGAAAAACAAGGAAATCAATTTCGCCTGAAAATTCGACAAAGTCTCCCCTATAAATGTAACATACTCCTTGTCAAGGATATGCACATACTTAAATACTTCATTAAGATACCCAATCTCAAATAATACGGAATTCAGTTTCAAATCAATTCAGACCAAAATCTCCCATGTTTGTTTTTGACTAAAACACAAGTGCATCATAACATCAACACAGAAGCTTCACACAATTTCCAACAATAACATATTCATTTATAAATATTTCGCTATATGAAGTCCCTGGAAATTTTGTCCCTTGATTGCGCGGCTTCATCCAAGTTGTGACCTGTTTCAATCAGACAGTACGAAGGATAAAAATAAATGTTATTATAAATTTATGTCCACCTCGTTTCATTAAAATCAAAGAAACATATACAAATACACACACACAACATACACACCCACAGAAAAAAAAAATTAATAAAAACAAACAATATACCTGAAAATGATTATTAACTTATTCTCTTTCTCTTATGGGACACTGGATCCTCGAACCATAATCCTTCGCCGTGGTCATCACGAAGTATGTATTTATCAAGTTCCATATCTTCCTCATCTACTCTCGATTCAGGTAACCCACTAGAGAAAGGGCCAGCCTCATAAAGCCCTTCTTCTGTATCAATCCCTTCCACTCCGTGATGTTGTTTACCATGAAGAACAACAGACCAATGTTCGTCGCAAGGATCGGTGATATAAAAAACTTGTTTCGCCTGCGATGCAAGTATAAATGGTTTCCCCTTGAAACCCTCCCGATTAAGGTTCACCAAGGTAAAACCCAATGGATCATCAGTTCGAACCCCACTATTGTTATCAACCCATTTGTAGCGAAATACAGCTACTTTGAAACAAACATAGTCAAACTCCCAAATATCTTCAATCACCCCGTAATAAGCCATGGTTGCATACAATGGATTTTTATCCTTCCTGCTAGAAACATGTAAAGCCTCTGAGATTAATGTAACACCATTGTTTTGTGCCGTACTCTTCTCATCTTGTCTCTTAGTAGCAAATGAATATCCATTTATGTCATAGCATGAAAATGCTCGTACCGCAGGGCTGGGCCTAAACGCCAACCATTTCAATGTCTCCGAAACGTCTTTGCCCATGACAGCATTATCAAACCAATAGACAAATGTCTGAATATGTTCATTGAGCACACGTTGATCCGTCCAAGCAGGATAAGACGTTCTTATTGAACGGATATGGTCTGTCACATAGGGCGCAACTTCTTCAGAATTGCGCAGAATGTAGAGATGCGCCTTCATCAATTCAACATTAGACGGCAAAAACATTTTTCCTCCCCTTGTGCCCATACCTGTAATCCTCCCATCGTGCCGATTCTTAGATATTCCAATGGATGCGGTATCGGCCAAGTATTCAGTGCAAAACTCAATTACCTTCTCAGCTATATAACCTTCAACAATACTAGCATCAGGACGACAACGATTCTTAACATACCCCTTAAATACTTTCATATATCGCTCGAATGGGTACATCCATCTCAAATGAACAGGCCCGCATATTTTTATCTCTCTAACCAAATAATCACCAAATGCACCATAATATCAAAGAAGGCGGGTGGAAAATACATTTCTAATTGACAAAGGACAACAGTTATTTCATCTTGTAACTGATCAAGTCTTTCGCGCGCGATAACCTTGCTACATATAGCATTGAAGAAGAAACAAAGTCTTATTATACTGGACTTAACATGCTTGGGCAATATCGAGCGAATAGCTACAGGCAACAATTGTTGCATTAAGGCATGGCAATCATGAGACTTCAAACCAACCAGTTTTAAATCTTTCAAGGAAACAAGTCTGCTTACATTTGAAGAATATCCGGATGGAACTTTGATGCTACGCAAACTTGAACACAGTTGTTTTTTCTCTTTTCTGGACAAAGTGTGACAGGCAGGGGGTAGATATGTGCGTTGTCCTCGAGCTACCGGTGCTAAATTTGCTCTTATGTTCATATCAACCGTATCAAGTCTCGCGTTATAACCATCCTTAGTTTTACCAGGGATGTTCAAGAGCGTACCTAATGGGCTTTCGCAAATATTCTTCTCAATATGCATAACGTCGAGACAATGTCTGACATCCAAGTTCTCCCAGTATGAAAGTTCAAAAAATATGGATTTTTTCTTCCAACAACCTGTATCATTATTGCTGGACTCTGAAGTTTTACCAAACTCCACATTAATGTCCGTCACCTCTGGCCCACTCAAGGGTTCTGAAGCTTTTCTGAACTCTTGGAATCCATTGAATGCTCTTTTCATACGACGATACGGATGAGTCTCGGGAAGAAATCTGCGATGCCCAAGGTATACTGTCTTCCTCCCATGTGCAAGCTGACAAAAATCTGTACTCTGCTCACATATTGGACATGCTTTATGCCCTTTAACAGAGTACCCAGACAAGTTTCCATAAGCAGGAAAATCATTAATGGTACAGAACAACATGGCACGTAATGTGAATATTTCTTCACGGTATGCATCAAACACAGGTGCGCCTTCATCCCATAACTTTTTCAAGTCTTCAATAAGAGGAGCAAGATACACATCGATGTTATTTCCTGGTTGCTGTGGGCCTGAAATCATTAGAGACATAAGTATGTACTTGCGCTTCATACACAAGTAAGGCGGCAAATTGTAAATAACCAACATCACCGGCCATGAGCTATGTGTGCTACTCAAACTGCCAAACGGGTTCATTCCATCAGTACACAAACCAAGCCTCAAATTTCTGGCTTCTCCCCCAAAAGAATGATACATTGAATCAATTTTTTTCCACTAATCTGAGTCTGATGTATGCATTATCACCTTGTCATCATCACGGGGAATACACCGATCTGAATGCCATGTCATTAGTTTTGCATCTTTTGCATTAGCGAACAACCATTTAAATCTCGGTATTATAGGAAGATACCACAGAACCTTAGCCGGCGACCCCTTCTTTTGCGCATCAGAACTGTCTTCAACCTCATCACACAGCTGCTTGTTTTTGTACCGTGAAGTTTTACACTTAGGACAAAGCAATAAATCCTTATACTCATTCCTGTAGAGGACGCAATCGTTTGGGCAAGCGTGGATCTTCTTATACTCCATACCCATTGGACACAATATTTTTTTCGCCTCGTAAATTCGATCTGGAAGTTCATTATCTTCTGGGAGCATATCTTTCAATACCCTCAATAAGGCTGTAAAACTAGTATCTGACCACCCATTTGCCGATTTCAAATTAAACAACTTCAAAACACTAGACAAGCGTGTATATTTAGTGCAACCGTTGTATAGAGGCTTCTCATTGTCACCCAAAATGGAAGCAAGAACTTTCGGTTTATCAGCAAAATCCTCGGCCACATCATCAATCATGTCATCTAATCTATCTCTAGTAATCCCATCATCTCCTTTTGCATGAGATTTTCTTTGTTCAGGTAAACCATCAATACTTTCACCATGCCAAATCCACAGTTTATAAGAAGGATCAAATCCGTTCCGATATAAATGGAATCTTATTGTATCTGAGTTATCAAACCGTGCACTATTTTTACAAGCTTTACACGGACAATGGACGTACTTTGTATTCTTATAAGCGAATTCAATGAAATTCTCAACTTCTTTCGCATAAGAATCGGAGGTCCGATCACCATACAACAAGATATTTCGATCCATGTGTAACTAACACCTTGAAATAATTAAAAAAAAACCAAATAATAATTCAACAAACAGTGTACAAAGTATCAAGTTGCATGCTTGTCTTAGCACATGTCATACTAATGTTACTCATATAATCAAAACTAATATAATACATCAATGAAAAAAATAATGCATAACCAACACATGCGCAATAGACATAATCAAATGAAGAAGAACCCATAAGTTTTTCATTTATGCATTTCGTCAAATACATGAAATGCATAAAAAAATAATACACACTCTAAGTAGTGCTAATTATATGAACATCCTCCATTAAAAATCAAACACTATAAATTAAATCACATCACCAAGAAACTACATAGTATAACTAAATAGGGTTCCACAATACTAAGGTTCACCATATACATGGAATGCAACTTTAATTTTCATCCCTCTACCATAAATAAAAATAAATTCTATAGGATGACATATCTAAAGTATAAGCATAAGCAATTACTGAGAAATTTTAGAAGTTTCTAACCTTAAGGTGGTAAATTTTAGCTCCAAATGATGATTCTTTACATCAAACGTGCAAAACCGTAGTAGAAATTTGGAGAAGAACACTTTCGGCCGCGATATAGAGATACACGTTGTTATTTAGGGTTAAATACGTCAATACAACGGCGGTTATAATTAAACCGCCGTAGAAAGGACCTTCTACGGCGGTTAATGTTAAACCGCCGTAGAAAGGGACTTTCTACGGTGGTTGGGACGAACCGCCGTAGAAAGCCCCCCTTTCTACGGCGGTTCGTCCCAACCACCGTAGAAAGTCCCTTTCTACGGCGGTTTATTTTAAACCGCCGTAGAAAGTCCCGTTCTACGGCGGTTTATTTTTAGACCACCGTAGAAAGTCCGTATTTCTTTTATAACGGCGGTTTTCTATTTTTCGCCGTTAATCCGCAGCCGTTAAAGCTCTATTTTGTAGTAGTGAGAGACCATTAACCTAATGCAAAAGCTTGCATAAAAAAAGGGCCTTCACTTGTAATTAATGTTTAAAAAAAGCTTTCAGTGTTTAATAAATAAATAAAAAGTATTAACATCGTGGGAACTAGTCATATATATATATATATATATTTTTGACTATTTGTGTTTACTTATTTATAGTTTGGACTTGGGCAAAAAATGATCTAGCTAGCTTTAAAATTTTTATTTATTTTTTTTTTTTTTAGGCAGCCGATTAAGTGGTTGGAGCATGGGGACCCTCTATTAATTTAGACGGCATAAATACCGTGTGAAAAAGAGGTTAGGGGGACATAATAAACCTTACCTTGGTTTACAAAAATGCAGATTCAGATGAAAAGTGAAAAATTAGAAGAACAAATTACAACCTTAAATAAGGAAAACTACGAACATCTAGACTGACCATGCCTTTTAGCCTCACTGGCAGGGAGGTGTGGCCAAACATCCTAGACCGGTGCATGTCAGTTGCCAGGCAAGCCAAAGCATCCGCAACGGCATTTGTCTCTCTGTAAATGTGGATGAAAGACGAAACAGGGAGTGATGGGCAAATCTGAACAATCTGCTTGGCTGCCGTTGAAGCCCACCATACCCCCTTAGAGAGAGTATCTAAAAGTAGCTGAGTACAAGGTTGTTAAACTCGTATATTGACTTAAACTCGTTTGAGGTCTAGAACCGAAATCGTAGAATCGGACTGTAGACTCGGAAAATAGGTTTAAAGTGTATAATTAATTATAATAGTTTTCTCAATCACAATACATATTCAACTTGTATCATAAAACTTAAATAGAATATATAAAAAAACCACATTAAAGCGTCAAATTATAATTGTGAAACAAAATAATATCCTCAACAAACATTAACCTCAAATCTCAATACATCATGATCAAATTCAAGTCATTAATTCAACAAATCATAACAAAATAACAATAACATAACATGTTCATTTATAATCATACCAATAATTAAACATCTTTCTCAAATCCATAACCCTTAAAAGCTTCATTCATTGCCTTCTTCATTTTGCCCAACATTTTGGAAATGCACATTCGCTGTCATTCGAACATCCTCTTCATCTTCATAAATCAAGCGAAACCCTTACGACTGATTGACTTGTTTTTTCTTTCAACAAGATTCTCTAGTACTGGGTCACTCATCAGCTACATTAAACAACAACAAAATATAAAAATAACATATTAAACATTTAGCACTGATATATGAAAGGTAATGAAACTTTATAGAATTATGAATAGCAATAACATACATATCCAAAATTGTGAAGCAATGATCTCAGGCTGCTCATTATCCTCTTCCTCATCTTCTTCTCCACTAATTTCTTCTACATCTAAAGTATCATAATCTTGATCTCCAGCTAATCTCTTGGCCTAACTTTTGTCTTTGGACAATACAAAATCATTTTTCTCTGCTATCCACTCATCATCAGATGAAATGGTTTCTATGAGACTTTCCTCATCATTTATCACAATTGATTTTTTTTTTTTTCCTTTCTGTCTTTTTCCTTTCCAATTTCCAGTTATACATCACATAAACCAAATCATTCATTTTCTTGTGTTCCACTCGATTTCTCCTTTTTCAGTGCACCTAATTGTCAGTAAAATCATACACATTTTCAAATAGCGTGTTCTAAATTAACACCAGTCTAAGAAATGAAATTGCATAAAAATGAAAAATAAAATGGAAGAAGAAGGAAAGCATTACCATTTCAAATGCACTCCAATTACGTTCACATCCAGAAGAACTACAAGTCAAACCTAAAATTCTTATAGCAAAGTTTTACAATTCTGGACACTCAACTCCAAATGCATGCCACCAATAAACTAGATTAAAAACAAAGAATAATAACCAATAGATCATTTGAGTATTTTCAATAAATAGCTAATTCTAACATTTAAAAATGAAGAATGCCTGGAGATTTGTTGAATCTTGATCTAACAGCTACTTCACGGCCAACATACCTCTTGCAGATTTAAATAGATCTAATTGTTCATTGATTTTATCTAAATCTTGCTTATTAGGAACCATTCTTTCTGTACATACATAAAGTCCCTTTAAGATTGTATAATCTGCTTTAAAACTGGGGGTATAATGATATTGAAGATTCAAAAAATAACCAGCTGCATGCAAATGTTGACTAAGCATATATTCCCATCGCTTATCAATAATAGCAAAAATGGGTTCATATCTACAATAGAATGAGAAAACTAATAAGCAAATACTCCAACAATAATATGAGATTAATAAATTAAAGATCATACCTCTTTTTGATGCCCTTCACATTTGTCTTGATTTTCTCGTTTGCATTTTCCATTGCTTTGTAAAGAAAACCCATAGCTGGTGTAGCATTGGAATCCACCAACCTTAACACTTTAATAAGTGGATCTGCAATCTTCAAACACTCCTCGACATTTAACCAAAAACTATGAGTATCAAAAATGATATTACAAATTTCTTCTCCTTTTTTTCTTTTTAGCATAAGTGCTAAATTTCCACTTCTCTGAGGCAAAGAAGCAAATCAAATCAGCTTTCAATTCATTGAGGCGTCTCATAGTCAAATATGATGTAGCAAAGTGTGTCATAGCAAGTCTAACCAACTCCTTGCCTTTCGTAAACACTTTCATCCAATTAACCACCGTACCCCAAGAGTAAATGTAATAAACAACTAATTTAGCCTTACCAATGGTGTCTTTGTGAATCAGATCATTCTTGTCAAAATCTTCTATCATCAAATCTAAGCAATGAGCATTAGAAGGAGTCCAATACAAATGTTTTCTTTTTTTCTCCATTAATAATCTCCCAGCTAACTTATAATTAGCAGTGTTATCTGCAACAACCTGCACAACATTCTCTTCCCCAATGTTTTCAACTATTTCATCAAGCATTTCAAATATCTTGTCAGCTGTTTTACAAATGTTTGTCGTATTGATAGAACGTATGAACACAGTTCCTTCCGAACTATTTACAAGAAAATTGCTAGTTGTTCTCTTTCTTTTATCTGTCCAACCATCTGACATAATAGAGTAACCAGTTAATTTCCAATATAATTATGTCTTTCAATTACATTCATGGTTTCTTGGACTTGTTTCTTCAGTAAAGGCTCTCGCAACCTATGATATAAAGGTGGTTTATATCCTCTACCAAATGCAGCTATTTGTTCAACAGCTGGAGCAAAAAGAGGATTATTCGCAACATTAAATGGAATAGCACTTGTATAGAACAATTTAGCAATTGTATCATCAAGTCATCAAGTTCAACACTTTCTTGCTTTTTCAATGTCTCATTTAAAGTTGTTAGTCTTTCTCCACATTTTTTTTCAGAGACAAATTTATCTGTAGGACCTTGTTCAAAGCTTTCCATTTCATCATCTTCTTTATCTATGGAATTAAATGAAGGATCAAACTTTCTTCTATTATTTTTGGAGGCCTCCAAGCTCATATTTTTAGGCATCATTAATTCAAACATTTCTCTTCTAACATCATTCGGAACTTGAGCACACCCAACAACATCTTTATGAGTCCAGTCAAGGTGTTGTTTTAACCTATTAACACTACCACAAAATGCCCCTTAGGAGGCGGGTCCTAAGGGGCATTGGAGGCGGGTGCTGCCATCGCTGCGGGCGCCTCCCTTTGGAGGTGCCCGCACCCGCCACCCCTTAGGGGGTTATTGGAGGCGGGTGCAAAACTGCACCCGCCTCCAATAATGGTTATTGGAGGCGGGTGCAATTTTGCACCCGTCTCCAATAACCCTCCGAAAAAAAAAATTTATTTCTTTTTTTGCACTTTGTGGCTTTGATAGGAATCGAACTCGCGCCTTCAGATTCACTTGACTCTTGCATATTAAATTTACCACTAGGCTACATATATTTATGTATTTCATATTAAAATAGAAAATATATATTTCTATATTTCCTTCTAAAAATTGTAATTTTTATTACTTACTAATTTTTCGCCTCACTAGAATCCCGAAAAATTATTAAAATTATTTTCAACAATCCAAAAAAAAAATTTTTTTTTGAACTACTATTAAAAATTTTGCAAAAATGCACCCGCCTCCTTTTCATATAATGAAATTGGAAAATTTGCAAAACACTTTGGAGGCGGGTTTTGGCTTCACCCGCCTCCATTGAGCTATCCACAAAAGATTTGGAGGCGGGTGCAACATGCACCCGCCTCCAATAACTAATTATTGGGGGCGGGTGGATATTGCACCCGCCTCCAAATCTCTTTGGAGGCGGGTGTAATATCCACCCGCCTCCAATAATTAGTTCCAAAGACTTTTTCGGCCACTTTGGAGGCGGGTTTTTGTACACCCGCCTCCAAAGGGGCACCTTCTTTGATCATTTCTGTACTAGTGTAATCCCTTCCCAAAACTCATTTTCACAGTATTTACACTTAACTTTTTTTTCTTTTTTTTTTTTCCACCAACTTCAATTCCATGTTTCTAACCAACATCTAAACGTGTACCAAGACTATGAGGATTTTGTTTCTTTGAAGATACAGAAGTAGATGCCGCAACAGAACCAGAACCAGAAGAAGACATCTCTAACTGAAATATGCAACAGCAAAAAAAAAATAAAAGAAAATAAACGAAACAAAACAACACTTATTCTAATTAATCCATAGACAAAGCATGAGAGCAACACTAATTCTAACTAATTATGAACTCAAAAGCAAATAATTTCAACTGTAATATTCATCATAATCCTACATTCAACCCAAAAGCAAACAATTCTAAACAATATTTCAGCTGTAATATTCATATTGCTAATAACAGTTAACTTAAAACAATATTTCAAATAATTGAAGCAGTTAACATATTACTGGCTTTTTGATTTTAGGAAATACTAAAAAGGTTATAAGTTGAGGCCTTAGTTCTGTTCAGCAATTTATTGCATAAGCACCAAAATAATGAAGAAATAAACTCACTCAACACTCAACACAACAGTCAACAGCATGTGAGCAACTATAAGCATTAAGCAATGAAGCATTTTCGTTCATCAAAGCATTAAGCAATGAATTATTTTCAGTTCAGCAATTTTACCTTGAAAGGTGTACAGCTCAAAAATTGAAAAACTGAATTGTTGAGCTGAGTAGTTGAGTAGCTTGAGCTGAAGCCCGGTCAGGTCTCTTCGCCGGTCGCCGGTTGCGTTTCTTCTCATCTCTTCATCAGCAGTCTCTCTCTCTCTCTCTCTGTTTCCAACTTTCCCTTTTCCCGATTAGAGCTCAGCAAACTAGGGCAACCAAATATCCACAAAAATGTGTTTGGGCCGAAATTGGCCTAATTAATTTGAAAAAAAACCATTCCAGCAACCCAATCCTTAAAATTATGTAGCCCAAACACATTTTTCAGAACTCGCTCCAGACTCATAGACTCGTCCGAGTCTACCGAGTCTGGATGAGTCTATCGAGTCTGAGCGAGTTCAGCCTTCCTGAGAATTTCCAACGAGTTTGACTCATCCCGTCGAGTCAGCTCGTAGACTCGGGCGAGTCTACGAGTCCAGATCGAGTTTGGTAACCATGGCTGAGTATATGTCCCACCATAAGGAAAAGCATAGGCCATCTCTGACAAGCCAGTAGGCCTAATAATAAAACTAAAGCATCTTCCTATAGACTCGTTAAGTGTCCCAGAGTATAGAAAGAACCTGCGAACACTACGAAACTTGTACTATCCCTCAAAACAAAACCCCCCTCCTGGTTATCCCTCGATGACCCATCCATATTCAGCTTAAGAGCCGCCCCTAGAGGTGGGAGCTAGGACACGACTCGAGGTATCTTCTTCTTCCGGTAAACCCATCTGGGGATAATGCCATCTACCACCAAGAAACCACTTCCCTCCGAGAAGAGAGGCGGGAACAACCCACATAATTGGGAAATAGGGAATGAGTCCCTCGTATGGCCCAATCTAATAGTAAAGCTCTCCCTTCTTGGTAAGCCTGATTAAAGAATTTCCAAACTATCCAACATAGAATAGCGGCTATCAAAGGACCCACCCCTTGGGCAAAACTGGGGGTGATATGAAACACTAAAGAAGATCTGTGAGCTGGCCCCCCTCCAAGATTCTAGGCGCAAGATCTGAACACAATAATTCCAAAGTAAACAGGCCTCCAGACATTGCGTAAATACATGGCTCCTGCTACTCACATTTTCACAGAAGAAGCATTTGGAAGCAATGAAAGCCCCATCCTGCACAAAACATCATCGAACAGTAATAGATCATTCAGAAGGCGCCACATGAAAATCAAAATCTTTACCAGTATATTTGGAGCCCAGAACACCTTAGCCTAGTGAGAAGGCTGGCGAGGTCAGAGGACGTCATAGGCCGAGCGGATGGTAAGAAGGCCAAATTGCTCCGGCTTCTATTCCAAGTGATCCTGGCCTTGGAGAAAACCATTTCCGAGTCTCTAAGTGCCTCCAAAATCTCAGGGTCGAAAATGACCTCAAACTCATCTAAGAAGGCACTTTTATTGTCGAAAAATTCACGCACAGTGAGTTGGGGGTTCACAATCCAATGCACCAGTGTCGTTAAGTGGCCCAAACCCGCCCCCTCCCCACACCCAAATTAGAGTATCAAAAAAACACCATCCCCTTATTGACATTGACCGTTGTCTGGGCAGCCATGCAGTATTCAACTTCTTTAAACCGACGCCACATGCAAGATCGTCGGGCGGATGAGGGTAATGACCCCATAAAGCGCACCCAAGGAACATTTAATGCTTTTATTTTCCACCAAATTTTGCATGAAAAAGGCCCCACAGCTGCTTTCATATTTCTTACGCCCAAACCATTCTCATCCATAGGAGAAGCCAGCCGCCGCCATACCATTCAGTGTTTCTTTAGACCGATATCCGTGGAGCCCCAGAAAAATCCAGCAAAGATCTTCTCCAACTTATGTAGCACCCCTTTTTTTTGGGGGCGCGGGGGGGGGGGGTGGAATTTCCCAAAGATGGGTGGGAATGGTTGACAAGACATGACGAATCAAAATTAGTCGCCCTCTCAGGGACAAAAGCCTATTCTGCCAATCTGCAAGTCGAGCTCTCACCTTGTCCAACATAGGGCGAAACGGGCTCTTTACACATATGCCCCTATAGATCGGACACCCCAAATACATAAATGGAAAAACCTCACTCCTCATCCCTGTCCAAATCCTGAGCAGCGACTCTCTGCTTGCATACCCCCTCTCCAAATAGAAAGAGCTTTTTGGCTCATTGACATTTTGACCAGATGCCAATTCATATTTCTTCAAAAACTCCATGAGGCATGTACTAAGTTCCAGTCCAATCTCAGAAAGACTATGAGATCATCCGCAAATACCAAATGAGACACCGGTATAGCTCCCCGCGGCACTGCAAAATTATCCAATTGACCTTCTAAAAACATCTGGTTGAATCCCCTAGAGAAGGCTTCGCTCACCAAAATGAAAAGGAAAAGAGAGTGGATCCCCTCGTTTGATGCCTAAGCCAGGTTGGGAAAACCCATTGGCTCCCCATTTATCAATACTGAAAACCAACTGCTACTTAAATTCCCCATGATTAGATCTACAAATCTCTGTGGCAGCCAAACACGAGCAACAATTGACCAAAAAAAGGCCACGAGACACGACCAAACGCCTTCATCATATCCAGCTTGAACATCGCATTCCCCTCTCACTTTTTTATCCAAAAAGTTTGTCATTTCTCGAACTAACAGAACATTGTTCCCAAGCTCCCTCCCAGGTAGGAACGTTGTTTGTTCTGGCAATACCAGGTTTGGAATCAAAGGCTTCAGCAGGTCGCATACAAGTTTAGTGGGAATCTTATTAACAAAATTGTAGAGACTGATGGGCGATAGTCCGCAAAGGTCAAAGGGGCCATGTTCTTTGGTAAAAGTGTAATCTAAGTGCTTGAAACAGCCTTGGGTATTGGAACCCCCACCATGAACTCTTCCACTACAGTTAATAATCCCCAGAATGTCCTAACAATACCTATAGAACTCTCCTCCAAAGCCATCATCGTCAGGAGCACGGTTCGAATCCAAACCCCAAACCACCTGGCGCAATTCCTCCATTCGCACTGGGCGCATGAGTTCACTCCTCTCCTCCATAGTAACTTGAGCGGGAATGGACTCTAAAAGAAATGCCATTACTTCCTCCTCCCCCCTTGGACCTATTCCTCCACAAATAGTATCACATAGAAACTGACTTATGCCTCTCTGATTTCCTCCACAGACGTGAGTAGTATTCCATCCTTTGCCCAAATTTTAAAAATACCCGCTTTGGCGTGCTTCTAGCCTCGAGGATGTATGGAAAAATTTTGTATTGCGATCTCCTTCCTTTAGCCATTTAACCCCCGAATTTTGTCGCCAAAAGATTTCCTCCTCTTCAAGACATTTAAAGAGCTCGACATCTCCCCTTTTTAAAGCAATAAGATCCAGCTCTCCCCATGTGGAATCATAATTATTTCGCAGTCTGTCGACCTCCTTTTCCACCTTCTGCACATTATCACTGACATTTCCAAACACGTCCTTATTCCAGACCCGTAACACCTCCTTCAGCCGGCGCAATTTCAAAGAGAACTTGTGCATGTCATATCCCTGTATCTCTTGGTCTCAGTTATTCTGCACAAAATTAAGAAACCCCTCTCTCTTCATCCACATGTTATGAAACCTAAAAGGCTTTTTGGCACACACACTGAAGGTGCCTTCATCAGCAGAGGACTATGATCCAAAGAGGCTCGGGGTAGTAACGAAAGCTGGCCGCACGGGAAAGCGCTCAACCATTCTGTATTAACCAGGCCCATATCAAACTTTTTGCGTACCCTGCTACTTCCCCCACTAGTAGCTCTTATGCCCATTCAAGTAATTGCCACCTATCATCGGAAGCTCTACCAAACCCACATTATGTATAAAATCTGAGAAATTCTGCATAGATAGCTGATCTAGAGGAACCCCCCCCCCCCCCCCCTCCCCCCTTCATATTCATGTATAGCAGCAATAACATTGAAGTCCCCTATGATAATCCGGGGCACCCCGCTGGCCAGAACTGACAGGTAATCCCATAGACCTTTCCTCTGAACCCTCATGTGCAGCCCATACATGAAAACCATCTCACAAGGAACAGTCACTTTTGGGTGCGAAATTCAAAATGCAAAAACTACGCCGATGAGGCCATTGAAGTTATAATCAGTACGTGCAAATATCCATATTTTCCCCACTACAGAGGAAACAAAAATTAAACCCCAGTGTACTACGAAACTCGTCCAACCCATCATTGGATACAAAAGGTTCTAATACTACTAACAAATCCAAACTATGCACTCGAATTAATATTTTTAATCTTTGAACAGAACTTTTTTTGCAATTCCCCGAATATTTCAAATAAGCCACGAGATTATTAAATAGAATCGAAGGAATTCAATTTGGCAAGTGTGTTTGTAGGAGTTACCGAATTCCGTGGGAGCTCATGATGCTTAGGACGTCTTTTCCTCTTAATGACTCCTCGAGCCACCCTTTATTCATCCAGCAAGTCCAAGTCAGAATCCTTCCTTAGCTATGACTTTGGTGACAAATCACTAAGTGGGGTTTCAGAATCCGATAAGCTTCCTCCACCTGCATTTTCAGAGTCTGTACAGTCTACTGCAGATGCAGACATAGCCAGAAGAAATCCTGCCTATCACTGTTCCAGGAGGTGCAACATTTCCACAAGAAATTCTCCCATTTTCGGGGCTTGAGCCTCTGCCCCCAGAGCTGTAGGATCGATGCTCGTCTTCCCCAAAGTACCAGGGTGCGCAGTGAAAACCATGCCACTAAACCCTTCCCCCGATTCAGGGTACGCAGAAATTTCCAGGCCGCTAAGGGCCACATCGACGCTAGGTGTGCACTGAGAAGCATTCCACTAAACACGGGTTTGGGGCTAGGATGCACGCAGGTCTTCGTGCCATTGGTAGAGGAGGCTGTAGCGATTGGGCTTGTGGTTGCTGAGTGCTAGTTGCTGAGAGGCTGCTGGGCATCGGGGGCTGGGCCAGAGCACTGGTCGCCTGACGCTGAGGCACTATGTTGGGCACCTCACGCTGAGGTGTCATGTTGGGAGTCGAGCGCTTGGCTGTCGCATTGCTAGGTGCTCGCTCTAGGCGCCTATGGCTGGGAGGCCATGCTGGGCATCTGGGGCTGGGCGGCCACCGGTGCGCTAGTCTTGTGCAAGGGGCTGCTGGACCTATGAGCCAACATCCACCTCAACCATCTGTTTCTCCAAGTCGTTAAGGTCAGGTCCCGATGGAAGGGGAGGTAAATTCCTTTGGAACAAATTGCTCGTCATCTTTTGGGTGGTTCAACTTGCATAAAACTTCAAATTTGTTTCCATTAATTTGAGTGGGTTGTTTGGCCTTGTATGTCGTCTTCTTCGGAGGCACCGTTTCTTTTTTCCCTAACAATTGATTACCCTTGGCATCCTCTTGATCCCCCTCCACTCTGGGTTTCGTTGCGGCCCTTGATGTGGCTTCCATGGCTGGCTGGCTACTTGTTTCTCCTGTGGCTTACACTCCTTCAAGTGCCAATCTTACAACAAAAGGAATAATACACAAGGACATTGATATTCCAAGAATTACCAATATCCCAATTCTGCTCCTATCTAAACTCTATCCAGTAACAGTTTCCTTGCATCCATCTCAACACACACTCGCACAACATGTGGCCTATTGATGGCTGGGTGGTTGAATTCGTTTTCAACTCGTATCATATCTGGTTCCCAATACAGAACACTGCAGATTCATCAAATATATGGAACGGGAGCCCATGCAAATCTTCTCAACTCGAATAATGGGTGAATCAACCTCCAGATTGAAGTCCGACGTCCATTTCATGATCCAAAAGGCATATGAGCCAAAATTCCAAAGCGAATGCAACCAGCATCTCTGTAATCTTCCTCACTGTCAAAATGGAGCAAAACTTGGTGGCTGTCGATAAGCCTGACGGTGAATTTTTGCTTGAAGTCGGCTATTTGAAAATCTGACCTTAACTTCTCCATGGTTGGTCGTCCTCGCTGTAATTTCCCGAGTAGAGCAAGTATGAGTGGTTGGGCTAGCAATTGAAGCTCTTCTGGCAAGAAGAAAACCGTGGGCTCATCAAGACGGATTTTTCGGGTGACATGGGGATTGATTGTGAATGGTGGACGAGGTGTCTCTAGCACTGAGGTAAGAGCATCCGAATACATCAGAGCTAGAGATCTTTGTCTCCCTACTAGCAACGCACCGGCAGAGAGGCCCTCCATGGATGCCAACAGAGGACACATGAAAGGCAAGTCAAGAAATTCGGCCAAATTGATTCTTTCCTTATGTGGAGAGGAGAGAATTCCAGAGCTCTATCTCTGAAGTCAGCTAGCTTTAGAATCTCCCTTGACATAGATCTCTTCCTTAGACTCCGTTGGGTTTGGGCTGAACAACATTTCATGAGGCTTATGATAGCTGTTTTGAATCGCCTGGACTTGGATCTAGTGATAAGTCCAACACCCCAAGGATGGGATTGTCATCTTCTAAAAATATTAACAGTTAAAAATTTTTTACTTATTTGAGTAAATACGTGGTAGGCATACACTAGCTAAACAAAACAGACAACGGTTCTCATCTGCCTCTCTCACTTTGAATTGAAAGTTTCAATACCTTCAATCATGGACGCAATCCCTCAATACCTTCAATCATGGACATAAGGTAAATGACATTCTTAGTCCCTCAATTTGATATGAGGAAGAAGTGAAATGAGAGGGAAAAAGTGAGAATATAGCGAAGAGAGAGGAGAGAAAATTGAATGAAAAACATAAAGTTAAGATGGCAAAGAAAAAGAAATGAGGGACAAAGGCACAATTATAAAACATAAAATGATGCTCATTTAAAGCCTACTAAATTTATTGAGAATAACCATTCCAGAATGTATCCAAAAAAAAAAACCATTCCAGATGTTTTGAGTATGGAACCGCAAATTTTAATCCCATACCTGTTAAACAAAAGTTTCAATGCAAATGAAAACAGTATTTCATTTTTTTTCCTTTTCCTTTTTAGGAAAGAAGTTACTTACTTTCAGTTGGAAATTATTATCTGCTGTGCATTCTGTAGACAAGTACAGCCTAAAAGATGACGAGCACATTATTATTATTTATTTATTTTGAAAGCAAAACCCGCCAATAATTCCATTAATAAACACTAGATGAATTACATTGTTTTGCCAGCTCATATGCTTGGCTTACAACCAAGTCCTCTCCTCCTGGAGGAGTTGGCGACCCAAGAGGACTTAAACTCCCCCTTGGGGTGCAGGTTCTGAATTCAAAACTCAGACCTGTATTTCTGGAGTTGCTAGTCACAAAAAATATACAGTGCAATTACCAGTTAAAAAGGTCTGATTCATTGATTGTTGTACTGTCGGAAGGCTCACCCCGCATTGGGTGAGGCATAACACATATAGTGATTAATTCCAAGAAAAAAATGCTTGGCTTAATTGAGTCATAGGCGCTTTCCTAATGCAAATATTGTCCAACATAGCTATCTTATGCCTAATGTCACTAAGAATTCCTTCTATTGATATGTCTGCTGTATTCGGGTTCCCATTTCAATATGAAACAATTAGCAACTTTAGTTATGTAAGCCTCTCCATGATACAACGTAAAAAAAATTGAAGGGATAAAAGGAGGGAAATAATCCTATGGTCCAAAATTTTATAAACAAGGATGTTTCCTGAATTTTTATAGCACAATTTATGGGAGGGTATTGGTGGGATGGGTAAAAGTAAAATTTCTCATCGCCTCCTCTCCTTTCCTGAATTGTACTAAAAAATTTGTAAGACACCTTGGTCCCAAAAAATTTGGGATCAGAGGATGATTTTCCATAAAAGAAATAATTCAAGAGAAAAATGAAATTTTCACTTTACCTACTAGTTTGTGTTAGGAACATGTGGTTGTACCAATTCTTTTTGGGACAGACAACCACTGCCTTAATCTACCTATTGTATTTATTATGCACGTACTTAATATGTCTTCTAAAAGGTACAATTGGAGCAAAAAATACACAAATTAAAACAAATAAATTATAAAAATTATCATTCTTACGCATAATTAATGTTGTACATATCTTTTTCAACTAATTGCTTCACCAATTTCTGTTTTTGATTAATAAAAAAAAATTCTCTCTTATTTATGCTACAGAATTGCAAACTGACACTCTGTAAAAAAAAAAAAGTTTTAATTAATAAATGAATATTAAAGAATACATATAAATATATCCAGCCAGACGGCAGAGGGGCAGAGCCAGGCACTTCAATTTAATTTGTAATAAAGAAAATGAGTGATCGTATCTGTAATCCGTCCCATGCAACTTCCAGAAATTAATGGGGTGATTCTGTGGCGTGTCAATAAGTTGGCCACGCAAAGCCCTTCTTTTTAATTCAGAGGCCATCCTCAATAGTCAACACTCCCAAAGGTGAAAATGAAAAGTCTTATTACATTAATTCCACGTGGATATGTGGTTATGCTATTTGGGGGAGTTGACTAGTTGCCTCATCGGTTATGCTATTTGGGGGAGTTGACTAGTTGCCTCATCGAATTAAATTATTGCAAGACAATTACTAATTTTATTTATTTATTTTAAAAAAAGAAAACGCACGTCAAATACTTGTTTTTTTTTCCCCTTTAATTGATGCAATAATGATAAAATGACTCGTCAATCGATGTTGAATTCGATTTTTTTTTTTTCTTTCTATTATGTATAGATTTTTAATAAAAATTTTAAAGAAATGTAATATAGGCCTGTTCTTTTTGGGTGTTTTGAAAACGATTTTGAAAACAAGTTTTGAAAATTAGTTTTATAATGTAAAAAGTGTATTAAAAATGTAAAAAGTAGATGCTGAATAGTAAAAACTTGTATTGAAAATGATGAAATATGATTAAAATATATTAAATTTACTATTTAAACCAAAATCGTTTTCAAAACGAAACTATGACTCTGTTTATACAACAAGTCACCTAGATAATATCAGTTAGACTCGATTTAGTTTTTTAGCCCTTCGTTTGATAAACTTCAATTTGAAAATTAAAATATGAACTTTGAAGTTTGAAATTTGAATTTATTAATTTATTTAGTTTGATACAATTTAAAATTTAAGATCTAAAATTAAAATTGATGTTTAAAAGCTGAAGTCTGAATCTTATTAAGTTATTAAAAATAAATTATTTTATTTTAATTTTAACATAGAATCTACTTATATTTTTAATAAAGTACTTAACTCTTGAATCACTTAATTAATTAAGACTTACGATGACTAAGTATCAAACATTTAATTTGAATAAACTCTTAATTACTAATTTTAAGTGCTGAATCTTGATTATCAAACGAAACTTTAATCTTAGTTTAAGTTGGATATCAACTGGTTAAGTTTTGATATTGACTGAACACCAACAACTTTTGGTTTACACCCTGGTTTTAGACTCATTCTATTTTAATTTGCACGATGTTATTTTATTAAGGTAATTATATCAATTTTTTTAAGTGATGTGCAATAAGTTAAAACATCAAACAAATTGAACCGGGAAAATAAAAGGTTGATAATGTTAGCCACGTGACATTTGCCGTCCTAATTAATGTGTGATGGACAGCATGCTTAAATAACATTGCAATAATTGATTTTCTGTGTTGATTATTGATTTCTTCATTCATTGCTTAAAGACAATAAAAATGAAAGTTCTTTCGATCCTCCCTCTCCCCATTCTCTTCATTGCTCAACTACATTTTGTTTGGTTTTATTTAGCTTTGAATTGTTAGTCAGTTGACATTTATTCCTCTTATACAATAGGTGATACTTCTTCTCTTTTTACAATATGTAGGGATTTTCTTTCTCTCTTCAATTCAATCTTAGAACTTTTATCAGAAGATTAGGGCTACATTAGAAACCAAATCACACTGGTATAATATTTGTCCAATACAATTTTTTATAATTTTACATTATAACCATTGTATAGGTGTTAGTGTTTCATATCTAATTAATAATGAGATCAGATCTTGTATTCAACTACTTCTTCTCATAATAAAATCATTTGTTGGCGATGTCGTCTCAGCTGTAATGGCAGTGCGTGGAGAGCTGCCCCCCATTGGTGGGCTCGTACCAGATTATCTGCTAGGTAGCGGCGAGGATCTGGAACCAAGGCATTCAGGGAATCTAAACTGTAATAGAGCACACGTTGGTCCAATTTGCAGCCATGTGCCTACATGAGGAGAAAACTAGGGCTATCTCCCAAGTTTTGTATGTGAATTACTGCTGGACGATTACCAACGTCAATAATATAAGTATCTTTTGCCTGAAAAAAGTTCGTAATGTACGATTTTTTTTTATTAAATTAATAGATAAAATAAAAACACAAAGAGTTTTACCAACCACCCCCCCCCCCCCCCCCCCCACCCCCAAAATTCCCATTCTCTTCTCGTCCGTCGATTTGCCAATATAAGGGCATCTCCAACCCTCCCTTTATTTTGATGGGCACTATTCCACCATTTTAGTATAGCTATAGTAATTTCACTCCAACCCTCCCTCTATTTTTCACACTAAAAAAGAATATCCCATTTAGATTCCTTTTCATCTTTTATTTTATATTCATTTTTATTACTTGTATACTATTACATTTTATTACAAAACAAACCCCAAAGTTTCTCTAATGTTACGTATTAATCCAATACAATAACACAACAATTAATTGATTTCACGAAAAATATAATTAACACACTTTTATTTAATAATAACGGAACAGACAAAGAAATAAAACTTAAATTAGACAACTACTAATACAATTCCAAAAATTAAAATAACCAATACAAGCAAAGCAAACAACGATACATATGGAATAATAATACCATACTAAAAACACTTAACCAAACTAATCAATCCTCCGCAATAGAATAATGCTCTCACAGATGCTCTATAAGATCTTCACGGAGCGCAAAGTGCGCAACTCTATCTCTGATTTCCCTATGCCTAGAAAGAAATCTTTGGAACTAAATATCATCATCCCCCGGTCATTTCTACTGTATGAGGAGGTATGTTCATCTCCCGGAAAGGTCCGTTAAGTTCATTATATCATGCAACACATTTTTAGCCCAAAATCGGCTTTGTCCTGCCAAAATTTCAAAGCGTGATTGTAGAACTCCAAATGCACGCTCAACATCTTTTCTACAAGACTCTTGTCTTGTAGCAAAATTTTTTAGCTTCGAAGTATGGGGCTCATGGATAGTTTGAACAATAGTTGCACATTTTGGAGATATACTATTTGCTAAATAATAACCCACATTGTATTGTTTTCCCTGAATAACATAGTTAGCGGGAGGAACAATACCTTGAGCAATATTGGAAAATAAGTGTGACGACTCCAACACGTTGATATCATTATTCGTCCCCGGCATACCAAAATATGCATGCCAGATCCAAAGATCATAATCAGCCATAGGTTCAAGAATAATTGTTAGCTTACCACTCCAACCTGCATATTGTCCGGCCCAGGCTGTCGGACATTTATTCCACTTCCAATGCATACAATCTAGACTGCCTAACATTCCGGGAAAACCGCATTGCTGACCATATGTAGCAGCCGAGCAATATCATTAGCATTCGGTTCTCGTAGATATCTTTCTGCAAAGATTCCACAACTGCCCTACAAAACCTCTTCAAACTTTCAATTGCAGTTGACTCAGCAAGTTTAAAATACTCATCGAGACCATCTCCCGGCAAGCGATACGCCAACATTCGAAATGCTGCTGTTATCTTCTGCAAGGTTGATAATCCAACTCTACCCACTGCGTCAATTTGTTGTTCAAAATAGTTATCATGATTTTTGACCACATCAATGATACGTAGGAATAAATTACGAGACATGAGCAAAATCGTCGGCGAAAAAAATGTTCATTGTAGCGTGGAGTATCAGAAAAATAATCAAGAAATAAAATTTGAGCCGCACCTTCACGATCCCGATGTACCACAAGGTGACTAGGAATTGAACCACCGTGCCTTCTCCGATTCATTTGTGGAGCTATGTGTTGCTGGAATGCCATTTCGTGGGTGTACAACACCCCTTGTATAATGGCATCCTCCTCTTCAAGTTCACTGAGAATGTTCATGTCTTCCATGTCATTTGAAGACGAAGATGATGAAGACAGCACCCAAGATGATGAACCTCCGAAGTTGGAGTTCATTTTTTTAGAGTAAGAAATGTAAGATGATAGAATAGAATGAGAGATTTTGAAGAGTTGGCTTTCAATGTTGTGAATAAATGTCTTCATTAGTTTTGTTATATATAGAAAAATTTGTTGATAAGACAATAAGGTTGAGATGGTGTAGATATCTATATCAACGGATGAGAAGGGGGTGAAATTCATCGAAATGTTCATATGCGGATTGCAATTTTGATATGTTCGGATAATGTTCAAATTCATCCAACGGTTGAGATTTAGATAAAACTGACTCAACGGTTGGATTGAAGACGAAATCCTACCAACGATTGAGATGATTCTAGAAACCATCCAACCGTCGATATAATGATAACGTTAAAGATAAGGTAGAGATAGGATTATATAATATTGTGTTTTTAAAAAAAATATACAAAATTTGAATATTTATGTCATGTTATTTAAGTATTTTCATAATATTTTTTAAAATTTTATTAGATACTTTAATTAATATATTTGAATTTTATTTTATTTTATATAATAAATTGATTGTAAAAATAAAATCATTGCAATTAGATTAAATAAATGAAGTAGAAATAATAAATGGGTAAAATAAAAAAACAGTAAATACAAAACTAAACCAAAAATTAAAAACAAGAATTAATGTGCAAATAAAAAACTATTAAAAAATTATAAATACAAAAAAAAAGGGAATGCACTTCGCAGGGCTACAGAGACTATGGCGTGTGGGTTGGAGTCTTGGAGAGCACCCACACGCCATAGTGGCGTTTTCCACTATTTTGGCGTCTCCATCTTTCTAGTTCTAAGTAAGTAAGGTGAGACTACCTTACAGAACAATTAATGACAAGTGACAAACTGGAATTAGACCATCGTTTCAGTTTGAAAATTGGAACCACGTACGGTTGATGAGTCAAGACTTAAGAACGGACTAAAATTGGATCGCAGTAGCACTAACCTCTATTTCTTATGAACACATATCACATGAACATGTTAGTGTATAGATTAGCCCAATGGGCTGTTAGTGTATAGATTAGTCCAATGGGCTTAACCCAGTATCCTACTTGTACTACTTGTACTATTGTACTACTTGTACTACACCTAGTGTACTACTTGTACTACTTGTACTACACTTAGCCTATACCTAGTCTATATATAGGCTCTCTTTGTACAATGTTAGACACACAATAAAATCATTGTTCAACAAATCTTTTCTTTTATATTTTTATCATGGTATCAGAGCCATTGCTCTAATTCTTTTGGTTCCTGTGGATATTTCCGGCGTTCTTCCGCTGCCCTCATCTTCATCCGGTAATCCGGTCAGAAGAATAGTCCCGCCGTCACGCCCACAACTCTTTCCAGAACTCTGTCTCCCACGCGCCCAACACGCGCCGACAGCCGGTTCTGTGCCTGACACCACGCGCCTTCACGCGCCTCGAGTCGCCTCTGCACCACCAGCGCACGTCTGCCACTTCAGCAAACATACATCATATGGCTCAACAAAGTGATCGCGACATCATCCGTCCTACTTATCACATGTCATCATCTGACCATGTATTGGCTACACCATCTCCACAGCCTCCCATTGCTGCATTCACTGCTCCTCCACGGATAAACTCTGGACGTCCCACCTCTCAGTCTTCCAAAGGTATTCGCTGTGAGTTTTGCCTTGCTAAAGGGCATGACATCTCCGTTTGTCGCAAACTGCAGAAATTTATGCAAGAGCAGAATAAAGCTTCTCTTCCTCGGGCAGCTGCTGTATCTCCTTCTGATCCATCGGTTCCTACCGGTCCACCTTCGACTTCCTCACTTACTACGGCTGGATTGAGGCAGTTGTTCAACAGGTTTTATCCCGTACTTCCACTGCCCTATCTGTCACCTCAGGTAACCATTCTTGGTTTTTTGATACTGCTTGTTGTAACCATATGACTCCTGATGAATCCCAATTTTCTGATAAGGCACTCTTAGAACATCCAATCACCATTTACACTGCTGATGGAACTCCTATGCCTGTTAGTCATAAAGGAACAATCTCTTCTCCTTGTTTATCCCTTAGTGACACTTTTCATATCCCAAAGTTATCCCTCAATTTGCTGTCTGTTGGCCAACTTTGTGAATTAGGCGTAGATGTTCTCTTTACTAATCATGGTGTGGAAGTGCAGGATCCCCGGACAGGTCAAGTTCTTGGGACAGGCCGTAAGGTTGGTCGCATGTTTGAGGTTCATGACCTGAAAATTCCTTCCCGAGTCGTTTCTGCAGCTGCTGCCACTATTACCTCCTCACCTGATCTATGGCATACTCGTCTTGGTCATCCATCCTTATCTCGTCTTCAGCTGTTGGCTTCTCAAGGTCATTTAGGTTCGGTTCAGTTTCAAAATTTTGATTGTACTTCTTGTCATTTTGGCAAACAAACAAAATTGCCCTTTAATAATAGTGACTCCTTTTCTTCTGCACCCTTTGATCTTATACATTCTGATATTTGGGGTCCTGCACCTGTTCCTACTGAGGGGGGATCTAGATATTTTGTCATATTTGTGGATGATTTTTCTCGATATACTTGGATTTATCTGCTTCATCATAGGTCTGAACTTGTGTCTGTTTATCAAACATTTCATAAAATGATTCAAACACAGTTTAATCGCACTGTCAAAGTTTTTCGATCAGATAATGCTCAAGAATATAATGATAAGTCTTTCCTATTCTTTTTAGACAATCATGGTACCCTTACTCAGCGGTCTTGTCCTTATAGCTCCCAACAAAATGGTCGTGCAGAACGAAAATATCGTCACATTCTTGATGTTGTCCGTACCCTTCTCATTTCTGCCTCTCTTCCTGAACGTTTTTGGGGTGAGGCTGCCCTCACTGCTGTATACACCATTAATCGCATCCCTTCACCAACTACACACAACAAATCACCATTTGAGCTTCTCTATGGTCAAACCCTGACTACTCATCTCTTCGGGTTTTTGGTTGTGCTTGCTTTGTCTCTCTTCCTACTCATGAACGAACAAAGCTCCAACCTCGTGCTCGTCTCTGTTGTTTCCTTGGTTATGGTGTATCTCAAAAGGGATTTCGCTGCTATGATCCCATTTCTCGTCGTCTTCGTGTCTCCCGTCATGTTGAGTTTTGGGAACATCGTCCTTTTACGAGTCTTCAGCAGTTTCCTACATCCTCTTCCTCCGAGTCTCCCATTTTTACTGATCTTCTTCTCCCTCTCTATCCTAAACTTGTGGAGGATTCTTCAACATCGGCTGCCTCTCCAGACGACTCATCTACTGTTCTGTCCTCGGCACATGACCTGCCTGTCTTGGATCCTGTGCCCACCATCTCCTGAATATCTTGATGGTCCAGAACTTCGTCGTTCCACTCGGGTAAGCATTCCTCCCTCTTATCTCTCTGATTATCACTGCTCTTTTGCCCTTGCCACCCTCTATGAACCTCGCACCTATCGTGAGGCACATACTGACCCTCTTTGGCAGCAAGCTATGAATGATGAACTAGATGCCCTTAATAAAAATCACACTTGGGATATGGTTGATTTGCCTCCTGGTCAGACTGTAGTAGGTTGTAGGTGGGTCTACAAGATCAAGACCAAGGCTGATGGATCTGTTGAACGCTACAAGGCTCGCCTAGTTGCCAAGGGTTTTACCCAACAGTATGGCATTGACTATGAGGAAACATTTGCTCCTGTTGCTCGCCTTACATCTGTCCGCTGTCTCATTGTTGTGGCTGCTGTTCGCCGTTGGCCTCTTTATCAAATGGACGTGAAAAATGCTTTCCTCAATGGTGACCTTAATGAAGAAGTGTACATGCAACCACCCCCTGGTTATCCACATTTAGGCAGTCAAGTTTGTCGTCTTCGTCGTGCTCTTTATGGCCTCAAGCAGGCTCCTCGAGCTTGGTTTGAAAAGTTCAGCTCAGTTGTTGCTCAGCAGGGTTTCACTTCGAGTCCTCATGACACTGCTCTCTTCGTTCGCAAATCCTCTGCTGGTATCACTCTTGTTCTTCTCTATGTTGATGAGATGATTATTACTGAGATGATTCTGCAGGTATCCGCTCTCTCCAGTACTTCTCAGTCAGCATTTTGAGATGAAAGATTTGGGCACTCTCAGCTCTTTTCTTGGGCTTGAGGTTACCTCATCCTCTGATGGATACTATCTTTCCCAAGCTAAATATGCTTCTGATCTTCTCTCCAAAGCCGGTATCACTGACAACAAGACTGCTTCCACTCCTTTGGAATATAATGCCAAGCTCACACCCTTAGACGGTGAACCTTTATCTGATGCTACTCTCGCTATCGTCAGCTGGTTGGTAGTCTAATCTATCTCACTGTTACTCGTCCCGATATTTCACATGCTGTGGGTATGGTTAGTAAATTCATGGATGCCCCTCGTTCTGTTCACTATGCTGCTGCTTCTTCTTCGGATACTCCGATATGTCAAGGGTACACTTTATCATGGTCTCCACTATTCCTCTCAGTCTTCACTTGAGCTTCATGCTTATTCATATGCGGACTGGGCTGGTGATCCGACTGATCGATTCTCTATCACAGGCTTCTGTTTCCTGTTGGTACTTCTCTTGTCTCATGGCGTAGCAAAAAGCAGGAAGTTGTTTCCCGTTCCAGTACTGAGGCTGAGTATCGTGCCCTTGCCGATACCACCTGTGAGCTTGTCTGGCTGCGCTGGCTCTTGGCTGACATGGATGCTCCACAACCCATTGCTACTCCTCTTTATTGTGACAATCGTAGTGCTATCTACATTGCTCATAATGATGTCTTCCACAAACGTACCAAGCACATTGAGATCGACTGCCACATTACTCGCATGCATCTCAAGAAAGGCACTCTCAAGTTATTCTCCATATCATCTGCTGACCAGCCTGCTGATATTTTCACCAAATCTCACCCACCTGGTCGTCTTCGAGATCTTATATCCAAACTCCAGTTGGCTTCCTCCTTGCCACCTTGAGTTTGAGGGGGGGTGTTAGTGTATAGATTAGCCCAATTAGCTGTTAGTGTATAGATTAGTCCAATGGGCTTAACCCAGTATCCTACTTGTACTACTTGTACTATTGTACTACTTGTACTACACCTAGTGTACTACTTGTACTACTTGTACTACACTTAGCCTATACCTAGTCTATATATAGGCTCTCTTTGTACAATGTTAGACGTACAATAAAATCATTGTTCAACAAATCTTTTCTTTTATATTTTTATCAGAACAGCTTTGAATCCAGTCAATGAAATTCTGATTTGGATAAGAAAACCTGCAGGATTCTGAATTTCCTTTTTTCTTATTTATTTATTTTTTGACAGCAACCCCAAAATTCAGACAACACTAAGGGCGTTTATAGCTAACTATTTGTATGTTTTCAGTGCAACTCTTTTTTCCCACTTACTTTCAAAGCAAAACTAACTCTAAAGGGTACTTCCTCTATTCTTTAAAAGTGTCACTCGAGCAAAAATATATATATATAGATTAAAAAAAATACAAAATTAGCATCTTTACCTTCAATTAATGTTCTACTTTCTGTCTCTCACAGTGAATTGCTATATCAACTTGTGTCTTGATTAATAAAAAAAATTTCTCTCTTAATTTACTGCTACAAAGATAATATAATATATTGAAACAATATTGTTTTAATTTTTGTATTGAAAATTTTAACATAATACTCAGTGGTGAAATCAGAACAAAATTTTTAAGGGGTCCAACATAAGAAAAAAAAAATTTAAGAGTAAAATACATATATAATTTTTTTTCTCCACTAAAAAATACATTATTAATAAAGGTGAGGGGTTGGAGGGGTCCGGGGACCACCCCCCCCCCCCCCCCCCCCCCCGGATCTACCCATGATAATACTCCCCTCGGCCCACTCATAGAGTTCATTTCAAAATAATTTCCTGTCTCATTAAAAGAGTTTACTTTAAATTTTATCACATTACATAACATTACTAATATAATAATGTGTGGTCTACAATTAACTTTTATTTATAAATTAATGATATAAGTGAAAAATATGGTGCTAAATTACTTATTTTAGGTATTGTACTTCACAACCCCTAATAAGTTGTACATCTAAAGTCGACTATTTGAGTATGACGAAGGGAGTAAAGTTTTTAGACAAGGGAGTAAATGAAAACGTAAAATAAAAAGGAATCAAGTGACCGAGAAACTAGTACAAATTAGATAAACTGAAAATAACGCGATTTTCTTTCTGCTTACTATAGATCAGTATCGCATGAATCCATTTTACAAGTGATACTCTTTTAAAAAAAGCGATACCCTAATTCCTAAGGACGGTTAATTTGTAGTTTACTGCAAGCAATATATTATTTTTATTTCTAAAACATGTTATACATTAGCAACTAAAATCAATGCATTTGAGAGCAGTGGCAGATTTAGGGTGGGGGCACCGAGGGCATGTGCCCCCACTGACCTCACCCTAAACCCTTTTGCATATATATGCATACTATAATTTATTTTTTTCAATAATTTATGTGCCCCCACTGTATAAGTATTTTTTTTTTTTCCTTTCAAATACAAGCATGAAAACACTTACTTTACCCACTTTGTTACAAATTATTAAGTACTTAAAATTTGTTATTGAACTTATAGAAAAAAAATAAAAATCTGTCAAACTATTAACATAATTCTTTATTTCTCCTTCACAACCAATTCTTTATTTGTTTTTTCACCTATGAAAATTTTATCTAATTATAGTTAGTGTTTGTAGTTGTTTAATTATTTTAACCATATTTCACAATCTCGTGAGAAACTTTGAATAAATATGATTGTCTAGTTACAAATATTAAAAATAATTCGTGAAGTTAACAAAGAAAAAATTATAAAATAATGTCAAAATATGAAAAACCATGAACAACTGTACGTTAAGTAACATGATGCTTTTTAAAATTTTGGAATTTATATATCTTTGTTACTTTAATTTTATTTTTTTCATGTATAATGGATACTGATGTCCCCTCACTAATTTCTTTTTCTGGCTCCGCCACTGTTTGAGAGTCTGAGACTATAAGTGATACATGATAAATAAGGAACTATACGAGATATACGATATATTGGAGAATATCCATGATACACATACCTTTATAACATAGTCACGATACTTTTTAACCTAAAAATAATATGCACGTCTTCAACAACAACAAAACAAAAGCGCTTCGGTCTGTCCAGAAAGTCAGGTATAAGTTTTTGCATAGATTATATGTATTGAAAATGTAAAAAGCACTTATTTAAAATTTTTTTTTTTTTTTTTTTTTTTTGAGATGTTGAGAAAATAATTCAAAAAGAACTTATGGAGTTCTATACGATTAGATCTACACCCCATTTCCGTTCAATTACAATTAATTGATCGAGGGACCCTGCTTTCTAAACTAAAATCAATAGTCGTATTAAATATTCAGTTTCTTGTTGAACCCTTAATTAGTAAATAAGACCCACCAAACCAATTACGTGTCGCCATTTTTTTTCCATTTTTCCCGACCCAATTAATGAGTAATGACAATGGGAAACATTATAAAATACTACTCCTTCCGTTACATATAGTCTACTTTGAGCAATGTACAATTTATTATAAATGTCAAGATACAACACCTAAAATAGTTAATTTGATTCATTTTATTCCATTTTATATCATTACTTATTAGATATGAACTAATTGTGGACCACACATGATTATATTAATAAGATATGATAAGTAAAAAAATTGAAATTGGACTATTTTATTAAAATAAAAATATTTTTTTTAAGTGAACTCTTCTAATAGAACGGAGAGAATATTCATTTGTGTCACATATATCATGCATTATAAATAGCATGGCAATTTTATATAAGACGCCCACTCCTCTCCCCATCAACTCTTATCCAACTACTTCCTCCTCATTAAGTTCAAAATTCATTGAAAGAGCTCGTTTCTTTTGCAGAAACTTCACCATCAACTCCATAAATATTGCTTACAAAGTGGGGGAAAGAAACAAAGGAAAAAAGGGATGGGGAGCATTGGTGCAAATGATGCTGCCTGTTCCGATTCATTTTACGCCCCTTTCAAGCCTCTTGATCCTGAAGAATTCAGAAAAAAAGCCCATATTATGGTCGATTTTATAGCTGATTACTACAAAAGTATCGAAAAGTATCCGGTTTTGAGCCAAGTCGAACCCGGATACCTAAGAACCCGTTTACCAGAAACTGCACCGTATTTGCCCGAATCATTTGAAACCATTCTCAAAGATGTTGAGAAAGATATCATTCCAGGAATGACTCATTGGTTAAGCCCTAATTTCTTTGCATTTTTTCCGGCCACGGTTAGCTCAGCTGCTTTTCTTGGAGAAATGTTGTGCACTGGTTTCAACTCCGTAGGGTTCAACTGGCTCGCCTCCCCCTCCGCCACCGAGCTAGAGATGGTTGTTATGGATTGGATGGCTAGCATGCTAAAGCTGCCCAAATCTTTCATGTTTTCCGGCACGGGCGGCGGCGTTCTTCAAGGAACCACCAGCGAGGCCGTCCTCTGCACCCTCATCGCCGCCCGGGACAGTGCATTCGATAAGATCGGAATCGACAACATCGGCAGGCTGGTTGTTTATGGATCCGATCAGACGCACTCGTTCTTTCACAAGACATGCAAATTGGCGGGAATTTTCCCATGCAACATACGTATAATCCCGACCACGAGGGAAGCCAACTTTTCCATGTCCCCCAAAGCCCTACGTGGACAAATCGAAGCTGACGTGGCAGCAGGCTTGGTCCCTCTCTTCGTGTGCGCGACAGTGGGGACCACCTCGACCACCGCCGTTGACCCGGTGAGCGACATTGCTGACGTGGCGAACGATTTCAACGTGTGGATTCACGTCGACGCTGCCTACGCCGGCAGTGCATGCATATGCCCGGAGTTCCGGCAATATTTCGACGGGATCGAGAAGGTAAATTCATTGAGCTTGAGCCCTCAAAAATGGCTACTTGCGTACGTAGACTGTTGTTGCTTGTGGGTCAAGGAACCCGATTTGATGGTGAAAGCGTTAAGCACTGACCCGGAATACTTGAAGAACAAGAAAAGCGAGTTTGGCTCGGTAGTCGATTTCAAAGATTGGCAAATCGGGACGGGCCGGCGATTTAGGGCACTCCGACTATGGCTAATTATGCGTAGTTGTGGCGTTGCGAACCTCCAAAACCATATTAGATCCGATGTCCAAATGGCGAAACTGTTTGAAGGGTTCGTGAGATCCGACCCGAGATTCGAAGTGGTTGTACCTCGTGCATTTTCGCTTGTATGTTTTAGGCTGAAGCCATTCAGAGAATACAATGGAGTGTATATGGAGGTTTTGAACAGGAAGCTACTCGAACTGGTCAACTCAACGGGGCGGGCTTATATGACTCATACCAAGGTTGGTGGGGTCTACGTGCTAAGATTTGCAGTGGGGGCCACTTTAACAGAAGAACGCCACGTATGTGCTGCTTGGGAATTGATAAAGGAATCGGCTGATGTTTTGCTTGAGGAATATCACAATGCTTTCTAATTCTAAGATTTTTTTTTTTTTTTATCAACTTATTTAGTTAATGCAACAAATTAATATCACCTCACACAAACTCAAGCAACTTAAACCTTGTGTGGGAGGTAAGATTTCATTTCATAATAGGCATATATATATATATATATATATTATCATCGTTGGTAAAAACAAGTTAAACACAAAATGTAATTTTTTTATTGTTTTAATTGGGGTTTGAAACTTTGATTGTTTGATCTGCATTTCTAGCATGAAATAGCTTTCTCCCTTTTTTAATCATTTCCTTCCCGCATTTCCCATATATTTAAGGCAGTGACAGATCCATACTCCGAAAGTTTATAAGGGAAAAATTATTTAATATAAATATTACACTATTATTTAATTTTTGGTGGTACAAAATATATATAAATAATTTTCAAATTCTTCTATAGTAAAAAATATAAATTAACATTAAATTGCCCTACCAGCTATTGATGTGCCTCCCCTGATTTGAAGGGTGACAGAAATAGCTTTCTCCATTTTATTTTTTTTAATATTTAGTTTTTTATAATTTTCCATGGAAGTTTTCTTATCTCTTACAATAAGATTTTATATGACTGAATAAGTGTGCGTCCTTTTCTCCCTTATAAATCTAATCAATGTAAGTTTCTTTCATTTCTTGAAAAAAAAAAAAATTTCATTTGGAAGCTGTCATCGTCTGGATTAATTACGTAACAACGACTTTTCACTCTACGATTTAGATTTGTATGAATATAAAATTCATGTTTAAATCTGCATAGATTTAGTATGATTTTTTTTCTTTTTTTCCTACCTTGTAACTTTGAAGGTTTGAACCCATAATTACAAAATTGCTAAGCCTCTCTTTTCACCATTGCCCACAATCTTCCCCTAACTAATTTGATAGATTTACAATTGTTTTTGTACTTAGATTATTAAATTAAAGAGATAATAACGTTGGTGGTCTCTAAACTTAGCATAATGTCGCATTTTTGTCTAAGAACTTAAAACGGTTTCATTTTAGTTTTCAAACTTAGTTTTTCAATCACCATGTAATTTGTTGCCCAAATTTTGACAAAAACCATCTTGATAACGACAAATTTGGGATGTTCGATTTGTCATTTTTTTTTTCCTACAATTTCGTCACCACCCGCATAATTATCAGATTTTAACATTTTGAGAGTTGTGTCATCACATGTTTGTATGTGTTGGGCTAGTTTTGACCGAAATCTGAGCGATTGACTACATGGTCCGGGATAAAAACACAAGTTTGGAGATGGAAAAGAAACAATTTTGTTCAAAGACGAGAACGAAAGTGCAATATAAGGCCAAGTTTAGAGACCAACGTAGTTATTATCTATAAATTAAATCATCTCGAATTGGTTGTTTTCAAAATAATGAACTATGATTTCATAAATAAATAAATCACGGACAAGAGGATTGGATTTTTCTTTCCCCTCTCTTTTTCTCTCTGTTTAGTGAATAATTAATTGCTTGAGAGAGTACTGTTTTCGCAATTTTCATACGTAGTTTTGATAAATTATTGAAGAGTCATTCGCCAGAATCAATCATGCTATAGCTGGTACCACTGATCATAATTATCGAATAAGACAAATCAAGAAATAATTAAACACGTTTATTCAGAGGATTCTTTCCTCCAATATTCATTTTGGGCATTAAATTACATAAATACTCCAAAAAAAATTTATTCCCAATCTATTGAAAATGAAACGAGGGAAAAAAACGAATCCGGTCTCTTCGTTTTTACAAAATAATTTTTTTAGAAAAATTGAAAAAAAAATTTCATTTCCGCCTAATTCCCCAAATTCATTTCTAGTTTTGCGATTTTTTTAAAAGAATTAAAATTTCGGAAATACAAAGTTCCGGAATTCATTTTCCTTTAAAAACGAATTTGGGAAATTCTTTTTCTATTGTGCAATTTTTTTTCAAAAACTTATTACAGTGTAAACAATTTGTGCCATTCGTTTTTAAGAAGTAAAAAAAATATACTTAAATCTCAATTTTTTGAGCATAGTGTTTGAAAGAGACGGAGGCCTAATTCCCCAAATCATCGAGTCCGCGACAGGATCTTCCCAAATTGGACGCCGAACCACCATCTAGTCGGAGCTCCGACGCTGCATGGCTGTGCAGTTCCGAAGTCCGACGCCGTGCCCGTGAATTCCGGCAATGCATCCCAGTCCCATACAAGTGATGTGTAGTCTTCTCTAGCTGTCTTTCCGATTCGAATTCTTCATCTCCTAGGCTTCCCTACCCGCAATTGAGTCTATTTCGGCGACGGAGCAATTGATTCAACTGCTGGAAAGGTAGGGCTTTCGTTTATTCGAAGCAATTCTGCATTTTTTTGAGTTTTTTCAAGGTGTAGGAGGGCTGTCTTTTTCATGGGAGGGTGCTTTATTTATTTTTAATGGACTTTCAAGTGAAATGAATGGATGAAATGGGATTAAATTGTTAATTAGTAGTTTAATTTACCTCTTAAATGCCTTCAATCTGTGGAGTTTATCTTTATTCGTTATTTTTCCGTTGGATTTTTCTTTGAGATTGCATAAACATTTTTTGAAGAAACAGAATCAGAACAAATTTTCCCATAAAAGTCCATTTTTGGGTTCCCCTTTCCGTTTCTGAATGAATTGAGAGCCTTTTAAAGCCAAAAGGATTCTCGTTCTGTTCTGGGTAGAAGTTCTCTCCAAAACAGCTTTATTACAGAGAAAATCTATTTCTTTTCTTTCTTTCTTTCTTTCTTTCTTTCTTTCTTTCTGTCTTTCGGCTCCTCTTGGTGGCTTAGAGCGCATTAGCATCAGCTTTGTTGAAATGTTGAATACAAAGTATATTTTTGTAAGAGATTAAATGTTAATTCATACGTATAGGAAATGACAGTTTGCTTCACTTGCTAATTACAGTGTTGGACACAGTTTTGGACAATCAAGTGAGAAGTGTAAAAGCTTTATTAAGCTGCTTTAGGCCTGTTCTTTACTGAAAGTTTGAGTTTTGGTTTTTAAAAAATAGTTTTATAATGTAAAAAGTGTATTAGAAATGTAAAAAGGTATATCTGAATAGTAAAAAGTTGTATTGGCAATGATCAAAGTCGATTATAATATATTAAATTTACTGTTGAAACAAAAACCAAAACGTAAAGAACAGGCCTTAGTATGTTGCTGAAATGACTTTAGTAAGTTGCTTAAAGTGAGAAGTTAGTAAGCTCTGAAAATAAAGAAAAGTTTGCTGTTTTTACCCTTTTCTTCATTGATGCTTGAAACTCTTGAAATAATTCAGAATTTATGAGTCATAATCTGAGAATTCATGTTTAAGCCTAAGAAAGGTACTCGTAATACTTGTAATGTGTTACTAAATCAGAAGATTATGTTTATTGTCACCAGTGTTGTTGTGCATTTTCATGTTGTGGACAAGTTGATGTCCAATTCATTTAGTCATACTCTTAAACCTGTTTTATAGTCTTTTGAAGATATTCCAATTCCTTTACGACCATTCACTGAAAATTTTAATTTGCGGCTACCAATAGTATGTGTTTTTATTTAATTATACTTGGGATTTTATAGCTTTATCATGGAAATGTACAGGCCACTCTGTCCAATAGTTTCACGCGATATTTTTCCACAACTTTATGCATTTTATAGAAAGAAGGCAGCTTTTGGTTCAATTAAAAGGCTTGAACTTTAAGAGTATTACTCCATGTCAAATCTAAAATCTATTAGGCAATTAGGCTTCCCATTTTCAAATTCTCTCAATCACAAGAGTCTTGATGTTAATTTCTCAGTTTTCAAAGTTATGTTTGATCCCTTATGTCCTGTGTGTCTACCTTAATCGTTGTACATAACCACTTGTGAGTCGTTTGTTTCACCAGATCCTTTGGTGCCGAAGACTACCAAGGGGTCACTTGATAGAGGTGCGTTTCTGCAAATGAAGTTAAATTTCAGTAGTCTTGTCACATTGAGCCTTAGCTTCTTTGACAATATTTTGATGGTTTATTTTAGTTCATTATTTCTGAATTCTGGTTGTTCAAACGTGGAAGTTTTAATAATATTTCTTATTGAGTCTCATTTGACTACTTAAACCATCGGTGATTTTCTTTTTCTTTTTTTTTAAAAATATGTTTTTGGTTTTTTTTTTTTTTTTTAAATTTTAAAGACTGATTGGGATTTCTTGATTTGTGTTTGGAATTCTATTTCTCTTCTTTGGCTACTTTGGCTAGGTGAGACAATTGGATTTGATATCCTCTCTTCAGCCCCAATGCGTATATTCGCAATCCTTTGAGGAAATCCTTTCAGGTCATAAGATTCTGGGCATCTTGGAAGGACTGGATTTAAATTTGATTAAAGGGGAGAGGAGTTCCCTTTTCCTAGAGCAACCATTGCAAAGGTAGGCTTTGTATAAACTCAATCTTTTAGCTAGTAAAATGGCATCCATGAGAAAATCATATTGATGCTTCAAATTCTTGAAAATTTAGTTAACATTAATGGGATTTGGGATTAGTAAACATAATTTCATTTCTCACATTAGTAAAGTATCCATCTATACTACTCAGGGATTATAATTTTAAGTTGGAGCTGAAACGATAAAGTTACATTGAGAATGCTTAAAATCGGAAATTGAAGATAATACTATTATTGACAAACTTACTCTTTTCTTAAACTAAATGGAGCTTACTGGTTATTTAGAAAGAAGGTTCTACACTGTTGTAGTTGGATTTAAATGGCAATATGGGTTGCTGAAATTTTGATCCGACATATAAGTAAACATTAATGGGATTTGGGATTCTTAGACAGTTTGTGATGTTTGGTAATGTCTTATGCTTATAATTTTATTTTCTTCATTTGCATAGGTGACTTTTCGTTGGTATTCTATTATTGTTGGCTGAAAATCCACTGGAGAGCTTGGCAAACTTGAGCTTCGATTGGTGAAAAGAATAGAATAGAGGTAAATTGATAAGAAAAGCTCGTGCTATCTGTACATGTTTTGGACGGATTCTTGAAATTGTGTTTTGTGTAAAGTGTAACTAGCTTTTGGTTGAAAATTGTGTTTTGCATTTAGAATACCATATGAGAAAAGCTTTTGTGCTTTCTGTATATGTTTAAAGAATGTTTTATATTATTTAAACACTACGCTCATTTAAACTAACAACAGTTACAAACAAACACATCAGCATCGGTTTAGGGTGATTCTTTTTTAGGAGAAACGAATTTCTGAGATTCGTTTTTAGCGGAATTTGTTGTTTTTAAAACAAAAATGCGTGATTAAATTTTCAAAACGAATTCCCCAAATTCGTTTTTACGGATTTTTTGTGTTTAAAAAAAATTTCGTAACTTACTTTCTCTAAAATTTCATTAATTTACGAATTAAATTTTGAGTTATATAATTACGTTTTGGTTTTTTTTTTTTTCAATAAAACTGAAAGAATATGGGAGATCGTTTTTAGGGAGAAAACGAATTCACCAAATTCGTTTTTTTATGAAAATTATTATTTAATTATTTTTTAAAATAAAAATAAAAATTTAGAAACATTTTGTTTCTCCGTTTTTCATTGATAATTATTTTTAAAATAAAAAATTGTAAAAATTAGAAACGAATTCTCACTGATAATTATTTTCATTTTCTTTTTTTCAAAAAAAATTTCTGGAAAACAAAGACGACAAATTCGTTTTCAGTTTTCTACAAAATGGGAGTTTCAATTTTTTTTTATTTGATTATTTTCGTAACTATATGTCCCAAAATTGAATATTAGGGGAAAAAAATCTTTATTCATACTAATATGGATTATGGACATAAGAAATTCCAACCAAAAATACACTCCCTCAGTTCTATTAGAAGAATTTACTTTCATAAACATTTTTCGGTACAATATCAAAGTCCATTTTCAAAAATTTTACTCTCGTTATCCTTATTAATATAATTATATGTGGTTTATAATTAACTAACATTTAAAAGTAATAACATAAATGGTGTAAATTAACTATCTGTATTGTACGTATCTTAACATCCATAGAGAATTATACATGTGTGAAAGTGAACTCTTTTACTGAAACGAGTAGAGAATGTGATATTGAAGAAAATGAAGCGAGCTATGCAGCCATAGAGTTATCAATGAGGAAATTGCAAGCCGGCCAATCAATCCTCTAGAGTGTAGCAGAAGATGTTTGGTCAGAAATATATATACATGGCGATGATTTTAGTGTATTTTTTCAAGAAATTTTTTTCTTGAAAAGGAAAATGAATTCGAAAGGTAGTGGAACTAAAAATACATTTTAAAATATGATCCACAATTAATTCATACTTAGAACAGTGGTGGAACTAAAATATATATTTTAAAAATTCTTCAAAGATTCGACATATAAAAAAATCTTTTTGATAATTAAATACATTATAAATAAAATTGACAATTAAATATACACATGAATAATAAGGGTGGAGGGGTTAGAGGGGTCCAGGGACTACCCCATCCCCTCCCTGGATTCGCCCTTGAGTTAGAAATTAATGTTCAAGTGGGAAAAATAGTGTCTATATTTATTGAAATATTGTATTTTACTATTCATAATAAATTGTACATTTTTAAAATACGACTCACTTAAATATATATTAGGTTTCAAGAGAAAAAAAAATGTAAAAATAGATAATATTGAAGCGAACTAGATAAAAACATTGAACAATACAAATGTGAGTTTCTATGAGGGTGTGTTTGCTACTCTATATAATGATCTTATTTTAAACGTTTAAACCTTGAAAATCCTTGTTTATTTGTTTATTGGTTTGTTTGATATTTGACTTTTTGTTAAATATATTTTTTGCCCCCCCTTAACCATTAGTCTAACCTTTTAAAATTATTTAAAGACATTAATGTTCATCTATTTTATTTTACATTTAATTTGCATATGTATTTAAACACTTTGATTATATTTTTTAGCAATAAAGTTAATATTTTTCTTTTAAAAATATAATATTTCAATTAATGAAAATAAAAATTGTAATTTTAATTTATAATTTATTAAACATCTTTCTTTTATTTTTTACTTTACAATAATGGGTTTCACATATATATATATTTTGCATTTTATTTAATTATTAAATTTGAAAAGGATAATTGCTCCATTCTTAATTACAGTTAATATCATGAAATCTCATGACGACTACAGTTGAGTCCATTCTACCAATATTCTTAAATTTCAATGATACACATTTCTTTCTTTTCACGAGTGTTGGAAAATTTCAATGCTATACATTTCTTTCTTTTTAAGAGTGTTGGGGGTGAAGAGGGGGGTTATGAAATCTCATGACGTCTGCAGTTGAGTCCGTTCTACCAATATTCTTAAAAGACTAATATTAATTTTCCACTACTCATACTAATGCAAACATAAATAACATTCACAATAAGTCATACATTTTAATTATGTTCCAAACTTACTAGTAAGAACCAAGAACAGAGCCAAAAGAAACATCACATTTTTTACATATATTTCTACATATTTCACTCTCTACACCCATTGATCTGATCACTGATCAGAATAACCAATTTAAAACTTCAGTTCAACTTCCACAAGCCATGCATTCTTCCCTGTTTGTTAGAGAGCACACTATCTGAGCCATCCTACTCTCATCATCATCAGCCACCTTAGGTTTCTCCTCCTGCCAGCAGAGACAATTCAACACATTAAGAACAAGAAAAGTAAAATAGGTTGAGTGAGATCAAGAATTGGTTATACTGCAGATTAGCGGTGTCTACCTGAAGCATCGAAGTATCCACCGTGAATTTGATAGCATCAGCTGCAGCACGTGATCGTAAATAGTACATCCCAGTTTTCAAACCCTTCATATCCAAATACATAAAATAGAAAGAAAAGATAATCAGTAAGGTTCCCATTAGGAACTTCAGCAGAAACATCCAAGTACATGTAGATAAATGGCATATCATATTCCATAGATTGGTTCATAATGAACAAGGAACTCCTTCGTTCTTGGTATTTGTGAAAGAAGTTTAATTTATTGAATTCTGATAGGAGTATACACAACAGAAAATTTTACCGAGCAACAGATAAGGCATGCAATAAAATACAAAACAAATCAAGAAAATTCATACCCCGATACAATATTAACATGGTTGAGCTTTAACTGGATTGACAATCGTAGCATTGATCTAAGCTTACCTTTGACCAAGCATGGTAATGCAAGGAAGTAAGCTTTGCAAAGTTGGGTTCATCCATATGGATGTTGAGGCTTTGACTCTGGTCAATGTAGCATCCCCGATCGACAGCCATATCGACAATAGTCCGCTGTTTGATCTCCCAAACAGTCCTTTTAGCAACAAATTGCAATAGTAAGTACAACACAAATGCATAGGGACAGTCGAAGGTTAAAAATGGCTTCTAAATTAGCACATCCATACTTGTATATAACTTTCAAATCTGCAGGTATCTCAGGAATTTTCTGAACAGAGCCATTCTCATAAATTATCCTGTTCTTAAGCGATGGAGTCCAAAGTCCCATCTCCGTTAAGTCATGAAGAAGATGCTTGTTCACCACAACAAACTCGCCACTGGAGTGAACATATTAGCATTAGAAACACATCTCACGGAAATAAACTCAAAAGTGGCAGGAGCCAAATTGGATAAAGCAGATATACCTCAGGACTCGGCGACTATATATATTGGAGGTATATGGCTCAAAACATTCATTATTTCCAAGAATCTGGCTAGTTGATGCAGTTGGCATGGGTGCCACAAGAAGGGAATTTCTTGCCCCATTTTTAGTTATCATTTCCCTTAGTGCATCCCAATCCCACCTACTTGATGGTGCAACTTCCCACATATCCGGCTGGAGAATTCCCTGAGAGAACATAATTACCAATGAATACCAATTAAATTGTTGTGTGCAGTGTGCACAGAAAACAGAATTAGTTGATTTTGTTAATAGCTTATCATAAGAGAGAATCCAAAATGCCACTACAAACAATGCTGACCTTGTCATTGAGTAAAATCATATTTCAAAACCAGGTCAACCTTGTAAAACACTGAAACAACTAGCATCTATACTGTTCTAAACTTATACATAACAACTAAAACATAGGTCACAAAATACTCAGACTAGTTAAATGAAGACAGACTCTTAAGTAATCGCTTGTAGTATAGGAAAAATCCCATACCTTGCTCAAAGGACTTCCATTATAAGTTTCATATGGACCATCAGTTATAGCCAATTCACAGGAAGCTTTTAACGCATGATAGTATATGGTCTCAAATATGTCCTTGTTCAGCTGTTGAGCCTATAAGGAAACAAAAGCTTCAATCAGACATTTGAAAGAATTCCATGTAATTATTAGTATAGAGAAATAAATATACCTCTGGTGAATCAAAGGCCATGCCAAGCAGTATGAAAGTATCTGCAAGACCTTGCACTCCAATGCCAATGGGCCTGTGTCGTAAATTTGATGTTTTTGCAGTTTCAACAGGGTAGTAATTGCAATCAATAATTTTGTTCAGATTTGCAGTAATTATTGCAGTGACCTATTCAAAAGAAAGAAAAATCAAATACATATTTAGTGTTATTGAGTTCAATTTATAATAAATGGAAAGGAAACAAAAAATGTCATAATTTTAACCTCTGCAAGCTTGTCAAAGTCAAAGTATCGATTCTTAGACCCTCTACTGCCAGCAAGTTTAGAAGGTTGTGATTCTGCTGAAATACCCTGCAACAGAGAAATGTGGCCAAGCAGCATTAGAAAGCAAGAATTTAGGGGCAATAGTAAATCTTATTGAAAACATCGGCCTAGGGTGTTCACCTTCTCTCTAACATATCGTGGCAGAGCAATTGATGCCAAATTGCACACCGCAGTTTCTGTGGGACTGGAGTACTCAATGATCTCCGTACACAAATTTGAAGATTTAATTGTTCCTAGATTCTGCTGGTTGCTTTTTCTGTTGCAAGTATCCTGCATACCCAGAAAAGGGTGTAAAGATTAAATCTCAAGAATAGAACTACAAAAGAATAAACCACAGAGTAATATAGAACTTCACTGACCTTATAAAGCATGTAAGGTGTTCCAGTTTCAACTTGAGACCTCAAAATTGCAAACCAGAGATCTTGTGCCTCAACAACTTTCTTTTCCTTGCCCTTAACAGAAGGTCAGTAACGAGTGAGCAGTTAGAGAATGAAAGAAACCCTCATTAGCAGGTTGTTTGACTATATACCTGCTTTTCATATTGGAGGTATAGCCTCTCAAATTCTTCACCCCAGCAATCAGCCAATCCGGGAGACTCGCTAGGGCAAAACAATGACCACTTCCCTTTCTGTCTTACTCTTTCCATAAAGAGGTCAGGCACCCACAGAGCATAAAACAAATCACGAGCCCTGTGCTCTTCCTGAAATCATAAATACTCATAGAATCAACAAACCAATGAAAGCCTCCATTTACCTCCCCAAGGTACTCAGTAGAGTAATGAACATTAAACTAGCACTTAAGGATCTTAGGAAGCAGTAGACAAATATCTACTCTGAAAATTGCTTGATACATTAACATACCTTCCCATGATTTATCTTCAACTCCAAAAACTCAAATATGTCAGCATGCCACGGCTCAAGGTACACAGCAAAGGCACCTATCGGTGACATGAGTAGCAATAAATCAAACAAAGGAACCCCTCAAAACTATATTTGTAGAAAAGAGCAAAATAACATCACTTACCCTTCCTCTTGCCACCCCCTTGATCAACATAACGAGCTGTATCATTGAATACCCGCAACATTGGAAGAATACCATTAGATGTTCCATTGGTTCCCCGAATATAACTTCCAGTGGCACGAATGTTATGAATTGATACACCGATCCCTCCAGCTGATTTGCTGATAACAGCACATTCCTTAAGTGTATCATATATGCCCTCAATACTATCATCCTTCATACACACCAGGAAGCAACTACTCAACTAGAATGCAAACAGTTAATGTCAGAAAACAATACCATAAAAAAGGACAAAGGAATACTAAAGAATCTTCCAAAATTCACAAACTATCTTACTTGGGGCCTAGGAGTTCCAGAATTAAAAAGGGTGGGAGAAGCATGCGTAAACCATCTCTGAGACATGAAGTGATATGTTTTTAACGCAGCATCAATATCCTCCTTGTGAATTCCAACAGCCACCCTCATCAACATATGTTGTGGTCTTTCCACAACCTTCCCATGCATCTTAAGGAGATAGGACCGCTCAAGAGTTTTGAATCCAAAGTAATCATAGTCAAAGTCTCTATCATAAATGATCTCACTGTCCAGACGTGCAGCATTCTGTAATAAGCATACCGTTAAGAACAAACAAGCAAAAAGCAGACTGACAGCAGAAGAACAAAACATCGTACGCTACTTCAGCTTAACTTGATAAAACAATAATAATAAGCATGTACTACCTTCATGATTATCTCATAAACATCATCAGCAATTAAAGGAGCTTTCAATCCTGATCTCTCACTGACATGGCTATACATGTCTTTGATCCTGCAGTCAACTCAACAGATTAAAATTCTCAATTATTCCAACAATCCAAATACTTAGCATGAAAACAGCAGAATCTTCTGTGGACTTACGTCTCAGAAAAGGATTTCTTTGTGTTCTTATGCAGATTTGAAACAGCAATCCTCGCAGCCAACTGCCATAAACAATAATCTAAAGTAAGCAAAAAAGATAGCTTCTTTAATCTCCAAGAGAGAAAAAAATCTCAAATGAAAACACCATCATACAATTTACAAAGTCGTCAACAAGCATCAAAATACACATTCTTATACGTACGAAGAAATTATCAGCAAATGAATTTTGTAACTGCAGGAAAGCCTATAAATTAACCATGACTCGAAGATCAAACGAAGTACACCATGATTACAATATATTAATCACATAAAAACTATGCAAGCAAAAAGTAATTAATCTATTCACCAAATCTAAAAACGGAATCCAGAAGAAAAGCAGCAAATCACAATTCCGAAATCAAAAACCCAAAAAAAAAAAAAAACAACTCACACAAGCATAGTCAGGGTGGTTGGCAGTCATGGCAGCCGCAGTCTCAGCAGCCAATTCATCAAGCTGACTGGTAGTAACGCCTTTGTAGACGCCGGCGCAGACTTTCTGAGCGACCAAAACCGGGTCACAGTGTTCGCTGCTGAGCCCATAACTCAATTTCTTCAAGCGAGCGGTGATCTTATCGAAATGAACCGTCTCTTGCCTCCCATCTCGCTTCACCACATACATATCTTCTTCTTCTTCTTGTGAAGACTGTTAACAAAGCAGATGACTTTCTTTGAGGAATTTGGTCGAACAGGTTTGAGGGAACAAAGCAAACTATAGAAAACCCTCAACGAAATAGCAATCTATATATAGCGGGAAAAAAGCGTGTCAGATTCAAATTTCGTACTGAAAAAAATCAAATAGGGATGGTGGGTTTTTCCCTCTAAGATTGAAATTTTAGAGATGGGATTTCCCATTTTCCCGCCAAGTGGATAAGAGTTATGGCGGCAAGGCAAGAATGAGGGGGAAAAAGGAAAAGGGCGCGGGGATAAGGGCGATGAAGCTGGAGAGTGGGGTCCAACTTTTTAAAAAAATTTAGGGCCTGTTCTTTTTCGTCGTTTTGAAAACGATTTTGAAAACAAGTTTTGAAAAATAGTTTTATAATGTAAAAAGTATATTAAAAATGTAAAAAGTAGATGCTGAATAGTAAAAAGTTGTATTGAAAATGATGAAATATGATTAAAATATATTAAATTTACTGTTGAAACCAAAACCGTTTTCAAAACAAAACAAAAAGAACAGGCCCTTAATTCACTGTCAATTCGATTATATTCGTATTTATGAACCACGAATAATTAGCAAGAAAAGCTTTCAGCGAAAGCTTTGGGTCGGGTGGGAACTTTGGTGGTATTGGATCTGATGAAGCTGAAATATTTACGTATTATTTTCTGAAACTTTGAATTCGAAGTACTATTGACTCATTTTGAAAATTTTAGATTTAGAAAAATAATATTTGTTCGGAGGAAATTTCTTTTGGAGATTTGTGTAATAATAAGTGTAATAATGATTATGTTATTTTTTAAATTTTATGTGAGCAGTGATTTAGAGAAAAATTTTAAATTTTGAATTAATTTTAAAATTAGGTTTTTTTTTATGTAAATTTTGGAGGAGACAGTGATGATTTTTTTGGGGTGAAATGAAAAAAAAACAGAGCCTTAAGTAATGCTTCTACTAGAAGCCAAACTTGTGTGATGGTGTCCAAAGTAGAGAATAATTGCATAAAAACAAATCCTAATTTGTTTTTTATTGAATTCATCTCTTGTAAACTCCTGTAAATTTGAACTCTAAATAGTCAAAACTAATAGTGGTAGAAATCGAACTCTCAATCTCCAGGTGACCCGCCATGCTTTACAATAGTTGGGTCATAGCTCGTTTCTAACAAACAAATCCTAATTGAAAATATAATAGCATGTGAGTCCGTGAACGTTTATGCTGCCCTATCTTTCCAATTTTGCATCAATCTTTTCCCTATTTTGCATAAATTGCAGGAAATTTACTCAAATTATTTCCTTATCACTTTTTCAAAGAAAATACTTTATTTAGATTTTTTTACAATTAATTATAGAGTAAACTCTAATTTTAATCCCCTACATATTAGCTTTTAATTTTTTTAGTTCCTAACATTTGAAAAGAACTTTTTTAGTCCCTAACTTTTACAAAATAAATTATTTGGTCCTTGTCGTCAAAATGAACTAAAGCCGTTAAATTCATACATGTTGGTGCACATCTTGTAAAATTAGGGTGGTGGGAGTGGTGGGTTTTTGCTGGGTTTAAACCCAGCAAAAACTCAAACCCACCACTCCTTCCCTCCATGTCATGATTTCAGAAGCTGGGTTCTTGGCTGACGGTGGGCCCCACCAGCCAGGGGAGTGCACCTCACGCTGCACTCCCCTAGCGAGTTCCTCCCACTCGCGAGTGGGAGGAACTGCCAGCAATTTTTCTTTTTCTTTTTTTTTTAACACTTAAAGAGCCGTTAAGGCTTAGTTTTTTTTTTATTACAATTTTTTCCTTCTTTTTTTTTTTGCCTTCCATTGGATCTATTTTATTTATTTGTTTTAAATTCTTTTTTTACTATTTGTTTTTCTATAAATACCTATCAATTTTAATATTTCTCTACTCCTCATCCAAATCATACATTTTTTCAATCAATTTTTATATTTGGTTTTTACAATAGAAAAATCTAATATTTTAATTTTTTTAGTACGTAATTTTATTTTTTAGTTTTTTTAATTATGTAAAATTTGTTTTAATTAAAATTTAAAATGTTTTACAACTATTGATTTTAGTTTGACCTATGTAATTTTAGCTGCTGTAAACTAGACATTAAGAACTAGCCGTTGGAAAATAACCGTTGGAAAATAGCCGTTGGAAACTAGCCGTTACACGATTAGCCGTTTCGACTTTGGCTATATATAGTACTCCATTTTGTGAACATTCACAACTCTTAATTCTGAAAATCCAATTGTCTCAGTTCCCAATTCTCAAATCTCCACAAAAAATTTCTGGTCGTCCGACTGGCAAGCTACTAAAGGAAGCGTGGAAGAATTTCATACGGGAAGCAGCACAAGACGATGAAATAGAGTGGGAGATGGTTGCTCTACTCTATATGCAAAAGCGTCGAGCAGCCGAAAGTTCTTCAACAAGAAACAATCGGAGAAAATATGTGAATCGTAGACGTGAGAATGGCCATGAGCAGCTTGTGGCTGATTACTTCTCCGACAATCCCACATATGATGGTGAAATATTTCGTCGTCGATTTCGAATAGAAAGGGAATTATTTCTTCGCATCGTTGATGCCTTGGAAAATCACTCCGATTATTTCAAATTGAGACCCAACGCAACTGGAACAAAAGGGTTATCACCACTTCAGAAGTGCACAGCAGCCATTCGTCAATTGGCCTATTCTTCCATTGCTGACTCACTCGATGAGTACCTACGGATGGCTGAGAGAACTACGAGGGGATGTCTCCGCAACTTTTGCCAATGCGTCGTCGACGTATTCGGAGAGCGGTACTTGAGAAAGCCAAATGTTGCAGATACTCAACACTTGATTCGATTCAAATGCAGAAGCACAGACATGGATTTCCTGGAATGCTGGGAAGCCTCGACTGCATGCACTGGGAGTGGAAGAATTGCCCTATCGCGTGGAAAGGCCAATATAAGCGAGCTAATTACGGCGTCCCGATGATAATTCTTGAAGCAGTTGCATCTGCGGACTTGTGGATATGGTATGCTTTTTTTGGTGTCGCGGGCTCCAATAACAATATGAACGTTCTACATGGATCACCATTGTTCAACGCTTTCTTGCAAGGTAATTCCCCAAACGTAAATTTCACGGTGAATGGCATAACCTACCGCAACGGATACTATTTGACCGATGGAATCTATCAGGAATGGGCTGCATTCGTTAAGAGTTTTCCATGTCCTATGGATGAGTAGCGGAAGAAATTCAAGGAGAGACAAGAGGCAGCAAGAAAAGATGTAGAACGAGCATTTGGAGCCCTACAAGCTCGTTGGGGGATAGTTAGAGGTCCTGCACGACCTTATCACAAGGAAGAATTAACAAATATCATGTATACATGCATTATTTTGCAGAACATGATTATTGAGCACGAGGGAGATGAAGTTGTCAATTGGTCCGATGGAGACGGGTCTCCGTCGACAACAATTCATTTGGGTACTACTTAAGAGTTCCAAACCTATCTTCAAGGTATTCAAGAGCTTCGTGATAGGGATATGCATCATCAACTTCAGGCTGATTTGGTTGAGCATATCTGGACAAATTATGAAAGCAATTAGTACAAGATAACCCTTTTTATTAATGTAATGTTGTGTTTGTTTGATGTGCTTTTTTAATTTCGGCAATAGTGTATTTCTTTCATAACTTTTTATTTATTTAATGTAACGTACTTTATATAATATTTTACTAATTATCTAATTTTTTTCTTGTGGTTTATTGAATTATGTAATTTACGAAATTAAATATTTTAATAAATTAAAATAAATTTATAATTGAATATAGTTGATAAATTATAATTAAAAAGGTATAAATGAATGTGTATAGAGTTGTTTATTAGTGGGACCCGTGATGAAGTTGCTTTTCTGGGTTTATTGTTGCTGAGGGTAGGTTTATAAAAGTGGGGTGGGTTTTTACTTTTGATGTGGCGTGATAAACCTGCTTTTCTGGGTTTATGACTCCCACCACCCTTATTTTGTCTGGCCACTCTCCTTCCTTCTTACAAAACCTCTGGGTGGCAAACTCCTGAGGCAACTCAGAGGCTCTATTTTTTGGCGCCTCCGAACACATACTGAAACACAGGTCAATAATTCGACATAAACGGAAGAGAGCAATATAATATCTCAAATTCCATACTTAGTAGTTCAACACAATCATACTCGTTTTTCACTGCTTTAAGAGATCAATATAGGCCCTGTGTGGAATGCATCTCAAAATCATGTTTTGAGATACATTTTCAATTTTAGAATATTAAAAAGCTTATTGAAAATATAAAAAAGTGTGTTGAAAATGTAAAAAAAGCTTATTGGGAATAACGAAAAAGTATTATAAAATTGAAAATGCATTTCAAAATGGTTTTGAGATGCATTCCACACAGGGTCATAATATCTCAAATTCTAAATTTGCAGAGAACAGAGCAGTTGAACATAACTGTAATTCTAAACTTTGTCCAGGATAAGTATAAACTCAAACATAAATCAAAAGTTAATTGAGTTATGCTGGGTTTTTCATTTTCTTCTCACTGCAACAGAATACGAAAAAAACAACTCATTAACCAGACTCTTCACCATCTTCTCAGCATAACTAGTAAAACCATAGTCACAAAAGCTTTGAAACAGTAAAACTTCAAAGAATTAATCAATATTCTTGGCTAGTGGCTAGCCCATATTCTTTGTTTCGTTTTCTCAATCAAGGCCTCCGCTTGAGTAAGCTTTCTAGCCCTAACAAGTACATCATGAGCAGCTTTAAAAACCTTCCTTCTACCAAAATAATCGACAAAATAAGAAGGAAATAAAAAAATAAAAAATAAACTCATCATCAACTTCAATAATGGGTCTCGAACTAACCCATTTGAGGAAATCAATCATCCTGCCAAGCATCAGGGCAAACATTGAGTTTCCTAGCAACAAGCCACGAGGTAATCGTGACATGTAAAAGGGAAAGATTCCAATCTTTGTGACAGTGAAAGGGATGTTACATATGGGTCTTTGAGAAGCTCACAAGAAAGAGACTACCTTATTGCTTCTTCATCCAAAAGAGTATTCTTTCTAGCAACCTCACCACTTTTTGAGCAGAGGGGGTATCAATGAAATTGAAAACACCAAAAATGGTTGCAACAAAGAACTGCTCTTGGCCGTCGAGTGAGAAGGGAGCAGTTCAGTGGTGGGTGGGAAGGTCTAGATGAGGAAATTATGGAGAGGACAAATCGGATCCTCTGAACAATTGAAAATTAAATATAAGCAGCTCATCTAGTCGCCTTCTGTAGTTGATTTGGTGCTGCCGAAATATAGCATCGCCGAAGTGCCCAAGAACAAGAGCGGTTGACTGATATTTTGTACAAAGGAAACAATGGAGAGACGACCAAATAATTTTGCGGACAAACTTACCCTCAAGTGTATTGATCATATGAGCCTCCTGTGTTGGCATTTAACGGCTTCCGTTCATTTTGACTAGGGCTGTTCAAAATAAAAAATCCGACCCGACCCTATCCGAACGGATCGGTTCGGTTTCGGATTAGTGATCCGAAATTTCGGATCGGATTCGGATCCGATCCGAACTTTTTTTTTTTTTCAATTTTTGGGCATCCAGCCCTTTTCTTTCAATTTCCATTCTTCCAAGCTCCAATTCCTTTGCTGTAGCGCCATTCATATCCATATCCATCAAAGAAGATAATCATATCCACAGCCGCCGCTGATGATTCCACCCTCCGTCTTCGTCGTGATTAGAGATAATAAAGAGTGAGGTTATTAATGGTTTAATTAGTACTCCCTTTTCTGTCGTGATTAGAGATAATAAAGAGTGAGGTTATTAATGGTTCAATTTTTGGGCATCCAGCCCTTTTCTTTCAATTTCCATTCTTCCAAGCTCCAATTCCTTTGCTGTAGCGCCATTCATATCCATATCCATCAAAGAAGATAATCATATCCACAGCCGCCGCTGATGATTCCACCCTCCGTCTTCGTCGTGATTAGAGATAATAAAGAGTGAGGTTATTAATGGTTTAATTAGTACTCCCTCAGTCCCAAAACATCGTATGCTAGCTGGTGTGAAATAATGTCATGGTGATGCAGATGTAGTAAGTTATTATTATTATAATAAACTGATGTCTTTATGTAAAAAACCATGTTGTAAAGTTGATCCTAATGGGTGTGAGCTTTGAAGAAATATGCCTTAATTCTGAATGAGCAGTCATTTGCAGTGTATTTTAGATCTATACTTAGCTGCTCATAAAGGAAAAAGATAAAAATGAAGAACAGAATGAGCATGGTTTTTCTTGAATGACATTGCTCATTCTGTATTTTTATCTTCATTTTTAGATCCTAATGGGTGTAAAAGGAGTTTGAAGATGTTTGTTTTTTTATTCAGGATCCTTTCTTAGCACGTGGAAATGGCAACTTAATACATTGCCAGTTTTGCTGATAACCTTCAGCGGCGATAGAAAGAGAAGAAAGAAAAAAGCAAAACTGAGGACTGATCCGATGCATCCAAATTTCATCTATCTCTTGTTTTTTTCTTTTTAATTTTTTTTTTAATAATTTTCGGATCAGATCGGATCAAATGCCGATCCGATCCGATCCAAGGCTAACACTGATCCGATCCGATCCGACCCGAAATTTCGGATTGGATCAGTACGATCCGACCCGATCCGTGGGTTGGATACAGCCCTAATTTTGACGGTAAAGGACAAATAATTCATTTTGTAAAAGTTAGGGACTAAAAAAGTTGTTTTTAAATGTTAGGGAGTAAAAAAATTAAAAATCAATATATAAGGGACCAAAATTGGAGTTTACTCTTAATTATATATTCTCTTTTATTAGTTTTACAGTATTCACTATTAGAAGGAAAAGAAAATTGTCTATGACACTAAAAATTGTCATGATATATTACTTTATAACACATTTAGAGACTGTTTGATATAAATTAATGCTTATATCTGAATGTTTAATACTGAAACCATAATGCTGAATTGATTAAGCACTTAACATCTTATTGCTTAAATATATTTTCCAAGCCTCTGAAACAAAATGTTTAATCACTCCATCTTGCTTGATAAGTATGCTGATATTAATGCTAAAATCTTACAAATGTATCACTTTACCCTTACATTGAATTTTTTTATATTTATATATGCGAAATATCAAATTTTATAATGAAACATAAATTATGATGAATAAAAAACATAAGGAAACAAAATAAGATAAAATACATGAATTGAATAATTATAATAAAATAATAATAATTTATTACAATTTATTAAAATCCCTAAAAATGAAAAATGAGTCCACTGTTGCATTCTAAAAATAAATTAAACATTTTACAATTAAACTCTTATATAATTAATAAATTATATAAGTAATATTAAACATAGAGCACAAATGATATTTATAAAAACAAGTAAATTATATAATTTATTATATATCTTTCAAATACAAAAATACAATAATAAAAAATAAAAAAAATTATTTGACAATATTATGATGAAAATGTTTAAAATACATGGTATGCTAGTGAAGAAAAAAATAAAATAATAATTTATTCAAAAATAAATATTTATAGTTAAATCAATATGAATATAAAACAAAAAAAAAAGGGTAGTTTCAAAAATCACATATGAATTATTAAAAAAAATATTACGTGGAGCATTAAGTGATAAGCAATAAACTAATTTTTACTGCTTAAATTTTTGTAAAGGAAATAAGCAGTGCTTAATCAATTAAGAAGTTTGGATTCGTTATCAAACATGGCAAAAGTCATTATTGCTTAATCAAATAATTTTAAGCATTAAGCACTATTATCAAACATGCCCTTAGTCTAATAAGACATTTCTAGAAGTGTCGTGTATGCCAGTGTAGTGATAGTGTAATGTCACAAAAAGTAGATTATTAAGGCTATGTTTGGATTGTAACTCAAATAGGGAAAAAATATTTGGGGAAGAAATGTTTTGGAGGTAATTATTTTTCTGAGCAATTGTGTAGGAAATAGTTAATCATGATGCTATTTTTGAAATAACGTGAGTAGAATTTTAGAGAGAATTAAATTTTAAATGAGTTGAATTTAGTAAAAGATGAGAAGGTTTGGTTATAGATTTTTTTTCTCAAAAAAGTAATTTTTTTCATAAAAAACAAACAAAACAAACAAAGCCTAAGATACTTTTTATTTTTTTATTTTTTGACAAGAAAATACTCCATCTGTATTTCGTTGTAATCATAATCAAATGAATAAGATTGGAGACTACTTTCAATTTCAAATTAAGCAGAATATAACCCTCGAAATTAAGCAGAATACATAAATAGTTGGTTAAATTTCAAAATATGGACAATCACTAACTATCCATATTTTCAAATTAAGCTGAATATCCAAATCTATACCCATCTTCAATTGTTGTTCAATAATTTCACTGTCCAAATCTATAATCCATAAAGTTCAGGTTGCCCACATCGTCTATTCTTCTCTTTAACTCTCAACACTTTCCATGAACAAATCTTGTCATCTTCATAGGAGGAGGAGCAGCCTTTGGAACACAATATTAAATGACCAGAAGCTCCTGTCTTTCAAGCCAAGCCAACATATTTGAAAATATGTGGTAGTCCAAAGATCTTCCACATTTGGTGTAACATACTCTGCGGGTTAGCTGAGCATGTGCAATAGAGATCTGGCGTTTAGGACGAACTACATCCAACACAAAATATTGTGAGCACTCTAGACATTGCAGGGGCTTATCTTCAATTAACCAAAACCAACAGTATCATGGCTACGTTATACCATTCACCACCAAAGCATCTAACAATTCTGAAAGATTTGACCGATCGAATAATTGCAGGAAAATCCTGTGCACCAAAAGGACCAGTAGGATGGTCAACCATCTGGCCTTTCGATAAAATATGCAATATTACGGGGTGAAGATATGCAGCACATTTTATTGCTCGAAGTAGTACATCCTCATGATAACGGTTCAGGCAGTGAAGGAATGGATTCTTGTCCACCAAATATTTTACATTAGTTTGGAAAGCCTGAGTAGTCAACTTCGAAGTGCTTTCCAATCATATGATAGTTTCAAAGTATCGTTATGGACCATAACAATGCTTTGAAGTAGGAGTGTAAATGAGTCGAACTACTCGCAAGCCGCTCGATCAAAGCTTGGCTCGAGTTCGGTCAAAATCAAGCTCGAGCCGGCTCATTTAATAGTCGAGCTGAGCTCGAGCTCAATTATTACTGGCTCGATGGCCTATATATATACAATTTAATAATTTTTTAAAAAATATATTTATAATATTTATAAGTTTGAGCTCGAGTTTGAATTCGAACTCAAGCTCGAGCTCGAGCCTATTAAAATTTTGACGAGCCGAACTCGAGCCCAAATATTCATGCTTGATCGAGCTCGAGTTCGACTATTCTTTATCAAGCTCAACTCGTTTAAAGCCCTAGTTATGGATACTTGAGAATGCGGCGTGGTCAGCCAAGCAATTAGGCTCCCTATACGTATGATTGATCCAGCACTTGTGCCTACAGAACTTTTCAAATGCGACACATAAGCACGATAATCCTTAAAACCCATTATTCGTGTATCCAGGAATGGGGTGATACCCAACAAAACCCTGATGAGATTATCACAGTCACTGTAAAGGCTCACTTCATCCGCATCCAAACACATTTCTTCAAGTATTACTTGATATCTACTTGCAGTTCATACATGGTATTCGGCATTCTCCCAAGATTGAGGTGAGTTAGGATATATTGGGGGAACAGTTTACCACAGCGAAACACAATTTCTTCATACTTGCTGGTCCAACCATTCTTCAGCAAAAATGCTGAACCACCTGCAATTTTGTTATGTCCTTAGAGACAGAAGCATCAATTACACCAATCAATTTCTGACTGATTGGTTGAGGAGGTATCCTGATGATACCTCTCATAACAGGTTTGGATTTGTCCAAACCCCGGTTGTCGAAGTTCACATGAATTCTGCTAATGACGAGGTCGGTATACAGACTTGTTTGATCCTATGATTTTAGAGGGTATAATGATTGTATACGATTGAGTTGACTTCCACATCCAAACCCATCTCAGGAAGGATTTCATTTACAAGAAGATGTATCACTTCCATCAACAAAAGGAGATAGTTTTCCCTACAGTGAAAATGTATACCCATAGGGGTCTTGGGCAGTGAATTTAGTTTTGAAGCAATTTGTTTTGAAACAAATTGCTTGAAGATAGGATTTTCACAGTCTTTCCTTGATTTTCTTATACATTTCCACAAATGTCCAATTGCTCTTGATTCTTGGGAATTTCATCATTTCACAACTTCGTCAAAATGGATGATGGGATGGCCGGAGTCCAAATACTTTTTTTGTGCGTTTTTCTCCAACTCAGTCCCAAAAGCTGCTCAATAATGGTAAAGAGAAGAAAAGTTAAGGAAACCTAAGACACTTAAAATGTCTTAATAAATTATGTATTGTGTCACTTGTGTCTCTTAATATTATACATTTCTTGACATTTTTCAAAGTTTTATAATGTCTTAATATGTTTTATATTATGGGCTTAATCACTATTTACCCCTTGTGTTTTCATCCTTTTACTAACTACCCCCTATGTTTTGGAAACTAACATTTAACCTCATTTGACTATGTCAGATATAACAATCATTGAAAGGACAAAAATGTCCCCCATTAAATGAGGACTCTTCTTCTTCTTCCCACTTCTCAGCCGCCGCCCCTCCTCTCTTCTCTCCTCCGCTGCCCTTTCTTTCTTCTCCCTTCCCCGCCATCATAGCCGAACTCATGACCGAATCTTATTCCAAAACTTACTTTTACAACATTATACTCACAGATCATGTCAACCTGCGATCGAGTATCGACCTGCCCTTGCCTGAAAACACGTTCCAGAATGTAATTTGGTTGGCCTTCGCATTCTACTAGTTGGACCCATTGAATCTGACTAAGATCGAGCTGGGTGATTTGGCGGAGATTTTAAGGGAGGCTATAGGACCCAAAATAAGAAAACCCACAAATCAAACAAACTCGAACATAACTGAAGCAACAAGCTGCGATCAAAAACTAATCCAAAGTAAAAAACGCAGGACCACTTACTGAAGAAATATGGAGTTTGAACACTTTCACCGAAACCAAGCAATTAAGATAGAATCATGTAATTGCACGCAATTCGATGCAATAAAACTAACTTTGAATCAATTTCATCAAACAATATAATAATGATCGGCGCTTGTGAATTAAGTAAAAGAGCTAATTGTTGAATCAAACCTGAAACAACGCTAGGGGGCGGAATCTCGCAAAGCAGCCACAAGGCTTTTCTGATTTCTTTGGTCGAGAGTTTGAACAAAGAAAGCGTGGCGGAGCTGGAGACGGACGAGGCTTTCAACGCCCTGAACGAGTATTTGGAGAGCCTATCAACCATTGAGAATATAAAGATCTATAGAACGCGTCTTGCTTTTTTGCGACTTCTTCCTTCCGACGCACTCAACGACAGCTACTTCTTTCCCACTTCTTCTTCTTTCCATATAAGTTTTGAGTTTTTTTTTTTGGGTTTGGGAAGAGGAGGGACGGCGGGGGAGGGAGAAGAGAGGAAGGGCGGTGGGGAGGGAGAAGAGATGAGGGGTGGCGGAGGAGAAGTAAGGAGGAAGAAGAAGAGTCCTTATTTAATGGGGGCATTTTTGTCCTTTTACTGATTGTTATACTTGACTTAGTCAAGGGGGGGGGGGGGGGGTGGTTAGTGTTAGTTTCCAAAATAGAGGGGGTAGTTAGTAAAAGGGTGAAAACTCAAGGGGGTAAATAATGATTAAGCCTATATTATGATTGTTTAAATGCATCAATAGATACTCTACATTCACATTTTGAAATGTCACTAGAAAAGTTTATTTTTAGGACAAATATAAATGTCTACTTAAATCATTTTAAAGGACATTAGTAGACATTTAGATGATTTAACTTTATATTATTTATTAATATTATAGGGCCTGTTCTTTTTGTTTCGTTTTGAAAACGGTTTTGGTTTCAACAGTAATTTAATATATTTTAATCATATTTCATCATTTTCAATACAACTTTTTACTATTCAGCATCTACTTTTTACATTTTCAATACATTTTTTACATTATAAAACTATTTTCCAAAACTTGTTTTCAAAATCGTTTTCAAAACGCCCAAAAAGAACAGGCCCATAATATTTTATACCACTTTTTGCACTGTAATTTTTTAATAGAAAATCTTATATAATTTAGTGAATATAAAAGCACAACTCATATTAATATTAAAAGAAATGAAAAGAAACATTTTTAAATATATGTTAAAATAAATAATAAGTCAATATGTTTAAAAAAAAATAAATAATAATAAGTCAATATAGTAGACAAATATAACAGTATAAATATATATAGAAATACATATAGAATTCAATACATAAAAGATTTGTTCATTGCACCAATTTTTGTTTTGACTACAACCATCAATAAAACTTGATCCCTATCTTGAATTTTATACATAATAATATACTACAAGCATACTAGCAAAGAACAAGATGTAGCAATAGCTTCCAATACCTCATGTGGCGATATAATTACAACGAAAGAAAAAGAATGAGACGTACCCAAAAAAAGAAAAAGAAAAAAGAAATGAGACGATATCTTCAACCCACTATTCTTTTGTCAACTTTTATCCTTGGAACAAGCGGATGGCTTATGTTTCCTTTCGCCGCATAAGTGATTCAACAAACGCATGAGACAACTAAAATCATCGGACAAATTTGCACCTTATAGTCTACAAATATATGTTTAGTGCAAGTAAAAACATGACATCTAGAATGACTTAATAAAATGACTTAATTTCAGAACTGCCTTTATAAATCAAGTCATTACCAATTCAAGAACTTAAATAGGGTACAAGATTCCATCTATCTACCTTGAAAAGTTTCTTTACAAGCTCGGGAGAAGAATCCCAAGGTTGTGAATACAAGGGCAGCTTCATTGAGACAGAGTCTGGAGAAAACTTTGCAAGCAAATCTAGTAGAGAACAAACCAAGTTGTCATGATAAAGTCTGTATATAGGAAATGATATATCATTCTCACTAGAAAAGAACATAATTAAGATATAATTATAGGAGGGAGAAGAATAGGACAATTACTCCTTCTATCCAAAACATATTCATGTTTTAGCAAGGTACAACTTAATATGAGTTGCAATGTATAACTAAGAAATAAGCTACCTATTGCCAATTTTCTCACTTACACCCTTACGTTTTAATAGATGGCCAGTTGTGAATGATGCATAATGATAATAGTAAATGCATGAAAATAAGGGGGGGGGGGGGGGGGGGGAGTAGAAAAGATGACTTTTTTAGGAAGAAAAAAAATGTTTAGAACCAGGAATCCTTTCAAGATAGAGAGGGCACTTAATATTATCACCGACTTTTGCAAAGAGAACAACCATGCAACCCATTATTTGCAAATGTGCAGAGCAACTTAATGGATTTGGTCCTGCTTGTGATTCTCCGAGCTCCGACTCCTCATCCTCCACCAGTATTGCAAATTAATCAAGGTTTTCTCGAGAACTCAACCACTTAAGGGCAAGTTCAGGCTTATCATTATGAGGTTGCTTTCCCTTCTCAAACTGCTTATTTCCACCCTAATATTTTAATATAAAAGGTCTAAATTTGACTGATTACTCACCCAACTGCATTGAAAAATAAAACAATATCTTTTTATATGGCATACAATTAGATACATACCTTGTCACATATTTGCTTCCAGCATTTAACAGAAGGCTTCTTCTTCTCCCACAATCTTTTTCCTCTGCACAAAAAAAAAAAAAAAAAAAAAAAAAAGACTCTTGTGCTAATTCTACCATTTGGCATCATGTGCTAACTCTTGGATTGTAGGAAGCTCTCTGTTGAATCCTTTCTTCTGATAAAAGGTCCTACTCTGGAATTATGGACAAGTGGTCCATTCAACTTCAAGCACTAATTTCTCATTTTGTTTCCTTATAATCATGAAAGTATCAAAAAAGTTAAAACAACACTAAATAGTATGCATCAAAGTTAACATGAAATTTACAGCGGAATGAATGGCTTTGACAGAACATTAATTTCATTTCAAAGTTTTTGAATGTTCTTCATGACTTTGAATGGTACGCATTGAGGAAAAGCTTATGCTATCAAGTGCCCACATAAGTCAAGGTACAAACATGTTTCAGTAATTAATAGTAAATGGTGCTTACAGGAAGTGAATTTTTAAAACTACAGCCATAAAGCCATCAATTTAGCATCACAAGTCTGAAATGATAATGGTGGTTACCTTGGAAAGTCTTTTGACTTCATTTTCAGCTAGAACTTTTCAGTTAGCCTAGAAGATTGCCTTAGAAATACGAACTTCAAATTCCTTCGTTCATATTTTTCTCTTGCTTGAGGCGGCAGAGAGTTATCTTCAAGAAACCAATCTGCAAACCTGTTGTCCCAATTTCAAACCAAATGAAACTAACTTCTTGTCCTAAATCTTTGAATTATAACTTTGAAGTTCCCGTCTCTTTTCCTAATCTGAAAAAATCAAAGCACAGTGAAAATGCAGAAAGAGCTTGATCTCCTCGCTGACTAATTGGAGAACATAATTTATCTTCAAGGACACATCTAAAGAGTAAACAATTAGCAGCAGAATGGTTGAAGGCTCTATTTATGTCTCATTAGGAACAAGCGCAACAAAGGTTTCTAAACTAAAGTAATCATGTATATGCAAAAACAAATGACTATGCAGAAAACAAGTATAAGTAATCTTACAAGCTTTAGAAACAAATTTGAAAGTTCTCATAACAATGGGCAAACCCACGCGCATTGCACTGACAAAAGAAGCTAGTAATTATATAGAGATATGTAACCAGTTGCCGACTTAAAACTAGTAATTATATAGAGACACGTAACCAGTTGCCGACTTTCGACCATGGATAAAGAAATCGGACTAAAGTAATATTTTCTCAAAACTATTAGAAAAGTCAACTTTCAACTACATTTCTATTTAAAAAAATTTATTCTTTTTTATCTTTACTAATGTGAACTTCACAATTAATTCACAATTCTTTAAAATTAAAATTATGAATGAAATAAATAATGTCAAATTAATTATTTTAGGTATTTTATTCTCTTTTAAATTTGTCAAACTTGACTCAAGATAAAAAAACATTTTTGTTTCCCTCATCTTTTCTCTCTCTCGGTTCCCCACCTTAAAACTTAAAACTTAACCGCCACCATCTCCTCTGGTTCTTCTTATTTCCCTGCTCAGGCCATCCTCAACACCATCACCATATTTCCCTCTTGCGTTTTCGCGGAAGCCATCGTTTTCTTCCTTTGTTCAGCCATACTTTCCCATCAATCTTCTTCCTTCTTTCAATCCTCCACCACCACAAAATAGCAACAACCCAAAACTTTAAACCTGAAAATAAAAGAGGAAAGGAAAAGGAGAGCTGTGTGCTGTGAGGAGAAGGAGAGCTTAAACCCTTAACGGTGCACATGTAATCCTATCCTAGTTGCTTAAGTTCTGTTCTAAAATTCTAAATCACACTCATGCATACAATTAAAACCAGAAAAATGTTAAGGAAAGAAATTAAGAAAATGGGATTAATGGATTTTGTAACAGAACAAGTCCATAATTCGTAACATGGTGCTGTAACTAGATTTGTTATCTTGAATTTAAATTTTGTTTTGGGGCAGGTTGGTGCTGTAACTAGAATACTGAATTTGGGAGCTAGGTGACTTGTAATTGTTCAGGAATATCTATCTTAAATTGAGTGCCCAGAAGGTGCTTGTAAAAATCCCTCAGTAAGTGAATTTCAAACTGGAACAAGGAGTCTTTTTTAGGAATAAACAGCCTTAGATCTTTGAACCACTTGTTAAAAATAAAAAAGAAGAGAATACAACAGTTTTTCGTTATTCTCAATAAGTCTTTTTACATTTTTTATAAACCATTTTATATTTTTAACACACTTTTTTATATTCTCAATGTAATTTTAATATTATAAAATCAAAATAAAACTCAAATATTGTGTACTTACCAAACAGTGCCTAATTTAGGCTGATGGCTAAATGCATGTGTGTGAATTTATCATTTGGTTTGACCCGGCCTGCCCAGGGGCTGGCTGCTAGGCTGGGCTGTGCCTCTGTCCAAACCAGAGGCCCGGTTTTGACCCCGGTTTTTTAAATTTATTTTTTAAACTTTCTAATGTATTTTGACCCCAAAAGTTTTACTTAACTTTTTTTATGTTTTTCAGCCCCAAACTTTTTATAAACTTATTTTTATATTATTTTTCATATATTTATTTATGATAAACATTAAAATTTCATTAACATCTATCATAACTTTCAATTTAATTACATTTTAATGCTTTATTGTTCACATATTTCATATTTGTATACTAATATATATCTCTATATTACGACGTCATCCGAGTCGACCCTCCTATAAACCGGGTCGACCTCTAAAACCGCCAACCCCTATCCTCTCCTGGTTCATTGTTTGGCCTGAGAAAATTTGGACTTTTGTGATAATTTTAATGAAAATTGGACTTCTTTGTCATGCAATCGGTTGGAAACTTGAAAATTTCAAAAGCAATGCTGGTGTTGTTTAGAAAATTATTTCAAGAGAGATCAAATTTTCGCGTAAAAGTTTGTAACTGAATTACAAATAATGTAGCGGCTTCAAATACTGGCAGGCTTGAGGATGTATCTATAATTGCTTGAGGTATACCAGGAAAAGTAATCTACTTAAAAGATGCAGTGGACTGTCTTTCTCCTTAACTTTACTGTATGTATAAGAAAAACGCAAGGAATGAGAGATAATATTTTGTTATTATACCATAATTGGCCCCCCCCTCCCCCACCCACTAATAAACCCCCACCAGCCCCACCACACTACTATTTTATTAATTTTTAAATAAAATATAGTGAAAAAAATGAAATATTTGTGAATATACAAATTAATAATATAAATAAGCACATTAAATTATACACACATAATAATTAAAATAATTATCAACATTAATCAAATTAAAGTTTAAGGGTGGTAATTCATGTCGTGTTTGGGTTATCTGGTTTGGCTTGACGGAACATGTCGGGTTTGTGTCGTGTTTTCGTGTTGTAATATAAATTTCTTGTGTTAGGTTCAGGTTGGTGGGTTTACGTGTTGACTTTCTCAACTCTAACCTTACCCGTTTAATTATTCGTGTTGACCCATATAACTCGTGAACCTGCAAAGACTCAACACTAACCTGCTTATATCGTGTCGAGTCGTGTCATGTTTTCGTATCGTGTCGGAAATTGTCAATCCTACTAAAATTAACTTACATGCATTTAACTCTAAAACAAATATAATGTCAAAATAAGGAGTCTAAAATAATAATTAATGTACATTTATTAAAACGCTAAATTATAAATTAGCTTACATTGACCAGTTGATATAAAACCCAACAATTTGCACATATTAAAAAAAGGAAAAAAAGGGGGTTGGCAGAAGGCTCGTTTCCAGGGGTTTAGGATTACTAACCCCCAGAAAAGGAGGTTAGGGTGATTCCTAACCCCTAGAAAAAAATATTAGGGTGCCTAATCACCCTAAACTCCTAACCCCATAAAAGGTGGTTAGGCGCCCTGAGTTCCTTTTCTGGGGGTTAGGAATCCTAACTCCCAAAAACGAGCTTAGGGCGCCTAACCACCCTAAACTCCTAACCCTAAAAAAGGTGATTAGGCGCCCTAAGCTCCTTTTTTGGAGTTAGGAATCCTAATCCCCTGAAAAGAAGGTTAGGGCGCCTAACCACCCTAAGTTCTTAGTCTCAGTTTTTTTTTGTTTTTTTTTGTCTTTTAAATGTGCCTAACCTCTTTGCCAATTTTTTAATTTTTTATTAATGTATTTATCTCTAAATTAAACAAAAATAATATTCAAAAAAATTCTAACCATGCAAAATAATGTCTAAATTAAACACAAATAATACAAAATTTTTTTATAACCATGCATTACAATGTATAAATTATATACTCCTAATTATAATTATTAACCTTAACAATTAATATAATCATCAATATTAATAACACAAATAAACACACTAAATTATACACACATAATAATTAAAATAATATCAACATTAAATAAATTAAAATGAGCTTATAATACATTTATATTAAATTAAACACAAATAATACCAAAATAAAAGAAAAAAAGAAAGGCTAAAATAAATTAAAAATTAAAAGGAAATGACTAAAGGTGGGGCTGATGGGAGTTAGTAGGGTAAAGGGCAATTTGGCTAAAAATGCAAAATACTATCTCTCCTTACCTGCGTTTAGCACTACTCTAAGTTTATTGCAAAATTCTCTTTGTAGGCTTGTGGTAATACTAGATTGTGCCCTAATTTTAGTCTTTCTAAATAAATATGGTAGGCTAAGGAAGTTAAAAGGCTTGCTGACAACATGATCCAACTTGGAAAAGAGGTATTCATACTTGCATACTTTGATCTTATATTATCTGCTTGATATCTGGAATTTGGATTATGGCGAATTGTGGATTGCCTTTTTATTTTTTTATTTTTTAAGTCATTTAGTATGGAATGTCTGTTGACAAGGAAAGAAAATTGAAGTGTGAAATAGTTGATGGAAATTTGAGAGTACTACCCTTTGACGGCCTATGGATGCAGTTGCACTTATTGTGTATTATTAGTTTTCATCCCGCATTTGTCTTTCCCCTTCCTCCGGTGGTTTTGTTCTTTTCCTTTAATTTGCTGGGTAGGCTTAAACTTTTCCAAGTTAACTGACCTTATTTAGCTATAGCTCACTTTTTTCCTTCTTTAGTTACGATGCGAGAAGGTTATCACTTTAAGGTATCTATTGCACATGTATTAGTATGTTGTTGCTTCATCCTTTTCACCTCTTCAGTCTTGACTCAGTTAAAACCTTAATTCTGAAGCTAGGCTGGTAGACATAAATGAACAGTTAAACTCCTGAGGACTTGGAAATTTCTGGCTGTGACCCTCTGTAACTGCAGACAAGCCCCTTAGGACAAATATACTACCACATATAAAATTGTGTACTGAAACAACAACGAAAATGCAAATTTCTGAGTTTCTGGAACTCCTCTTGTTCGTCTTTAGATTTTGCATCCTTCTTCCCTGTTTTTAAAAACCTTGGCCCGTATTGTATAATGTGGTTTGGATTGTTTTTAAAAATATTAGAAGTATATTAAAAATGTAAAAATGTGCATTGAAAATATAAGGTGTATTTGGAATGATGAAAAATAATTGTAAAATGTAATATGTGGCTTGAAACTTGGTTTTAGACTAGATACCATGCAGGCGTCCCTCAAGTATGGAAATATGAAAAAACCAACACATCTCAAACAGTTGTGTCAGCAAGGCGGAGTAATATTTAGATGATTTAAATGACTTTTCTGGCTAGATAAGCTAAGCTATTACCTCTATATAGAAGTTTCACAATAGCAAAAAGTAAGATTCTTGATGGAAGTTGCATCATAGCAAAAAATAAGATTCTTGATGGAAGTTGCATCCAACAAATCCAAAATTGACAAGTATAATCTCTTGCCTTCAATAAGATAAAATCTGGTTATTTCTGTAAATGGGATTAGAGTCTACCTGACAAGTTGCTATGAAATCGTGTTTGTTTTTCTGTTTGTAGCTTTTAATATGCAACAATGATTTTTACAGGGCATTCTTCCAAACAGTTTGGCCTCAATTTTGTGAATCTTGATAAGTTGAGTAGTAGTAGTTCTGACGTTACCTGTAGCTTCATTGCAACTTTTTTACTGCAGTATCCCGTCAAAGATCCTTAAGAAATTGTCCTTGGGGGAAGTTCCTGTTCCCATTTCTTTTAGTTCCCCACAAAACAAGGAAAGCCCCTCTTGGGAATGTTGAAAATTGTTGCAGTGATTATTGATAGATGTCAACCAATTTATTTCTATGTCCATTCTTACTCTTGGTTTTGGAACAACCATAGAATGCTCTTTCTTTAGATGATGCTTACTGACCTGAAGTTATGGGCTTATTAGGGTATTGGTTCTCCTGTGATAAACTCTTTTGACACCACAGTTCTAGGGCTTACTTGGGCTGGCTTGATTTAATCCCTTGATTAACAATATGGATGGGTGGAAACTTGTGCGCTAGATTTCCACTATGATCAATCTATTGATTACTCCAAAAAAAAAAAAAAAAAAAAAAAAAAATTTGTGTTGATCTTCTATCATGTAGCAATTGATTCTGTTATTACAGTAACAGGTGTAATTTTCCATTGTGGGGTAGGACTGTAGGACTGTTTGGGGGGGCACTGGAGCTATCTTATTCCTTTGTTCATTTTCTAACTTCTTTCCCACACAGTCAGGTACTCCTTGTGCTGCAAGACGTGCTGCTGCCTTTGCGCGTGGCGATGATGTCATTCACAAGCTTTTCATGGAATTGGCTTATAGATACAAGTAAGCATTTTACCTATTGTATTTCAGTTGTTAAAACTGGTGGTTGTAAATTTGTAACAGTTGGGCTAAATTTCATTACAAGGACAAAACTGGTGGGTACACACGAGTGCTATGAACCAGAATACGTGTTGGTGGTGCAGCGCCAATGGCATATATTAAGTAAGTTTAGGCCTCTTGTTTCTACTTGAAACATCACTATTTTGTGAATCTCTGAGAAATGATGCAGAAGCAAAGGTACAGAAGCACTCTGCGATCATCGCAGCTTTGCCGAATTCGAGCAGATCAAGCTACTGCATTTCCAGATATCCCTCAGTTGCTCAGCTCAGATTGAAGGAGCATGAAGTACATGATGAGAATGACACTTGGAAGGATAAAGACGGATCATCAACACATGCATTGATCACTCACCAAAAGTCAAAGTTTAACTATGGTTAGGAAGTTAGTTACTTTGTATAGCTGTCAAAATAGTGAGCTGATAGTTAGCTGTACAGCTGTATTTTTAACTTTAGCTTAGAGTTAATTAACTAGAGGGATTTAACTTGCAGATCACGTTAAGCTCGTGATCTCAATGTATATATAAAGCTGTTAATGTGTGTAGTAATTTATTAAGTTGAATATACAGAAAACTTTCTCAGAATTCTCTCCTCTTCATCTGAATTGTTCTCTTCTTTTTCTTCTGGCTTTGCTGCGTTTCATTGATACTCTGTAGTTGTTAGCTTCTTCATGGTATCAGAGCATTTTGGAGATCAAAGCTAACTTTTCTGCGAAGGTATCATCACCAATGGCGGCCAATTTTGAGAGAACAAATGAAGAACTCACAGCTAACAGCAATCGAAGCAGTCATGAGAATGATGGTGCTGGACTTCCAATTGGCATGTTACTCCATGGATTGGATCATCTAGGCCTTATCCTGGTCACTATGCCACTTACTGAAAGAACTATGTCATATGGAGAAAAGCAATGAAGTTAGCACTTGGAGCTAAACAGAAGCTTGGATTCATTGATAGAAGATTCAAGGAGCCACAATTCTGCTCTCATCACTATGATCTGTGTAAGCAAACTGACTGCATGGTGTCTTCCTGGATTGTGAACACAATCTCTAAGCCTATTGTTGAGGGATTCATGTTCTCTTCAAGTGCTAAGCAACTGTAGGAGGATTTACAACAGAGATATGGTGGCACCAATGGTCCTTTGATCTACTAACTGCAGATATGAATCAAGGATCCTTATCTGTTTCTACCTATTTCTCAAAGATGAAGAGGCTATGGGATGAGATGGATGGGCTTATGCCTCTGCCTCCATGCACCTGCATTGTTGTCTATGCATGTGACCAGAATCAAGCTATGCACAATATGGCTACAAATAGTAGGCTTATGCAATTTCTGTTAGGCTTGAATGATGTATTTGATGGCACTAAGAACCAGAACCTTGTAATGGAGCCTTGGCCTGATAGGCAAGGCCTATTCAATGATTCAATCTGTTGAACGCAATGGGCAACTCAATAATTACCTGAATTTTGGTGAGCACAGTGCTATGATGGTTGGTGCACCAGAACAGACTGTTTTTGAGAATGCTGACCGAATGATTAAGAACTTTCAAGGAAAAGGAGGTTCTAAGAAGAAGGAATACTCTATAGAGAAGTCAGGACTTAAATGTGATTTCTGCAACTCAGAAGGACATCTGAAGGAATCCTGCTTCAAAATTGTTGGTTATCCAGATTGGTGGAAAGGCTCAAAGGGAAAAGGATTACAGAGAGGGGCTGTAAATGTTGTTAATGCTGTGGAGAGTCCCCTAGATGTTCCAGTTGGTAATTCATGATCAGATCTGAAAACAATGCTTGCCAGTGTTGTGCAAAGAGAACTTTCTAAGCTGATGTAGTCAAATTCCTCACCTGGAGCTAGCAGCAACAAATCTGATTCAGTCAACTTCACACATTGAGGAGTTTGTAGGTATGTGTTCTTCCACTTCTTTGAACTTTTCTGATCATATCATTGATGATTCATGGATAGTAGATACTGGTGCTACCAATCATGTATGCATGAGACTGTCCAGTTTTACCTCTCACAAACCAATGCTCAAACTTCCTACTGTATATATACCTACCTGATGGATCCTCTAAACAGGTCACTCATATTGGTGATATCAATCTTAGTAAAGGTTTAAAGTTATATGATTGTTTGCACATTCCTTCCTTTCGTTTTAATCTTTTGTCAGTAAAAAAATGTGCATAGTCAGCCTCAGTTTACTTCACTTTTTTTTCCTGAACCTTGTGTGGTGCAGGACCTTCATACTAACCAAATTCTTGGAGTTGGCAAGGTAGTCAAAGGCTCATATGTTTTAAATCAACAATCGTTTGGACAACTAGTCATTGATACACACATTAAACATACACAGAAAGCACATGAGATTCATCAGTGAAGAATAGTTTGATTTCATCTGTCAGATTTGATAATAAGCTAACACAGAAAGCTTTTCTTCAGCATTATAGATTAGGTTATCCCTCTACTGATGTAATAAACAAGCTAAATGTAGGCAGTTCTATAAGGGCTAGTCAGACTGCAATCTGTAGCATATGTCCATTAGCTAAGCAATAGAGATGTTCATTTCCTGAGCATGTTAAGACAACTTCAGTCTGTTTTCAATTACTACATATCGATGTTTAGGGGCCTTATGCTAAGCCTTGTTTAAATGGTTGTAGTTCTTTTGTCACAATTGTTGATGATTTCAGTAAAGTGACTTTGACTTTTTTCATTTTTAGCAAGCTATGGTTCATAAAATCATTGAGTAGTTCATTTAGGGGGTCAAACGGGCGGGTATTGGACGGGTATTAAGTTAATGAGTAATGGGTATCCATTACCCATTTAATTGATGGTCTTAGTTTAATGGGTAATGGGTAGCTATGGGTACCCATAATACCCATTATACAAAAATGTAAAGTTTATTTAATGGTTTATTAATAAATTTTTTTTCAAAGTTTTTAAAATTCATTTTAATTCTTTATTTTTTTAAGCGGATTTTAATTTTTTGAATCTATTCTAAAATTTGAAATATTATATATTGTATACTTTTATATTTAATCGTATGTAATTTTTTGTGTCCAAACACAATTTTTAATTTTTTTTATATTTATATAAACCCGTGCATGCCCTGACCCCGACCCCTACCTGAAGCTCGAAACTGAGCCCGAGGCCCGAAACTGGACCCAGCCAAAAACTAGCCCAGAACTGGGCCCGAACCTTGGGCCCGAAACTGGCTTGAGGCCCGAAACTAGACCCGACCATAAATTGGCCCAGAATTGGGCAAAAACATGGGCCCAAATTGGGCCAGAACTGAACTGGCCTGGCCCGGCTTGAACCCAAACCCATCCCGAAACCGAGCATGAACTCGACTTGAAACCCGAACGAATTTTGAATTAGTATTTATAAGTGGACAATTTAAAAATATTATAAAAGAATAGATGGGAAAAAACGCAAAGTAATTGTAGGACACGAAAAATAAAGAAAAAGAAAAAAATAAGTTTGAAGAAAAAAAAATAAAAGGAGCCCACATAAAATAGGTAAGTTGTTGAGTTTTTGTTTATACTTTTAAGGATAGTTTTGGATGGGTATTTTTGGTACCCATGATGGGCGGGTTTTAGGGTACCCAATGGGCTATCCTAAACCCACCCATTACATATTTAGCCCAAGTCCACCCAGTCCATTATTTTTTTAGATAGGTTTTATTGGGTTAAAACCCAATGGGTTTGGACGATTTTTGGGTTAAATGGGTTTTTTTGCCACCCCTAAGCTCATTCAATTAGTTAAAAATCAGTACAATGCATCTATAAAGATCATAAGAACTGATAATAGAACTGAGTTTAAAAATCAACAATGTCAATCTCTTTTTTCCCAGTTTGGGATTATTCACCAAAAAAGCTGTGTTTATACTCCTCAACATAATGGAGTTGTTGAAAGAAAACATAAGCATTTGTTACAGATTGCTAGAGCTTTAATGTTTCAGTCCAATTTACCAAAAAAATTTTGGTCAGATTCCATTCTTACTGCAACATATTTGATAAATAGATTGCCATCTGTAACTCTGGAATGGAAGTCTCCTTTTCAAATGTTGCATAATTCAATTCCTGATATAAAGCATCTAAGAACTTTTGGTTGCCTTTGCTCTACCTCCAACACACTTCCTCATAAGGATAAATTTGATCCTAGAGCATAGATAAATCCATATTCATAGGTTATCCACCTAATCAAAAAGGCTACAAACTGTATAGCCTTGCTCATCATAGAACTTTTGTTTTCAGAGATGTGGTATTCCATGAAAGTTTGTTCCCTTATGTTGCTCAAACACCTACACATCCTTACAGTTCACCTGTTACCAAATCCCACTTCCAAATATGCAACATTTGTACTCTTAATCAGACCCTCTTTTTCATACCACACCTCTCTCAGGCTCACCATCATTTCAGAGGTCAGGATCAATGCCTGAACAAACCTCAAACTCATCTTCAATTCAGAGGTCTGATTCCCCATATGAGTCTAATTCTTCTCAAATTCTGGAAACTCAACATGATGCTTCCAATCCTAGTTCTGCATCACATTCTTCACACCCAGGTTCCAATTCTGCATCTTCCCATCTGAACATTCCACTAAGATCCACAACTGTTATACCTCTCAGACAAAGCACCAGAACCAAACAGCCCCCTCAGTGGATACAGGATTTTGTTGTTCCTAAATGCAACCAAGTCTTGACTTCTATCCCAACTGATCTGTCTCCTACATACATGTGCTTTTTAGCTAACCTATCTGCTTGTCATGAGCATCACTCTTATAATCAGGCAAAGGGACATGAACAGTGGGAGGCAGCTATGAGTTAGGAATTGGCAGCATTAGAGGAGAATAAAACCTGGACCATCACTGCTCTTCCTCTTAGAAAGAAAGTTGTAGGGTGCAGATGGGTATACAAAGTCAAGCACAAACATGATGGATCTGTGGATCGCCTTAAAGCCAGGTTGGTTGCAAAGGGGTACACCCAAGTTGAGAGAGAAAACTATTTTGAGGTATTCTCACATGTGGTGAAAACTGTTACAGTAAGAATATTTCTGGCCGTGGCTTCTGCTCATCAGTGGCCCTTACATCAGCTCGATGTTAATAATGCATTCCTGAATGGTCACTTGGATGAAGAAGTGCATATGGTGCCCCCTCCAGGTTATACTAAGGCTTCAGTTGGTCAAGTCTGTAAAATGCAGAAATCTTTCTATGGATTAAAACAAGCTTCTAGATAGTGGAACTCAAAATTGACTGACAGTCTACTTAGATTTGGTTTTACACAGTGTGAACGTGATCACTATTTGTTCACTCTCTCCATAACTACTCATTTCTTAATGTTACTTGTGTATGTGGATGACCTTCTTATTTCAAGATCCTCAGAAAAGGAAATCCTTGCTATTAAAAGGTTTCTCCATGAAAAATTCACTATAAAGGATTTGGGATATGCTAAGTACTTTCTTGGCATTGAGCTGGCTAGATCACCTGCTGGACTTTTTTTGAGTCACAGAAAATATGCACTTGATATTCTGTAGGATGCTCATATGCAGGAAGTCAAATCTGTTTCTACCCCTATGGTGCCAGGACTTTTGTTAGATGATGATTCATCTCCTCTATTTCCTGAACCTGATAAGTACAGAAGATTGATTGGGAGACTTTTGTACTTGGGTTTTACTAGGCCTGATCAAGCCCATAGTCAGCAATTAAGCCAATATGCAAATGCACCTCATCAGAATCATTGGATGGCAGCCCTTCATGTTCTTAAGTATCTTGCAGGATGTCCAGGCAAGGGTCTGTTTTACCCTTCTCAAGCTTCATCCTTATTGAAGGCATTCTGTGATGCTGATTGGGCTTCTTGCAAAAGGACATGGCTGTCTACTACTGGTTTCTGTGTTTTCCTTGGCAACTCCTTGATTTCCTGGAAGACAAAAAAGCAGGCAACTGTGTCTAAATCCTCTGCTGAAGCAGAATATAGAAGTATGGCTACTACAGTTTGTGAACTTCAGTGGCTCACTTATGTCTTCCAAGCTCTTCATGCTGCTGTTGATCTACCTATCCCTTTTCACTGTGATAATCAAGCAGCAGTGTACATTACTACCAATCCAGTGTTCCATGAGCGAACAAAACACCTAGAGATTGACTGCCACATCACTCGCAATCAGTATAAAGCTGGACTCATAGCTCCCATATACATTCCCTCAAAACTCCAAATTGCAGACATCTTCACCAAGAGTTTGTCTTTCCCTCAGTTCTCCTTTTTCTGTTCCAAGCTTGGATTGGTGTCTTCCCCCATCCAGCTTGAGGGGGTGTGAGAAATGAGGCAGAAGCAAAGGTACAGAAGCACTCTGCGGTCATCGCAGCTTTGCCGAATTCAAGCAGATCAAGCTACTGCATTTCCAGATATCCCTCAGTTGCTCAGCTCAAATTGAAGTAGCATGAAGTACATGATGAGAATGACACTTGGAAGGATAAAGACGGATCATCAACACATGCATTGATCACTCACCAAAAGTCAAAGTTTAACTATGGTGAGGAAGTTAGTTACTTTGTATAGCTGTCAAAATAGTGAGCTGATAGTTAGTTGTACAGCTGTATTTTTAACTTTAGCTTAGAGTTAATTAACTAGAGGGATTTAGCTTGCAGATCACGCGAAGCTCGTGATCTCAATATATATATAAAGCTGTTTATGTGTGTTGCAATTTATTAAGTTGAATATACAGAAAACTTTCGCAGAATTCTCTCCGCTTTTTCTGAATTGTTCTCTTCATTTTCTTCTGTCTTTGCTGCATTTCATTGATACTCTGTAGTTGTTAGCTTCTTTAATCTCTACGTGTAAAACTACATTTTCCTTCTGGAGGAAACATATATAACAATGACATAACGAATAATTCATTAGTGAGAGATTTCTGATGATTCAGTCATGTAGGAATTATTGATTTTAGATGACAGTTGAAGTGCACTCTTTTCTTCCCATAGGCTGATTAAGCTCACTTTCCACTTCATAATAACAATAATCACTATTGAGATTTGAGAACATCAATTTCTGGACTTTTTTTTTTTGGTTGCATAGGCAATTTTTGCAGATGATAAGAGGCATTCTGTTGTTAGCAGGTTTGTAAATAGAATGAACTTAGGCAAGCCAAACGCCCTGATCCGCAGCCACCACAAAGAGAACCATTCGATCCTTGGACAAAGTCTCAACTTAGCAGACCATATCTTCTCTTGAGGTGGAGAAAATGTCTGATTCTGAGTCTTGATTAGATACAACCGTTACATTTCTCAGTATGAAGATATTGTTTTCCGGCCTGTGATCATGTTTCTTCAAGTTCATCGCTTTCCCAGTTTAATTTGGATGGCTTCATTCAGTTATCAGATGATTATAGCATAATATGATTTTGATGATATTCTTCTGTCAACAGTTTGTGGATAGTCATTTGAATTAGATGGTTACTATAGACAAATCATGTGGCACATAAGTGAACCAATTTATTAAAAAGTTATTTTATGAACTCACTTTGAGAAGATAAATTACTAAAAATTTGGGAAACTTTGTGGGAGATCTCTCCAGTAAAGCTTGGGCGTTGAAGAAGACAATCAATTAGGCTAGATGACTCGCAACCTTAGCAGTCAAGCCCGACTAGAGATCTTCTGTTAATTTTTTTCCTGTTTTCCTTGTTCACCTTCTCACAATGTAGTGGGTCTTATGATGTGATATGTGGGTCATACACTCCATTATAAGAAGGTAGACATGGAAAACAGAGAAAAAGTTAACAGAAGATCACAACCCGTCAAACCCTTGCCTTTGGGCTATCATACTTAAGATTCTTCTGTCTAATAAGTAGTAATCATAGCATTCCACGATCCACCATATCTCTTGGGCATTCATCAAACAGTACTTTCGCAATTGGCAAGCACCCGCACTCTCCATGCGCCTCGACCACCTTATTCCACAAAAAAATTGGCGGGTTGGGCGTGAAATGCGATTCCACTCTTCGGGTTTCGACAATGGCTTTGTGACTGCCACATTTTTGGAAGAGACGAGCGTAAAGAGAAAAGTCAAAGGGAACGGGGAAGAGAAAATGGACACTGTTTTTGTGATGCTGCCAAGGCGGAGATAGTTTAGGATTATAGGAGTTAAAGGGTTGTGGTTGTTTGTTGGGTTTGGCGGCGGCGGCGGCCTTTTGCTGTAGGACGTGGTTGACGAAGGCTGCTACGTTCATTGTTCTTCAATCAAACAGCCGTGGCCATCTCTATACAACATTACTTGCTCAAATTGGAGAGAAAGATAAAGAAATTTAGGACATTTTTAGATTGTGTCTATTAGGATTTAGGGGTGTTCAAAAGAATCGGTGAACTGGTAACTGGATCGAATATTGAACCGATAAATCATTTGTTATGGTTAACCGCTTAATTAGTTTTGGTTAACTGGCTATAAACGGTTAATTGATTCAATTTTGATTTTTAAACTTTGTCTATCGATCGGTTAACCGGTTATACATAATATATAAATAAATTTGGGTTAGAAATTTTTGTAAAACTATTATAACTTTCTTTAACGATAACTCATAAAAATATTTTAATTCATTTATTTATTTTATTTCATGTTCCTTTATGTTTTCTAATACACTTGTAATAATTATATATAAAAAAATTATATTTGTTCAAAAATAAAAAAAGAAAGCAAAAGACAAAAAAATAAAAAAAGAAAAAGTTTTATTGGTTAATCGGTAGCAACCAATTAACCAAAATCAGTCAACCTATAGTCTTATCGGTCAATTAACCAGTTTGGATTAAAATTAGTATAACCAGGTAACCAAAAGGTTAAACACCCCTACTCATCTATTACTAAGTTGTCAAAGGAAATCTAGGAAAATTTTATTCAATGGCCATATCCATCAACAAGTACTTGTTCGGACAGAAGATGAAAAACTAAGAATAATTTTATCCTTTACTTCCACATCTGCAACTTGTTTTCTACATCAATTCGAGGGTCTTTCACTCGAATACGTCCCCTAGTCCTGCTCTCGAACTCCACTCGAATACATCCCCTAGTCCTGCATTTGGCCTTTCAATGGCAAAATATTCTCTACAGGTTGCTACAAGCTGCGCCTGTAGGTTGCCATGGACAAACTATTTCAGATCTCCAAACCTTATTAACTCCCCATCCCACACCATAAAACAACAAATCTAGAATTATTCCGCGGTTTTCCGATTTTCTTGCGAACATGATTTCATCCCTTTTTGTACTGCCAATGATCTCAAAGTGATAAGAACCCACAAGACCAGTTCCCCACATGTTAGAGAACAATATTTGTTTATCAAAGATCCAATCTTTTCCATTGTCTTTGTCCAATCTATACAACCATCCTCCAAAACAGTAATGTCGCCATCCCATGTCACACAATACAACCAAATCATCTCCAATTCGAGCCAACTGTGGTTCCCTATGAGCAACATTGCCTCCTGGAGATAAGAATGTTTCAAACTTTTCCTCAAGAACATCAAAACATTGCACAACTCTTTTATCATCAATAGTATTGGTGACCTTACCCATCCAATATATTTTCCCTCTAACGCTTACAGTCCTTTGATCAAATAATCCTTCAACCGATGGCCGCAGACGGGATGGATGTGAAATGAAAATATCCCTCCATGATTTGGTCCCAAAGGTGAGAATTTTGCAAGCCCTGATTAATTTTTGACGGTCTACATAAAAGAGAAGTAGTTTGTATTTCTTAGTGGACGGATCAAACCCTAGGCTAAAAAGTTTCATACATGAGAAGTTTCATACATGAGATGGTTGGGTGGAATCAATGGAAGAGACATCTTTTCCCCTGTGGTGACATTAAGCATTTGAAGTTGAAGATTATGGGGTACTTTTGACAAACAAATCAAGACATTGACAATCTCCGTGCACGGCTGCTCATCCTCTGATAATTTGGGGGTTGGAATCTTGGTAGAATAAATTGCTTCGAGGTCTGTTGGGACAATTGCATTCGTGGGGTTCGAGTTTGAGTTTGGTGTTTTATCATCAAATTTCACGAAAAACAAAAGATGGGATGCTTCGGGTCTATAGAGAGAATGAGTATGGTGGGATTCAGCAAAAACAGGATCACAGATTTGATCGTTCCATGATCTACAAACGGTTTTGAATCGCATGAGAGATTTTGCTGGAGATGTTTGAACAATAATCAAAGAGGAGATGGTTAGGAATGAGTTTTGGGCCATCTTTTCTCATATTTTGGTTGAACATTACCACAAGATTCAGATTTGAATCAGCTAAATAAGCAAATAAAATATGCAGAAATTCAGATTGACCGAATCCAAAAGAAAGAATGCAGTAGTCAGATTGTATGAATCCTGAAGAAAAAAATAACTAGTAATCAGATTCATCTGAATTTATAGAGTACTTCCCACCAATCATATCTGTTGTCCAACCTTTCTACAATTATTAAATGCAAGTTTAACGTAAAAACTGAATGATACAAAGGTAAGTAAGATATTTCTCTCTCTCTCTCTCTCTCTCTCTCTAGCCCATTGAATCCTATTTGATATTTTAAAACTTTAATTTTTAAAATTTATCTTACCTTCACTTAAAATTCCATTCAAAATCAAACATTGATTTGTACGAATGATGACAATAGTTATGATGACTAAGATGAATATTTCATGATAAGTAAAATTAATTAATTTTACTAAACATAATATAATTATTTAAATAGAATTTAATGAAAACAAAACTTACATTTAAAAATAACTACATAATAATCAAAATTGTAACACCTAAATTACATCAATTTTAAATTTAACGGAAAACAATAATAATTAAAATTACTTTTCAATGTTAGTAATAAATCATACAGAATATGTACACAGTAACATGTAGGAAATAAAATTAATTACAAAAAATTCTTATAGCTGACACAAGTTGGCAAATTAGGAGACACAGCTCTACTGGATTCTTGTTGCTTGATGAGTAATTCATATTTGGCAAGTGACAGATTTCTAAAATCTTTGCTTGTGCTTTTCCTCCAAGGCTTCGACTGAGCGTACTTGTTGGGCTGGACCAAATCGGGGATCCGTGTATCTTGGGCAGGCCGAATTTTGTATCGGCCTTTGTTTTTTTTTTATTATTTTTTTTAGCATTTCTTACTTTTCAAAATCTGTACTTAGCATAAAAATACACTATAAATACCCGTAAATAGCCGTGAGAGTGACCCAGAAAAACTCCAAAAGTAAACAACAAAAATACACATATCTACAATCTTGGTAAAAAATAGAAATAATTATACTTTTATATAAATTTATATGTACTCAAAGCAAAAATATGTGTTTAAATTATATAAATTGGCTTAATATATTAAATTAACCAAACGCTAAGAGAAAACGAATGTTAAGAGAAATCTTTCATAAAATTTTATGTCTCTAAAAGTTGAAAACCAGAATATTAAATTGATTTAGGCTCTGTTCTTTTCCAAATATAATTAGGAAAAGTATCACTTTCTCAAAAATATTATACAAAGAAACAACATCATTTTTACAAAATTCACAATTCAAATTTAAAAATTTTCTCTAAATCCTCACCCACATAAATTCAAAAAAAACATAATAATTACACTTTTTCTTCTCTTTCCTACACAAATTCCTAAAAGAAATTCCCTCCAAAATAAAATTCTTTCTTAACCAAAAAATTTCTTATCTATAGTACTAAGAGAACATAGCCTTAGTAGCTTGGATTTGAATGGCTTAGGCTCTGTTCTCTTGTGGCTTTGGTAGAGAATCATCACTTTTTTTTTCCAAAACTTTACACAAAGAAACAACTTTACTTTTTTAACAATTTAAAATTAAAATTTTAAAATTCCCTCTAAATACTTACTCACATAAATTCAAAAAAAAATACAATCATTACACTTTTTTATCTCTCACCTACACAATTTCCCAAAAAAAACTTCCCTAAAAAAAAAAACTTCCCTCTAATAAAATTTCCTCTACCAAAGCCACAAGAGAACAGAGCCTTAGAGTGTTTTTTAATGGACTACGTTGGATTCTTGGATTTTATGAAATCCAGTAAAAATTGTGCTGATCAATATGGTGTGGCCATTTGTTAATGGCTACTCCCTTTGTTCATAGATAAAAGTCATTCAAGGAAAAGTCGCACATATTCTTTAGAAACAGTGAAATTTAATTAATTACGTCATTATGGAAGATTTTATGAATACCGTAGTATTTTTATAAAATAATTAATAATTTACTAATAGTGTGAGAAACTTTCGATTATAATGAATTTATTTTGAGTAAATGAAATGTTTTAATGCACATTTGTAACTGTTTGAATTTTGAAATTTTGTTTTCAAATATTAATTGCATAAAATTAATTACCCGTTTAATATAGTGCAATGGATTTTTTTTTTTTTTTAATAAATGTTATTGAACTTGTTCAATGTTTAACTTACGTGTAGTTAAGATCATTCATGCAATACCATTAATGCATTAATTTTTGATTTTTTTAAAAACAAATCATTTTATGACATTGATTGCATAGTGGTTGTAATTAATGAGTATAATGTTAGTAGATAAAAATGTAAAAATGTTAGTATAAAAATTATTTTAATGCAATAATTTTGATTTTTTTTTGAATTTTAACTGCATATAATTAATTACTCAATTAATAGAGTGCAACAATATTCTTTTTATAAATGTTATTGAAGTTGTTCAATGTAAGGATTATGAAACGGCTGAAAATATGCTTTTACATTACGGCAATAATAACAAGAATTGGCTAAGAAATGACAATAGAGAGTAAAACACACTCCAAGAACTTTAGAATTAAGGATAACTCAGCAGATTTTCTTTTAATTCACTCATAATGTATGCACACTCCAAGAAATGACAATAGTGATTAAAACAGAACAAGTTAGCATCATATAAGACAACAATTTTTTAATACAATATCTTTTGTAAACAAGCCATCAACCAAACTATAAAAATACAACACATTAAACACTTGATAAAGGAAAACAGAGAATGGTGAAAGCCTCTTATAAAAGTTTTCTTCAGAGAACCCGTTTTGAGTAACATTCAGACGATACATTTATCGTTGGCAGATGTAAGAAGAGATGATGAGTTGATTTGGGTAAAAACTGAAAATGAAGAATACGCTGTCAAGAGTGGTTATTGGGAGGTATATAGTACAGCTAATAATTCCAGAGCTTCCACTTCGACAAGTACTTGGGGGCTGCAGAACAAGAAATTTTGGATAAACCTATGGCACCTCATAAGGGCAGTGCAGGGACCCTAGGAATTTTGAAGGCCCTACAGGGGGTAAGAAATGAAGGCTTCAACTCAACATGGATTCTTACATACAGCAAAGTTGCTGTTGATTCCATAAGGAAACCAAAAGGAGCCCCACATATAGTTAGGGAACATCTTAGATATAGCTAAGACTTCCAATCTTTGTATAACTAAGAAAGTAGAAAGAGGAATAGTGCAGGAAGCACACGAGTTAGCTAAAGAAGCTTTAAACAATAGTTTGTACAATTTGCACTAAGTTAATAAAATATTTTAGTTCCAAACAAAAAATAAAAAAAAAAAAAAAAAATCACAACACAACACAACACAACACTTGCATGTCCAATTTCCATTTCAGAAATCTATAAGTTATTTTACATAGTCAACCATCAAACAAATGGCGCCATAATATCTCTAGAACATTTATGGCCTAGTGAAAGCCTTCTATATAAACCCAGGCACAATAATAAGGAATGCAGGCATGCAGATAAGGTCATCCAGCATCTATTTTATCTCACAGGTCAAGTTTCATATAGTGGAGTAAGACTACACAGAAAAGTGAATATCGATGAAATATAGATAACTTAGTAAGACTAAGGTTGCTCATTCCATGTTTTCCGTATGCTTTATGGATGATTCTCCAGCATGCCATATTTAGACATTAGACATGATAAAAAAGAGACAATTGTAAACCATCCCTATCAGTTGACTAGAAATAAAGAGATGAAAATGGCTCACAAGGCCTACCAATATAAGCAAAACACTTAGGATTTAAAGAAAGGCCAATCTTGCCTGTTCTGTTACATATCGAAGTACAGAGGCATGAACTTAGGCAAGCTTCAGCTCTTTCTGTTTCATATCCAAGTAAAGAGAACCAATCTGATGCTTCCACTAGTGCAACTCTGTAGGCTTTCCCTTGGTTGATGCAGGCTGCACAAGGAAAGTATTAACTCATTTGAAAACATCAATTAAAATGAATAGCAAGATAGAAGATGATACAGAAACTCAAATTATTAAAACAAAGACTGCTAGTTACTTTAACATCAAACCTTATTTCAATCAATCTTCGATAACAATGTTTGGAGCACCATCACGAATCCAAATCAAATCTTCAAGATGTTGATAGCCAATTGGAGTCTCCAAGTGTGTATCTATAGACTCAATTGGATCCATATCATAGGCATCTCGAGCTTTTGATAGTATGGCAACATGCCACCCTTTCTGAGTCGAATCAGCAACATAAAAACCTTGCTTTGCTTGAAAAGCCAAAATAAACGGCTCATTATGAGGCCTTAAATTGGACAAGTTCACCAATGTGAAACCATCTTCATCCTGTTTTGCTCTCTTTCCTTGAGGAACCCAATCACAATCGAATAAAGCTATCTTTTTATCACTGCCATACTGCAACTCAAATGCAGATAAAAGACTAGCAAAATGCAGATAAATTATGAGTCTAGCTGAACAAATTAAAGACTAGATATGAACATACTTTCAACTGATACCATAAAATGTTTCCCACTATTCAAAATAGAAATTTGAGACAAAAAATATACGTTTTTAAATTGCACAAACAGACCTTTTATGGTTTTAAATAGGATTGCTTTCTTTTAGTAAATCCAAAAAGAATAAATCAGCTGAAGATTGAGTTCTAATAGCCTTGCTCGAACGACATACTAGATTCCAAACCTAGCAAATACTGAACCCATCCAAAAATCCAAGCAAATGTTTGATTTCACAATTAATATGCTCTTAATTCTTACAGTAATACAAAAGACTGAGATCCATTCCGAAAAGGGTAAAACATTCAAAATAAATTAATATAAAGAAAGAATGAATGCTCTATAACTTCAATATAAAGAATTATCACATCCTAACCTTGTGGGCAGGCAAGTCAAGATCCCTATTCTCTTTTATAACCTTCCAGAAGAAACATGGGGCAGCTCCGCCGGGCTAAGGCAGCCCTCTCGAATTTTATTCCTTCCAAACCAAAATGAAACCGGAGTGGCTCGGGCTAGGGCTTCTAGGGTGGTGGTGCTGCGGGCTGCACGAATGGGATGGTGGTGAACTGAACTGTTGTTCAAACTTCAAAAGGGGAAGAAATAAAGCTGAAGCTGAAGTTGTGAACAAATCGGCGTCCAATTTCGAAGTCAAGAGGGAGGGATTTCCCCAAAAAATGGCAGCCCCCTCGAATTTTCTTCCTTCCAAACGAAAATGAAACCGAAGTGGTGTAGCGGTGGTTGTGGCTGGGAATTCTAGGGTGGTGGTGGTGCGGGCTGTGCGAATGGGGTGGTGGTGATGAATTGAATTGTTGGTCGAACTTCAAATGGAGGAAGAACTCAAGAATTCCAAAATTTTCCCCTCCTTCTTGGCCCTCCTAATTTTTTTTTTATAGTTGTAATTAGTCAGATGCTTTTGACTTTTTATCATCTATCTAACCAATGATTTTTTTATTTTTTATTTTTTGAATTATTCATTGTAAGAATATTTACTATTTGTTTATTGATTTAACTAAAGTATAAGTACTAAAATTTCATAAAACATTAAAAAAAATATTTTATCAAAGTTTCCAAAATACCCTTTTTAGTAATATATTTTCATTTATTTAAGAGAAATTTTGTTATTTTTTACAGTTTAAGATTTTTTTTAAAAAAATTTATTATAGATGCATTTTGATATTTACCAAACTTCAAAGTTATTTGAAATTTTAGTAAACCACGATCTAAGTTGAAATTGACACTTTATTTTAATTAGTTAACATATTATGATTGGAAAAAAAATTCAATAAATAATAATTTATATTTCTAAAATTGTTGAAAATTATTATTTCATCCGTCTCATTCAAAGAGTCCACTTTGTATTAATGTTTTTATTAATACAAAATCGACTTTTTAAATAGGACAAAGAGAGTGTTTTATAAAGAAAAAAGAAATCAAATGAAAATAATCCCTTTTTTCTACTAAAAGAATATATAATGTTTCAAAAATTGATTTGTTTCAGTATAATAGTTATGTTTATATATTTTTTCATTAAAAGATTTAAGTTTTTAATACTAAAAATAGTTTTACAAATCAAACATTTCTACACAAATATAATATGAGTATATTGTAACCATTTAATTTTGTACACAAGCCACACTGATTATGTTAGTATAATTGATTATAGAACAAACTACTGATTATATTAATATAACTTATTATAGAATAATGACAGAAATAATGAAATAGCAAAGTAAAATTTTCTTTTTGTAGGTAACAAACTGATTAAGTGACAGAGGGTATGAAGATTTTTTATTAGAAAAAAGAGAAATGAAAAAGTACAATGGGACGTAATAAGCCTTACCTCTGAGAAATACAATATGCGGAATGCAGAAATGTTAAAGCACGAAAACACTAATATAATCTATAAAGTATTCTAGTGAATATAGAAAAATCATCAATATGTATTTTTTTTTAATCTAATATTAGAAATATAACCACTAATACATATTAAAATGTTATATTTTATTTTTAAAAAGAAACAATTTGAATGTCAAGAGGTTATTTAATTCAAATAAATTTATATGACAAATTCATCAGGGTGTCATAGTATAATTAGTTTATCAAAAGCCCCAATATTGAATAATGATAATTTAGGCCATAAGCCAAATAAGGTGCATTATTAACAGTATTGAAAATTGTGGACTAAAAAGAAAATATTAGGGTGTCATAGTAAAATTGTTACAAAATTAGTAGGCCAATTGTAATTATTATTTTCAATTTTTCCTATTAGCAAAAGTGTACAAACATGGGATAGTTTGGTTGGTTCTAGTGAATACAATTTAGTGAATTGGTTATTGAGGTCTAGTGTTCAATTCTTCTCAATTACATTTTGTGTCCATTTTATATACCTTATTTTTATAGTATCTTGAATTTTTACTAATAGGAATTTATGACACATTTAATATTCCTATTAGAATTTTGACTAGGTATTGTGACTCTTTTAATTGTCCTATTAAGTATTATAATTGATTGTGTAATAGGACATATTTAAGAGTCCTATTAAATAGCAAATGTAACACTTATTGTAATGGGACTCACACCAATAGTGTCCTATATTTTGTGGAGATAAATTTGCATTACTTTTTTATGACTTAATGAGACTCTTTTATTTATGAGACTCATTAAACATCTATTGAGACTCTTATTAAGCAAGAGTCCCAAAAAATGTGTTCTTATAGCCATATTTTGTTGCAGAGTTAACTTACGTGTATTAAAGATCATTCAATGCCATTGATTCATGTAACCGTTTTATCTTTGAAAAAATCATCATTTTATGACATTGATTTTATATCCAAATTAATTGCATAACAATTATAGTTAATTAATGAGGAACAACCTAATATAATGTTACGATATAAAATATATTTGAGCAGAGGAGCCAAATCCATCTTTTTCAGTCAATTGATCCTTTGTTTTCCAGTCATGGATATTTTCTTCAATGAAGATAATCCATCCCGTAGCCAACACACATATTCAGGTCATCCTTTTTCCGAGGAATTAAAGCCTCAGCAAGTCAGTCTGGATACCTTGCAAAGCATTCCAAGACCAAGTCTTCGTTCCAAGCGGTATCTGCGCAAGGAGCATGAAGTGCGATCGAGCCTAAACCAACATCGACGGTGTCTACTAGGATATCTAGTAGATGATCGCAGTTTCAGTAAAACAAGTATCAAGCAATACATGAAGGATTATTGGGGAGTACATGTCAAAATTCTGAATGGGGTCCGAAAGTTCTATGTCGTTCGTTTTGACACAAGGGAGGACATGAAAACAATCTTGCGCAACACTCCCCACTCGATCGACGGAGCAATGTTGACACTACGCCGGCGGGCTCCGAATATACAGCTGGCCCAAATCAAGGCAACGAAGGTAGTAGTCTAGGCCAAACTTTATGGGTTACCGGTAGGATGTTTTAACCCCATCGCAGGGATCTAATTTAGCGGCCATGATCGGAGAAGTAGAGTCAATCAAACCAGGAGCTCGCGAGGGCCTTAATGCTGAGTACATGCGCATCAGAAAATGGGTCGATCTTGACCAACCGCTGGTCCCAGGTTTCTATCTCCGCCTCTTGGATGGCAGTAACGTCTGGATTCACTACTACAAAATAGAGCTTTAACGGCTGCGGATTAACGGCGGAAAATAGAAAACCGCAGTTATAAAAGAAATACGGACTTTCTACGGCGGTCTAAAAATGAACCGCCGTAGAACGGGACTTTCTACGGCGGTTTTTGGAAGGAAACCGCCGTAGAAAGTGACTACGGCGGTTTCCTTCCAACCGCCGTAGAAAGCCCCCTTTCTACGGCGGTTACCCCCAACCGCCGTAGAAAGTCCCTTTCTACGGCGGTTTATTTTAAAACCGCCGTAGAAAGTCCCGTTCTACGGCGGTTTAATTTGTACCGCCGTTGTATTGACGTATTTAACCCTAAATAACAATGTCTATCTCCATATCGCGGCCGAAAGTGTTCTTCTCCATTTTCTACTACGGTTTTGCACGTTTGATGTAAAGAATCGTCATTTGGAGCTAAAATTTACCACCTTAAGGTTAGAAACTTCTAAAATTTCTCAGTAATTGCTTATGCTTGTACTTTATATATGTCATCCTATAGAATTTATTTTTATTTATGGTAGAGGGCTGAAAATTAAAGTTGCACATATTCCATGTATATGGTGAACCTTAGTATTGTGGAACCCTATTTAGTTATACTATGTAGTTTCTTGGTGATGTGATTTGATTTATAGTATTTGATTTTTAATGGAGGATGTTCATATAATTTGCACTACTTAGAGTGTGTATTTTTTTTTATGCATTTCATGTGTTTGACGAAATGCATAAATGAAAAACTTATGGGTTCTTCTTCATTTGATTATGTCTATTGCGCATGTGTTGTTTATGCATTATTTTTTTCATTGAGGTATTATAGTAGTTTTGATTATATGAGTAACATTAGTATGACATGTGCTAAGACAAGCATGCAACTTGATACTTTGTACATTGTTTGTTGAACTATTATTTGGTATTTTTAATTATTTCAAGGTGTTAGTTACACATGGATCGAAATATCTTGTTGTATGGTGACCGGACCTCCGATTCTTATGCGAAAGAAGTTGAGAATTTCATTGAATTCGCTTATAAGAATACAAAGTACGTCCATTGTCCGTGCAAAGCTTGTAAAAATGGTGCGCGGTTTGATAACTCAGATACAATAAGATTCCATTTATATCGGAACGGATTTGATTCTTCTTATAAACTGTGGATTTGGCATGGTGAAAGTATTGATGGTTTACCTGAGCAAAGAAAATCTCATGCAAAAGGAGATGATGCGATTACTAGAGATCGATTAGATGACATGATTGAGGATGTGGCCGAGGATTTTGCTGATGAACCGGAAGTTCTTGCTTCCATTTTGGGTGACAATGAGAAGCCTCTATACAAGGGTTGCACTAAATATACACGCTTGTCTAGTGTTTTGAAGTTGTTTAATTTGAAAGCGGCAAATGGGTGGTCAGATACTAGTTTCACAGCCTTATTGAGGGTATTGAAAGATATGCTCCCAGAAGATAATGAACTTCCATATCGAATTTACGAGGCGAAAAAAATATTGTGTCCAATGGGTATGGAGTATAAGAAGATCCACGCTTGCCCAAATGATTGCGTCCTCTACAGGAATGAGTATAAGGATTTATTGCTTTGTCCTAAGTGTAAAACTTCATGATACAAAAACAAGCAGCTGTGTGATGAGGTTAAAGACAGTTCTGATGCGCAAAAGAAGGGGTCGCCGGCTAAGGTTCTGTGGTATCTTCCTATAATACCGAGATTTAAACGGTTGTTCGCTAATGCAAAAGATGCAAAACTAATGACATGGCATTCAGATCGGTGTATTCCCAGTGATGATGACAAGGTGATAATGCATACATCAGACTCAGATCAGTGGAAAAAAATTGATTCAATGTATCCTTCTTTTGGGGGAGAAGCCAAAAATTTGAGGCTTGGTTTGTGTACTAATGGAATGAACCCGTTTGGCAGTCTGAGTAGCACACATAGCTCATGGCCGGTGATGTTGGTTATTTACAATTTGCTGCCTTACTTGTGTATGAAGCGCAAGTACATACTTATGTCTCTAATGATTTCAGGCCCACGACAACCAGGAAATGACATCGATGTGTATCTTGCTCCTCTTATTGAAGACTTGAAAAAGTTATGGGATGAAGGCGCACCTGTGTTTGATGCATACCGTGAAGAAATGTTCACATTACGTGCCATGTTGTTCTGTACCATTAATGATTTTCCCGCTTATGGAAACTTGTCTGTGTACTCTGTTAAAGGGCATAAAGCATGTCCAATATGTGAGCAGAGTACAGATTTTTGTCAGCTTGCACATGGGAGGAAGACAATATACCTTGGGCATCACAGATTTCTTCCCGAGACTCATCCGTATCGCCGTATGAAAAGAGCATTCAATGGATTTCAAGAGTTCAGAAAAGCTCCAGAACCCTTGAGCGGGCCAGAGGTGAAAGCTCGTGTGACGGATATTAATGTGGAGTTTGGTAAACCTTCGGAGTCCGGCAATAATGATACAGGCTGTTGGAAGAAAAAATCTATATTTTTTGAACTTTCATACTGGGAGAACTTGGATGTCAGACATTGTCTCGACGTTATGCATATTGACAAAAATATTTGCAAAAGCCTGTTAGGTACACTCTTGAACATCCCTGGTAAAACTAAGGATGGTTATAACGCGAGACTTGATATGGTTGATATGAACAGAAGAGCAAATTTAGCACCGGTAGCTCGAGGACAACGCACATATCTACCCCCTTCCTGTCACACTTTGTCCAGAAAAGAGAAAAAACAACTGTGTTCAAGTTTGCTTAGCATCAAAGTTCCATCCGGATATTCTTCAAATGTAAGCAGACTTGTTTCCTTGAAAGATTTAAAACCGATTGGTTTGAAATCTCATGATTGCCATGCCTTAATGCAACAATTGTTGCCTGTAGCTATTCGCTCGATATTGCCTAAGCATGTTAAGTCCAGTATAACAAGACTTTGTTTCTTCTTCAATGCTATATGTAGCAAGGTTATTGCGCGCGAAAGACTTGATCAGTTACAAGATGAAATAACTGTTGTCCTTTGTCAATTAGAAATGTATTTTCCACCCGCCTTCTTTGATATTATGGTGCATTTGGTGATTCATTTGGTTAGAGAGATAAAAATTTGCGGGCCTGTTCATTTGCGATGGATGTACCCATTCGAGTGATATATGAAAGTATTTAAGAGGTATGTTAAGAATCGTTGTCGTCCTGATGCTAGTATTGTTGAAGGTTATATAGCTGAGGAGGTAATTGAGTTTTGCACTGAGTACTTGGCCGAGACCGCATCCATTGGAATATCTAAGAATCGGCACGATGGGAGGATTACAGGTATGGGCACAAGGAGAGGAAAAATGTTTTTGCCGTCTAATGTTGAATTGATGAAGGCGCATCTCTACATACTGTGCAATTCTGAAGAAGTTGCGCCCTATGTGACAGACCATATCCGTTCAATAAGAACGTCTTATCCTGCTTGGACGGATCAACGTGTGCTCAATGAACATATTCGGACATTTGTCTATTGGTTTGGTAATGCTATCATGGGCAAAGACGTTTCAGAGACATTGAAATGGTTGGCGTTTAGGCCCAGCCCTGCGGTACGAGCATTTTCATGCTATGACATAAATGGATATTCATTTGCTACTAAGAGGCAAGATGAGAAGAGTACGGCACAAAACAGTGGTGTTACATTAATCTCAGAGGCTTTACATGTTTCTAGTAGGAAGGATAAAAATCCATTGTATGCAAACATGGCTTATTACGGGGTGATCGAAGATATTTGGGAACTTGACTATGTTTGTTTCAAAGTAGCTGTATTTCGCTGCAAATGGGTTGATAACAATAGTGGGGTTCGAACTGATGATCCATTGGGTTTTACCTTGGTGAACCTTAATCGGGAGGGTTTCAAGGGGGAACCATTTATACTTGCATCGCAGGCGAAACAAGTTTTTTATATCACCGATCCTTACGACGAACATTGGTCTGTTGTTCTTCATGGTAAACAACATCACGGAGTGGAAGGGATTGATACAGAAGAAGGGCTTTATGAGACTGTCCCTTTCTCTAGTGGGTTACCTGAATCGAGAGCAGATGAGGAAGATAGGGAACTTGATAAATACATACTTCGTGATGATCACAGCGAAGGATTATGGTTCGAGGAGCAAGTGTCCCATAAGAGAAAGAGAATAAGTTAAGAATTATTTTCAGGTATATTGTTTGTTTTTATTAATTTTTTTTTTCTGTGGGTGTGTATGTTGTGTGTGTGTATTTGTATATGTTTCTTTGATTTTATTGAAAAGAGGTGGACATAAATTTATAACAACATTTATTTTTATCCTTCGTACTGTCTGATTGAAACAGGTCACAACTCGGATGAAGCCGCGCAATCAAGGGACAAAATTTCCATGGACTTCATATTCGGAACTGTTTATAAATGAATATGTTATTGTTGGAAATTGTGTGAAGCTTCTGTGTTGATGTTATGATGCACTTGTGTTTTGGTCAAAAACAAGCAGGGGAGATTTTGTCTGAATTGATTTGAAACTGAATTTCGTATTATTCAAAATACTTGGAATTTTAGTGAAGTATTTAAGTATGTGCATATCCTTGACAGGGAGTATGTTACATTTATAGGGGAGACTTTGTCAAATTTTCCGGCAAATTGATTTCCTTGTTTTTCATTTATGAATAAATGTTTCATGTATTATTTTTTTTTTTTCAAGGAGTAGTACTTTTGGTAAAATTTACAGGGGAAGCTATACAATGATTTTTGTTTTGATTTTATATTTAACTCTTCATAAATTACTTGTCTGTGTCTCGGAAAAAAGATATTCATTTAGCGAGGTTGGGTATTGACCGCTAAATGAATTAATTATTTGTTTATCGATTAATAATGCTTTATTATTTTATAAAGATTATTCAAACTATATTTTATATGAACATGAAAAAACTAGAAATGTAGGGTCTATGCTTCATAACATGAAAAAAAAATAGAAATTTATGGGAGCGCGGGAATTAATTGGCTGCATTTGTTCCCACTTTTCTACGGCGGTTCAACTATGAACCGCCGTAGAAAAGTGGAAATTGCATCCAATTCCCGCACGCGCATAAATTTCGATTTTTATTTCATTTTATGAAGCATAGTCCCTAAACATTTCCCCTGCTTCTCCCCTGCATTCCCCTGTAATATTGGATATGCAATTTCTATACGATCACCGGTTCAAGTAAATAAAATACATTATATTTTGATTCACACTCAATTTAATGTATTTATGAAAATGGGAAAAAAACTTAATAGGGAGTAGGGTTTAGGGTTTAGGGTTTAAAAAATGATATAAAAATAGAAATTCATGCGTAGCGTGGGAATTGGTGCATATCATTGTAGGAGAAATTATTTTATGTCATCTTCAGTGTAATTTAACTCTATTTATTTCATTTATGCATTTACTGTTAATACAGATTATAAAAATGATTTTGAGGTCAACTTCTAACTATTGTCACGGAGAGAATACTAGTTTAAAACGTATTTTGAAAAAAATGGAGGTTTATGTGAAAACTCTGATGGGGAAGACCATCATCCTCGAGGTCGAATCCTGCGACCCAATTGAGAATGTCAAGGCGAAAATCCAGGAAAAGGGTGGCACTTCACTCTCTATTTCAATCTTAAGCGGCACCGCGGTTAATTTATGAAAATGGGAAAAAAAACTTAATAGGGAGTAGGGTTTAGGGTTTAGAAAATGATATAAAAATAGAAAATTCATGCGTAGCGCGGGAATTGGCTCCAAAAACTACTTTTCTACGGCGGTTCAACCGGGAACCGCCGTAGACTTTCTACGGCGGTTCAAACATGAACCGCCGTAGAAAAGTAGTTTTTGGAGCCAATTCCCGCGCTACGCATGAATTTTCTATTTTATATAATTTTCTAAACCCTAAACCCTAAACCCTACTCCCTAAACCCTAAACCCTACTCCCTATTAAGTTTTTTTTTCCCATTTTCATAAATTAATCGCGGTGACGCTTAAGATTGAAATAGAGAGTGAAGTGCCACCCTTTTCATGGATTTTCGCCTTGACATTCTCAATTGGGTCGCAGGATTCGACCTCGAGGATGTGGTCTTCCCCGTCAGAGTTTTCACGTAAACCTCCATTTTTTTCAAAATACGTTATATATATATATATATATATATAAGACTTAATTATAAAAGTTGTCTTCAAGTCTTCAATTATTCGAATGAAAACATTTTATATATGTAGTGGAAATTTACAAGAGATCGAGAGCAGAGAGGAGAGAGTTGGATGATGTGCAAGAGGGGAAAGGAGAAAAGAGGAAGATGTTTATATATATATATATATGTATGTATGTAAGGTAATGAAATCCAGTAACTATTTAATTTTTTTTCGGCCACTTAACAAATATTAATTAATTTTTATATTACTATACGTACCTAATGCATTTGTGGATTTGATTATTTTATCCCGTTCGCCCAAGTCGAAAAAGTAGAAATTTTAGGGAACATAATGAAGCTTATTACTTTATCGACTCTTACATGTAAATTTACGAAATTTATTAATTTTTATATTTGACCTATAATTATTGTGTAATAGCACGGGAAATTTAAATGCAAATATATGGTTCAATGGAAAATTTGAAATTTAATTATGAAATGGTTCATAAAAGTCGAGATTGTGTACATAATTAATAAATATACACAATCTGGGTATGTATTATTATATTCACAAAATTGTGGGCTTAGTTTTTTGAAAATGGAAAAAAAAAAATTTAATATTAAAATATGCCCGCGCGGGAATTGGCTCCAATTTTTTCCCCTATGCTAAACCGAGAAAAACGAGACCATTCAACGGCGGTTCAACCGCGAACTGCCGTTGAAAGAAGAATCCACTGCGGTTCACGAGTGAACCGCTGTTGAAAGTTGGTTCAACGGCGGTTCGAGGTTGAACCGACGAGCCAGTCTAAGTTCAAATCAAATTTGAACTTAGACATTTTCCTTTCATTTTCCCTCATTCTCTTCCCCTTCTTCTCCCCTTTTTTCCCCTGCTTCTCCCCTGTTTCCCCCTCCCTTCAACCGCGGCTGTTCGGTCGAACCTCCTCCTCTCCCGTCGCTGGCACAACCGAGGCCCCTCGCGCCATTTTCCCGCTCGACTATCGGCTACAGCACGGCCCGATCATCGCGGCTGGACCATCGTAGCGCACGGGTGTGTGTGGGTTGCCTTCTAATCGGCCAACATTTGAAATTTCCCCCCTCCAATAGTTCGGGTTTGGTTGTAGGAGTGCACACAAAAGGTTATCCACCTTCTATGCTTCCATTTTAAAACTTTTCCAATGTTACCTTACATTTTGTAAATGCTTCCCATTGCACTAGGGTTTTTTGGGTTGATATAATGTTGATTTCGGTTTGAATCCTTGTGATGAATGATTGGAATGCTTTTGGATTTATTGATTGTTTGTTGCATTGGTTTGGTTGTTGAATTTCGTGTTTTGTCCTACATAAGTTGAGAACCTAGGGTTTTGATTGGGATTTCAATTAGGTACCCTTTCAATTCGGGTTTAGTGTATGAATATGAGAAACTCAAATGTTTATTTCGGTTTTGCTTGATTAATTTTAGAACATTGGTGTTTGATTTCGGTTGTTATTCTATTTAGTGTTCCTCCTTTAGTGATAATGAGGAAAATGCTTTGTTGTTGTTTCCACTTTGTGAAATTTAATCTTTATAGGGTTCTTTCTTTAGGGATCCCTTGTTTCAATGTCTTCAAAGCCCCTTATATTTTGAAAGTAAAGAAATCTTTGTATGAATGTGAAGCATTTTTTATTGCACAAGCACTAAGTACCTTTAGGGAAGAAGAGTATTTTTTAGGAGTGAAGTACTCCTCCTTGAAGCTTTGACCTTCCTCACTAAATTTTGGTTTTTTTCCTTTAGTAGAAATTAATGATTGTTCTCATTAGTTGCTGGTTGTGAAATGTGAAGTACTTTATCAATGGTACCCTTTATAAGTCCACTTTTTTGGCCCTAATTTGGTTTAATTTGGATAATGGTAATTGTGTATTGCAAATATCACTATCTCCTCTTCGCTTTCCCTTATCTTTGTTTCAAAAGCGTGAAATGTGCTTTGTGAGGGTTCTCCTTGATGAAGGGGATTTTTTTTCATGAATGTAGAGTTTGAAATATCACTTCTCCTTAAATGTTTTACCTTTTGCGATGTATGGTTTCTTCTTTAGTGGAAAGGAGGGTAATGCTTTGTGGTTGAGTTGAAGGTGTGTTCCTCCCTTGGTTTAATGTCATGAATGCAACTAATATATTGAAAGTGATGCTATCTTTGTATCAATGTAAAGCTTCTTTATTGCGAAATCACAAAGTATTTCTATTGCTTTAGGGAAGGAGAGTATTTTTTAGGAGTGAAGTACTCCTCCTTGAATCTTTTACATTCCTCACTAAATTTTGGCGTTTTCCTTTATTAGAAATTAATGATTGTTCTCATTAGGTGTTGGTTGTGAAATGTGAAGTACTTTATCAATGGTACCCTTTATAAGTCCACTTTTTTTGCCCTCCTTTGGTTTAATTTGGATAATGGTAATTGTGTATTTTTAGGAGTGAATTTTGCGAATGTACATTGCCTTTTTTTTTCCACATTACAAGCATTCTTGTATTTGACATTAAAGCTTTTCTTTAATTGCATATATGTTATATTGAATTCTCTTTCTATGTACATGAAGTTTAAGGTACTTTCAATGGCCCGCAAAAGAAAAGCAATAAGGAGCATAGTGATGAGGGAAATGGCAATGGAGATGGTTCTTCTACTAGATCTAGAAGAGGTAGAGGACCCACAAACAATGATCTATTGGAAATGTGTCTGAAGGGGAAAACTCTTAACATTTCTTTTGATTCCGAGCTCGAGCCTAAAAAGTATCATACAAAGTGGATTACCTTTGTGGCATTCACGGCCCGGAGCAAAGTGGACATAATGGAATATGCATCATGGCCCAAAGTTCTGGACGAGATCAAGAAGAGAGTGTGGATGGAAATACGGGTATTTTTTTTAATTATAATGCATTTTTTGTTTCTTCTTTCATAATAATGAACCCAAATTTACCTGAATTTTTACTTATAATTTTTACTGTAGGCATTATTTGTTTTTGAGTCAACTGAAGAACTCGAAACAAAGTGGATTTCTTATGCCGGTAAACGGTGGAAAGATTGGAAATCCTTTTTAGGAGATATGTACATGGTGACTTGAAGGGTGAGGACCCATGCTTGGAATATAAATATCTCCCTAGGGAGACATGGATTAAGTTCAAGGCTAGCCGCGAGATAGAAGAATGGCAGGTATTTTTTTAAATTGATTTCCTTCTTCTTTTTGGATATTTGAAATTGCTCAGTTTATGGATAATAATTTTTCATTATATTTTTCTCTAGGCAATTCGTGGAAAAGCGCAAAAGAATGCCACTTTAAATGCTTTCTACCATAATTTATCTCGCTGTGGCTACCGACTGCTGAAGAAGCAGTTGCATGACGAGGCGGTGATTGCATCCGAGAAGAAGCATTCAGAAGACGGTCAGTCCGAAGAAGAAGGCGAAGATTCTTATTCAGGAACAGGCCGTCATCTACTTTGGAGACAGGCCCACACAAACAAAAAAGGGGAATACTTCACACCAGAGGCTGGTCGTGTTGGGATGAAAATTGTAAGTTTTGCACCATACATTTTCTTATGTTTCATTTCTTTAAGCTACACATATATTTAAAATTATATATAATTGATCTATTTACATTTCATATATTTGGCAAAATGTTTAGGACAGTCTATGTTCCCGCGAGTCACAAGGGGAGAAAGTTGCAGAGGGTAGGAATGACATTCTTGTTATTGCAACGGGAAAGACCGATCACCCCGGTCGTTATCGAGGCCATTCTACCAGGGCACGTATCACAGAGGTTTTCCCAAAAACAAGGCCGTCGCTGAAAGATGAACTAGATTTAACTAAGCGACAGCTTCAGAAAACCACTGCCCAGCTCGATGAATGTCAAACACATCTGAATATGATGGTTGGGTTTATATGTGGTAAGATGGGGACTGACTATGATACATTAAGAGCCACTGTCATCAATAGTGCCAAAGATCAGAGCGTGCACCCAGAGACCTCCGGAATGGCCCCAGAGATGTTTGAGGTTCATGGTAGCCCTGTTTCCCCTGTGAGCCCTGTTTCTCCTCTTATCCCTACACGTTTGCCTGAGTTGGAGATGCTACATGTTTCATCTACGGACCCGATCAAAGCCTCTAACGGGTGTTCTTTAGGCGAATACAAGGTACTTAAAATACATTTATGTCTTTCATTTTTCTATAAAGTATCACTGCTATTCTTCTTGGGTAGACTTTTATTTTTCTATTTTTCTTTTAAATTCTTTTTATTATTCAGATTTTTGCATATGTATTCAAGTATTCAAACACTTTATATTTTTTTTAAAATGAAGTTTATATTTTCCTTTTAAAATATAATACTGCAATTAAAAAAACTATGGATTTTTTTAATATATTAAACATCTTTCTTTTATTTTTATTTTACAATAATGAAATTTTACATTTATATTTTGGTTTTTATTTAATTAATAAATTTGAATGTATAATTTCTTTCATATTGTCACTTCTAATTAAAGACGCTTGAATTTGGTTTCATGATTACACTTGCTTTGTTAAGTTAGACTTAATAGTTGATTAATGTTCATTCGCTTACCTATTATCTCAGGACGGGTGTGAATGCCATCTGTTCATCTCTGAGGATACGCAAAAGCGGCGTAAGCTTGTGGCCAAGGGAAATATTTATAAGCAAAGAAAGCACCACGGCCGCGAGGTTAGGAAAGGTTGCGTGAGGGTCACAATTAAAATTTCCTATGATGACTTTGCCCCGCTACCATTTCCTGAGGAAGAGGTTGCAACTGTCTTTTTTCGTGGAATGGCCTATACAGTTGATTGAAATTATTCAGCCGGATCCGGTAACACAGGTATATTTTTACATTTATTTGTGAATTACTTAATACCGTTTTGTATATTTAATGTTATTTCAAATGATGTTAGGTGGATAAAAGTGCTCAAAAGAAAAAAGGCCGGATGAATTATATGGATGATATAAAATCTCCTTCGGCGACGGTTCCGATTGAGATGTCATCCTCATCGACATCTGATACACTGCAAGAGTTACAGCTCCGAATGGAGAAAGATTCGGACTTCAATGGCTTCTTCTTTCAAATGACAAGAGAAGTCATAGGTGTGGAGCTTCCTATTGCGATGGATCGAGAGGATGTCGGAGAATTATTAAAGAGAGAAAGCATGGTCACAAACTGTTTGATGCAGTTGTTCACCAAGTGAGTTTCCACTTAATTTTATAACCTATTTCTGATTATTGTTATATATAGTATGCATTCCATGTGCCTAGACTAACCAATGAAGCCCTTTTTGTAAATTCTTTAGAGCTTTACATGAGTTAGTTGAAAAGAATGGGAGAAAGGGGATAGGTTTCCTCTCGGCTGATCATGTCACACCCATAGGAAATACATATGAAGATAGGGTACACTACATTGCGCGAAACTTGAAGGATCGGAATAAAGAAATTTATCTGGTACCTTATCTTCAGGGTTAAGTGACACTGTAAGTGCTTCTCTAATATTTAAGAAACACTGATTTAAAGATCTGACGTCATTAAATTTTTCGTTTGCAGTGAACATTGGATGCTAATAGCCATTAGACCGATAGAAAAGGTTGTCTACTGGCTTGATTCTTTACAAAATCCACAGAAAGAGGAGGCGGTGGTGCTTATAGACGAGTGAGTTATATATACTAACAACTGTTAGAATGCCTATATAATTTCTAATGCAAATCATATATATATACATATGTTGCTAATTATTTTCGTTCCGCTTTCATATTTATAGGGTGATGTTTAACTATCAAACTTTCTTAGGATTGCCCAGAAATGTGCATATGCAACCTGAGTGGATAGTAGTTAAGGTAAAATTGGTTCTTATTAAATTTTTTACTCAACGTTGTGTGGTTTACAATTAATTGTATGATCTTCTAACTCGTATATTAATATTCATTAGCATAAAAAGCAAACGTCTAATTGGGAGTGTGGGTACTATGTAATGCACTACATGTACCAAATAGCAATAAAATCCGACACATTGGCACTTGAAAAGGTATTTGATTTCTCATAACTTACTTAATTGACTGTATTTCATTTTGCTACTCAGTTACTTTTTAATTTCAAAAACCCTGTTGCAGCACTTCAAGCTCGACCGCACTCCACTAAGCAATGTGGATATAGATGCGGTGCGAAAAATATGCGCTAGTTATATTTTGGAGCATTAGCCGTAGTTGAAGGATACTAATTAAACTTGTTCATATTATAGTTGTACAAATATTTTTGGATATGCCCATTAATATAATAGCGATTTCAATTTGTATATTGGTGATATTTGTATTAAATTTCAACTTTTAGGGGCAGGTTTTGCTTTAAACGAGGTTTTAACAGTAGGTTTTTAACGCGGTTTGGGTCTAAAAATTGTAGACTTTCTATGGCGGTTCAAACCGCCGTAGAAAGTCCGCTAACTTACTACGGCTGCCAGATAGATGGCGGTTCAAAAAGGCCAAGAATCGCTGTTAAAAGTCCTTAAAAACCGCCATTAAAAGCCCTTTTTGTAGTAGTGATTAAGTGCAGGTATGAAGATAGAATTCACAACCTTTGTCGAAGATGTGGACAAATTGGTCATTTAATGCAAAACTGTTCGATCACGGAAAATTCCCAACTAGATATATATCTGGATAACTCTGTGTTTGAAAAATAATTTAAACCAAACTTGTATTAATTAGGTAATTATATTTGTAGTGGGATTTGTTATTTGTCTATTTCCTATTTGGTTTAGTGTTTGTTTTGGAAAATCTAGTTGTTTTAAGAAATAGTTCTGAATCAGATTTATGGTAGGATTCAGGGATAGTTTAGTTATAAATAAAGGCATTGGGTGATCATTGTAATCACAGAGAAATTACAAAGACTAATTAAAGCCTTGCGGCTGTTTCAGTTTCGACGTTGAAGTCGTTTCTTTGCTTAGGCACAGAGCCTTTGCTTATCTGCTTATTAGTTTCCTCGTGGTTCGTGCAATTAATTAGATCAATATTATTTGTGTTAACTGGGTGGCCGACAATCAAAACTAAATCAATTTGATTTAGTTCGCGTGTTCGGTTTTTCTTCTCCTCAGCATTGTTCATTCCGTTCGTCCGTCGATTGTAGCTTCCGTGTTTAATCTTATGGGTTTGTTTTATTTTGGGTCCTACATATGGTATCAGAGCCTGTGTTATTTTTTTTGGAGTTCAAGATGTCTTCTTTATTTAATCATCCTGATTGCCATGTATGTCTTTGATGGGAAAAATAATTTGAAATCTGGTGTCAATTTATGGAGAGTTTTTTCAAGATGGTTGGTATCTGGCATGTAATTGAACCAGGTTTTGAAGAACCTGAAAAAGAAAAGGAAGGTGAAAAATCAACAGCTGAGGGAAGTAAAGAATTAGAGAAAAATCGTTCTCACAATAATCATGCATTCTATTATTTAAGAACGAATATTGAATTAGACGTATGCAGAAATTTAATAAATGTAAAGACAGCTAAGGAGTTATGGGAAAAGTTAAAAGTTGCCAATCGAGGAAACGAAAACGTTCAAATAGTCAAACTACAGGAGTTAAGGAGACAATTCAAGTTGGCAGAGATGAAGCCTGATGAAAGAGTCCAAGAATACATGGACAGGGTAAAATCCATCGTTAGTGAGATAAGAATCAATGGTGAAAAGATGACAGAAGAACAAATGGTGTCAAAAGTTCTCCGCACGTTGATTTGGAGATTTCACAAAAAGAAGTTGGTTTTAGAAGCCACTAAAGATTTTTCTATGTTTGGTTACGACGACTTGGAATGTGAACTGGTAACTTACGAGATGTCATTTACCTAACAAATTGTAGATTACAAAAGAGAGTGTTGGTCTAAACGTTTTGAAGACAAAGAAGAGCATGCCACTATTGTTGATAATTTTTGTGATGTTCAAGCTGAAGCCTTCGTGTTAATGGATGAAGAGTCTAATGAAGCATTGCTTGAAGTTGATAATAAAAGCTTGGAGAATGGATCTTCCAGCGACAATACAGAGAGCTAAAGCAAAAATGTGTCGAGGAGGATGAAGACATTAAGAGTGTTGATTTGGTCAAAGAAGAAGGAGAAATTGTATGTGTCTCAGAACAAGAGGGAGATATTGAAATTGATGATCACGTAGATAAAAGTGATCATGGGAGTGTTGAAAACTCCGTTGAACTGGAGCAGGTCAGCTACAGTGAAGTCGACTCCTTATTTGGGAGAAAGTCCGATTAGGTTAAAAATTTGGCAGTGGAGCCTTGGGTTTGCAAAGACATTGTTATATCTAAAGGCATCGATGAGATTAGCAATATCAATGGAAAGCTATGTTTTAAAGATGAATGGGTAGATATCAGTGAGTTCTTTGACCAGACTGAGAAATTTGATAAGGTTTTCTCATAATACAAGTTCGTGTCCACATCTTATTTAAAGGCGATGTCTTGAGTTTGCGAGGATGTTTTTGGCATTTGCAAGGTTGATGAGAAGATGAACTCGGATGAAGAAGAATGGGTGGATATGAATAAATTCTTCAATAAAGATGAATTTCCACAGAAGATGCATGGCACATACAAAAGTGTCTCTATGATGAGATTGAAAGCAGAGCTGAAAAACTACTGCAAGATGGTTTCGCATGTTGTCTACACTACGAAAGAGATTTCAATGGAGCAAGCTCGTGATGGCATTGGAGCGGTTTTGATCCAAGTTTGGTTTAAGAGAGGCTATGTTGGAAAATATTATTTAAACCAAACTTGTATTAATTAGGTAATTATATTTGTAGTAGGATTTGTTATTTGTCTATTTCCTATTTGGTTTAGTGTTTGTTTTGGGAAACCTAGTTGTTTTAGGAAATAGTTCTGAATCAGATTTATGGTAGGATTTAGGAATAGTTTAGCCTATAAATAAAGGCATTGGGTGATCATTGTAATCACAGAGAAATTACAAAGATTAATTAAAGCCTTGCGGCTATTTCGGTTTCGACGTTTAAGTCGTTGCTTTTCTTAGGCACAGAGCCTTTGCTTATCTGCTTATTAGTTTCCTTGTGGTTCATGCAATTAACTAGATCAATATTATTTGTGTTAATTGGGTGGCCGATAATCAAAACTAAATCAAATTGATTTAGTTCGTGTGTTCGATTTTTCTTCTCCTCAGCATTGTTCATTCCGTTCATCCGTTGATTGTAGCTTCTGCGTTTAATCTTGTGGGTTTGTTTTATTTTGGGTCCTGCACTCTGTTATTAGACAGATCAAGTGCACTACTAGGGGTGGATGTAGTTTGTGATGACCATCACAAGATGTTTCCCTCCACTATCAGAGCACATGCACACTAGGAGGCAAAACATAATACTCACATACCAGAGAATTATGTTCTAAAACATCGATATGCTTTCCAGATTGATAGAAATATTATATTGAATAATATTATGAATTGTGTATTGAATTGTATGACATAGATGGCCTATATATAGGCTACAGATCTATAATAGGTAATATATTTAAACTAGAAAATAAACACTAATTAAGGTAACCTAAATAAGGTAATTATTCTAACAGCCTCTTTCAAACTCAACATGGTAAGACCACTTGAGTTTGGATATGAAAAATAAAAGTGACCCGCCATACGCGATTATATCCGATGGTTGAGGGTTGACTTGTCTAGTGTGTTCGGGGAAGAGTTTAGTGATTGAGCCGTGAGGAAAGATCTTAATCGTAGAACCGCATGGAAATACACGCGGAAAGGCTATCTTAACAAAGTCGGAAGCACGAAGTCGTTGACCCGTACAGGAAAATCCTAAAAGACGGTTGTGTCAAGTAAAATATTTGTTGACCCGCATGGGAAATCCCTAAAAGACCGGTTGTGCCAAGCAGAAGACCTTCATGGTGGACCCTCATGTGAAGAGCCGAACAAACCAAGATTTCTTCCTTGGCCAAACAAAATTCTGAAAATCAGAATTATAAACCAACCAAACAGTCCCTAAATAATTCTGAAATCATAATTTATAAACCAAACACCAAACAACCCGTAACAGAGTGGCAAAGTGATTGGGCTTGTGGATGATAAGGTGGGCTTGTGGACGAATCAATGTCAGACACGTGGCAATGACTGGGTCAAAATCAAGGCTGACGGGGCAGCTGACTAGAGTACACCAAGTGCTGACCTGGCAGATTAGTAACTTCCCTCTGCTTATCTCGCTGGAAGTACTCAACGGCGGCAGTGAGGGAAGAGACTGAAAACTCAGCGGCTGCAAAATCATAACAGCAGCAGCAGAGCAGATCTGAAGGAGGCGATGGCGAAAAACGACTGGAACCTCCACGGCAAGAGCAGCAGCGGCGGAGGAGAAACTATAGCGGTAGTGGGTCTTCTTCTTTGTGCGAACTTCCGATTTGGAGCCGCTAGGATAGATCTGGACCACAAAAATTACACAGCAGCAGTGGCACGGTGGGGTTTGACAGCAATAACAAACGAAGAGAAGGTAGCACCTTCAGATCTGGAAGGCAACGAAAGAGCCGAGGAGCAGCGGAGAAGAAGAAGAGATGACCAGGGAGCAGAAAGGCTTGAAAAACAGCAGTTAAGGACTAATGTTCTTCTCCCTGAAGAAGAGAATAGCAGTGGCGTTGTTCTTCAAGAAGACGAAGCGTCGGTAAGAAGAAATCCAGTAGACTGGGCTTGTGTATAGTTTCCGGTCAACTAAAAACAGATGCAAGAGAGGTTGACTGGAAACTGATCAATTCCCTATCATTCCTCCGCCAACTTCTCCCCCAAATCCGTTACCACCTCACCAAGATCCGCCTCTCGGGAATCATCAATTGGGTGAAGGAGATCAAAGCATGGAATCTGATTCAGAGTCTTCTGAAGATGGTAGTGTTAGTTTGCTATCATCCTCCCACGCAATGAACGAGTTTGTGGATCAAGCACTGAATTCACCAGATATGGAGTATCCACCTTCAGCGGTGAATCAAAGTGGAAAGACCGGAAGAATACCTACTTATCCCGTGCATAAACAGAGGCTAGGACCCACAGATCCAACTCAGGACCCAAAATCAAAGAAATTGAGATCACAAGGAGAAGGACTATCAACCCAAATTCTTCTGCCCCATCAGGTCAGTAGGCCGCTTAGGCCTCCTATTATCTCAGACAACTTTTTGTGTAATGAACTTTTCCAGGTGGTGGCACCGTTTGTAAACAGCCAAATAACCCCTACGGCCCAGAATATTCAAGCTAATTCAATAGCTGAATCCAGAGAAATTAAGAAGGCGGAGGATGATCAAATTCCAGAGTCAAATGCAGCCCTAAATGAGCTTTATCCTCTGAACCTCAAAAGTCCAGTTCAGATCGTAGAGCCAACAAGTTCGGTGGATTCAGGGAATTCAATCCAAAAGCAACCTAGGAAGCGCAAAGCAATCATCAAAAGACCAAGGAGTAAGAAGCGGAAGAAGTGCCAAAATTCAATACAACACCAATCCAAGGAAAGAGGCAAGTCTCTAACTACAGAGAGCTCAAGAACCTCTAATCAATCATTCAAAAAGACCCCTCAATGAAACCGTCCATTTATTCCCCGTACAGATGTAGGAGATGAGGTAAATCAGAACATTTTCAAAAGAAAAAAAACTTCAGACCTTCCTCTAAGGAACCAGACAGAGAGAATCTTAACACGAACTTTTTCGGGCAATGAGAACTTCAAGAAGTCCTTTTGGTTTGATCCTGAAGCTGTGGGTTTTGGAGTGGTTGTCCCAAATCAACCAACCAAGACGTCATGAGAGTCCTATCGTGGAATCGCAGGGGTTTTAGTAGAGCCTCTGCCCAACAATTATTACATAGACTATCACTAGTTTATAAGCATTCTTTTGTATATCTAATAGAGACGATGGCTAGTAGTAGTAGCTTAACTAAGTGGTTTGTTTCTTCCTCATTTTACAAGTATGTAGTAATAGAACCTGAGAACTCTGCAGGAGGCTTGTTTTTGGCTTGGTTTAGCCTGACTGACACTGAAGTCATCTGTAAATCCAAACACCTGATGGTGGTTAGAATTAAGGCAAGTTCTGGTTTGCTGTGGTTTATTATGTTCTTATATAGTAGCCCTTATAGAGAAGAAAGACAAGCAAATATGGTCCCAAATTGCAGCCATAGCTGAATTACAACAACATCCTAGAGTTATCATTGGATATTTTAATCAACTTTTCCAACCGACTGACAAAGCAGGAGGAAATATGGTTAACTTAAAGTTGGCAGACAAACGGAATGCAATGCTGAAAAATTTGCTCATGGAAGAAGTCCGAAATCGAGGGATATGGTTCAATTGAACAAACAACCGATGTGGTGCACAATGTGTGATAGAATGTTTAACAACCATAGGTTTCCAAGGATTGCCTCTAATACTTTAGTATTGGAGGCAGGTTTCCAAGTATCGCTACCATTGCTAGAGTATTTGGCGTCGTTCTTTAACAACCGCGGCCAATACTCTAGCATTAGCAGCGGGTGATTTTAATTGCGGCTAATAGCCGCCTCAAACAAGGTCGCGCGGGTATATTTTCCAGGGAATTACTTGGATCAGTTTTGCTTACTAAATTCTTCATTTAATTTTTAAATACTAATTGTAATTAGTTTATACTTATGGTAGTTCAATTTTTATTTTCCTATTCCAAATTGTAGTGGATTTGACTACCCTTACTCCCATAAAAGGGACGTCATAGCTTCATTATGAAATATAGATTGTTGAAATTTCTTGTTAATACAATCCGTGTGTAGGGTAGACTCCTACCAAGAAGGCCTATATTTAAAACATTTGCCATCAGTAATTGTTTCATTAGCGCCAGTGTCCTCCTAATTAAGGTTTTCTTCGCTTAGTTCCGCGGTTCTCCGCCACCTTCCACCGTTTCTGAGTTCTCCTCCTCCTTCCACCATTCCCATGCTAGTGTGGGCTTACCATCTCCAAGGTTAGTTACTTTTCAAAATACATAATTCTCCATACATTATAATCATGTATTAGTTCAACGCATGACTAGGAATATTCTAAATTTGTTCTATCGTTGTCCAGCATAACCTTAATTATTATTAAAAGTGACTATTGAAAGAAACTTAGTTTCCAAGAGCTTTATATTCTAGAGAGTGTAATATCTATTAAGTGCGCTACCAAACAAGTCCTTACTCAACAATCATCAAAATGTAATTTTTATATCCAAAAAAGAAACTATAATTTGAGATAGCCTAGGGAGCAAGAAGAAGAAAATATGAGCTAACCTAAATTATAGCAAGGTTTACTGTGAGGAAAAAAATAAAGTAAAGAAAAAGTGTAATGATTAGTAAATTTGTCCCACATGGAATAAAGAGTACTAATTAGAGCTGCCGAAATCCTATAAATAAGAAGGATGGACAATGGGTTGAAGGAAAGAGCATGAGGCCTATTGCAAATTAGGCTTTTTAATTATTAAAAAGAGTAAAAGATGAATTCTAAATTAAAAGGTTTAATAAAAAAAAGTAAAAAAATTAAATAGAAGGAAAGTTGGGTTGTACTAAAATCAGCCTCCTTTTCTCTGCAAAAAAATAGCAAGGGAGGTGGGTATACTAAAACCCGCCTGCTTTTCCCCTTTTTGGAGGCGCGTTGTGGCAAAACCCGCTTTCACAAAAGGGGAAAATGAGGAGAAAACAAAAAGAAGTTAAAACTTGACTGTTCTAGGAACAGAGGGAGTACAAAAATTAAAAATTTCTTATTGATTTAATAAAGACAGTTGTTATTGCTAGAGTACATTTTAGCATACAAAGCAATAATTTCTTTCTTTTTTTTTTTTTCCGAATTACCCTTATTGGCTGAACCACTAATTCTACCCTCACCTGACTTCTCTTTGTATCCTATTCCATTCACTACGATTCACTTTCACCAATTCCTCTTCTTCCCGTTAAGAACGACTTGCTTCTTTCTTCTTTCTTTTTTTTTTTGTTGATAGATATCACCCACTTATTCTTCTCCTGGTTCTGATTTTATCAGGATATTCCATAGATGGTCTTTTTTTTTTTTTTTCTTTCTTTCTTTGTCGACAGATATCTCGGATTCTCGTCATATATAGACTCATTCTTCTTTTTGTTTCTAATTTATCTAATATTCCCATAGCTGGTTGATTCAAATTCCATGATCACGAGAAAACTGTGGAGAAAAGTTTTGGATTTTGGATTCCGAAAGCTTTAGATTGAAGAAAAGCATAAGAAATCTGGGGAAAAAAAAATTGAAACATGGTTCAACAACCTCAAAAATCTTTGAACAAGCATGATGTTCATGGTCATGGTCTCAAATGCCATTTATAACAAGCCTGCAATAAGTTGGAGTTAAGAAATTTGACAACTTCAAGCTTGCTTTGTTTCTTCCTCTGATGTTCGCTTGGCCAATACGTTTCTTTCAATGCCAATTGATCGAACTGAATTTATAATTTCTTGACTGGTTTTTTCTCCCTGTGAAGAAAATACAATATATGGATATAAGAACCCACAGTATAGGAACATGGCAAAAGAATTAGCAGATGATAAGCATAAACTTATGATTTGGCTACTTCTACAACCATGAACTTTTTTATTTGTTCAGCCCCAACAAGATTTTGCAGCACCAAACATATACCAAAAGCAATACCAATACTCTAAATCTCTTCTCAAACACACTCCACATCTACTCTTAAATTAGAGAAATGGGTAAATTACACATTCCTCGAGATTTGTGAAAACTATCAATACCCCTCTGAGGTTTGAAGGAGCTACCGACACCTCTCTTAAATGTTCAAATTTTGGCAAAACCGGAAGAAGAGCGAGTCTACAACGAGATATCTGTGGAGAAAAATGAAAAGAGAATGTTGCTGGCAAAGAATGAACGATGGGTTTGGGAGAAAGAAAAAAAGAAAGATGAATCTTAAGAAAATAGAGGATGAAGCGGAGGAGATGAAGAGAAGTGGGAAGAGGATAGAATTAGGGGTTCGACCAATAGAAGGTAATTTGGGGAAAGATCAAAAGTATTGCTCTTTACACTAAAAAGTGCTATGGCAATAGCAGTAACCTTTGACAAATATAATTTACTTTCTCAAAATTGTGTAAATTCAGTTGATAATTTAACAAACTTTTTTTTTTATACCGTATTCTAACGCCTAAAACCGGCGGGAAATTACTGTATTTAGGTGAAATGTTTTTTGTAAGGCTGCGGGGTGGATTTATTATTCGAGATTTGAGGTGGAATTAGCTCAAGTCCCTTTTGGTAGCTGTCCCACCTCGATCTACCTCCACCAAATAATACTACATAATTCAATCAATATTCAATATCGGTCCCAATTTGAATGGAATAAGGAACAGCTGCTTCATTGCGGATCGAATATACTCCCTGCGTCTCATTCAAAGAGTCTACTTTAAAAAATTGTCTTATTTATGGAGTTTATTTTGAATTTTTTCACATTACATACCCTTATTAATATAACAATGTGTGATCGAAAATTAACTACTACTTACAAAGTAAGGATATGCGTGAAAATTGTGGTATTAAATCAGTTATTTTAGTTGTTGTACCTCACAACCCATAATAAGTCGTATATTTTTTTAAGTGCACTCTTTGAGTGGGACGAAAGGGATAGCATATTCCACCATCTACCAGGAGCTCATAAGGAACGGAGCCTGAGATTCTGGCAAAGATGACTTCTTGGTAGAATGAAGTGATGAGGATATCCAGGGCTCAAACAACACACATTTTGAGTTAAGAATCCACAATACAAATAGGACACCAAATGGAAGCTCACGCCTTGGAGCAAAATGGAGGAAATGTGGGATTTGCAACTTTTCTAACTATCTTGGAAGAAGAAGCGCAAGTCATCAAATCTTAATCAAGAAGAAGGCTGTTTCTTGAAGTTTTGAAGAAGTCGGGAGGTTCTTGGACTTAAAAGAAACCAAATAATAAAGTTCCCTACCAATTGGGCCGACCCAAAACTCATGGACCAGCCCACAAGTTTTCGGCCAGCTCAAGGAGTAGCATGAAGCCGCACGGCCCAATCCAAGGAGAAATGCCCACACGGCCAACCCAAGGAAAAGCCACACGGTTTTAGGGTTATTTTTCAGATTTTAATTAAGTTATTTTATTTTTAGTTAGTTTCCAAAAAGGGTTTCCTTATTCTTTTTGGGAGTAGGATTTTTATTCTTTTCCTACTTGTTTTCTAATTAGCTTTCCTTCTTGATTTAGGAGTTGTAATTTTCGGTAATCACCCAATGATGAGGTGACCAAAATTTAGTTACCTTTTCTTACCATTCCTACTTCTTTCCGGGTTTGGTAATTGCACAAGAAATTAACCTCTTGGTTAATTTCCACTTCTAATTCTTTTCTTTTTCTAATTCTTGTAATTTCGGCCATCCCTTCTCTTATTTAAGGGGACCGAATTCATCAAATAAAGACAGAGTATTTCAGATCATAAACTTAGTGTTTGAAGTATCTCGTTTTATTGCTTTATGTATTTGCATGTCGTAGTTTACATAATTGCATGAAACTTAGCCAATTAGGTTCTTGCTCTGCCTAGTTGTTCGCATGTTTCACACCTCTTTTCTTGCACTTGGTTCGAATTTATAAACAAATTGGTCAGGATAGTTTTTCCCTTGTTTTATCAATTCCGAACGTGAGTTAAAGGTTTGTAAGAGCTTGTCACTTAGTCACAAGGTCCTTGGCAACATTATCCGCATGTGTACAACCGTCCACATCAATTGGTATCAGAGCTAAGGAGTGGTTTCGTGACCGGAGGAGATCAACTGATCAAATCCTTTCCAGGTGTTTTCTTTTCCTTGTTAGCCTTGATTATTCTTGAAATTCTTGGATTAGAACTCATCTTCTTGGGGAAATTTTTTTTTTTTTTTTTCTTCAAGCTTTCAAATTTGCGAATTTTTGTGCTGTTTCCTATGTTTTAAAATCGCAAACTTCTTTATAAATTCGGATACCCTTGCTGTAAATTTTTTGGAACTCAAAATCGGGCCTTAAATTTCAAACTAGTACTCGGATTTTTGAGCTAGGGTTTCTCGGATTTTTTTATCGCTAATTCTCGCGACACTAGGGTTTGTTTGCTCGGCTTTTTGCGACATTTTCTACCCCTTTTCGTGCTGTTCTTGCTGAAAATTGTGAGTTTTGCGGTTGATGTTAAGTAGCTCACTTGTTTGCGTATTGTAAAAATTGCATGCTCTAGTTTTGGATACTTTCTTTTGAATTCTTGAAAATATAGTGAATTCTTGATTTTGTATCCTTGTGCTGCTAAGATTATCCCTGGGATTAGGCTAGTAAATCGAAAATTGTTTTTGCTGGCCCTAGGGTTTTCGTAATTGAAAATCGCATATTGCTAAAAGTGGTACTGTTTTCGGCCACTAGGGGGTGTTAATTTCGCAATTAGTGTACTATTTTGCATATTAGAAGCCTTGATAATTTGTGGGGATTGGTTTCTTGATTACCTATTGGGTGGGTGATCGCTTCTTTGGGTAGTTTAGACTTTCCTAAAGTTGTTTCAACTCTGCTTATTGTTCTTTGCTTCTATTCACTTTGAATTGCCCTGCTTTCAAATTGCCTAGTTATCTTTTCGTGCGACCTGAACATTATATCTTTAAATTATAATTTGGATTTTGTCATCGTGCACACTCATCTTTTCTGAAATTTGAGGGCTTAACCCCGAAATTTCCTGTTGTGTACATCATATCTGAATTATATTACATAAACATCGTTTTGCGAAAAGATTTTTTTCAAAATAGAACCAAGTGTGGTTTTTGCGAAAATTTTTGCTTCTTTCTTAAGTGTCATTGCTTTTGTGTGATTTGCTGCGTGCCTTATACATTTATCAATACCGGGAGGTTTGAGTGGAAAAAGGCTTGAGTGCACATCTTATACAGGGCGCCACCCTAGAGCGATACACATGGTTGTGTGTAGCTGTTAGGTGGGAAACACTTGGGGGAATAAGGGGGTAAGGTTATTTCTCACTTTTCCTTATTCTTAGCATACAGGTTTTCGCTTTCTTTATCCCATGTCAGGTGGAGGTGCTCCTAACCCTATGGGAAACAAGCAAATCCTAGCTGCGATTGCGTAACTCTCCGCGCGATTCACTACACTCACGGAGGAAGTCGCCGAACTCAGGACTGAACGGGATCAGAGGCACACAGACTCAGACGACGATGTTGCCGCTCCAGGCACCAATGCCGCAGATCAGCCATTCGCAGGCCTCAGTCAGTGCAAGACAACCGTTCCGCCCTTTGCCGGAGGCACGAATCCAGAGGACTATCTCGACTGGGAGATGAAGATGGAGCGCATTTTTGAACTTCATGCGATCCCGGAACACAAGAAAGTCCAACTTGCAGTGGTCCATTTCACCGACTATGCCCTAATCTGGTGGAATCAACAGCAGGACCAGCGCCGGAATACGCGACCTATGCGTGCCCGCACACCGCCTCTCTCTTGGTTTGATTTGACTACTTTAATGCGTAGAACTTTTGTACCGGATTATTACTTTAGAGAATTGTATAGGAAATTACATACTCTTGTACAAGGTTCTATGTCTGTAGATGAGTACTATAGAAAATTAGAGATGGCAAAACTTAGGGCTAATGTACAGGAAGATGAGCCCGCATCTATGGCTCGTTTTCTTAGTGGTTTAAACAGGGGTATTGCTTTAGCTGTGGAATTGCAGAATGCTACAACGCTGATAGACATGCTGCACAAAGCTCGGGTTATGGAGGAGTATCTGAAGTCCGTTCCACCAGTCCGGACACCTACCAGCGCCCCACCAGCCTGGCGCAAGAATCCGACCTACTCGCCACCAGCAAGGAGGCCGACCATGTCTGAACGCAAGGCCATAGTCCCTGTTGCCGCCACCTCTTCTTCTTCAACGCCAAGCAAGACGCCATCAACTCCCAGACAGTCTATCAGCAACGTGATTTGCCACAAATGCTCAGGCCGTGGCTACTACATGCGTGACTGTCCCAACATCCGGAAGGTATTATTGGGCCAAGATGGTGACTACATTTCAGAGGAGGAAGAAGAAGAACCAACCGTTGACCCTACACAGGAGTTGACTGACAGCACTCCGTCTGCACCAGTGGAGCAATTCGAGTTCCTTGAAGAAGATCCATCTCAGAACTTGGTTACTCGCACTCTGACAACAGCCGCTATCCCAGACACGTCCCAACGGACAAACATCTTCTATGCCCGGACAAAGGTAAATGGAAAGTTATATGTCCTGATTATTGATGGAGGGAGTTGTACTAATGTTGTTAGTGAGTATATGGTTGATAAGCTGCGCCTCCCTGTCATCAATCATCCACGTCCTTATCGGCTTCAATGGCTCGACAGCTCAGACGGCTACAGAGTCACAAAGCAGGTGAGCGTACCATACACTATTGGTAAGTTCGAATCCACAGTTTTATGTGATGTTCTGCCAATGGAGGCTTGTCACATTCTACTCGGACGACCATGGCTCTTTGACCTGAAGGCAACACATGATGAGGTCGCCAACACTTACTCGGTCTGCCAGGAGGGCAAGATCCACACGTTCCTACCCATGCCACCGGCTGAAGTGCGATCAGAAGCTGTTCGTATGAAGGAGTCACTCGCTCAATGGGAAGCTGAAAGGCGCCAAGCGAAGGGTAAGGGGAAAGAACTTGTTGTAAAGGGTAGTCAGGCGAACTCTGATAAGCCTGATCAGGACAAAGTTAGGAGTAGTTATTTCGCAACTAAGGGAAAAATAGGTCAAGTGTTAGACAGCAATAATGATGTACTAGTTTTAGGATGTAAAGATAATTGTGCTAACCCTGACGATATCCCTCGGGATGTCCCTATGAAAGTCGTTTCTTTGTTGCAGGACTTCAACGATGTTTTTCCCAAAGAGCTGCCGTAGGGTCTGCCGCCTCTACAAGAGATTCCACATCAGATCGACTTCATACCCAATCCAAGTCCGACGGCCTACAAAGCTAATTCGGAGTTGCCACAAGAGTTACATATTCCCTACACTGCCAAAGAGATGTCAAAGGCACTTAACGCCCGTGATGGCGATAATCCTTTTCAGATCGTGTCGACAATTGGACCTCATGCTTACAAACTTGATTTGACAGGTAAGTATGATCTATGTTTTGTGTTAATATTTCTGACTTGTTTCTGTTTGTTTTCAGCAAACTGGATTCGAGGACGAATCCTTTCCAACAGGGAGGGAATGATGAGGATATCCAGGGCTCAAACAACACACATTTTGAGTTAAGAATCCACAAAACAAATAGGACGCCAAATGGAAGCTCATGCCTTGGAGCAAAATGGAGGAAATGTGGGATTTGCAACTTTTCTAACTATCTTGGAAGAAGAGGCGCAAGTCATCAAATCTTAATCAAGAAGAAGGCTGTTTCTTGAAGTTTTGAAGAAGCCGAGAGGTTCTTGGACTTAAAAGAAACCAAATAATAAAGTTCCCTACCAATTGGGCCGACCCAAAACTCATGGACCAGCCCACAAGTTTTCGGCCAGCCCAAGGAGTAGCAGGAAGCCGCACGGCCCAATCTAAGGAGAAAAGCCCACACGGCCAACCCAAGGAAAAGCCACACGGTTTTAGGGTTATTTTTCATATTTTAATTAAGTTATTTTATTTTTAGTTAGTTTCCAAAAAGGGTTTCCTTATTCTTTTTGGGAGTAGGATTTTTATTCTTTTCCTACTTGTTTTCTAATTAGCTTTCCTTCTTGATTTAGGAGTTGTAATTTTCGGTAATCACCCAATGATGAGGTGACCGAAATTTAGTTACCTTTTCTTACCATTCCTACTTCTTTCCGGGTTTGGTAATTGTACAAGAAATTAACCTCTTGGTTAATTTTCACTTCTAATTCTTTTCTTTTTCTAATTCTTGTAATTTCGGCCATCCCTTCTCTTATTTAAGGGGACCGAATTCATCAAATAAAGACAGAGTATTTCAGATCATAAACTTAGTGTTTGAAGTATCTCGTTTTATTGCTTTATGTATTTGCATGTCGTAGTTTACATAATTGCATGAAATTTAGCCAATTAGGTTCTTGCTCTGCCTAGTTGTTCGCATGTTTCACACCTCTTTTCTTGCACTTGGTTCGAATTTATAAACAAATTGGTCAGGATAGTTTTTCCCTTGTTTTATCAATTCTGAACGTGAGTTAAAGGTTTGTAAGAGCTTGTCACTTAATCACAAGGTCCTTGGCAACATTATCCGCATATGTACAACCGTCCACATCAATGAAGCCTTATATCTGGTGCAGACTCAAGGGGGAAATTCAAATCTAGTTTTTGAAATTTCATTTTTGTTCCCCTATTAATTGTGTTATGAAAATTGAGGGACATATATTTCTCTCACAAATCGTGGGACATAAGTTATGTCATTTCACAAAACGTGTATTTTCATTATGTTTGGGCAGTGGGCAGTTATGTATCGTTGTCACTAATGTTTTTTTTCAAGGTTTAACTTTGCCTCTAACGTTTATTCGGGTTTAAAATTACTATATAAATTTTAAAAAGTGGTCTCCTTTGTCCATTTCTCAAATGAAATTGTCACTTTCGATAATTGTGATTAAAATTAATGAGTTGGCATAATGACATGAATTAATAGAATCAAGAGCTAAGATAATATTACACTAATCTCACTCTCACGGTCAACTAAGAAAGAATCAAGAAAGCCCATCAAGAACTTGAAGAATTTCTTTTGTTCTTTTTTTTTTTTTTAATTTCCTAACTGAGGAGAGAAATTAATAAAATGCATATAATGGCATTCAAATACAACTCATATTAATGCACTATATACCTTTAAATAGCGCCTACTAATATATTTGAGACGCTACATTAGGAACACTACCATTATTGTGAAAAGGACATTGGTTTACCCATGGTTACAACCTGCACCACATGGTGAGTTTTTTTTTCCAAAATAGCATCATTATTAAAACTATTTGTTTAAATAACACTTTTTAAATTTTAATTCTATATATAATACTCTTCTTGCCACATAGGCTTAATAAAAGCCATCTGGACAGAAGTAGAAGTCAATATGCTTCTCACGCAACTAAAAGCTTCAGCATTCCGTTCAGCCCCTGCAAGGCACACATCCCTTCCTCTTCTTCATGGATTAAAGGATAATCCCTTTTTTGATCTCTCCTCTCTTTCAATTATGATCTTTGATGTTCCATTACAACTGCAAAATCATAAGATGATTATAAACAATTTTCCATTGTTCCATGCAGGCAAGAGATTTTTTTTTTGTTTGCTTGCCTCAAATTCCTCACCATCGCCATCATTTTTTTGGGTTTGCTGGTTAATCGACCTAGTATGGAAGAAGCCAGTTGTTATCCTAATCCTAGAAAGGAAACGGGCACCTGCATGAATTTGCAGCCTACTGAATTTTGAGAATTCTAATAAAATTTTGAAGTAACCTTTTTGATTCGAAACTGATGCAAATATTTGCGGGTATCCCCCTTCAATCTGTCTTGCCTGCATAACCGCCCGGTACTACACATAGTAGACTATTATTGGGATTACCACTACTATTTATATATGTAGACGTAGACATCATCGATTATGAAAATCGATTACTTTGCGCCATTAATTCTGCGTTTCAAAAGGAGACAATTGTTTCTTTGTTTCACTTTATTGGTTTGAATTTGGATCTTAAGGACAACATGGAGAAATAGGTGTTTAAAAAGCCGTGAAATCTGAATCATAATACACAGGCATGGCTTATTTCTAAAGCTTGCAAGAAATATCATTGGAGCTCTTCTTATAATTATTTTGTGATTGGCGACATCTTCTTCTTTATGACATGGAAGAATCCTGCACCTTCAACAAAATTATGATTTTGCAACAATGGAAAGTTGTTTATAATCATCTTATGATTTTGCAATTATAATGGAACATCAAAGATCATAGTTGGAAGAGAGGAGGAGATCAAATGGGTTAATACTCAAATCCATGAAGAAGAAAGGGATGTGTGCGTTGTAGGGGGCTGAACGGAAGGCTGAAGCTTTTAATTACGTGAGAAGCATATTGACTTCTACTTCTGTCCAGATGGCTTTTATTAAGCCTATGTGACAAGAAGAGTATTATATATGGAATTAAAATTTAAAAAGTGTTTTTTGAGCAAATAGATTTCATAATGATTTTATTTTGAAAAAATACAACCACATGGTCGATAAACATCACTTCGGACTCATAAATAATGAATATTTAGCCACTAATTTTGGCGTAACATATAAGAGGTACCAAATACAACTATTTTCTCTTAATCCACATTAAAGGCATGTTCGTTTGGAGGTTTTGCAGGCTGATTTTGCAAAATTATGGGTTTCAAAAGTTGTTTTAAAACCAAAACCTTGTTTGACGCGGGTTCAAAACTTTGTTTTGCAAAACCTTATTTCAAAAATAAACTCTTCTTTTGAACACCGAATTTTATTTTTTAATTTTTTTTTTCTAAACTCAAACATTGGAAAAATCTTGTTTGCTACCTATTACCTTACCAAACAAGATTAAAAAAAAATTGATTCCCAAAAATCTTTTACTAAACATAGTTGTTTAAAACAGTTTTTAAAAACTGTTCAGTTGCTTGTTTTTGAAAATTTATTTTTCAAAATGTATCTCAAAACCTTCTAACAAATAAGCCCTAAGTGCATCGTCATGAATCCAACATAATAAGATTAAAATGTGAAACGATAGAACATACGCGATCCCTCTAATTCATATATATATATATATAAAAAATCACTCTAATCCAAAAAAAAAAAAAAAAATAAAAAATAAAGAAACTATTCACGTTAATTAAAGGTCTAATTATAATAAAAAGATATCTTTTTTTTATTATTTTATAAGATAACTAATATATAAATCTTAAGATAATCATTAGAGTTGGTGAGATAATAAATTAGTGTTAGGGCATGTTTGATAACAGTGTTTAATGCTTAAAATTATTTGATTAAGCAATAATGAATTCCACCTTGTTTGATAACCAAAATTCATACCTCTTAATTGATTAAGCACTGCTTATTTTCTTTAAAAAAATTTAAGTAGTAAAAGTTAGCTTATTGCTTATCACTTAATGTTCCACGTAGCATTCTTTTAAATAATTCATATTTGGTTTCCGAAACTACCCCTTTTATTTTATTGATATTAATTTAACTATAAATATTTATTTTTTGAATAAATTATTATTTTATTTTATTTTTCCATTAGCATACCACGTTTAAACTTTTTCATCATAATATTGTCAAATAAAATTTGTTTTATTTTTTATTTTGGTTTTAAAAATTTATTAATAAATTATATCATTTACCTATTTTTATAAATCTCATTTGCACGATGTGTTTAATATTACTTATATAATTTTATTAATTATATATGAGTTTTATTGTAAAATTTTTAATTTATTTTAGAATACAATAGTGGACTCGTTATTCATTTTTAAGAATTTTAATAAATTATTAGTTTTTGTATTTTAATCATTCAATTTAATGTGTTTTATCTTATTTTGTTTCCTTACTTTTTTCATTCATCATAATTAATGTTTCATTATAAAATTTGATATTCCGCACATATAAATATAAAAAATTCAACGTAATGGTAAAATGGTACATTTTCAATATTTAAGAATTAAAATCAGCATATTTATCAAACAAGATCGAGTGATTAAACATTCTAATTCAGAGATTCAGAAAATATATTTCAGTAGTAAGATGTTAAGTGCTTAATCAATTCAGTATTATGGTTTCAGCATTAAGCATTAATTTTTATCAAACGGACCCTTAGTTAGATAAATTAAGACAAAGATAAATTTGGGGGAAAAAATTAAAAATTTTGCTAAAGCGTCATTTATTTTGGACATGAGGGAGGGAGTATATATGTATTTATAATAAATCTCTCCACTGGTCCTCTAATTTGGATTATTGTCTCACTTCGGTTCATAATTTTGAGAAGTTTCATTTTCATGTCTCTATTTTAGAAATAGTTCATAAATGGTTCCAAACTCAAATGTGAGTAGTATCTGAAATGTTTCCGACTGACTGGTACATGAAACTTACAAACATTTGCAGAAGTAGCAAATGATTTAAAAAAAAAAAAAAAAAGGGAAGTAAAATTAATTAGTTATCCTCATAATTTAGTTTGAAACAGTATGTATACATGCATGTTAATCAAAATAATAACTTGAATGTTGCCTAAATTTGAATTTTTGACCATCTAAGAACTAATTTTGTTGAAAGATAAAAAAATAAAAAAAAAATTAAGTTAAAGAGCTAAAGCGATAGAATTAAATAACCGAATAATAGCTCACCAAATTCTTGTCCCCTCACAAATGCTACTCCTCTGGTTCAGAGGCAGCGGAAGAAAATAAAATTGTATAGCCTCAACTTTAACATCATTGGAAAAAGTTGTTAATTGTCTGAAAATAGGAAATGTAGTAATAAGTGACAACCCGTTGATGCGATAGATTCCAACATTCGGATACAGAATAATTCAGTACACAAGTAGTTACTTTTTTTTGTTCTATTAGAAAAGTCAAAATATTTCTTTGTTCGGTTAGAAGAGTTAGGTTTGATTTCTTTATTTCTCGATCACATCCTTACCAACAAAATCATCTGTGGTTCACGATTAATCCACTTTTGTAAATAAGGACATTAGTGAAAAAAAAAAAAAAATCCTGCAAATGACTTAATTTAGATGTAATACCTTGCTGCCCATAAAAAGATGTACGTTGTCTAAACCAGACTCTTTTAATGGAACAGTGGGAGTGTAATTATTTGAGGGACCATCTCTTCAAAACTTACCCTCTTGTCGTCAATAAGTCCCCACCGCATGTATTCGAAACCTTAATTTTATGTTTCATATAATTCATTAATTTGTAAGGCACGCCCAGCATTATAAATAGTACACTCTTTTGTACAAAACCCTCACACCTCTTCCTACTCTACTAATAATATTGCTTTGCATAGATCCCTTTTTCATAATTGAAAGGGCAGATCAATATTGGGGAAAATTCTTATGAGTGATGATGGCCCTTCTGATTCATTCAAGCCTCTTGATCCTGAAGAATTCAGATATCAAGCCCACATTATGGTTGATTTCATAGCTGATTACTACAAAAATATCGAAAAATACCCTGTTTTGAGCCAAGTTGAACCTGGATACCTGAAAAAACTTTTGCCCGAAACAGCTCCGTATTTACCCGAATCCCTTGAAACCATTCTCAAAGATATCAAGAAAGACATAATTCCAGGAATGACTCATTGGTTAAGCCCCAATTTCTTTGCATATTTTCCGGCCTCGGCTAGCTCGGCCGCATTCCTTGGAGAAATGTTGTGCGCTGGGTTCAACTCGGCCGGGTTCAATTGGCTCGCCTCCCCGGCCGCCACCGAGCTCGAAATGGTTGTCATGGATTGGCTGGCTGACATGCTAAAGCTGCCCAAATCTTTTATGTTTTCCGGCACCGGTGGTGGGGTTATTCACGGAAGCAGCGGCGAGGCCGTTCTCAGCGCCCTCATCGCCGCGCGCGACCGCGCATTCGACAAAATCGGAACCAACGACATTTGCAAGCTTGTTGTTTATGGATCCGACCAAACTCATTCGTGCTTTCAGGAGGCATGCAAATTGGCGGGAATTTTCCCATACAACGTAAGAATAATCCCCACCACTAGGGAAGCCAACTTTACCATGTCCCCAACAGCTCTGCGTAAGCAAATCGAAGCTGACGTGGAACTAGGGTTCCTCCCAATCTTCGTATGCGCATCGGTGGGGACCACTTCGACCACCGCCGTCGATCCACTGAATGAAATTGCCGACGTGGCAAAAGATTTCGATGCGTGGGTCCACGTCGACGCCGCCTACGGTGGCAATGCATGCATATGCCCGGAGTTCCGGCAATATTTCGATGGGATCGAAAAGGTTGATTCGTTGAGTTTGGGCCCTAAAAAATGGCTACTTTCTTACTCAGATTGTTCTTGCTTGTGGGTCAAGCAACCCGACTTGATCGTCAAGGCAATGGGCACCAACCCGGAATACTTGAAGAACGAGAAAAGCAAGTTTGGTTCGGTGGTCGATTTCAAAGATTGGCAAATCGGAACCAGCAGGCGATTCAGGGCTCTTAGACTCTGGCTAGTTCTGCGTAGCTATGGAGTTGCGAACCTCCAGAACCACATCAGATCCGATATCCAAATGGCGAAACTGTTTGAAGGGCTCGTGAGGTCCGACCCGAGGTTTGAAGTAGTTGTACCTCGTGCTTTCGCGCTTGTATGTTTCAGGCTGAAGCCATCTGGAGAAATGGATGAAGTGTATATGGAGGTGTTGAACAAGAAGCTACTTGGGAGGGTGAACTCAAGTGGGAGGGCTTATATGACTCATACAAAGGTTGGTGGGATTTATTTGCTAAGGTTTGCAGTTGGAGCCACTTTAACTGAGGAGTGCCACATTTATGCTGCTTGGGATCTCATAAACGAATGCACTGATGTTTTACTCAAGGAATATGCTTGGGGCCCTTTTCAATAGTGATTTTCAATAATTTGCTTGAAAGCAAACATTCCCTGGTTTGAAGGGAATTAATTTAGTGTGAGAGATTTTTTATTTTAATTAAGTCAAGAAAGGAAAAGTGTGTGTGAGAGAAGGAGTTTCCTTTTATAATGTAAGGAAAAATTCTCAAGTGATTATAACATTTGAATGTGAATTTCAATTTAATCAATGTTTGTTTTCATATCGCTTATAACATTTGATGTATTGAATTTAGTTGTTAATGTGTTAATTGCTTGCTTGTTAAGAAAAAAGAATATCACTCATAGCCTTTATTGCATATAATAGTTGAACTAGAAAAATATCCTTGCTCTGTCCAACATATGCATACATTTTCTTTGACAGTCAAATATGTACATACATTTTTTTGACAGTTGAATATATATTGCAAATAAAGATAGATGAGAGAGTTGGAGGAGTCTGTTGATGGTCTCTGATGTATCAAATTTAGTTGTAAAAATAAATGTGAATTGAAAATTTGGTCACGGCACTTTCAGAATGTTCAGCTTTTAATCACCTTACTTTAAAAATTATTTAAGTAACCATACTTTAAAAAATGCATATTTTAGGTCACTCTGTCAAAATCACCGTTAAGTGGCTAACGAGCGCTTTTCTGTAAGGGTATTTTCGTCTTTATCCCTCTTCTTTTGCTCTTTGTCGCTACAAGACAGAAAAATATAAATACCACTCACAATCCCTCTATTTTCTCTTTTTAGTTTTTCCAAAAACATCAATCACATTATTTACGAGACCCGATCTTCTGTCCAAGTCTGTCCATATGCAAATACGACACTGTTCTACTTAAAATTTTCACTCCTTCAATTGGTCTCTATCCTTAGTTACCGCGGTAAAAAAAAGTGAGGCTCCCATGACGCCTAATTTTCAATTTTCTCTCTTTTTCCTTTTGGGTTTTCCCTCTTTCTCTCCATGTTCATAGTTTCCTCCGCGACTCATCCTCCGATTTCATTTTTCCTTTTGCTTTCCCTCTTTATCAGGTTCGTCGTCAACATCCAGGACCGACGTCAATTCCTCTGTATCATGACTTGGATTTTTCTTTTTCTCCTTTGGGCTCTTAATAATTCTCTGAAAGTTCATTGTGAACAGTATGCCTCTGAAACTGAAAGTTCATTGTGAACTCTGGTCTTAGATTGGAAGTTCTTTGTTTTTTGGGTTCTTTCACTATAAATTATATTTTTTCGCAATTTTTGTGATACAATAAAATCAATTGAACAAATTATACAATAGCAAAAATGATACAGTACAATAGTATAAACGATATAACACAACAACATAAACGATACAACACAACAGTAGAAACGTTACAACACAACAACAGAAACGATGCCGCAAGTCTCCGATGTTCCTCAACAACAGAAACCATACAGTACAATAGCATAAACGATACAATCACAACAATATAAACGGTACAACACAACAATATAAACGATACAACCTTCGGAGAACAATGAAAAACCCAAAGGAGAAAGAAGATAACTAGTGATGTTGACAATAAAGCTACGAAGAAAGAGGAAAACCAAAATGAAAGAAACGAAACTGGAAGACGAGTTGCGACGAAGACGATGAACATCCAAGTCTGGAGAGTAATAAGTGAGCTACGAATTAAGAACCCAAAGGAGAGAAAGGAAATCCAAGTCTGGAGAGTTGCGAATTAAGAACCCAAAGGAGAGAAAGGAAATCCAAGTCTGGATACAGAGGAATCGATGATGTTGGCGAGGAAGACGATGAACATCCAAAGACGAGGAAAACCAAATTAAATAAAAGAAAACCAGAAACCTCACTTTTTGTTTTTTACTGCGGTAAGCAAGGATAGAAAGAAATTGGAGGGAGTGAAAATTTTAAGAAAACGGTGTCGTTTTGGTACCTGGACAGGGTTGGACAGAAAAATCTGGATAGAAGATCCGGACTCATTATTTACACCTAATCACGTCACTCTCTTTTTCCTCCCTTCAGTCAATCTCCCCCTCCCTGTCTTTCCTCATTTCAGTCTCCCATCTCTCCCTCTCTCCTCTTTCCTCTTCTCTCTTCCCTGTCCTTCTCCGTCAACGTCCAACACCAACCCGTATGGGTGCTTTAATTGACTGGAAGGAATTGACAGGAAGCCACAACAGTGAGGCCATTGCAGTTTCACATTCCTTGAAGCCAATGTCACCCTCATCTTCACCGCGGTTTACAACATCGCCACCGACCTCCTCTTCGCCGTTACCATGCCTTTCAGCCCATGAAATCCATTGCGGTTGCTTCAGTTTCTGAAGCACCCCACCTCATTGTTTCGCAGATAGCAGCCGCCGGAATTTAAACTGTGTAGTTTCGGAACACTGTTTCGTTCTCGGAGCCATGGGGCTGATGTCGTTTTTCTACCTCTTCATCCCCTTTCATGTCGTCCGGCCTTAACAGTCTGATCCTCGCCTTGCTGCTTTAATTTTTGTTATTAACACAATGGGGATGGCGGAGTGGCTGAAGATGAAAACAACGAAATTATTGCTAAGGCTAAAATTAATCGGAGACGAGAGAATACTACATGCTATTCATCAGCTTTGATGTTTTCCTAATCGGTTTAATCTTGTGTCTTCTGTGAGACCCTTCAAACATCAACGAGATTAAATTTGGCCCATCAAAGATTCTTATCTTAAGAATCACTTGGGAGGATTGGAAAGTTGGATTCCTGAGAGGGGCAATCAATTGGGAGAACTCAGTGATTGGTGTGCGTAAATTATCGACAAATTTGTTTTATTAATTAAATGTTTCAGCCACTGGGGTTTCGATAAGTGTTTGAGTGATGAATATGTTTGGGTGTTGGTTTAGGGCAATGCCGATGTGCCATGGAGCTGGACGGGTAGCCGGGCAGTACAAATTTGGGTTGGTAATGGCTATTGTGGTGGCGGTACTTTCATGAAGATGTGAAGAGAGAGAATATGAAGATGAAAACTCAAGAAGAATATGACAAAAGAGAGAGAGAAAGGAGTGATGGCTGAAAAAAAGGGATGAAAAGGTTTTAAATTATGACAAAGTACCCTCAAAGAAAGTGCCTCCCTTAGTCACTTAAGGGAGGGTTTTAAGTTTTAACAGATTGACCTAAATAATGTATTTTTTAAAGTATGGTGACTTATAATAGGATTTTTAAAATAAAATGACAAAAAGCTGATCATTGTGAATATATTTTTAATTCACACAAAATTAAATGAAAATTTGTGTTGTCTGTAGTGAAAAGATGTATCGATTATATGGGTCGCTTGTATAAAAAGTATAGCATATAAAACAAGTATTGTCTATCTATCACAAAAAGTATCGCGTATAACCTCTTGTGTATCGCGTATTAGATGCAGCATTCGATGTATCGAGTTTAGTCGAAGTAGATGTAGAGGCATCACATATTTGAAATTTGGGAGACTTACATTTACTCCCTCTAAACTTTAGGTATAATTACACAATTAACTTTGTTGTTTCAAAAAATGATATACGTACAATTAGCTGAATTGTTCATCCTACAATAAAACCTGGAGTATAAAAAAACCTACTAAATGAATTTTGTGGAACATAAAACTACAATAACCCTATTGGGACATGTAAATTGTGATATATATCGAAAAAACAATTCATATTTTTTAAATTTAAATAGGTACATATTTTCTAAATACTCAAAATAGTAGGGTTAATTCTGTAATTTACATCCAAAGTTATCATGGGTAAATGTAATTAATTTGCCCTCTTATATAATCCAACAAGAATTAGATAAGGAATTGTTAGAAAAAAACACCCATTAAGATCTTGATACTATTTGTTAGGAACATAACCCAACAACAATACCAGGACAGAAACAAAAAATAGAAGGAACAAAAAAAACCAATTTAATATGGTTTAATCATTGGAAAACACACTAATCAAAAAGAGAATTACATAATAGAATAGTTATGTTATGTATATTTTCTTTCTTGCAACATACAATATCTCTTGCTCTCAATTCTATTTTAATCTTCCCTATAGCTTTCTTTGTCTAGCAATTAACCTGAGAAATCTTATTAGGCGCCACTCTAACCGATTCAGGATTAGAAAGTCTGACTCAATACTAATTATATTAAAATTTTGGAAAAAATACTCCAACAGAAATAGCTGCATAGACTCTCGTAGATGCAGAGTAGATCACCGCTTTTACTGAAAAATAGAAAATTAATTAAACTAAAAAATTAATTTTTATTTAAAAATGCAAACAAACAAATTTAGCCTCAAAAGTGAATTGAGGTGTGTTTGCCCAGTAATATTATGAATGCTAACTACTCTTTCATTCCAATTAATTAAAATTGAAGCATGACCTTTCATTTTTTTGTGTTTCAAAGCAGTCACCTAGGGCTGCTCGGAAGGAGCTAGAGCAGTTCACGTGTTGCAAGGGGGACACTGTCCTTCTCACAGTTAAGTGTGACACAATAGGGCCCATTTGTAGACCCCGCTTAACTGTGAGGAAGGAACAGTCGCAACATTGGATCGAACTCAATCTTAAAGTAGCACTCTCTCATTCTCTACATATGCCTCCACTTGTACTCAATCGCTCATTCTATAACAAAAAAAAAAAACCTCAGACCAAATAAGGCTACAACAATGCCCTTGTTCAAGGGGCAGGGCCGAAGGACAATTTATCTCTCTTTTGTGGTGAAAATTTAAGGTACTTAATTAGGTGGTGGACTAAAGCAAAGCTTTGCCTGCCAAGAGGAAAGATTAAAACCTTCTTGCCAAAAGGAATTACATATAGTGGGAGATTTGAAGCACCTAGTGAAAAGGGGGTCATTCCATTAAAAGAGTTTGATTTCGAAAATGTACAACTTATTATAAATTTCAAGGTATAATACCTAAAATATCTTGTCACCATTTATTCCACTAATATATGTACATTTTAGTGTAGGTTAATTATAACACATACATTATTATATTAATAAAGATAAGAAAGGCTAAAAAAAACTTAAAAATGGACTCTTCTAGTGGACCTGATCGAGCGAGTAGTAAAATCGGTTAAAGAAAACAGTTAACTGTTTGGTGCGTTTTACACTTCTAACTAGTGTTGTGTAGTCTATTTGCGAAAGTGGTTGAGTTTGAATGGATATATGTGTGTGTATATATATACCTTTTCGGGTTTTTTTTTTCCGTATGGATATAAGGTTTATTAGGTGATTATTCCCTTCGCTTGGAAATTATTACGATGGGTGGTGGGAAAACAGAACAAAATGTTGAATGAAGTTTCGAAGTAAGTATTGTATAATATAGGAATATAGGACCACAACTTGTCCCTTTTGAATTTACGCCTGGTCCCCTTATGATTTGCATTTAGGGTGGTGGGAGTGGTGGGTTTGGAATGGGTTTAAACCCAACAGTGTGGGTTTATTCCCACTCCAACTCTCCACATCACAAACCCAACTCTTGAAATCAAGAGCTGGGTTTTATATAAAGTTGGGCACCACTGCGATGGACGTTGCACTCTTCTAGCAAGTTCCTCCCACGAACGGCTGGTGGCAGACAGTCCTTATTATTTTATTTTTTCCTTTTTTAAAAAATAACTGGTTGTGTGTGGCCTTTTTTTTTCCTTTGTTTTTTTTTCTTTTCTTTTCCTTTAAAATAGATCCGTTGGTTTTTTATTTTTATTTTTTAAAAATTTTCATTCTTTTTCTTTCCCCCTTCTTTGTTTTTCTATAAATACCTATAATTTCTAATATTTCTCTACTCCTCATCCAAATCATACATCTTCCCAATCAAGTTTTTATATTTGATTTTCACATTAGAAAATTTGATTTTCATATTTTTTAAATTTTGTATTTATTTTTTAATTATGTAGAATCTGTTTTAATTAATATTTAATATGTTTTAAAACTGTTGATTTTAGTTTGAACTATGTAATTTTATCTGTTGTAAACTAGTTATTAAGAACTAGCCGTTACACAAGTAGCCGTTAGAAACTAGCCGTTACAAAATTAGCTGTTGGAAACTAGCCATTTCAACTTTGGCTATATATAGTACTCCATTTGGTGAAACATTGCCCAACTCTTAATTCCGGAAATCCAATTGTCTCAGTTTTCAATTCTCAAATCTACACAGAAAATGTCTGGTCGTCCGACTGACAAGGAAGTAAAGGAAATGTGGAAGAATTTCATACGGAAAGTAGCATAATAAGATGAAATCGAGCGAGAGATGGTTGCTCTACCGATGTGCGAGAGCGTCAAGCCGAAAGTTCTTCAACAAGAAGAAATCAGAGAAAATATGTGAATCGTGGATGGGAGAACGGCCATGAGCAGCTTGTGGCTGATTACTTCTCCGACATTCCCACATATGACGGTGAAACATTTCGTCGTCGATTTTGAATGCGAAGGGAATTATTTCTTCGCATCGTTGACGCCTTGGAACTCCGATTATTTCAAATTGAGGCCCGACGCAACTGGAAGAAAGGGGTTATCACCACTTCAGAAGTGCACACCAGCCATTTGTCAATTGGACTAGTCTTCCATTGCTGACTCACTCGATGAGTACCTACGGATGGCTGAGAGAACTACGAGGGAATGTCTCCGCAACTTTTGCCAATGCGTTGTAGACGTATTCGGAGAGCGATACTTGAGAAAGCCAAATGTTGTAGATACTCAACGCTTGATTCAAATGCACGAACAAAGGCATGGATTTCTGGAATGCTAGGGAGCCTCGACTGCATGCACTGGAAGTGGAGGAATTGCCCCGTCATTTGGAAAGGCCAATATACTCAAGGCGATTACGGCGTCCCGACGATAATTCTTGAAGCCGTTGCATCTGCGGACTTGTGGATATGGCATGCTTTTTTTGGTGTCGTGGGCTCCAATAATGATATAAACGCTCTCCATGGATCACCATTGTTCAACGCTTTCCTGCAAGGAAATTCCGCAGACTTAGATTTCATGGTGAACAGCAAAATGTACCGCAACGGATACTATCTGACAGATGGAATCTATCCGGAATGGGCTGCATTCGTCAAGAGTTTATGGATGTGAATTGGAAGAAATTCAAGGAGAGATAAGAGGCAGCAAGAATAGACGTGGAACGAGCATTCGGAGCCCTATAAGCTCGTTGGGGGGATAGTTAGAGGTCCAGCACAACCTTATCACAAGGAAGAATTAACAAATATCATGTATACATGCATTATTTTGCACAACATGATTATTGAGCATGAGGGAGACAAAGCTATCAATTGGTCCGATGGAGACAGGCCTCCATCGACAACAATTAATTTGGGTACTACTCAAGAGTTCCAAACCTATCTTCAAGGTATTCAAGAGCTTCGTGATAGGGATACGCATCATCAACTTCAGGCTGATTTGGTTGAGCATATCTGGGCACATTATGGAAGCAATTAGTACAAGATAACCCTTTTTATTAATGTAATGTTGTGTTTGTTTGATGTACCTTTTTTATTTCGGCAATGGTGTGTTTATTTGATAATTTGTTTTAAAATTTAACGTACTTTATATAATATTTTACTAATTATCTAATTTTTTTCATGTGATTTATTAAATTATGTAATTTTACGTAATTAAATATTTTAATAAATTATAATACATTTATAATTGAATATAGTTAATAAATTAGAAATAAAAAGGCATAAATAAATGTGTATAGATGTGTTTATTAGTGGAACCTGTGCTAAAGTTGTTTTCCTGGGTTTATAGTTGCTGGGGATATGTTTATAAAAGTGGGTGGGTTTTTGTTTCTGATGTGGCGCTGATGTGGCAAGATAAAGTGTTTTTGCAACTCTACCACTCCCACCACCCTTACGCAAGTGCTTTATTTTATGCGCGCGGTAATAGAATATTATGTTTGATGGCCAAAAGACTAAGTTTTGTTTAAGTAATCCCTCCTATCCAAAATAAATGACCAGATTAAAAATTTGTTTAAATGACAAAAAAAAAAAAAAATCCTGAACTATTGTAATTTACTATAAGAGTTGTAATAAAAATAGTACTCATTTAAATTGAACGTATTTATCAACAACAATAATAAGAGAAGTGATTTGTTAAAATTTTTTATAAAATAATAACTATTGTATTTGAGATAATCAATAATTCTAGTATAAGAATGTGTAGTATAATTAACTCACATTTAAAATGTAAGGGCATTAATAGAATAAATAGTGGCAAATTAACTATTTTAGGTGTTGTACCATTTTCAACTGGATTATTTTAATGAAACGGAAGGAGTAATTGATGTAATCTCACCCAAAAGATGGGTTCGATCACGTTGTTAACACATAAGGTGGACTTAAAAAAAACATAAAACAAAACAGAACATTACTTTAAAAATTAAACAAAAGAATATTGATGCAATTATAAGGGCTGAAATACTCCCCTTATCCCACCAAAGACTACAGCCTAGTCTTGGTCTTCCACTTCAATCTCAAATGGACCATCCAAAGAACCCAACAAGTGAAGTACTTTTGATTGAAGTGGAAGACCAAGACTAGGCTGTAGTCTTTGGTGGGATAAGGAGAGTATTTCAGCCCTTATAATTGCATCAGTGTTCTTTTGTTTAATTTTTAAATGATGGGGATCACTCCAAGGTCACGAGAGCGATGGTGATCCATTAAAGTGGCATGTCGGATCTCTCACTAGGTCCAAGTACAGATTTTACCCAACACTTCTTAATCAAGCCATTGATAGCATCTTTGATGATCCTGTACTTGGACCTAGTGAGAGGTCCGACATGCTACTTTAATGGATCACCATCGCTTGAGCTCGTGACCTTGGAGTGATCCTCATCAGTAATAGTTTATGATAAATAAGTTATAACAAAGTTAGTTATCTATGAATCTGTATATAATATTATGATAGTTATATGTAGATTATCTTCAGAGTCTATTTTATATATAAGGGTTAATAAATTAAGTTTATCTCCCTTGATGTTTGGAAAAGTTAACAATACTCCACTAAAGTTTGAGAATATAACCAATAAATTCTTCCTGATTAGGTCAATAATATTCTTGATTTGGTAATTTTCTTAAACCTGAGTGAGGGTATTGGTCATTGACCCTAACATGACCGATTTTTGCCAAATTGACAAACTTTAGTGACCAAATTTTGAACCCTAGAAAAATGGTCACTAAGTTCTACAACAACAACAACAATAACAACAACTAAGCCTTTGTCTCACTATGTAGGGTCCGCTATATAGATCATATCTCGCCATCCTAGTTTTCATTTGAAGGTTAGAACTAGGTATTTATAGAAGTGGAAAATGCTTGATCCAACGGCTAGAAACTTTTTGCTGATTCAGGCTATCTCCCGACGCACCTGACTCATTGGCTTGCTTTTTCGTTCATTGGCTCTTTAACAGCTAGTTCCGCATAAACATTTTCAAAGGCTACAAAATAGCTTGCGATTCGTACAGTCTGTTGCAGCAAAGGTTGCGATTCGCAGCTCATGCTTTTTCAGCTTTTGACCGTTTCTTTTTCTTCTTGTTTTTGCTATTGGTTTGCCTGCGATTTGAGGTGCTATTTTACAGCTCAAGAAGTTATTCTTTTCTGGGCTTGTTCTACGGCTTTAATCTTCTGCTTGCGAAATTTGTTGCTAAGCTTAACTAATGTCGCATTCTCATCATCTGATACGCTTTTTTCGCATTTTCTACAAAATCTTTAAGTGCAAAGCCATTAAACTAAAATCATATATTTTTTAACTTATCATTAACAATAGAATTGAGAATATAGGTTTAACAAGTGTTATGTTTTTAATTTTTTACACCATATTCCTCTTACTAAAAAAGTATTGTGTGGTACACAATTAACCTATACTTAGAAAGTAAAATGTAAATGAACAAAATAATGTCAAATTTGTGAGACCCCATAAAGTTTTTACCCTAAAATTAACCCCTAGAACCTTTATATGCTTTTATAAAAATATTTTCTTATGAATATTTACTAAAATATAGAAATATGTTTAAAAGAAATTTTATTATAAAACACAATTTGTAGTATTTCAAATATAAGTATTTTCCTACAAATAAATACAAAATTATAAAATATTTCTATAAAGGAATTTTAATTTATGATTTCACTTTAAAGTTAAGGTTTGATTGGTTCATGTTATAATTTTAATTTTGAATTATGCTGTTAATTTAAGCATATAATTATTTTAAGAATTTATTAATTTTGAAAAATAAGAAATAGAAAATAAGAAAATTAGAAAATAAATAAAAAATGAGGAAAAAGTCGAATAGCGGTTTTTCCCACTATTGGGAGTGGGTAAAACCGATCTTGCCGACTTTGAACAGTAGAAAAAAATATTTGACCGCTTGAATAACGGTTTTACCCAGCATTAGAGAGGGTAAAACTGACATTAGGAAGCTAACAAAACCCAAGAACGAGTTTACCCAGCATTGAGAGCAGGTAAAACTAATCGGCGATGGATAGTGAAAAAAATATCTACTCCGAGTTCCAACAGCGAGCTACGACTCTAAGGGGTCTAGGGCTGGAGTTTGTTCCTATACGGCTCCAGGGTACTATAAATATCCCTTGGATCTCATAAACAACATAATTCACAAATCAAAGCTCAAACTTGAGAGAAATTAGAAGTTAGGAAAAAAAGTTAGAAATTAGGAAGAAGTGGAGAAAGAAAGGGCTTGGAGCTTGGATATGGATTTCTAAACCGAGGATTGAGAACTAGGCAACTTCATGAATCGAAGGGTAAGAAATTCTAGTTACAGTAACATTAATTTTTAGAATTATAATGTAAAAATGATCAAATAGTTAAGTTTTTGAGTTTCTTGATAGTTAGATTAATTTTTGGATTTTTGAACGTAAGAAATGTGTTATGGAATAATAGGAATGTTGTAGGAGTGTTGTATAAATAGTTTTTAGCAAAAGGAACCAAAGCAAAACAAGTTTTTAGCCCTTTTTAATCAAAACCCGAAGCAAAAAGTTGAAGAAAAGCTTTATTAGGCACGATCAGTTTTTATTGATCCGAAGGCGGGTAAAACCAACTTTCTTGGCTCAAGAAAGTCGGTAAAAACCAACTTCGGATTGGGTAAAACTGGTTTTGGTATTTTATGAAAATTTTTCCTCAAGAAAATCGATTTTAACCGATCTCAGAGCGGGAAAAATCGATATTGGGATTTCTGGAAAACCCCCGATCGGTTTTAACCAATCTCAGAGCGGGTAAAACCGATCCATGATTTTCTTAGAGCGGTTTTAACCGACAGAGTAGGTAAAACCGATTCATCTTTCTGAAAATAAATTTTCACTAGTTTTAATCTGTCTAAGTACGGGTAAAACCGACCCGACGCTGAAAATTGAATTTTTAAATGAATTTATATTCTTTGTTTATTCTTTTATAATTCTTTTCTAATCTAAATTATTTTAACAATTATTTTAGAAGCCTTAATCGGTATTTTTCTTAAGTCAGTAATTAATATATTTTCCTTGCCTATTTATTTATTTATTTATTTATTTCTGAAACAAAATAGAAATAAATTTTAAATTTCTATTTAATTGTTATAAACTCTTTTTAAAAGAAAATAAATAGACTAGTTTTACGTCGTTACTTAGATAGCCTCTAGAATACGCAAGAGCTTAAGAATCCTAGAATGTTACTAGCAGTTGGAAATAAAACTAAAATTTCGGAACATGAAATATATGCAGGTCAGATAGATAAATCGTGAGCTAGTATCTTCGGACCGAGGTGAGTTTATCACTGAAAATGGATACCGTTTTCAATACAATTAATAATTGAATTTGCATTGAACTGAATTGTGAGACATGTTTTATACGTTTTAGAAAAATGTTTGAAATGCTTTTATTTTTGAACTGCCAGTTGTGTTACTTACCAGGTTGAATGCATATGTACTTGTTACGCTTTAGTTGTACTTTATTTGTGCACTGAATCTGTTCTATGATCATGAGTTGAGTCTGGATCCATTATATGATATTCAATTTGATCCCGCGAGCCAGCAGAGGGATTGGTCGTCCGGATCATTTGCGTTCCTGATTTCAAAATTATTCCCGACCACCGGGGCCCTATATATGCCTGTATTGTGGTTGGGAGTGGGTGACTATGTGATATGATATGATTATGATATGGTTATAATATGATTATTATTATCTGAGGTGAGTTGGCCGTCATTCAGCGTACATGTACACGCTAGCGAATGCCCCTCATTCTCTGAGGTGAGTTGGCTAGTTCATTCATCGTTCATATATAACTTTAACGGCTGCCCTTCATCCTCATTATATGTTCTATGAATCTCACATGAGTCATGACTGCTATATGATAGGCTTTAATGGAATTGTGTGCATGGGTAATTTTTGCAACTTGGTAAATATTTGTGAAAACGGTGGACTCTCATTGTGTAAGGGTTCATTCGATTTTCCTGTTTTGTTTCTGTTTTCAAAATTAATTGTTACAAATCTTTGGTACGAATATGAAAATTCTCAATCGGACATCTGAAAGTCCTGGAATAGTGGGATACAACTAGAAGGCGGGAATGATAGAGACGGGCTTAAACTCGATCTGATAATCATGTACTTTAGGGCTATGCAAGTTTTATTTTATTATAATAAATGATAAAATTATTATGTTATGCACATATCGAGTCCGGGTGCGAACCAGGAAGACATCCGGTGAAACAACCCGTTGTATGCGGGACGGTGAATTTAGGGTGTCACAAAATTACTATTTTAAGTGTTATAGTTAATATTAATAAAAATTTATACATGTTACAAACAGGACCAAGTATATTTTAAGGATTTTGATACGGGTGGATGAGTCCTGTCTCTTTCTAGTACCTGATCTTTAGGCAGCTAGTATGCACTAGCAGATTTCCTTGTTTTCCGATCTTTGTAAACTCCAGAATAAACTGGACCTGTTAGCCAAATTGTGAGGCAGTTTTGTTTATTTTTGCAATTATAAATAGGACGTGAAGCTACTGTATTAATGTGCATCAATATATCAAAGTCTCTTTTCTCTCCTTCTTCCTCCGTTCACTGTAACAGATTTGTTAGCTTTCCATGTTGTATTAAGAAAATAATATCAATTCTCATATAATGAGTTAGATATTATCTATATTAAACATAAAACTGATATGAAACGGGTTTATACATGCAATGGGGTGTATAGATGTGACATTTTTTAAGGTATCGTGATTATATTCTGAAAACACGATGTATTGAGTGTAGTTGATAATTATTATAGTTATGAGTTTAGTTTCTAATATATATAGCATCTATGTATCAAGTGGCAGAGTCAGAAAATTATAAATAATATCTCGAAGGCAACAACGTATATACATTTGTTTTTTTCTCAAAGAAGAAGAAGAATAAATTTGTGAATAAATTCTAAACACACAACAATAAATGCAAAAACACAAAATATATAAGAGCACACTACCATTTTCATCCTCGCAAATTGTGTAATGCTCTTTTTTTGTCCCTCATATTTTAAATGCTTCAAAAGAGTCCTTCACATTTCACTAGTGTAATCTTTTGGTCCTCATATTTTAAAAAGCGAACGGCCCAAAAAGTCACTATATATATTTTGCCTTAGTACAACATTGTCACTATACTTTCTTTTTAGCCAAAAGATCACTATACTTTAAGAAATGCGTCTATTATGCCATCAGAGTTAACAAAAACATTAATTCAAACATGAATTGTACCTGAATTTTTCAAGGGTATTTTTGTCTAAATGATTAAAAAACTAAAAACCCTCTTCTTCCTCCTTCAGTAGCATCCCTTGTTATAATCTCTCCTCACAAAAACTCCATATCAATTTCTTCTCACCAAATCCCAAAATTCATCTCCTTTTAAAATTAATTTCAAAACATCTCCTTCAATCTCGCAGTCACAGTTCAAAATTTGGAATAACCATGTTATTTCTGCTGGTCACCGAAGGGTGTTAATTGGTGACAAAAGATTTTCCGGTCACTAGTTTATTTTGTTTTATTTATTTTTAATTAGAGATCTATCTAGCAAGAGAAGTAGCACCGGCCGAGTGTTGGTCACCAAAGAAAAGTGTTAATTTGATCCACAAATTGGATTTGTTTAGCAAGTTCGGTCACGCAGATGGTTGGTGAATAATTAAATTTGTTGTCGCCAAATATCAAGTTTGGTCACTAAAGGTAACCAAATATTCCCAAACGCCCATATAAAAGTCTTGTGTTGAAAATTACAAGGCGCACTCCTCGTGGTTTGATAAAGTAGCAACTTACCCCACTGCTTGAAAGTGGACAACTTACCGGGCACTTTGTGGTTTGGAAAGAGATAACTTACCTCACATGGTTTGAAAGAGACAACTTACTCCTCCAATGGTTTGATTCCTTTTCAAACCCTACAATTTTTAATCCCTTTTCAAACCATGGACAGTAAGTTGTCTCTTTCCAAACCATAGGAGGCTGGTAAGTTGTCCACTTTCAAGCAATGGGGGTAAGTTATCACTTTATCAAACCACTAGGGGTGCATGTTGTAATTTTCAACACAGGACTTTTATATGGGCCTTTGGGAGTACTTGGTTACCTTTAGTGACCAAACTTGATATTTGGTGACAGCAAATTTAATTATTCACCAACCATCTGCGTGCATTAATTTCCTCCTTAGATTTATATATAGTTTGTCAATTTTTTCCTCCAACATCATCATCACTGGCATTAATTTCTCATGTTTCAATGCTTTTTTTCATCATGTGTCTGTATCTGTTTGGCTGATTTTGATCGAAATGTAGGCAATGGACTACATGGAGATTAAAGAAAACCCTCCAAGTTTAGGGATTAAAGACAAATATTTTCAAGTGCAAGAGCGAAAGTGCAATAGATGACCAAGTTTAAAGAGCAATGAAGTTATTAGTTTTTTTTATTTTTTTTATTTTTTAATAATAAAGAAACCATTTTCTCCACCAGCTCCACTTTCACATGGACTCTCCAACAGCTTCTGTGACACGGCCAAACGTGGTCCTACTACAGATCGAAAGAGGCCTTCATGACCGTCCCTAGAAGGTGTGGATACGCATTTGTGAAGGAAAAAGAAAAAGAGTTTGCGCCCAATATTTTCAGCACTACTAATATCTTTGGCACTCAAAATTGAAAAAGGAATATGATTTAATGAAAAAAGGGTTAATATGCAAAAACTTGTAGTGAAACAAAAAGTTGAAGTGATAATTAAATTTTCTCTCATATTTCATCCGTCAAAGATTCCACTAAATAAACATTTGACGCAATTTTTCCACTCATACAACCCTTACTTTCACAGTATGAGTTAATTGTAAACCACATGTATTATCAAATTAGTAACGGTATGAAATATTAGAAAATAGAAACATGAGCCTTTCACTGGGAAAATTCTTTGGGTACAGTACAACTTATTCTCTCGTGGTTTGATAAAGAGATAACTTAATGTTGGAGATTTTCCAATAATTAGCTAAAAGAAGAAGTGAAAATAAAGAGGAGCTAGCAAGCAATGTCCCGTGCGAGTCGCATAGGACATCGGATGCTGTCCAGAAGCAAAGCTCAAGCTAACTGAAGCCGAGTGAGCACTCGTGTGAGTCGCAAGGATGCTCGGACGAGCTTCAGTAACTTGTAAGAGTACTCGTGCGAGTAGCACAAGTACTCTGACATGCTCCAGTGAGCTTCTTCTTCTTTGAAGAGTTGCACCTCTTTACGAAAAGTGAGATTCCGAACTCAATTCTTATCCAAATTTAGTTTTGTTTCTTTCTACCTATTCGTAAGAGTTTTGGCTATTAAATGGAACCCTTTTGAGGTCTATAAATAGACTCCTTATGATGAATTTTACAAAAAACTAAATCATTCTTAATTGTACAAGATATTCTTGCTCTTTTCACTCTTGTTTATATTTTGTTTAAGTCAGTGCAGGCTTACAACAGATATCTTCATCTTATCCCACAAGGATATTAGCTCCGGAACTCTTTGCACACTAAAGAGAACTAATAAAGCACAAAGGAAAGTGCTTAGCACGATTTGAAGAAGCAATTTCCTTTTATTACCATTTGTAATAGATTAGTGTTTACTACAGAATATACTTTTGGTTTCTTGTTGTTAGTCATTGTTTCTGTTTCCGGAGATAATATCCAACAATCCTTAGGTTTTTATTAAGCTTTTCAATGACTACCAGCATGAAGGACTTCATGTCATCCATTGTCAAGTTGGATCGGTTTGATGGAGGCAACTTTTCAAGATGGAAGAAAAAGATGCATGTTCATCTTATTTCCTTGAACATTGCATATGTGTTGAAGACTTCTAAGCCACAGAAGGATGATGAGAAGATGCAAGATGAGTCACACAAGAGACAGAAGTGGAAGATAGACAATGAATTGTGCAAGAGGCACATCTTGAGTGCAATAGGCGACAATCTGGTTGGCATGTACTATTCATTTTCTACGGCAAAGGAAGTGTGGGACAAACTGAAAGTAAGGTACATGCAGGAGAATTTTAATAGTAAGAAATTCTTGTTATCTACATTCTCTAAACTTAAGATGTTAGATAATATTCCTATAATGCAACAGTTGTTGAACTCAGAAAAATGATTGATAATTTTAGACAACATAATAGGATTATAGAAGAATATGTACTTGTGAGTGCTATGATTGATAAAGTACCCCCTTCTTGGAATGACTTCAAAAGAGATCTCAAAAATGGAAAAACTGAGATTAATTTTGAAAGTCTTGCTAATTCTCTTTGTGTTGAAGAAGAATTAAGGTTACAGGAAAATTCTCAAAGAAATGAGAATTTACATGTCAATGGCAAAGGCAAGGAATCCGAAGTTAATGTCATTGAGAAAGGACAACAAAACAGTTCCAAGAAAAGGGTCAAAGGTGATGGTCCTAACAAAGGCAAAAGGAAAAGTGGCAAGTGTTTCCAGTGCAATGAAGCCGAATACTACAAATATGAGTGTCATATATTTTCTAAAGAAACAAAAGAAAATGGACATTCATGTGGAAGCACTTGTGGCCAGGATTTCTGATATTAAAATTTGATCCAGGCTTGTTTTTGAAAAATGACAAGTGTGTTCTGGTTGTGAAGGGAGAATTTATGTAAACAAAAATATACTTGTAATAGCATATGAAATAATAAAGTTATGTTTTAGAAATATGAAAATTATTGTGATATGCTTGCTACCTTAATGCACATTGTAAATTATGATTATATAATTTGGTTATGTGTAAATTTAAACAAATTTCACTTGAAACTCTAAAGTTGTAAAAACTTGAGTGTAGATGCATGCATATTGTGAAATTATAATTACAAGATTTATTTAAATTATGTAAGTAGTTGTGCATGTCAATATCTGTTTTTGGAAAACATGTGATCATTTATAATGATTAATGTTTAAATGCATGGTTTCCTAAGAAAAAATAAGGTTGGTTCATGCATGATTGTTCAAATACTTAGAGACATATATAAGAGTTAATTATCTTAGGATTACATATATATTATGAGTAGTATACCATACTCACTACTAGAAAAAAATGCTTTCTAGGACACTTTTTTTAAGACACAAGAGCTTTTTATAAGACATGATAAAATAAGTGTCCTACAAAATCATTTATTATGATATTTTATCAGTAAACGTGTAATATGACACTTCTACGGAAACTCTTACAAGACATTATCTGTATAAATGTCTTAATATAATATATACTGAGACACTTTAAAATAAGGGTCTAATTAAATTTCAATATAAGTGTCTAATTAGATTTCAATTAGCATTAATAATAGTAATATATAATAAGACATTAAAAATAATGTCTCAATATATCACACATAACATTAAATTTATGTAATTAAAGATATGAAATAAGTGTCTTTAAAAAGAGATGAACAAAAAGCTAAAGTAACTAATTTAGTACTCTTTTACAATGTTACTAAGAGAGAACTAAAATTAAAGTCCTTTCATTTTGTCTTGAAATTTAATTTGCACTTTATTTTAATATATCTTTATCAAAATATGATATTGATGTTTTAAAGACTAGTTCTACTTTTCTTTTTCTTTTTATTTAGTCTAAAACACATTACATACTGTGCTAAAGTATGCCTTGCAACCTTTACAACTTGTACATTACTACAGAACTCCTTTGAAATTTGAATATCCTAAAAAAATCCCTGCAACTTCAGTTGGTGCTTGGATTTCTTCTGCGAAAGTCTTAACCAGCAAACAATTTGTCAAAATGATTAGAGTTTTGATGCTCTCATTTTTAGACTGTAAAAGAGCTTGAAGGCATGCACAGAACTCTGGTTGTGTTGCATAACCTGCACTAAACTAAATCAAGCTCTCCTTTAGTTTATTAAATCTGTATCTTTGATGACCCACGCTGCCATGCCCAACAAAGCAGATTAATTAAAAGTGCCATTCATCTCTATAATGCTCTGAGAACCACCCCTGTTAGCTGTAATTAAATTTCAGATGCTTCCCAAACCTTAGAACCCTGTCCTGGATGTTTGAGATTTCTGCTGTTGTCTTCCTTGAAGCAATGCTGGAACCGTCGGATCCTCCATATGCCGCCTGAATTATGTTTTTCGGTAAAGCTGAGTTTGCCATAACAGAGCATTCCTGGCCCTCCAAATAAACCAAATTATACAGAAAGAGGCTTATCATCCGATGCTTCCTGAATCCATTTCTCCAGCCAGTCCTAACAACCTATGGAAATCCCAAACATTGAAATTAAACCCAGAGCTGATATAAACCAAACCCGTCTTGCCATGTGTTTCTAAATTACTTAAATTAAAAAAAAAAAAGAGCAAGAAAATATACACACTTGGAATGATATCTATTTTAAAATACACTTGCAAGAAAACTAAACTAAGATGAGAGTTTCTTGGTTGAACTCATGACAGCTAACCCACCAAGCTTGAATAATCCAAGACAACGAACATCTAGTAGTTAAAGAAACATACTCAAACTCACATATACAAAATCAAAACCCTAGACACTCAAATCATTCTAAGATAGAACAATATGGACAACATACCACATCAATTGGAACAAATACAGAGTGAACAGAGAGCCGCAGGCATTCCAATTCCATATGCAATAGGAGCCTGAGTAGGCTCTAAGAATTTGAAAGGTTGAACGCTTTTGTAGGAAGCCACTTTTGCTGTCTCTAATGAAGTGAAAGATATAACCCTAACAGGAAGAGTTCCTGTAATGATCTTACCAAATCCTCTATACAACCCAAAGAAGGTCATATGTTCTCAATATGCCTCTGATGACAAAAGGCACATCCTTTCTACAACATCCTTCACTGCAACCTGCAATTTAGTCTGGACCATTGATATATGGTTAAGTCCAAGGGTGAGACCAGGAAAGATCCCAGCACCAACAATGTAGTAGTTTTGTCAAGCCTACAATAGATTAAGGGCCACAAACAAAATAAGACATTTACCCAAGAAACCAGATTGAACAGTTTTGGATTGAAAACCATCAACAACCAAAAAAATGATTTTGTTTCACATATTATCTGACCTCTGCTGCCCATTCAATCAATTTCTAAAACCATTTGGCAAAAGTAGACTATTATAAACATAACATAAAATTTAACCTCAGAGATGACCACAACTCCTCAATAGGCATGTCCATGCAGTCTTCTCAGATTCTTAGTCCAACAATTGAGCAAACAAAATCTAATTCCAAAAATGAGGTAAACAAAAAGAAAGACTAAGATATAACAACACCAAACCTTCAATTGCAACAGACAAATAATTTGACCAAAGAGGCTTATAGTCTAAATGAAATGACATGTTATCAATACAATAAAACCTTTCCTGTCTGAACCAAGAATTTAGACATTCAGTGGAAGAATATTTAAACCATTTTTACATGATTTTTATACCTTACACTCAGGCTGGCTGGGAATTGTGGTGTTGGGGCGAAAAACATATGCTCCAGAAGGCTAAAAAAGTTAGTATACTTTATCAATTTTGCAAGGCATAATTTGGATATAAGAGAACAACTACCAGAAACTAAGAGAATAGGTTGAAAAGATAATTTCTTTACTTGAAGCTGAGATGAAGGTTTCTTACTTCCATTATCTCCAACGTAATAACCGTAAAATTGATCTACAAAGAATTTACCTTCACAAGAGAAAGAAATCAAGTAAGTTGGTTATCTAATCAAGTACCTTTATAAAACTAAAGGAAATAAAAAATTTTTAAAAAAAGATTGAAAAGGATGTTACATCATCAAATCGAAATTTCCATTGCATAGAGTTGTTAAAAGAGGAAATTGCACTCAAGTGGAAAGTAAAGGATTCTACTAAAGGGGAACCTATCCACTGAATTTGGAATCTAAAGAACCAGATATTTCCCACTATTAACACAGAGAGAAATAAAGCAGTAAACAAATTTACCGAGTTTGTGATCATTACATTGCCTTGAATATATTCAGTGAATTTTCCACTATTTCTAGACCATGCTTCCACAACATTGTTTTGACCCCATCAAGTCTGCAAAATATCCCCTCCTTTACAAAGGCAAGGGCTGCATTTGCTACACACATCAAACGTACACAGGAATAACGGAAGATTCTATGTCAGTAAATGCTGGAAGAGACAATTAGCATAAGGCTTTCAGTTGACATGTAAGTATTTGAGAGACAAAATGTTGGACTAAGATGCGAACATATCTCCAATGGAAAAGATGTAAGAAAGCAGTGATGGAGAAGGGTGCCAAGGAAGCTCTTCCGTTAGTTTTCTTTTTCTTTTCTAAAAGACAAAATTAATTGATAGTTTTTTGTTCGAAGGCATAAACATTTAATTATTTACTGAATCACTGAATTCACAGCAACATGAGATTGAAGCCTTCTTTTGCAGTCAAGTAGCCCATCTCTGTTATCCTTGCATATTTTCATCATTGCCTCTTCTTCGCTGTAGGTAATTTTTTTATTTTCTTGCTTATGTATTGGCGAATTGTTCAACCTTTAGTTGTATATGTACTATGATCTTTCACTGTCAGACTAGCTGTAAGCGTTTCCTTTTTTCACTAACTAAAATGACTAAAATCTTTGAAGTCAATGCAAATTCATTTGCATGTCTGCCCTTGGCTAGACTGTCCTACAATTTGGATAACGTTGTACTGGTAGTACATACTCTTGCTCCCTTTACCCCCACCCCCAATATTGTTTCATCTTTTTCCAGTATTTTTCTCTCATTATTGCCATGAGTTACATGCTCGTCCTGTATTTTATTATGGTATATCCATTTATGCAAGTTTCCTGTTAATAGTGAATAAGGGCCCCATGTGGGACCTCCAACGCTACAGATGGGTCCCCCACGAGGGACCATTGACATCAGAAATGTGGTAGGTGACACCAACCATCTTGATACTCACTTCTATAAATACACCCAGATACCCTACAGGTAAGGGGTTACTCTCTCTCTATACTATGAGCTTCTCTCTCTACCGTACAATAACTTGACCGTCAGAGTGTATCCTGGGGAGCCACCCCAAGAATACTTAACGTGTTCTCTCTTTTAACAGGATTGTGATATGGAGCTTTGACCATCTGCCCTTGACGACCTTCCGGCCAAAGCGCACCTCATCATTGGCGTCCCTGTGGGGAATCATTAGAACTTTGATCGATTCTACGAACATAACCCTGCTTTGACGTAGAAGAAACCCCTCAAACTTTAAAAAATCATGTCAGAAGAAATTGGACCACACCACCCACCGACCGAACCAGATGTCACAGTTGAAAGTGACGATGATTCGCCTTCCCCTCAGGCAGCCAATCCGAGAACCCTGAATTTTGCAACAATCGACCCAGCTACAGTGTCCGGCCTAAGACCCATTACCGGACCCTCATGCCCTCCCATTCCCCCATTCCCATTTCCTCAATGCTCAACCAACCCTCTGCCCCAGTGGAACTCGTCCTATGGAGCAATGGCAGCTCTTCTCAACAACATGGGACCCCTAATGGGAATGATGACGGCATTCCAACAAATGCAGCCGCCACCCTCCGCCATCAACCCGAATGCAACAGCAAACGTAACTCAAAATATCCCACTACAGAATGAAACAACAATCCGGTCCACCGACAGTTTCATAATCGAAGTTCAGCACCGATCTTCGGCGGAACCACAGCAAGCAACCTCGGGCCAAAACGCCATCCCCTCCGCCCCAAACAACTTTCTCCACTAACCGTACAATCATACCCAATACCTTTAGCAACAAGCTGCAAACCAACCGTTCTCCTCCGGTACACACGTCCCGGTACTGACCGCTTACCAAGGGGCCGTCCGTCCGTCCCCCTTCATTCATGAGATCGCTACTTTTATCCTAGAGAAAGGATACAAGTTCAAAGAGAGACTGAAGGAGTATGATGGAACCAAAGACCCAGCCGATCACCTTAGCCATTTTACCGCAGTAATGGAGATCCACAGCCCACTGCAGTCCATGTAGTGCAAGCATTTCGTAACTACCCTCACCGACAAGGCCAGACTATGGTTTGACAGTCTCAAACCGGCAAGCATCAAATCATGGAGAGACTTTGCTACTTAGTTCGACAATAAGTTCCTTCAACGTAGGAAGTTCGGCAAGAATGAAGCCCAGTTCGCTTCCCTATGTCAGGCTCCCGGAGAGTCATTGCAGAAGTACATTGACAGGTTCAATGATGAATGTCTTGAAGTGTCAGGCTTGCAGGATCAAATGGCGATCGCCGCATTTATCAGTGGTCTTAACGATGGAGACGCTTTCAAGGTCCTCATTTCTGACCCTCCACAGACAATTGGAGAATTACTTTGAAAGGCTAACAAACAGGCCACTATTGAGAACGCGGTACTGGAGAAATCCAGGAATATGGCAGCTCTCATCGGATGCTATAAAGGTCGATACCAACCTAACTTCCAGAGCAAGAGGAATGTCCATGATAGAATCGGCCATCGTGTGCAGGATAGCAGACCAAGTGATCAACCCTCCTACATTACTCCCCTCAATCGGACACCGAAAGAAATATATACCATGATCACCAACAAGGGCATCCTCAAACCACCCCCACAGACTGCTCGCTTTCCAAGGTAAAAGTCCATCGGTTCTTCATATAAGCTGACAGAGGGTAACGAGAATAAGAACCACATTTATAATCTTGAGTGAGTTTTAGAGAGAGAAGGTATGAGGAAGAGTGAAGTTTAGAAGAGAAACAGTGATGAAGGGTCTAGTGGGCAATTCATAAGGGTTGCGAGGAGGGTCGTGACGGAGGGTTTGCTGCTCGATCATCGGAGGTTGCAGCGGAGGTCATCAGAAGTAAAGGGGAAGGTATTCCTACTCTTCCTTCTCAATTTTGCATGGTATGTTGTATTGTAGTCTCTTTGTTCATTGTTTTCTGCTTTACTTTTCTTGCAGATTTAAATTTTGTTTGTAAATAGTTGTTCCGGATGGGAAAAGTTTTAGCGGAGGGTAAAAGTAGGCCTATGTCGGACTATGGGTCCAATTTTAGTGTAAATAAATTAAAGTTCCTCAGATTTAGATTTAATTATCTTGAGGGAGAGTATGATTTTAGGTTACTGGACGGTGTTTATAATAATATTAAGAGTCCGCCGGAAGGCTATGTAATTGTGTTCGAGGGTTGTTTTAGGGTCGGATTGAGGTTGCCTCTACATCCGTCTTTTAGGGATCTTCTGAAGCATTACGGCATTAGCTTAACCCAGATAGTTCCCAATTCTCTCTTAAAATAGTGAGTTTTTTTATTCAGGCTCATAGGTTAAAGTTTGAGCCTACTATAGACATATTTAGGTATTTTTTTAACTTATCACCCATGTGTGCTGCTAACCAAGATGGTTGGTTCTTGTTTCAAGATAGGCCTAAGCCGAGTCCTAAAATGGTCTTCGAATTGCCTGATAAGATTAGTGAATGGCGTTATGGTTTTTTTATATGTCAAAGAGGCATCTGCCGGAGGGTTGTCAGAATAACTGGCTTAGTACGAGTGATGGACTCTGGAAGGAAAAAATTGAAAAACCTAAAAGTATAGATAGGTCTGTTTTTAATAGTGTTTTGCACAATGCTCTGCCAAGTGACTACATAGCTGATGAACGGATGTTGGTTGTTTGTGGGTTGAGTCAGGTGCTGCCAAGGCCAGAACTTCCGATTATGACAAACTGTGGTCAAGGTATTTTCATTATTTTTTTTTTTAAAACTTCCTGACTGACGGATGGTGCAGCTTTGAACTTCGACCATTTCATAAAGAATATGGCTGATCGTACGTTGGAGGCTATTGACAGAGACAAAAGCTATGAAAAAGCCTACAAGGAGACGTACGAGCAAGAATATGGCTGATCGTACGTTGGAGGCTATTGATCGTACGTTCGAGGTTTGAAGAAGGCGGTACCTTCCGTCATCACATTTGAGGAACCTGTGAAGGTTCGCGGTGCGGTTCTTGGTGCAACCTTGGAGGACTCGACTCTTCGTGAGGAGTTGCCAGGCAAAGATGTGGGGGCTACTAGTAGTGTACCAGCATCCGGCGGCGAAGTAATTCTGACGGAAGGTGTGTCGGTTTTTTTTTTTTTTTTTTTTGGGTATCATTATCTAAGTGTCCATTAGGTGTGACGAAGGCAACGGCATCGCGACAAAAGACCGGTGCTCTGAAGAAGAGAAAGAGAAAAAGAAAAGGCTCCGTTGGGCCAATAATGGTAGAACACGTTGTGCCCGATGTTCAGGCACAAGCTGGTGATGGTTACCGGAGGGATACAACGGAGAATGAGCACCGTAGTCCCTCTCCGCTAGAAAGGGAATTGGCCAATGATCCTGAACGCCTCTGTGGGTGGGTTAGGGAAAGTATCCCTTCGTCTGAGGTTGAACGATTGACTTGGGCTAAAGAGGAGGACCTGTAGTGGAAGCTGGATTTGGCTGCGCTCGAAGCCCACGCTCATGCGGAAAGGTTTGCGTTGTTTCGGAGGGATCAACGTAATTTTTACCGTGATCATAACAGACGGATAGGGGATTATGAGAAGGAGGTAACGGAGCTGAAGTCCAAGCTTGGCAGGACGGAAGAGAGTTTCACTGTGGCCACAGGTCGGGTTGCAGTGGCGGAGGGCGCCGTGGTTAAGGCCAAACTTGCGGCGGAGGTCTCTAGGAAAGAGTTGGCCAAGGGGAAGGCTCAGATCGCTAAGCTGAAGAAGGAAAAGAAGGTCTTGGAAAAAGACTTAGGTACTACAGATGAAGCCCTGAAGCGGGCCTTGCAGGAAAAAAAGGAAATGGAGGGGTCCGTGTCCCAGTTGTTGACGAAAGAATCGAAGTAATGTTGATCAAGTTCTTCTACTCCTTGGAATTTAATGAAGCTTTAGGGTCGTTCACCGGAGATTGCAGGCAGCGATTCATGTCAGAGGGTATAAGGATGGGGGCTCAATAGGTGAAGCCGGACATTACACCGGAAGAGGTAGAGGCTCTTCGGGGTTTTGACAAGGAAGGAGTGGAGGCCTTCAACAACGCTTTCGGAGTGTTCCAATAGAAGCGATGGGGATGTCTTCAGGGGTTTACAGATGGGTCAATAAAGACTGTTGAGGACATGAGGGCCTTTTGTCCTAAGACGGATAGTCCCGAAGTCCCGTTGGTGAAGGATTCTATTGAGGTGCTTAGGGCGGTGCATGCAACCCGGAAGCGGAAGGCGAGCGTGGATGCCAAGACTTCTACTGTGCAAGAGCAGCGTCTGCGACTGGCAGAGGCCGAGGTCAGTCAGGCCGCCGTAGTGGGGAAAGCTTCTTCCATTGCTCAGAAGCTTCCGCGACCTAGGGAGGCCGAGAATATTCAGGCGGCGGATTCTAGTTCATCATCCTCTGGTTCATCCTCGTCCTCTTCCTCAGATTTGGAAGCCGCCGCGGAAGGGCAAATAGATGTCGTCCACTAGTTTCTTAGACTTTTTTGTTTGGGGCTTTTTTGTAACACCCTATCTGAAGACTTTGTTCATATATTTCTGATGATTTTAGTTTTGTTATGGTTTTTGATATGGGAATGTTAAGCTTTTTGGTTTGCTTAATACCTTCTGTATTGGCCTCCCGTCGGAGGTCTTTATTGTGCCTCCCTTCGGAGGTCTTTATATTGCCTCCCGTGGAAGGGCTTTGCTGTGCCTTCCGGGGGAGGGCTTTGCTATGCCTTCTGGGGAAGGGCTTTGTTGTGCCTTCCGTGGAAGGGCTTTGTTGTGCCTTTCGGGGAAGGGCTTTATATTGCCTCTCGTGGAAGGGCTTTGTTGTGCCTTCCGTGAAAAGGCTTTGTTATGCCTTATGGGGAAGGGCTTTATATTGCCTTCCATGGAAGGGCTTTGTTGTGCGGCAAAATTCAGTTAAGAACTTAAGTATTTTTGTGGTCGAATTCATTTAAGAATTTAGTTGGTTCTACCTTTTCACTTAATAAAAGAAAATTGGAGCGGAGCCTTGTATTAAATAAGGGCGTAAGAGCCGAGGGTTACATCAATGTAGAGCTCAAGACACAAAATATATTGGTGGTACCTTATACCTGAAATGTCGTAGATAGATCTAATAGAAAAACATGCGAAGGTTGGAGATGTGCCAAGTCCGAGAGATGGGCTTGCCATCCAACGCCTGGAGCTTGTAGCTGCCATTTTCGAGGTTGTCTGTGACTAAGTACGGGCCTTCCCAGTTGACGTCCAGCTTGCGGAGAGATTCCTGCCTGCTTGCTTCGTTCTTTCTAAGGACGAAGTGTCCGGGTTGGAGCTTCGTAGGTTGGACCTTGGAGTCGTGGTATTGAGCCATGATGCACTTGTATTTAGCGGAGCTGATCATCGCGATTTCCCTTCGTTCTTCTAGAAGATCGAGGTTGAGGCGGATGGATGCATCGTTACCTTCTTCCGGAGGGTTCAGCAGTCTTGGTGATGGGACGCCTATCTCAGTAAGAATGACAACCCCTGTTCCGAAGACCAGGCTGTATGGAGTCTCTCCGGTGGGTGAACGAATGTGGTTCTGTAGCTCCATAGGACATTGGGAAGCTTCTCTACCCACTTACCCTTGGCCATATCCAATTTTGTTTTTAACCCTTTAATAAGGGTCCTGTTCGTTACTTCCGTTTGGCCATTTGCTGAAGGATGAGCTACGGACGTCTTGTTCTGCTGTATGTTCATGGATTTCAGCCAGGATTTGAAGGGGTCCTAAGTAAGTTGAGTCCCATTATCACTGACAACGAATCTCGGGATACCTAATCGGCATATTATCTTATCCCAAAAGAACTTGATTATGCTCTTGCCCGACATTGAAGTTAGTGGCTCTGCCTCTACCCACTTGGTAAAGTAGTCGCCTGCTACGACAAGGAACTTATACCGTCCGGGTGCTTCTGGGAATGGTCTGACCAGATCAATACCCCATTGCAGGAAGGGCCAGAAACTGGAGACGGGGACCATGTCGTGTTGGGGGATCCTTCGAACGAAGGCATGTCGTTGACATTTGTCGCATTTTTGGATGAGAACTTTCGTATCGCGAGCAATTGTTGGCCAGAAGTAGCCCATGTGGATTATCTTCCGGTTTAGAGACCGCGGGCCGGAGTGATTGCCGTAGGTGACCTCGTGCATTTCCTTCATTATGTACTCGGCGTCTGTTGGGCTGACTCAACGAAGCAGGGGCATGGAGTATGACTTTTTGTAGAGTAAGCCATTTTGGAGAGTGTAATTTGCTGCTCTACGGCGGAGGGTGCGTTCTACCTCTCTGGTGGATGGAAGGGTGCCGTGCAGGAGAAAGGATTGGATCGGGGTCATCCGATCGGGTTCCGACTCAGAAATGTCATAGATAGCAGGGTGGTGGATGCTGGGATGCTGAAATGTTTCAACAAGGAAGGTTTTCAAAAGGTGTGCATACTTTGATGATGCTAGCTTACTGAGGGCGTCCGCCTCTGTGTTCTCTGTTCGTGAGATTTTTGTGAGCGTAAAGCTAGCAAACAATAAGGTGAGAGCCTGGGCTTTGAGGAGGTAATGCTGCATGGTGGTGCCTTTGGCCACGTACTACCCATTCATCTGGCTTACAACAAGGAGGGAGTCTCCAAAGGCTTTAAGATGGGAAGCCCTCAGTCGCTGCGCAATTTCCTTTCCGGTGATTAGAACTTTGTATTCGGCCTCATTGTTGGAGGCTAGGAACTTGAAGTGCAAAGCATATGAAGTCTTAGTGCCATGAGGATCGATGATGCAGAGACCTGCGCCGGAGCCTTCTACGCCGGACGAGCTGTTCACGAAGAGGGTCCATGGTTAGGTTGTGGCGGAGGTCTCGGGGTGTTGGGTCTCAGTGTCATTTTTGGGCATCCCTGCCAGGAAATCAGCTAGGATTTGTCCTTTAATGGCATTCTGTGGTTGGAATGACATGTCAAACTCCCCGAGTTCAATGACCTACTTCACGAGGCGACCAGATGCTTCTGGTTCTATTAGGATCTGGCGGATGGGCTGGGTGGTGAGTACACAGACGGGGTGGGCTTGAAGGTAAGGGCAGAGCCGGGGAGCTGTGTGGACATGTGCGAGTACCAGTTTTTCAATTGGGGTATATCGTTGTTCTGGGCCTTGAAGAGTCTTGCTAACTAAGTAAATGGGCTGCTGCACGTGGTTTGTTTCTCGTAGGAGAACTGCACTAACAGCCGAGTCTGAGGCTGTGAGATACATAAAGAGTGTTTTCCTTAGTAGAGGTCTGGTCAGCATGGGGAGGCTGGCTAGATGTGTTTTGAGTTCCTCAAATGCCTTGTCTTGTTTCAGACCCCAATTGATGTATGCCTTGCCCGTGTTCTCTTTAAGGACTTTGAAGAACGGAAGCCCCCTATCTGCTGAGCGAGGGGAAGCGGTTGAGGGCTGCTAACTTGTCGGCTAGACTCTGTACGTCTTTCAACTTCCGTGGGACGGCCATGTCGAGGACTGCCTGGACCTTCTCTGGGTTGGCCAAAATTCTGTGCACTGTAACGTAATGGCCCAAGAATTTGCCCGACCCGACTCCGAAGGTGCATTTTTTGGGGTTGAGTTTCATGTTGATGGTTCTCAAGATTTGGAGGGTTTCGCGGACATCAGCGAGGAAGGGGTCAAGTGCAGTGCTCTTAATGACCATGTCGTTGACGTATATCTCAATGTTTCGACCCGTTTGGTGCGCAAAAGCTCGGTCCATGAGGTGCTGGTAAGTGGCACCTGCGTTTTTCAATCCGAAGGGCATTTTGGTGTAACATAATATGCCTTTCTCCGTGATGAATGCTGTTTTTCGGCGTCTTCTTCTGCCATAAGGATTTTCGGCGTCGAGAAAGCACTTGATGGGGAAACCGATTAAGGCGTCGACCTTCAGATCAATTGGAGGTAAAGGGTGGCAATCTTGGCGGCAAGCTTTGTTCAGATCTATGTAATCCACACACATCCGCCAACTAGCATCAGCTTTCTTTGCGAGGACCCGGGTTAGATAGCCATGTGGGGTACATGACTTCCTTCAGAATTTTGGCTTCAATGAGGCTGCCTACCTCGGTGCTGATGAATGTGTTTCTCTCTGGGGTGAACGTGCGCTTCTTCTGCCGGACGAGGCGGATGCGAGGGTCGAGGTAGAGGCTATGCACCATCAGTGTGGGGTCGACTCCTGTCATGTCAAGTGGAGACCAGGCAAAAACATCAATGAACTCCAAGAGTAAGGTAGTGAGGTTCCGTTTTACCTCTGGGAAAGTAGCACTCCAATGGAAAGAGTGCGGCCTGGTTCACCGTTTGGTATGGAAATGGCTTCAGTGGCTTCACCAAGGTCCAGGGGGGTAGCGATGGAGGCTAGGAGCACTGGGAGTTTTTGCTTGGAATTGGTTGGGCCACTCTCGGGGCTGTTGTCCCTGGCCTGCTTCCGTAAGGCTATGCAATGGCATTCTCTGGTGACTTGCTGGTCTCCATAGAGGGTTGCAATGCCAGAAGGGTGGGAAACTTGATTAGTAACTGGAATGTTGATTCGATAACTTTCAGCTTTGTCAGTGCTGGATGACCGAGAATCACATTATAGGGGGGGGGACTTGGTGACGATGAAGTCGAGGTAAATAGTCTTTGTCATGGGTTCATTTCCAACAGTGACGGGGAGAGTAATGAGGCCTTCAGCGTATAAGACGCGGTCGGCGAAGTCTACCAAAGGGGTATGGTAAGGGCGGAGCTGAGAGCGAATGTCCGCGTCCATCTGTTTGAAGCATTTCAAGTAAAAGATTTCTGCGGAGCTTCCTCCATCCCAGTAGACTCAGTGGATGAGAGAATTGGCGATAATGGCTCTGGTGAGGATGGCGTCTGCTCCCGTTGATCGGTCAGGGACAGGATCGATATGAGAAAATGTGATGGTTTCTTCGGAGTGTAGGTGACGGGTTCCATCGTCATAATCCGGTGTAAGGCGACAGCAGGCTTTGCGGGTTGATTCTAAGTAACTTTACGCTCCTCTACAATGGAAGCCTTGACCTTCCGCCATGAGAAAAAGGGGAGTCACTTTATGCTCCTCTATAGCTGAAGCTTTGACCTTCCGCCATAAGAAAAAAGGAGTAACTTTACGCTCCTCTACAGCTAAAGCCTTGACCTTCCGCCATGCGAAAAAAGGGATTCACTTTATGCTCCTCTATAGCGGAAGCCTTGATCTTAAGCCATAAGAAAAAAGGGAGTCACTTTATGCTCCTCCACAGCGGAAGCCTAGACCTTCTGCCACAAGAAAAAGGAAGTCACTTTACGCTCCCCCACAGCGGAAGCCTCGACCTTCCGCCACAAGTGAATCCAAACAGCAAGATCTACCATCCAGACCGGAATCTTCTCTAGTAGACTCTCCAACCTTCCGGCCTAGGGGGCTTAATAGTGAATAAGGGCCCTATGTGGGACCCCCAACCCTACAGGTGGGTCTCCCACGAGGAACCCTTGACATCAGAAAGGTGGTAGGGAACACCAACCACTTTGATACTCATTCTTATAAATACACTCAGATACCCTACAGGCAAGGGGTTTCTCTCTCTCTCTCTCTCTCTCTCTCTCTCTATACTCTGAGCTTCTCTCTCTACCGTACACTAACTTGATCGTCGGAGTGTATCCCGGGGAGCCACTCTCGGAATACTTAACGGGTTCTCTCTTTTGACAGGATTGTGATTTGGAGCTTTGACCATCCGCCCTTGATGACCTTCGGGCCAAAGCGCACCTCATCACTAAGTGAATAAAGGCCCCACGTGGGACCCCTGACCCTACAGGTGGGTCCCCCACGAGGGACCCTTGACATCAGAAAGGTGATAGGTGACACCAACCACCTTGATATTCACTCTTATAAGTACACCCAGATACCCTATAGGAAAGGGGTTACGCTATCTCTTTATACTCTGAGCTTCTCTCTCTACCGTACACTAACTTGACCGTCAGATTGTATCCCGGGGAGCCACCCCCGGAATACTTAACTGAACTGGTTCTCTCTTTTGACAGGATTGCCATTTTGAGATTTGACCATCCGCCCTTGACGACCTTCCGGCCAAAGCGCACCTTATCACCTGTCCTTTTTAAAGATAAACTAAAAGAATCTTTAACTGATGATTTGCTGGGTGTCCCTCTTAAAATATGGAATTAAAAATAAATTAAAAGCTTTTGATCCCTTCTCCTTAGAAGTCCCTAGAAATCTGAAAAGAAAGAACAAAACGGGACTAAATGAGAGTGAACAAAATGGGACTATCCTACTCAACTGTTCCCATTTAATTTTTCCAAAACCCATTCCTTCTTCATAATGATTGATATACTATTGTGTGATGATTTAGAAGAGAGTGTAATGGTGAATAGGCTTGAGGTTCTATATAATTAATGAAAAGCTATCTTCCTGAAAAGTATCGCCCGTCCATTTTGTCATAAAACAAATATGCATTAGGAGATGAACTGGAAAAACAGATATGTTCGTTTGTGGTGAATTGATGAGAGTTATAATAAGTCACTTGAAGATTTGAAATGACGTCCTATCTGGTTCTCTTTTCTTTTTTCAATTTTTTTTTTTTGTTTTCTTCTCTCTATTAATCTCTAGCCCAATCTTTTACTAAACTGCCATGCGTAATATATCTATTACTTATTTTATATTGGAGTTTTTTATGAAGAAAAATTTTAAATGGGAAAAAGTTCTGTGTATTATTGGTCTCCAATTAAGAAGGTATTGTTGTTCTCCAATGGTTGTTTCTGAGATTTATCCTACTGTGTTTATTTATTTATTTTGAAACGATTTAAGTTTGTTGGAAATTTAGCAGAAAAATACACAAAAAAAGAGTGCAGAAGCTTTAACTTGGTTTTTTTTTCATTCTGCAGCAACTATCTCTTAAATAGAGTACATGTAACAAGAAATCATAAAAATCTCCTAAATATCTCAGGAGATAAAAGATAGACTAAATGACTTTGTCAACAAACAAACAATTTAACTGAAAAGACTAAGTTTTAGATTTTCCTAAATTGATGTTATTCTTGCAGTAAAAATCTCAAAACTTAACACTCCTCCTTGGGATTTTCACTGCAATAATCCTTCAAAAAAGCATCATCACCTTCAACTCCTGTATACTTTTTAGGATTGTGTTCATGTATATGCATCTCAATTTTGTCATTTATAGAAATATCCACCTCCTCTGATTTTGCAATATATTTCAAGTCTTTGTTGCCTTCCTCATAACCTGTTAACTACAGCACTGCAACATCACATTTAACATTTTTAGAAAGGTTCTTGATATCTTCATTTGTACTGACAATTGCTAGTTCACTTGTTGGGGTGATTTCAATATTTTCCATCTTATCCATCATGGTATCTGAACTTGTTCCTGCACCAACTTGTAATAATTCCAGAGAAAAACTATTTCTTTTCATTTCAACTAAAAAAAGTTGAACTCCTTTTGGATGATAAATCAAGCATGCCTTATTCTTGAACATTACAGAATAGTTTTTCTCAAGTAACTGCCCAACACTTAAAAGATTTTTCTCGATTTCAGGCACATATAAAACATCAGGAATAACCTTTATTCCTGAATCACATTTAATAGCCACTTTACCTTTTCCGTTTACTTCAATATACCTTCCATTTCCGATTCTCACCTTGGAAGTATATGTCTTGTCAAGTTCCTTAAAAAATGACTCATCGTTCATCATGTGGTGGGTACAACCGCTGTTAATTAGCCAAGCTTCATTGGTTGAATTTCTGCAAAACAAGATGACACAAATAATTCTTCTTCTTGTTGTTGATTGACCACCTGGGTTTGTTGTCTATCTTGCTTGTTTTTGCACACTCTCTCCATATGACCAAATTGATTGCATGCTCTACATTGAATATCAGGCCTAAACAAGCAATATTTTTCCAAATGATTATTTTTCTTACAATATTGACACATAGAAAATGCCATTTTTTTCCATTTACCATTGTAAGCACTCTCCCTATCATCATCGTCTTCATTTTGGTATTTTTCTTTTGCTTGCAAAGCCCCTTCAGCTATCTCCTCCTTGCGGATAGCTCTTCTTTGTTCTTGTGCTTGCAATGTATTCACCAACTCCTCCAAGGTAATTTGAGAAAGATCCTTTGTATCTTCAAGAGAAGATATCTTTGCCTCAAATCTTTCAAGTAAGCTAACAAGAACCTTTTGCACCACCATCTGATCTGAGAGTTCTTCTCCAATCAACCTGATTTTATTGACTACATTCAAGAGTATATTCCAATACTCTTGAATGTTTTAACTTTCTTTCATCCTTAGTAGCTCAAACTGTCGCCTTAAGTTCAATACCTGCATTTGACGAGTTTTGTCATTGCCTTGGAACACATGTTTCAGAGTATCCCAACTTTCTTTTGGAGTCTCACAAGTCATGATTCTTGTAAATACTTCATTTGAAACTGCAGTATGAATGCAGGTCAAATCCTTGCTTCTCTTCTTTTTCTCAGCTCTATGTTCTCTCAACTGAGCGATAGTGGGATCTTTAGGAAGTTGTACTTGATTGGTAACAACCATCTCCCAAAGGTCACTAGCTTCTAAAAGGTTTTCATTTTTACAGCCCAAATTTGATAATTTTGGCCATTGAAAGGCGGAGGATTGGCAAGAAAATTGCTAGGCATGGTGCTAGAAATATAGTTTATGGAATGAAAAATATTCTTCTACCTCACTCTTTTTTATGACACAGGCCCTTAAGATTAAGAGGGCTCTGATACCACTGTTGGAAACTTAGCAAAAAAATACACAAAAAAAGAGTGCAGAAGCTTTAACTTGGTTTTTTTTACTCTGCAACAACTATCTCTTTAAATAAAGTACAGGTAACAAGAAATCATAAAAATCTCCTAAATATCTCAGAAGATAAAAGATAAACTAAAAGACTTATTCAACAAACAAACAATTTAACTGAAAAGACTAAGTCTCAGATTTTCCTAAATTGATTTTATTCTTGCACTAAAAATCTCAAAATTTAACAAAGTTGTTAAGAATTTGCATAGTATCAGTTGTCTTAGGACATTTATTTTGGCCAATGAAGTTTATATAAATTGTGTGCTGCTTTTGTTTTAGCTAATCACTTTGATTTGATGTACTCAACTAGCAATTCACTCTATGTCTTTCACCCATCTATATGCCGTTTCTGGGAACATTGTATTGGTTAATCAGAAAGAAAGACATTACATTCCAAACACCATTTGTTTCATTGCTAAACTTTTGGCGTAGTTATATTCCTCTTTTAATCTGTTACCTTTCTATAAGTGGGTTGCTTCTTGCTTAATATGTTTAGATTATTGAGGCGTTGCTGATTAAAAAGTTGCACTTTGCTTGCTATATGGTTTCTGAATACATCTAAAAAGTGATAAATGCCTTTAGAATTTTTGTGTGTGAGAAAGATGCAAACATTTCTGGATAAGAGACTGGCTAAGTACCTATTTTTGGTAGTTTAGCTCTAACATTTTTTCAACATTTAAATGTTAATCTATTCTTCATTTTTCTTTCTGCCTATGCTAACCCTCTTGTTAACCGTATTCAATTGTGCATCGTTAATGTATTACTAATTTTGTTTTTGCCTATCCTATACCTCTTGACAACCATATTTTATAGTTAGTCGTTAACCTATTATTGATTTTGTTTCTGCCTATCCACTTGTCAACCTTTCTGGATGCATTGCAAGTTTATTGTATAGAAAAGAGATGGGAAATTCATCATATATTATTGAAGGGTAATTAGTTGAAAGAATTTCCCTTTTTTCCCTTGCAGATTCTTCTATGCATTGGTATTGCTACATCATATGCAGCACTCAACAGTTTATCGTCAAAGCTTGTCTTCTATGCATTGGTATTGCTACATCATTTGCAGGACTCAAAAGTTTGTCCTCAAAGCTTCTGAACCAGGCAATATAACCTTCTAAAATATGTAATGGTTTTATTTATTGTCTTTATCTTCATTACTATTCAAAAGAGTTTATTTCAGTGTGTAACTTATTAAAAATTTCTAAATTGGTTGTAGATCATCATTAGGTCTCCTATTATTAAGTAAATATACTTTATTTTTACTAAACAACAAATGCAAAACAAGTGGATTGTTTTGTGATGTCATGTTGTTCTTGCATTGTTCCCAAATGAAAGTCTTTTATGTTTAAGATTATAAATTGTTGGCTATATGTGTTGGAAAGAATTGATTATCCAAATCAAATTTGTAGAACTCAAAGCACTTACTTTTGCTTGTTTATTCATATTAAGAAAATCTCCTTCATTCTTCTTGATTTTTTTTTATAAAATTTTTTACGTAGAATTATGTTTCCAGATGGTTTCCCCCCCCTCTTTTTTTGATCTATTTATGCATGTATTTGTATATCACTAGTCTTATAATTGTTCATATTGTTTCTCTGAAGACTTATGCTTCAACACGTCTTTATCTCCTAATAAATAGCATTAACATATTTTATTTTGTTCTTGTTAATGAAGCTAAGAGCTTTCAGAACTAATTGAGTGTATAATTGTGTTGACCTTTTGAAAATGCAAACCCAAGTTATGCTTTCGGTGATTTATCCTGGTGGTTCTCCAAAGATTGGGTATACATAATGGGATCATATTCAAGAGATGGCTATTGTTTCCATAGCAAAGTGTGTCCTTCAGATTTGGCAAGAGTTGTTGGACTAGGTAATGATTTTTTAGAAGTTGCCATTTTATGACTCTAGTTTCCACATTTCACTTTAGGACTATGTGACAGAAAGAAAAATACTATTACATGATAGAATACACCTTAAGAGAATGTAAAGTTAGGAAGCTTTACAAATTGTAAAGTTTTGATGATTTAAGAAATTTTTAGTGTTTTAGTTATTTTATTATTATAACTTTGTTAAGAATCAAAAACTAAAAGCAGGGGGTCTCTTATATTTTAAGTGGAAAAAACTGTAGCTTAAGTTGTTGGTACTTGCCATGGACACCATCAAAACTTCACATGGCATGTCCCATTTTCTTTTTAATTATGCGATTTTGAAGTTTTAAAACATATTGTGAGATCAATCGCATGAAAGGTTAAACTTGTCGAATAGATTGTAGAGCTATAGAATGGCTTTTGCAAATTAGTCTTGAAACCAATGAGAGCATCAAAAGATTTGCATGGCTGCTTGCTTATCTTATTGCTATATATTTTGTAGTTATTTGGTCTCTCAAAATAGTTTTATTTAGATGTTATATTTTTACATGTACTAAACATATATTTGCAGACAAGAAAGTGAAAAGTTGTTTGATGGTTTCAATTGTCTGACACATTGGTTGAATCACTTCAAAGGACGCACAAGCCATCCACTTGTTCAATGGATAAAAGTTGACGAAAGAAAGTATGCTGAAGATATCGCCCCACTACTTATTCTTTCGTTGTGATTATACTGCTATGAGGTCTTGGAAGATATTGCCACATCTTATTCTTTGCTAGTATACATGTACTATACAATTATGTATAAAATTCAAAATAGAGATCAAGTTCTATGGTAGCAATGAAAATACGAATGGGGATGGACAAATCTTTTATGTATTGAATTGTATATGTAAAATCTTTTATGTATTGAATTGTATATGTAATTTTGTGTATAATGTTAGATTTTTCTATAATATTTACATATTATTTGTTATGATAAATATTTAATATGTTTTTTCTATTTCTTTGATTTATATTTTTATGTTCATTAATTATATAATATTATTTGTGAAAATTACAATTCAAAAATGCAATATGAACATCACAATATTAATAAAGAATCAAGAAATAAATAATTTAAATGTCTAAAAACAAAAATTAAATTGACAATTATATTTGTCCTAAAAGAAACCTTCTAGTGACATTTCAAGATGTCTAGGTAAGGTATCGATTAATACATTTTAAAATGTCATGATATATAACCAATTAAGACATTACAAAATTTTGATAAATGTCAAGAAATGTATAACATTAAGACACACAAGTGTCACAATACATAATTTATTACGACACTTTACGTGTCTTAATAAGTTACTTTATTTGACATTACACCTATCACTACACTGGCATAGATGACACTTCTACAAATTATCTTATTAGACTAAATGTGTTATAAAATAATATATTGAGACACTTTTCAGTGTCCTGTTAGGCCCTTTTTGTAGTAGTGTTAATGATTACTAGTTTTGATGAACTAGAACTGCTAATTGTAGAATTTTACATTATTCTTAGTTCATGTGGGATTTCAAATGTAACAAATATGATTTTATGAAAAGCATGTGTGTTAGATGACCAAGAAATAACATGATCATGCTTTGCCGTATATGTTGTAAATGAATGGATAGTTATTTTCATAATTAAATTCATGATGCATGAATTGAAGTCTTAAAAGTTCCATGTTAATTTGTAAATGTATGTACAAATTTTGCAGAACTTGAACTAGTTGTGACATATTCATTAAAGTGTGTTTTAATGAAATGAATAAATGCAATTCGATTGCGTGCTTGATCACATTGAGTAGGTGATTCTTTTTGGTAAGAAATTATTTAGATTGATATACAGAAACGTCAATGGAAATGGATTAAAGTCTAGATTAAAATCACTAAATGGTGCAGTCTTAATCTATGAGATTAAGTAACCATTAGAATAATGATGTTGAGCACTCAATGAAAGAGTTTGGTTAAGCCAATTAGGCAAACCAAAGAATGATTAAGGATTGATAGGAACGATTATCTTCTATCAAGAAACATGTCCTAGACCATTTACAATGGAACCCTCAATTCATTACTAGTTAACCACTAGTTCTGAATTCAATTCAGCGAAAAGTACATTGTCTAAATGGTTGAAACACTAATAGTGTTATTAACTATCTAGAAAGTTAAGGTTGAACAATTGAGTTATTAACAATTTCAAGTTAGTACAAAATATGAGAAATGCAATAAATGCTGAAAATTCTCATATGGCGGGGGTATTTTGAAACTTGCCTATATGGATGCTTTGTGAAAATTCATAACGATTCTTGGATGAAACTTTGGACACATTCATAAATGGGATTGAGACACATAGAGATTATGTGTTGTTTACAGCATGTAGCTGAGAAGTGAACTTCTGTGTGATTACATTAAGCCTTGTCAATGGACTGTTGGTTCAAAGCTTGTCTACCAAATTAGTTCGACAGGTTTGCAAGGTGTTTTCACTAAGGTGTTGGTAGGCAATTTTCAAAATCATTGGAAAATGGCGGGGGAGATTAGGATATTTTTCAATAATTACCTAAAAGAATGAAAATAAAGAAGAGCCAGCAGCGATGTCTCGTACGAGTCGCGCAGGACATCGGATGCTGTCCAGAAACAAAGCTCAAGCTAACTAAAGCCTAGCGAGCACTTGTGCGAGTCGTACGAATGCTTAGACGAGCTTCAGTAACTTGTAATGTGAGTAGCACGAGTACTCTGACATGCTCTAATGAGCTTCTTCTTCTTTGAAGAGTTGCACCTCTTCATGAAAAGTGAGATTCCGAACTCAATTCCTATTCGAATTCAGTTTTGTTTCTTCCTACCTCTTCATAAGAGTTGTGACTATTAAATGACACCCTTTGGAGGTCTATAAATAGACTCCATGGGATGGATTTTACAAAAAATGTAATCATTCTCAATTGTACAAGATATTCTTACCCTTTTCACTCTTGTTTCTATTCTGTTTAAGTCAGTGCAGGCTTACAACAGATATCTTCATCTTATCCCACAAGGATATTAGTTCTGAAATTCTTTGCACACTAAAGGGAACTAATAAAGCCTAAAGGAAAGTGCTTAGCACGATTTGAAGAAGCAATTTCCTTTTGTTACCATTTGCAATAGATTAATGTTTACTACATAATATACTTTTGGTTTCTTGTTGTTAGTCATTGTTGCTATTTCTGGATATAATATCCAACACTTACTACCCATTGAAAATTTTTCAATGATTCTAAGGAAGAGAGGAGCAGGTTCGACGTCGAACTGGCCTCGAGGGATCAATCTCAGGCAGTCGAGACCTGTTCGATGTCGAGCCCTTTTGAAGTTGAAAAGAGATTCTAGGACTTGACATTTTCCACGGACATGTCGACTCCGGGAAAGACGCCTTTGATCGACGTTGAAAGAGAACTTTCAACATCTAACGGGTGTCGAATGGCTTACTCCATTTTCTGAAGGTTTGCAACTCCACGAAAAGTGAGATTTCTAGATTAGTTTTTATCTGATTATGTCTGAATCTTTCCCTACATTTTCATAAGAGTTGTGACTATTAAAATGAAACCTTTGAGGTCTATAAATAGACTATATGAGGGCTGATTTCTAGGACACAAAAATTATCTCAAGTTCAGGTACCAACAGTAGTCTTTGATCCCGGATCTGAGTCGCAGACCTACTTGAACCAAGGATCAGCAGTCATTAGTCACAACCAAAGTCATGCTCAAGATTATAATGATGCTTCAGAAACATTGATTGGATTGCCACTTCAGAAGCATGCTTTGTGCATTGCAAATGCCACGTGGATAGAAAGGTGATCACAGGTGCAACTTGCATTGAGCAAAAAGTAAAAAATTTAATTATAGTTTCATTGTTAGTTAGCTTTGTGTACAAATATAATCTTGAGTTAGTTAGTTGCTAATAGCTTCATTATACAGCTGTAATTGTAACTCCTTAGCACAGTTAATTAAACTATAGGTAGCTGGCTTATAGATTACGCCAAGTGTTGGCTATATATACATGATCACAGTGTATTATGTAATTTAGTTTTCAATACAGAAAATTTATCTCAGATTCTTCTTCTTCTCCATTAGAGTTCTTTCTGTGATTCTTAAGTTTTCTATAGTTTTCCCTTGTTCATGGTATCAAAGCCTAGTTGAAGGGGCAAAACTATGTTGTTCTACAGAATTAGCATCACAAGAACATAATGGGGGACAATTTTGAGAGATCTCATGAGGATGCTGCTAAGAGCCCTCGAAGCATTGCTGTACTTGGAGGATCTGGACTTCTAAATGGAGTGTTGCTTCATGGATCTGACCATCCTGGACTTATCCTTGTGACTATTCCACTCACTAAAATGAAACTACATTTTCTGGAGGAAGGCAATGAAGATGGCACTTGGAGCCAAACAGAAACTTGGATTCATCGATGGCAAATTTTGAGAACCTGATTTCAGTTCACCACACTATGATTCCTGGAAACAGATGGATTGTATGGTGTGTTCATGGATTGTGAACACAATTTTCAAGTCAATTGTTGAAGGATTCATGTTCTCTTCAAGCTCTAAGCAACTTTGGGAGGATTTATAGTAGAGATATAGAGGAACTAATGATCCTCTGATCTATCAGCTACAGAGAGACATTGAAGGTATTTCTCAAGGTTCTCTTTCTGTATCTGCTTATTTCTGAAGACTGAAGAGACTATGGGATGAGATAGATGAACTAAAACCTCTGCCACCGTGCACCTGCATTCCTGAATGTACATGTCAACAAAAGCAAGCTGTACATGACATAGCCACTAACAGTAGACTTATGCAGTTTCTATTAGGACTCGGTGATGTCTTTGATCGTACTAAGAACCAGATTTTGGTGATGGAACCTTAGCCTGATGTAGGCAAGGCTTACTCCACGATTCAATATGTGGAACGCAAAGGACAACTCAGCTCTAATTACTAGAGCATCTTTGAGAATAATGTTACTGCTATGATGATTAATGCATCAGAGAATTGTATTTTTGAGAATGTTGCTTTGATGGTTAAGAATTACCAAGGAAATGGAGGTATCAAGAAGAAGGAAGCAGCAGTGAAGAAATCAGGACTCAAGGGTGATTTCTGTAACTCAGAGGGACATTTAAAGAAATCCTACTTCAAAATTATTGACTATACTTAATGGTGGAAAGGATCACAGAGAAGAGGTGTGATGAAAGGATCTCTGAATGGTGTTAATGCAGTTGAAAGTCCACTAGACGTTTCACTCAGTAACTCTGGTCAAATATGGAAACTATGATGGCTAGTGTTGTTCAGAGGGAATTCTCCAAACTAATGCAGGAAAATTCACTTGGAGCAAGTAGTAGCAACTCATCCTCAATTAATTTTGCACACATTGAGAAGTTTGCAAGTATGAGTTCTTCCACTCCTTTGAACTTTTCTTCTTATATCAATGATTCATGGATTGTAGACAATGGTGCTACTAATCATGTATGCATGAGGCTTTCTAGCTTTTTAGATCATAGATCAATATTTTCCTCCTATTTATCTCCCTGATGGTTCTTTTAAGAGAGTTACTCACATTGGTGATGTCAATTTGCATACAAGTTTACAGCTAAAAGATTGCCTCCACATTCCATCTTTTCGGTTCAATCTTCTGTCAGTACAGAAGTGTGCAAAGTCAGCCACAACTTATTTTACATTTGATCTTGAACATTGTGGTGCAGGACCTTCATACTAATCAAGTTCTTAGAGTTGGCAGAGTAGTCAAAGGTCTATACGTCGTAGATCAATCATTTGATCCTCTAACTATTACCACACATTAGAAACACTCAAAGAACTACTGAAGCTCTCTCAATAGATAATACTTTGATTTCCTCGGCCAAATTTGATAATCAACCAAAACAGAAAGGTTTTCTTTGGCATTATAGACTAGGACATCCTCCTGCTAATGTAATAAAAAGGTTAAATGTAGGATGTCCAATAAAATCTGATCAGATTACTACTTTTAGTATTTGTCCATTAGCTAAGCAGCAGAGGTATGCATTCCCTAAACATGTAAACATTACTTCTGTTTGTTTTCAGTTGTTGCATGTAGATGTATGAGGGCCTTATTCCAGCCCTCTTTGAATGGTTGTAAATCTTTTGTCACAATTGTTGATGATTTTAGGAAAATGACCTGAATTTTCTTTATTTCCAGTAAAAGTGTAGTTGAGTAGTTCATACAATTCTTGAAAATTTTATTAAGCTAGTTCCACTACAAGAAAAGACACTTTTAGAGACGCTGCCAAAATTGTCTCAATTAGCCCATTTACTGTCTCAAAACGGTTTTTGAGACAACTTTAAGACAGTAAATGTGGCGTCTCCGTTGCGGCCGTCGCAAAAGAATTTTGAGACAGTGAAGCTGTCTCAAATAGTTTTTGAGACAGCTTTGAGATAGTTTTTCAACTGTCTCAAAAGTATTCAAGACATCCATTTTTCTGTCTCAAATATTGTGTCTCAAGTTGTTAAACATCGGAGACACTTAATTAAGATACCAAAATGCTATCTTAAATAGAAGTGGAGACAGTAGTTTCATGTCTCAAATATTGCATCTTAAATATTTAGAAATTAAAGACATTAAATTGAGACAATTCTATGTCGTCTCAAATAGAATTTAAGACAATAGTCGTTCGTTCCAAATATCATATCTTATTTTGTTAATAGCTAAAATTACTAAATTGATACCACAATAATCCATCCCAACTAAATAAATAAATAAACAAATATATATATATATATATATATATATACACACACACAAATACTACATGTAGTGTTTAATTGCTAGTTTTAGAACTAACAAACACTATTTTTTATTAAAATAAAAATAATATCCAAAACGTAAATATTCACAACAATTGCGCTGTACTTGATACAATCACTATCATGGTTGTTAGAATCGGGCCTAGACTCGTAGAATCGGCCGATTCTACGAGTCTAGACCAAGGAATCGAGCCAAACTCGGGTAGAATCGTATCTAATTTTAGAATCGCATCATCCCTGGTAGAATCGGCCTAGAATCGGCCTAGAATCGGGTAGAATCGGGTAGAATCGGCCTAGAATCGGCCCTAGAATCGGCCGATTCTACCCGATTCCACAAATTTATTGAATGGGCTCCGAAATTGGACCAAGTCCACTTAAATATGCGATTTGGAAGGCCTAAATTTGGTCAAATTTAGGTGGCCCAAATTTACAAGTACACTTTTGATAGCCCAAATTCTCAATTGCAATCATTTTCCCCTATCTTCTTCAATACTCACAACTACGGGTTTTATTTCATTCAATTTAAGACTTCATTTTTTAATCTTCATTTTTTTTGTTTTGCCTTAACTCCTTTATGCACTACTTAAGTCTTGATGGATTGAGATTTGACATTTTTATTTTGGTTTTTATTGAACAAATATGAGTTTGTATGATATTCATTAAGTTTATGATATAATTATAGTTAAATACATGTGTATTTTCTATTTTCCGATTCCAGTATCCGATTCTACGATCCGATTCTACGATTCCGATTCCAGGCATAAAACGATTCTATCCCAATTTACGAGTTTAACAACCTTGATCACTATACATCTAAATATTCCCTATGTGTTTATAAGCGTAACAGCGCAAAACACTACTTGTGATAAAAACTAAAGAGGCAACAATTCATCAAGATGACATCTAAATAGTTTGATTATTGCATATATAATACTAGCTGCTATTTTGGAGAAAACTAAGAAAGTGTCGAGCAGTAGATTAACGTAAGCATGCCACGAGTTTGGAGCTAACTTCCATCGATCCATCTATGCAGACCTGAGAAGAGAAATAAAGAGTTTTTTTAATAAGAGTGTCTACAAACTTCTATACTAACCTTTACAAACATCTCAACATGATTAAGCTCTATTGAATCCCACAAACATGCCAAGAAGAAACGTCTCAAGCACTTAAGAAAGAACATGTGAATAAATAACTGAGTAATTCACATGACAGAATTCATATCTCCATTCAGCACCAGAACTTGATTGAAGAACTTACATTGGGAAGCAACATCTTCCTTTCTAACAAAATTGCTTAAAATATTTATTCATACATAGTGAAATACAACGAAGTGCAGCTTTGAAAGAATACATAATTACCTTATCTCCATCATTCTCATATTCTATTAAAGAAACTTTCAACAAGCCTTCTCTGATTTTTGGGCCTACAAATAATAACACGTGTGAAAGGAATTTTATTTTTCCAGAATAAAACCAGTACTGGACACAATAAGCAAAAATAAACCATAAATATACATTCCCATCATTCTGAAAGTCATAAAATATTAGCCTTTGACCATTGACATCATGCACAACAATAATGCCATGATGTTGAGAGATAAATCAATATCTTTAAAAAGCGAAAAGAGAAAAAGGAAATATGGCCATCATATATTCCACATAATTAGTAAAATAACTATAGTAAACATTCCAATTCTTTAGCAAAGAACTAATGCACTTAAAGATGATAATTGTAATTAGGTAATTAACATTTTCTTAGTATCGTAGAATCCAATTATGATTAATTATGAACTTTCCTTTTCTAAGGGTAGAAGACCACTAGAAGCCACTTAGTACCAGAGCATGCCACAAAAGAAAAACACTAAAAATCAAGGCATAGGAAGGAAGATGACTTAGCTAGGGAAAAGGGAGTAAGGACAGTAATATCTCTTTTTCCTTGAGCTGCTCACTTCCTTTTCAATACACTTCATGAATCCTTGAGGGCTTATTCAGGTCTAAAAATAAGGGTGCCTTGCACATATGTTCCTAAAGTCTTCAACAGTGGCAGAAAGAGTCTCAAAACGCAGGCAAATGCAAACAAATAGAGTTATATATAGTGCAGTAATATATGCCCTTAAGATAATTCCAGCACTAGCTTTGAAACTGCAGTAGTAAACTAATAAGTTCAAAACAAGTACCTGAAAATGTTTGAACAACAAAACTGAATATAGGAAAGGTTGATCAGCTGCAATAAATAAAATAAATATTCCCCTGTTTTGACATGACGTTAGCATGCAAAATTTATTCCAGAGCTGGAAACAAAACCATCTATCAATCATGAATAAAATACCATACATTTTGGAAACAAAAAGAGCTACCATCACCATGTATTTTAGAATTCTCAAAGCGACACAAAACCAAAAAAGAGGTTGATCTATTGTGATAAAGTACACAATTGGCCTTGCCAAATAACAATTCAAGCATCACATAACAGTACAATATAATAAAGTACACGACTAGCTTTATCAATTTATTTAAGACAAAGGATCACAAATGGCTCCAGTGAGATAAGGTCACGACCGGCTCTCACTCACAATTCTAAATCACCAATGCATTTTAGTGGTGAATTTAATATTGGGTTGCTGCCCCTTGGTTGAGTTGAGCAAATCTCATAAATGAACTTCTCAACACATCGAATTACACAAGTCTCCTCTTGTTTGTCAAGATTTGTTCTATCCTATCTATACAGTCGGTGAAACACCTCTACACCAGTTAATTATACATCCTCAAAATACAAAATAATTTTTTAAAAAATCAAATCAGTAACCATGTACTGCATATCATTGTCGGAATACACACAATAGAGTATATTTCACTAGCACCGATACCACAAAATGCGCAGATTGATTTGAACAACACTCACTCAATTGCTTTGGAACAGGGTATCAAATGTCTGCAGTTTTTATTTTTAAGAAATTTATAGGTATATTTAACAGGTGAAAATCTATAACACTGAAAGCAAAACTATGAGCATGAAAGTACATTAGACTACTAACTTTATGAAATTTAGCATGACTGCCTATGGTAGCACATCTTATTGATGCACAACAACGAGGCTTGGCAGAGATCATGTAGGAAACACTTACTCTGTCTTACTATAGAGTTAATCAAAAGAGGAGCAAACTCATCAATCAGACATGTTCAATTTATACAAACATATAACTTAATTGCAGATTCCTTTATTTCTCTTTGTGCATCATAAACATATTATATAAACAAACCTAACCACCAATTCCATACAACTTCCAAATTTTGATTTGCTAGCACACGATTCTCAAAACATTACCAACCATACATTAATCTAGCGCACAATTGATATAAAACATACTGATCAATTAAAATGCAACCAAATCCGACTTTCAAATTCTCAGTCATTCAAACATATACAAGGTAATTATCACCAGAAATTGCCACTAATCTAATACCACTATTACCCACACACTTAGCAACTAAATCAGCTTAGTTTCAGCTTAGTTTGATCAACATGGAACAATACAAATCAATTTCGTAAAGAAACTATAACGCAACAAGGCGGCCCCAATTTATTGAGCTTAAACAATACATTTATAGCACTAAATCAGTCGAACCAATTCAAATGAGTAGCTCAATCTGAGGTCAAAAGGGTTTCCCAAAAAATAATCAATTTACAAAATCCACCAAAAAAATGTCAAACTTTTACTGCATATTCACCAATCAAGCCTTCAAAGTCATTAAAGAAAAATCTAATCTTTAGTAACTCGTACCTGCGAGAAAATATCCAAGTTCCCTATCCTTCCATTGTTCATCTTTGATTTCAACCAATACGCCTATATTTTATCTGTCTATCTGTGGGTTTTCTTGCTGTACTACCATGGAAGGAGGAGATAATAGATGGAGAAGAGGAGGTGTAGTTTTATGCGCAAAACTCTCAGGAAGGGCAAGAGGGATGCGGTTTTGAGCGAGCGATTCCAAGGAAGAAGAGGAGAAGAGAGGGTTCTGTGAAAGAATGAAGGGGGAAGAGAAAGACTTGGGTTTTGGGGATAGGAGGAGAGTCCGTTCGCTTTCTCTAATTTTTCTTTTTTATGTATACTTAATTTTACCAATTTACTAATTGAGGTGGCATATGTATAGTCCCCATTAATTTATTTTAATTTTAATTTAGTTTTATCTATTAATCTAATTTACTAAATTTAATAGTAGTATGAATAGATTCTTCTTCGAATTTGTTTAATTTCAGTTTGATCCCATTAGTTTTTATTATCCTTTGTGAACTTAATTTTTCAAAATTGTTGATTAAATAAAATTATCTATTTTTTTCCTAAAATATTTTAATCATTTAATCAACTTTTCACTAATATGCAATTAAGTTTGGTTGGGAAATTTTTATCCTTGAACTTCTAATTTCGTTTTAAAGTTTATAATTACTCGGACCTTTGGTATTGTTCTACCTTCAGATCTTGATCTTTTAATTTTAGTTTAGTTACCGATATTTTTAAACTAATCTGATTGTGAAATCATAAACTTCATATTTAAAAAATATTCTCAAATTACCTTATAAAATTTAATAGTCAAAACTTTAAGAGGTTAAGTCATCCAAGTAGTTAACTCAGGGGAATTATCATTCTAATGTGTTTTGACGTGTTTCGAGAACTAGTGGCATCATAATCAAAATGTTTTGGGAGTAAAAAGGTTACCTTGGTTCGATTGGGTGCCGATAAAGAAAGGGATGGTTTTAAAAGTTTGGAGAAAAAGGGTAGGGTTTCGATCCAATGAAGGAGAGAGAGGGTGGAAGTTTCAGATAGTAAGAGGAAAAGGCATGAACTTCATATTTTGACAAAAAAGGCGATTGATGCCCTTGAACGATACAAAGTTTCAGTCTTGAAGTTTTCTTTTAAGATTCCCATTTTTTGGTCTTTACTTTTTTTATGAGATGCATTTTTATAATGTCTTCAATAAGTGTCTCGATTATTCACATTTAAGACAAAATATTTTTTTATGTCTCAAGTTAATTGTCTTAATTAATTAGGTTGAGACAATTTTTTTTACTGTCTTAAATAAGTGTCTCAACTAGTTTCATTTGAGACAAATTATTTTACTGTCTCAAATAGATGTCTCAATTAATTTTATACGAGACAATACTCTAATAACCGTCTCAATTATTATGTCTCAATTTAATTATTGAGACAGTCACCATAAATGTCTCAAACTGATGGTATTTGAGACGATTTTCTTATACTGTCTCAAAAATTCATCCCAAATGTCATGTTTTCTTGTAGTGTTCACAATCAATTTGATGCCTCTATTAAGACAATTCGTACTGATACTGGAACTGAGTTCACTAATCAATTATGTCAATCTCTTTTTTCAAGATATGGAATTATACACACCAAAAAAGTTGTGTTTATACCCCACAGCAAAATGGAGTAGTTAAAAGGAAACATAAACATTTGTTGCAAATAGTTAGGGCTTTTATATTTCAATCCAATTTACCAAAAAAATTATGGGCTAATTCTGTCCTCACTGCGTCTTATTTGATAAATAGACTACCCTCTATAACTCTAGGATGGAAATCCCCAAGTGAAGTATTGCATAATTCAGTCCTTGATTGCCGATTCATAGATATCCATTCCCTCTTTCTTCAAATACCCTCTCTCACAAAGATAAGTTTGAGCCTAGAGCAATTAAGTCTATTTTTCTAGGATATCCACCTAATAAAAAAGGCTACAAACTGTATAGCCTCACTCATCATCAGGTGTTTGTTTCCAGAGATGTGGTGTTCAATGAGAGCGTGTTTCCATATGCTGGAACAACTCAGCCACATCCTTATAACCCTTCGTCTACTTCAGTTCCACTTCCTAACATGCAACATTTGCATTATGTGCCTACCTCTACCTTTCCCACTACATCTATCTCAGATTCCCTTTCCTTCCAAAAACATAACTCAACACCTGAAGTTAGTTCTTCTATTTCTGAACCTCATCCTACTGGTTCCAGTTCTCACCATGAGTCTGCATCTTCCCATTCCAACTCAGATAGTTCCACTCCTATTCCACACCTTTCTTCAGGTGTTCCTCCTCTTAGGCAAAGCACCAGAAATAGACATCCTCCTCAATGGCCGTAGGACTTTGTCCTTCCTAAATGCAACCAAATTACAACTTCCATCCCAGCTAATATGTCTCCTACTTAGATGTCATTAGGGATGACATCCAAGGAACATCAGGTACATAGGTAAAAAATCAGGACTACTCACTACAAATTTTAATGGGTCATCATCTATGTTGTGTATGAATTGTACTCATGGTTGCTATCTTTGTGTTCTCTAGCTCAACTATTTCTTGCATGTCTACAATTTTCCAAAAAAGCATATTTTCTTTTACAAGATGCATTAGTTTTTCTTATCGGTCCTGCCTTTGACTTCTTTTTGTTTTTTCTTTCTAACTTACTGTTAAATTGACTGACTGAACAAGCTATTGCATGTCTCTTAGTCCTCCAATAAATGATGTAGGTAGTATTAGACGTTTACCAACCTCAGCACCTGTGCGACATCCTTGTGCAATGCCATCTAATAAACTACGATAAGCTTCATTTCGTAAACGATTTTGCATGTCTTCTATTCTAAAAAAATCTAACTTTGATGTTTCAATTTTAATGTTCACATCTACTACATACTGCTGTAAAAGCCTACCAATATGCAAGAGAGAATGATTTATCAATTCTTTTCCCTTATTTGTAACCTATTACAGTAATACTCACGACATGATACAGTTGTACTTCAGTCATATGTAAAAACTTCATTCATTCTTATTCTCCATGTCTGTTTTCTTGCACCGATGATGTTCAGGATGCAGACAATGCGTTTACCACGCAAGAAACACCAGAGTTGTATACGAAAGCAATTCACGAGTGATCTGCAACAGGTTTCAGTTGATTCATGTCCTGTGAATTGTATCTACTGGGTGGATGGCAGAAGAACTGCAACTTCTTGACTACTTCATTAAACCTCGGAAACGGCATTTTCGGACAGGGTTAGGAGAAACCTGCCAATGTTTTTGCAGCCACTCAAGCCTTCAAGAAGAAGCTGAACAATCAAACGAATGGTGATACTTACTCTTCGCAAAAATTTCACTCGGATATGCAAGTGTTCCTAATTTTCCTCAGCTTGTATTGCTCTTCCAACCAATTGTGCAGATGGACCAGCTTAGTAAGAAAGTGGAAAAACTATCAAGTTGGCCCTGGAACAAGGTAAATTGGTAAGGGAGAATGGAAGAAACCGAAAGCAGGACTTGCTGAGAACACAGAAGTCTCCCCGCCCTTATTTATGTGCATACTTTAGACAAATTTTCAGACAAAAGAAAGTGCTAACCTGCACAACTTTTCTTTACTCTGAAGACGAACAGCCTGCAACTATTTACACAAAATCATGCAAAACGGGTAAAATTCATTAATTAAAACAGAATAACTTACATTGAAATGATGTAATGATACAAATATAACAGTATATTACAAGAAGATGAAAGGGGAGAAAGGAACTAGCTGAGAGTAAAGCAGAAGCTCAACTCTCTTTGACAATATATTCCTTACAAATGCAATCAAAGTCCATCACCAACAGTTTCTCCATGAAAAATTCTTGAAACCGATTGTTTGCCTTCCTCTCCTCAAAATTGTAGGATGGACATGGTAAACGGTAGGATCTGCATATACCAGATGTACAGCTTTACCACCAAAACATAAGCTATAATCAAGGAAATTGGCTGCCAAAAGTCTTATTATGTCACTCATAGAGCCAACATTTTCCTGTTCCGGCACAAACTGAACACTTCTGCATCTCCCGAAACATGGCTTAAGCAGTGTGTGATTCTGTCATTCAAAACATCCTACAATACTACTTATAAATTAGAATGTGGCTGCAGAAGGCCTTAATGACAGTTTTCAATTAGACATTGAAAATCACAACTACTATTTGCTATTGACTAATACAAGTAGGTCTTAACTTACAAGGAAACATAAACAGCAAAAGTAAGAGGATAATGTCATACCACAAGCAATTCATGCAGGCATAAAGGAGCTGTAACTACATATGATACACCTGGATGCTCCTTAGCAGCTGCAGCAGCTAAAGAAGGGATATCCTGAAAATTGGAAATAGCAAGAAGTCTCAACAGCTGGTTCTCAACTTGGACTGTGATCCGAATTGCATCCAACTAGATATCAACATTATGACAGTGATAAAAATAAGAAAACCATATACCTGGCTCCAGTGTCGACCAGGGGAAAGGAAAAACGGACTCACAATAATCCGTCTAGCGCCTTTTTGAACACACGAATTAAATGCATCTTCAATAGATGGCTTCGCCAGTTCCTAACAGAATACACCATAATTTGGAGAGTAAGAGCTGCTCGCGCATTGCATTCAACAAAAAACATCTCACTCAAATGTAATGCAACCAGAAAGAAATCCCAGACATGCAGTTACTTGCATAAGACAGGAAAGAGATTAAAAATAATTCCAATTGCCAAGTATACACAAGTGACAAAGGAGAGATAGCTCTCCCCTACAAAACTAAGAACCCTAGTGAGCTTGCTTCCAGAGCAAAATAAATAATACAGTACTACAGAAGCAGAAGTGAAGAAGTTCAGAGATTGACTAAATGCAAGGAGTACCATGTGAGCAGGCTCCACAACAAGGTAATTCGTCTTTTCTTTAAACATCGTCACGAATTCATCTGGGCAGTCATCAGAAACAGTCAAATTCTACAATGATTATAACGTAACACTTTCAGAGGTGTACGAATAATCATTAACTTACTTAGCATGAGATTGGACTCACTCCGACGGGATCCATGGTCGATAATGATCACGCCATCACCATCACCTACTCCTCCGCGTTCCCCCTGCTGCCTGAAGCCACCACCGTGGGCAGTGTTGAAGCACAATAATGGTAAATGCTTCCTTTTCTTGACATCTTGAAGCAATTTAACGAATTGAGGTGTTGCCCTCTGTTGGTTTCTTCCATTAAATCTTACAATCGGGTTTAGCAATAGTTTCAACAAGACACACAAACGCCAATTACTCGCACTGAATTCAGTTCAATTCACTCGCAGATATTAAGCGACGATGCCAACGTCCATGATTAAAGATGAAACACGATTATGAATGCGGCATGGAGATTCAGAGGGGTACCTACCTTGTTCTGAAAATATGCTGACTGGGTAAAGACGATGACTCCATGGAAACAAGTTTCACAAATTATCGCCTTGGTTTCCTTCTCCTTTGCTTTCTACTCCGCGAGAATGCGCCATATCCTTACGCAGTCCATCTTGGTGTAGATCCTCCAGGTCCAAGGATGAATCTTGAGGGCTTTGTACTATCGTTTCTGTCATGACCCTAAATAGTTAGAGGACAATTATGTAATAGTGTAGATTGGGAGCTAGCTTATATTCACAGTTCAATTCATATGAGGGCATTAGGGATTGATTCTGATTTTTTTATCTAAAATTCTTCCTTTCTTCCCCTTTATTTCTTCTCTTCTCATCTTCTCTTCTCATCTCTTTACAATTCTTTCTGGTTACTTACTTTTTTGTACTAATTCAGGCTTTAAGTCCTGACATGGTATCAGAACTAATGTTCCTCGGCTCAGTCGGCGTTGATTTTTTCAAATTCTCAGCAACTCGATTTTCTTTTTTCTGAAGCGGATCGACATGGATTTACCGGTGTTTCGTGGGAAGTATCCTTATACGTGGCTCTGGGATGTTAACTGGTTTTCCAAGGATTTTCCGATCTCAGATGAGAAGAAATTTGAAATCATTAAACCCTTGTTCATCAATGGAACAGAGTTTTGGATTAATGCTTTTCTAGAGGTGTGGGGAGTTGGAAATGGAGAAGTCTCTTGGGCAAAATTTTCGGAGAGGTTAAAGGAGGTTTTCGGCAACAATGATTATGAGGGTTACGGGTCTCCCTACTTCAATCGAACTGATGATGAAGTTGAAACAACCACAGATGAGGAGGTAACCACCGGAGACGATGAGATCGAGAACGAAAATGACTCGGTCCCAAAAGAGCAAGAGGTTATGGGCGAAATTATTCTGGAGGAAGAAGAAGAGATTAGAAATTTTAGCACCAACGAAAGGCACCGTGAAGGTTATTACCCTCTTGAAATTATGGTGACAGAAAATGATTCGGAAGCCGAACAATTACTGATTCCTGTATCTGAACGATTGGCCATTCCGGAAGAAGAACAAGAGGCGGAATCAATTTTGGGGGTCACTCCTAATGGTAAAATTCTTCTGATTTCATTTGAGTGTATGAAAGACCTTATTTGGAATGATAATGGTTCTGTGAAATGGGATTATGCAAATGATGAGGGTTTTTACATAGTTGAAGAGACTGGAAAATTTTGGAAACTCTCGTGTGTTCTGGATATGTTTGTTGTTAAATTTAGTCGAGTTAATTATCTAGACTTTGAATTTGATGTGGGTATTGTGGGTGAATGCGAGGACACTATTTTTGATGGTGGAGGAAAAACTATTCTGGTTGCTGAGGATTTCTGTGGATTTAAGCACCTGGAATTAGTTGAATTTTGTGAAGTGCTTGTGTGTATTCAAAGTGCAACAACGTTCACAGGTGGAACCATGTTTTTACATATAAGAATTGTATTAGATGTTGTAGTTACTCATGGTTGCTTGTGTTGTGCTACTACATTTGATTCACTTGGTTGTTCAGAGTTTGTGTTACTAGTTTGGTCAACTGGGGCTGCATATGTAAACCTCTATGTTTGTTCTGTGGAATGGTATTTTCAACTTAGTGAAAAGTCATATAGCTTTGGCCGAATAAATAATTGTGGAAGTTATGATAATTTCGTTTGTGAAGGAAATTCCTCAAAGGATGAAAGAATCACTGTTAAATGGGAAATTCTGGATGATAGGAACAATGATGTTTTGCTGCTTGTTGATGTTTCTAACAGTATATCAAGTAGGACTTTACTGGTTGTATTCCCTGTTATTGGTCAAGCTGATAGAATGGCATGTAGTGCTAATCTGGGAAATGTGGAGAGTTTCTGGGAAAGAGTATATGCTGATAATGATTGGAGGGAATATTTGGTTAGCAAGTTTATGAACTTAATCAGTAGCTCAATGGGAAGATCTGGAGCTGCTGCATTTTTGTATCATCAACTGTTGAAGTGGGATTTTAAGGGGGAAAATTATCGCAGAAATGGAGCTGTCGAGTTTCCTTGCTGTACTGATCTCTTAGATTCGGGGCATACTTTGTATAAATCTTCTACTAGCATTATAGTTTCTGAATTGGAGGGAGCTGCTATTGAGAAATTGTTGTCTTTGGTCAATACTTCTCAATTTCAGATTTTGAGAAAGTTGGGTCAAGAGGGAGTAAATGTGAGATCTAATTGGATACACTTGGTTGCAAGATTTAAGTATCTTCTTCAGTTAGGAAGGTTGGAAATGATTATTTCTCTTATTGAGAATGGAAATTGTAGTTCATTCCATTTTGATGAGGAAGTGAGGGTTTTGTCCATTTCTGTCAAGGAAGACGATGATGAAAAACAAATAGGAACTCAAAGATTTAGAGAGTTGGTTAATGTAAGGGAAGTTGGTAGGAAACTACACATGGCCAGAACTGTGGAGGACATGGAAGAAGTTTTAAAGGGAAAAGGGGAATTACACTTTCAGGTGTACTGTTTTCTGATGAGAGGTTTTAGTAAGGAGAAAAGGCCTCACTCTGCCATGGCTCTTTTGCAGTGGTTTAGGAGGAAAAGTGAAGGAACCAACTGGGCAAATCAGCCAAGCCTTTTCATATATAATAGCCTTCTGGGAGCAATTCTTGAAGGCAGTGCATCAGAATTAATTTATCTGCACAATTCCTCCAGTGAAGGCTTGGTGGTGGATTACTGGAACTACTCTGAAAAGTTAGAAGCACTTGGAAGCTATGAAGAGCTGCATTTCTGGACTGTGAAGCATCTGAATTTGATTAGCTATTTGGGAGACAACTATATTCCAAAATCTTGGGATAAGTTAGTAACTACATTCAAAGGAGGTACTAAGGATCAGTAGGGGTTGGACAAATGCAGAAAAATACTGGATTTTACAGTGTTTATCATGCAAGAATCATAGGGAGGACTCAGGATTCCATCTACCAAGCTTGAGGACAAGCTTGTTTTAAGGGAAATGGATTGTCATGACCCTAAATAGTTAGGAGGGCAATTATGTAATAGTGTAGATTGGGAGCTAGCTTATATTCACAGTTCAATTCATATGAGGGCATTAGGGATTGATTCTGATTTTCTTATCTAAAATTCTTCCTTTCTTCCCTTTATTTCTTCTCTTCTCATCTTCTCTTCTCATCTCTTTACAATTCTTTCTGGTTACTTACTCTTTTGTACTAATTCAGGCTTTAAGTCCTGACAGTTTCACGCTTTAGTATATTTGGGCTTTGGCCTGCTAAATAAACACAAGCACAGCCCTAGTCCATCAAAGCAATATTTCATTTCAAAAGTTTCTAATAAGGCTACCTATGACAATTACATGCAAAATATCACAAGCAGTTCTAATGGATGATTTGACATGAGATCAAAATAGAACACTTTTTTTGTGGTACATTTTGCAAAATGTACATCCCTACAACTAAAGCGCATCAATGATGTATTCATTGTCAGAATAGATAAGCATGAAAAGTATTTAGAGCTTCACGAGACTGCTAAGCAAAATCAAGTGGTTCTTACCACAGCCAAAATCAGCAACAATGAAAGAAGGTTTAGAAACCTTAAACCGCAGTAAGATTATGTAAACTGGTTGTTCATGTCAGTGAGACATTTTTTTAAACAATATCCTGCGTGGTACACTCCTCATAGGGGCATAAACTGAAGCATAGATAACAAAAAATTTAGCTATAGCAAGTACTCCAAACCAATATACAGATTGTTTATTTATTGTTCACAGAAGAGGAAGAAAGAGGTTTATGAAACTAATATCAAGATCTACAAGTCATAATAAAAGAAAATAGTAAAGAGAAATTAATATAGTATCTATGACTCACTCTTCTCCTCTATACCATAATTGTTAAACTCGTGCGATACGCGATACGTATCGTACGATACGTATCATGAATCAAGAAATTCGATACGTATCGCACATACGTATCGCAAATCATAAAGAATCGATGATTTTTGACTAATTTTGTACGATTCGTATCGCAAAATTGCGATACAATACATACATTTTTTTAATTTTGTCTTTAAATTTTGAGCCCAGCTTAAAAAGAACTCATCTAAAGACTACTAATCTCGAGCTTGGCTCAAGCTTAGTTATAAAATTTTAGCTAAGGAGTGTATGGAACATGAGCAAACACATCCCAGAGGACCCAAACTAACTATTTGAGTAAGAAGAGATATCAGCTCTTCGCCTTTTATAAGAATTTAGGAACGCTAAGCTCTCATACTTATCCGATGTGGGATAAATGGTTTCTCAGGCCCTTTACGTTCTCAATATATATATATTAAACGCTATTGAATATAAGTCGTTATATTCAATAATATAACGACTTATATTGTTCGTTATGGCGTAGCAATCATAATATAAGTCGCACATTCAGAAAATTATAAGATTGGAAATATTTTAGTTTCTGACCAAAATCATTTGTCGGGGACATAAAATTTATTGGTCTGATGCGAACAAATGTTGCAACATGCAATATAGCATGCCCCTAATATATATATTGGGAGTTCCATTCTGAAAAACAATGATCATGTAAATAAGTTAATGCATATAATGAAACGATTCTACTAGACCGTTTCTTGTGTGAATACAAACAACAGGGTATTCCACACTTATCCCAAAGACATGAAATAGTTATTTAAATAGTAAGAAAACTCATAGCCGAATTATCTCAGCAAGTAATTTTGCAAACTTCAGGTCGCAATTTTAATAATAAACGTAATATGACAATTTGGTTGATGCATCAATCAAAATTATAAAATATTGAAATAGTCTATTAGTGGGTGAAAATGCCCATAAATATTTCACCATATATATGCTCTATTAGTGTAGGGAGATTCGGTACGAATTTTCACAGGAGGGAATGACTTTACAATCAGTTTGCCTTGAGAACAAGCATTGCACGTAAATTCATTGGATTGAAGAATCTTCCGGTCCTTCAATGAATTCTCTATAAACTATTTTATTTGCATTATTATAGAGCCGGGATGGCCTAACCGGTTGTGTCATAATAAAGACATTAGTAAACGTCTGGTTTACTATTGCATAAATTTTAATTGCAGTAATATATGTGTAGTATAACCTGGAAGAATAAGAATGAAACTTTTTCAGTAAAAGTTTCTTTTCAAAAATGGTACTTGTAGTGTACAAGTATTTATCATCACATTCATTTTTATTCGCAATATGATATCCATTTCGGTAAAATCATTGAAAAACTCTATAAATTTTATAGCAATTCTGGAAAAAATAATGCATCGCTAGGTGCAATATTTTGTTCCTTCAAGTAAAATGATGGATACTCTTCTGGAGTTTTTAATCATTTGTATACTACCAATATAGTACTAACAATAGTTTATTTCATTATTAAATAAGAATATTATTTCTTATTCTCATCTGCAATATGTTGTAGCGCTGTCTTCTGGACATAATACTTTGTGATTGACCATTCAAATGTCTATTTTTGTCACAAAATTAAAATTTCAAATGATGTATATATTTGAGTACATTATTCATAAATCATAAGAAATCTTAAAACCATAAACTAACAAGAAGTATTATATTTGAAAATATCAAATTAAAATCAATTACATGAAATCAAACAAGGAAGAAATTTCTTATTAGACATTTTCAATACTATCACCTTCAGGGTGAAAATTTGAAAAATAATTTCACAACATCATTGCAGATAAAATTTGGCTTTATCTTTTAGCTTTTTTTCTACGATTCTTGATGGAAAATAGCTATATATTTTGGTAAAGGTTTATGACAAGTACATCCATGACCAATGGTGTTTCATGCCACAACCAGTGTTTTGAAAATTGAACCGGATCGGCCAGTAGGATCAGTTAGACCGTGAACCGATACTATAGCCGGTCCGATTATTGACCTAAAATCGAAAATTTAGTAAACCGGTCAAAATTGGTCAAAACCTGGTTAAACTCGAAAACCGGGTTGAACCTATAAAATCCAGTTTTTTCTTTTTCCTATTTTTCCAGTGTTTTCTTTCTTTTCCTCTCTTCCAAATCTCCTGTATTTTCAATTTTCTTTTCTTTTCTATCAATTTTTAAGTAGAAAATTAAAGCTTTTACTTGTAATCAATGAATCTCATATAAATACCTTGTCGTTTTGTTTGATATAATATTTTTATTTTTAAAAATTTTAAAAATTTTGAAGAACTGAAAAAAGAAAATTACATATATAACAGATTTACGAATACTTTTACCTTAAATACATAGTTACCTCAACTTGTATGTATATATAAAAGTTGAAATGAAAGAAGATGGAGAAGAAATAAGAAGAAGAAGAAGAAGAAGAAGAAGAAAGAAGAAGAAGCAGCAGAAGCAGGAGAAAATATGAGGAGTGGAGTGGGCGGCAGTGGAAAAGGGGAAAACAAAGAGACTGTTAATAGGTTTAGGTCAAATGGTATTTATATATTATTTCTATTTTATTTTTTTAATTTTCTTTCTTTGTTGTCTTATTCATATGTATTTATTTCTTTTTTCTTTTTAATTGAAATAATTTTCAAATAATAAAAAAAGATTTTTTTTTAATTGGTATAATTTTCAAATAATAAAATTTTTTTAGAGATGGATCTTATTCTTTTAAAACTTGTTTGAGTCCTCTCTTTTAAATTATAAAATAATATGTAGTATTTAAAATTTATAATAAATATATTTATGACATTATGATGATGTCACCGGTTCAACCCCTGATTCGACCAGTCCGACCCATTGACTCCAAAATCCATTGCTTTCCCGAATCGATGACCGGTCCGATTTTTAAAACACTGGCCACAACGATAACATTTGTTATCTAAATTTCTTTTCACTTTCACCTTTCTTGTCACAATTCTTTCTCTTCCACTTTTGCTATGATTTTGCACTTCTGGTGCATGAGTAATCTTCCACTTCTCGTGGTGAATTCAACATATTATATTTGTATAATTATGATTACAATAATTAACATAAAGCCCGACTGCGATTTTGTGCATTACTTCAGGAAATAGAAAATTTATATATTATAAGAACTCATGATTTTCACATTTACTTCAGGAAATGTAACCTTTATATATTGTAGGAATTCATGATTCTCCAATTTACTTCGGAAAATGGATTATTTCACGCATAATAGGGATGCATAACTCTCACATTTACTCCAGGGAATGGAGCAGCTTTATTGAACGAAACTCGTGATTTTCCAACAAAACTCATTAATTTGGTCCGTGACAGAAATAAAGTATATTAAATACAATAATCTAAATAATCTCTATTTCAAATTTGTCGACAGGACAAATTGATACTTTGCAATCAAGTGATCATATATTTCTCTTTCAAATTTGTCAACAAGACAAATTGATATTTTTCACTTAAGTGATCATATATCACTTTTGAATTTGTCAACATGACAAATTAATATTTTATATTAAAGTGCCCAAATTTCGGCACTACTATTTCAATTGTATTTTTCAACTATGTGAGAAAATACATACATATGCAACCATATAATATCAAAACATTATTTATTGTAATATAAACCTTAGCATAACTATGCATGTATAAAATATCAAAGCATCATATATATAATTATGATTATCTAGTATAAAATATCAAAGCATCATATATAATTATGATTATCCACTTTCACGGGTGAAAATCACTACAGTAGTATGCAAGTATCTAGTGGGAGAGATCGAGAACTTTCAAGATTCAAAATGATTCAATTCATCCAAAAAGGAAAATAAAAAACATAAATCAAAATATAATTTTTTATGGCTCGCAATTGTGTGAATTATGCAGATATATATTATATTTAAATCATACGTACCTCAAGATTGCATAGCAATCATTAGGAAAATCTCATACCGAATCATCCTAAAGTTTGAACCTTTGGTGATTCAAGACTGCTACCAGTTCTCCTCGTAAATCAACCATCCTCAGTTGGCTAGAGTCTCATGCTGATAACGTGTTATAAAACTACTACAAACTATAACTATAAAAGCATGTAGTAGGATAAGATAACAAAATGGTAAGACAAGAGAATAGAGAGAATATAGTAGTAGACTTTTCCTTTCTTCCATTCATCTTTTCATCCTACATATATGCCTTCATATATAGGCAATTGCGTAAATTCATGAATGCAAAATAATTCCAAAAGTCACACTATTTATATGGGGAATTAAGGGGAAGAAGGGGTAGATGAAAAGTCTTAGAGTAAGTAGGGGTAATAGGACATTCATAATGCTAATATTCATAACACTTGTAATGTACAAATATTTACTATCACCTTTATTTTTATTAGAAATATGATATCCATTTCAGTGAATATCTTTAGAAATTTCAATAGATTTCTTTGGAACTTTAAAGGAAAAAAATAATGAATCATCAGGTGCAATATTTTGTTCCCCCAGATAAAATGATAGTTACTCTTCTAGAGTTTTTAATAATTTGTACCACCAAATATATAGTACTAACAATAGTTTATGACATTATTAGATAAAAAAAGTTATTTCTTATCTCTATCTGCAATATATTGTAACACTGTCTTTTGGATATAATGTTTTGTGATAGATCAATGAAATGTCTATTGTTTATCACAAAATCAAAATTCTAAGTGATGTATTTATTTCAGTATAATATTTATAAATAAAAGAAACATTAAAACCATAAATTCATAAACAAATATTATATTGAAAACATAAAATTAAGATTAAATGCATCCAAACAAACAAGAAAAAAAAAATTTCTTATTAGACATTTTCAATATTATCACCTTCAGGGTGCATAATTGAAAATTAATTCCACAACATCATTATATATAAAATATGTGTCTATCTTTTATCTTTATTCTTCTTTTGTGATTCATGATAATAGTAGCAAAATATTTTAGTGCACGACATGTACCTCTATGACCCAATGGTCTTTCATGTCATAACGATAAAACTAGTTATCTAATTTTTTTTTTTAATTTCATTTTTCTTGTCACAACTCCCCACTTCTGGAGCTGAGTTATAGTTATGTATTGCATAATAATTCATTCACTTCTGGTGGTGAATTAAATATATGTAATTATCATTACAATAGTTAATATAAGGTTCGTAGTGCATTATATGAATGCATAATTAGAACATTTACTTCAGGAAATGAAACTTTTATGTATTATAGGAATTCATGATTCGCACATTTACTTCGGGAAATGAAATTTTCACGCATAATAGTGGTGCATAGCTGTCACATTACTTCAGGAAATGGAGCAGCTTTATTAAACGAGGCTCATGAGATTACAACAAAACTCATTATTTTATTCCGTGACAGAAAGAAAGTAAATCAAATATCATAATCAAAATAACCATTGGGTAGCAATCATATCCCTATTTCAAATTTGTCAACGAGACAAACATATATTTTTAACTCGAGTAATCATGTATCACTTTTAAATTTGTCGACAGGACAAATTGATATTTTGCATTAAAGTGCCCAAATTTCACCACAAATGTACTCACTATTTCAATTGTATATTTCAATTATGTGGGAAAATGCATACAGATGTAAAACATCAAATTATACATTGTAATATAAATCATGTGATGCAAGCAGAAAATATCAAAACAAGATATCTAATTTATGAGTATGACTTTCATAAATTAAAACAATTATAACTTGCACATTTAAACTATTTATCAAAATTCTCTCACAATGATTTAATTCACCAAACTAGCAAATTAGAAATATCACACAAAAGTGTAATCTTTTATATCTCGTTGTTGTGTGAATTGTGTAGATATATATATATAATATAATCAAATAAATACATACCTCAGAATTGCATAGCAATCATTAGAGATACCTTATACATAATCATCATATAAATTTGAGCCTCCAGTGTAACTATATCGCTAATCTTCCTCGTCAATGAATTTGGTTGGAGTTGCGTGCGAATCATCTATAAGTTGAGTTTCCGATGATTCCATACCGCTACCACCTCTCCTTGTCAATCAACCGATCTCAATGGCTAGAGTTTCGTGCTGATAACGTGTTATAAAATTACTACTATAATATGACTATATAAACATGTAGTAAATAAATATATAGAACAATATAAGATAGTAGAATAGTGGCTCAACTCTTTTATTCATCATCCATCTTCATTCCACACACATATACCTCTATATATAGGCTAAGTACTTAGCCATTCATGAATACAAAAAAACCTCAAGAGTCACACTTTATATGGGTAATGGGTAATTAACGGAGTAGATGAAAGACCTTAGTAATTAGGGGTAGTGAAATATAGTAGGACATTCATAATAATAATGTTTATAACAATCCCATTAATTTTAATAATATTTTAAATTAAACATTCTTCTAACTTGTTTAATCTCAATTTGTACCCAATAACTTTTACTATGGTTTATGAACTTAATTAGTTTCGTTAATTTATCAAGATTGTTAATTAAAGAAAATTATTTATTTTCTTCGTAGAACATTTCAGCGATTTAATTACATTTAACTAAGTTTGGTTGGAAAATTTTTATCCTTTGTTTAAAACTTCTAATTTCGGTATGAGGCTTAGGACTACTATTAGATTTCCTATCATCTCAATTTTTTCCGTTTGTTTTGATACTTTTTGAGAAATTCTTCACATTTTTTTATAAAAAAAAATACTTTATAAATAAACACTATCAATTTTTCTTAAATTCAAAGTTTAAAATTTAAATTCTCAACTCACATTATTTTAAAAATAACATCATCATTACCTCTTTTTTTACACAATTTTACAAAAAAAATTTCTGTGCAAAAAACTTTTTCCCGAAAACAGAAATTCCATATTTTAGTTACAAAACAAACAGAAACCATGTTATAATTAAATTTTTAAAATTCATGTTTACGAGTTTTAGTTCTCAAATCTCTTTATTAAATTTTATAATTAAAATTTTATGATGTATTAAGTCAACTCATATGAATTCTCTCTCCTACGGGCCGTGACGTATTTCGGGAAATAGAGGCGTTACATTTCTGTCATTTTTCTTTTACGATTACACTTTCCCTTTTATTTTCTCTCCTTTTTAAATCCACGGAGTGATTTGGTTCTCGGAACCAAAGTTTTTTTTTTTTTTTTTTTTTTTTTTTGCCCTTTCCGATTCAGTTTCTATCTTTTAACTTTATGTTCATAGTAGCATCAAAATACCAAATCGAGGGATTTTCTCTAAGAATCAACTAATCTCAATTCAAACCCTAATGTCTCTCGAATTTTTTCAGTTTTAATCAGCTAAGCTTCACTTTTCCTAAATTAGTTTTAACGCGTTGCAACATAAACATAAATAAACATAAATCAAGAGCAATTTAAGTCGAAACTCCTTGCAAGTTGATTTATTATAAACAGAATGAAGGCAGTGCACCTCCAGTTTCAAGGACGTTCCAATTAGTGCAAAAGTTGAGAGCACGCTTCTTCTACCGTTTTACGACTTAAACTCATGAACTCACGTTACATAATAGTAGTTTTTAACCTCATTGCTTTTAATTTGTAAAATTAAAAAAAAAAAAATTGAACTTATTCTGGAATGAAAAACTAAAGTTAGTTTTAGCTCTTGGCTCCATGCCTAACTTCATTATTGGTTCGTACATTAAGATATACAAGTACTAATTATTTTAAAATTGCTAAGAAAGAAAATCATTTACATAAGGTCTTTCTTTCAATCTGTGGGTCGAATCCAAGATGTTTCTGATGTTGAAGTATTCCCATAATACACTTGCTTTGTGGAGTCATCCCAGAATGCCTGAAACAAAGGGAAGAAATTAACAATTTTGGAAAGAGAAGCCAAGAAGGGAGTCAAATACACATCAGAATTTGCCAAATTTTCATGCTTTTATCCATCTCGTGAGAAGAACCTCAGGCTCAGGGCTCTTACCAAATATAATCCCTAGTTCTTAATAGAACACTGGAACGTGCAACTACGGTGGCTACTCGGCATTTCAAACTGTAAATATTAACTTTTGTGTACTGCTAGGATACCTGCCACCCGTGTGGAAGACCTTTAGAAAGTTCATCAAGATCAGGCGGGGCACTTGCTTGCAGAACACCATCTGAAGGGCTCTGAACAGATTCCTTCTCTCGTTGAGCACGCTTGCGCTTTACACGTTCCCGCCTGAACAAAAGAACAGAACTCACATATGGAATAAGATATCTGTAGATGATCGGCTGTAAGTTTTATTTCTCCTGAAATCCTAAAATACTCAAGAGTACTGAGGGTCAGTTACCAATCACCACCAAGAGGCTGAAAGTTAGCATTATCTTTGGCCTCCCCGCTAGCGATTTGCTGCTTGCGCCATTCCTACCAAACAGAGGGGAAAAAGGTTCATCCATAGTACTCATCAAACACTCTTAACTACTCAGGGAGCACAAACCAACCTCTATTTCCCGCTGTCTTTTCCTCTCTAATATCTCCAAAGCATTTTCAGGTTCTTCTTCCTGCTCTTGCAGCTCCTCTTTTGCAGCTTTCCACTAATAAGTTACATAAACAGCATAAAAAGGCAAGGATATTTGATTATTCAATACATTCCCACAGGATATGAATGTTTGAGGTGAAGCAAGAAAGTACCTTGTCAACCAAGCTGAAAACTTTCTTGTTAGACCTGGAGGAAACCGTAGAAGCTGTCCGCTTTTTGCTACGTGGAACTGCAAAGAGAAGAATATATTCTGAATATGTGCTTGAAATAAAATCTACCAGTAAAACAAAGGAAGATAGTATATTCTAAACGCAACTACAAGTCCATGTTGGGTGATTTCGTAGCTTTACCTTTAGAGTGAGCCTTTGAAGCCATTGTGGAAGTAGAAACAGCCGCAGTTGAAGTAGGAATTGATGACACAGAGACATTCTCAATCATTGTAGTGGTGGCTGAGGATTGGAATGAAGTCTGAGAAGATGAAGGCTTCAAAGTTGCTTCGAGAGAATTCCCACCGGTGACAGAAACTTCAACCTCACCTTTTGGCAATGAAGCAGAGCCTAAATCCCCACGGGCATCCAAGGATACAAGTGAATCAGAGATGTGTGTTTGGACCAAATATTGTGGTGTTGCATCTTGAAGGCTGTAGTATAAACCAGTCTCAATAGGGTTGACTGCCAATGTAGCGGTACCATACGTGTCTGGCAAGGTTTCAAAATACAATGGGGGCTGGGAAACTGCTGGTTGGAATCCCTCAGTCTGCCCATATAGATTCCCAGTAGCTACATTAGTAGTTGTTTGAGCAACATATTGGAACTCAGAACCGGGATATATGTTGTACTGTCCCACATAAGGAAAAGATGTTATGGAGATCAAATCAGATGGCTGTGAATATGAAACTTCAGGCGGCTCATCAGGTGGTGGTGGTGGTGGAAAAGGTTCATCATCAGGAGGTGGCGGAGGAATCCAATCTTCATCGGGTGGAGGTGGGACACTATGCACTTCCTCTGGGCCAGGATTTCCCAGGTCTGCTGATGTTAGAGTAGGAAGCATAGGTTGCTCAGATGTAACTGAAATACATAAATTGCCTGAAGGAGCAACATCTTCAACTTCCATGTCGACATCCATATCTTCTTCTGTTGCCCCAGAAACATTGCCAGAAAATCCAGGAAAGTATTTCTCGGATGGAACATTTTCATCACCAGTTTGGTGACTGTAGGTTTCAAAGTTATTTTGGAGTGCAGCTCTTCCAGCAGGATCAGGAGCAAACGAGTCATCTGCTGTGGAAACCTCCTTCTTTGCACTAGAATTTGCATCAACTTCACCACCGTTGTTTTCAGGAATTAAACAACTTGAGGCAACTTCATTCACCTTTTCAGCTTTTAACTCCTGTAAGTAATGATTGATACTTTCTTCAAGCTGTTGAAGCCTCTTTTCAGAGAGCTGCCAAAAGGGAAGTAGTGAGGATCCATGGCATGCCAAGGACTTCATATCAGCAAGTCTCATCTCAGCTTCAAAAGTGTATTTACACATTTGAACATGCCCATGCAGGTGATCTTCAGACCTGGTATATAATGTCAAAAAGAACAAACAAGATTGCTCAGGAAAACCACAAAAGCAAACAACAGAAACCGATTGTTGTAAATAAGCAGTGTATGAGATCGCCAGAGGGGGGAAGTACAAGAAAGCTAGGAGAATTACCTCTTGATACTATTCAGTTTCTCCAACAAAAGTTCAGTGTGTTTGATCACACAAAAAGGAAGATTTCCAGTTTCACAGCTTTCCCCATTTTCCAGCTTCGCAGAATCAACATTTTTTGCATATTCATCCCTATGAATGTCATTTGATTTTCCAGGAGAAGTGACAAAACTCTGCATCATAGTTGAAGAGCAAATTTCCAGATGATTTTGGTCAGCATCAGGATCCACTCTTTGGTCACCTAAAACATCTCCAGCTAAAGTTTCAGTCATGACTTTGTGATCACTGAGTTCAAGCATATCAAAATTTGGATATGTGGCATTTGAGACAACATTTGCTTTCTCCTTTTCTCCATTACTAGAAACGTCATTCCCACCTACTGGTACTAATACATCTGGAACCTCCCACGAAGTCTCACCAGTAGCAATATTCCAGTAATAGTACTGATTACTTTCTTCATGCCACACAATCTTCCAGCCTGAAATCACATCCCCTACTTGTGTATCAGAAGTTGAAGCAGCAGGTGTTTTTCTTGGCAAAAAACTTTCATCCAGCACATCTGCTCCACTGGCAAGAATTCCTCCATCGTCACCAGCTTCCAATTTCTCTGTGGCATCCAATAAGGAAGGCCCATCCTCTGTTTCAATTTGTTCCCCCGTCTCGACACTATCATCATTCCTTTTGTCATTTACGCAACCTTCACTTCCTTGTCCAACAGCTACCTTTTCCTACCAAATGAAATATTATATGGTTTAGCGTGTAAAATGAAAAGCCACTGTCAAGTTCATACTAAACATGCTATCCCTTTTGGTTCTTCACTTTTCTTTATCTTCCTGGGGTGGGGATTTGTGAAGAAGACCCTTCAACAATCAGAAATCATTCACCAACTACGGTACCATGATAATCTGATAGTATCACCTTAAGGAACCAACTGAATGTTATATCACTAAGTTAGAAAATTCTCTACACACACTAAAGACTGGGAATATAAAAGACAAAAAGATAACGATGTAAAAGTAATAGCATCCGGAGGACAAATAAATAAACAGAAATGAAATACCAAGCATGTGAGGAGATAATACGACATAAAAAGGAAAAACTCTCTACGCACTTTAACTGAAGACTGGGAATATAAACAATAAAAGTCAAAAATGTAAAAGTAATAAAATCCCAGTACAAGCAAGTAAACAGAAATGAAATTCCAACCATGTAAAGCAATAATACAGCATCAAAAGGAAAACATTGCACGACAGGAATACTTGACAAAAGCAATAGCTACAAAATTACTGATAGAATTTTGCACCATAGCAGAAAATTATCAAGAAATTCCATCCGCAATTTTCCACTACTAGCTATCTGATAGTGAAAACTACTTACCCTTTTTTCCCCAAGAATTTTCACTTTGACTACATTCTAGACAATTGTAGCATAAAGAACATTCACCATTAACAGCAAATGGAAAATACTACTTCAAGACCTTCTTGACCTTCAGATACCCTCCCCGAGAAACAATTACAAAGAAGCATGAGCAGATGAATTACGACAAGAGGATAACTCCACAATTACAAGAGGGACTAACTTTATTTGGCAGACAATTTTTCTGTTTAGTAGCTAAAGTCGGTCAAGTGGACTCTAAATCAGACCAGTTGGCTATCAGGCATTAAAAATTAATCTGATAAATAGAAGTGACACAAGGTAGTGATATCAAGAAATTACCTGGGTATCATCAGATAGAACAAGGGAATCTTCAGGTATAGCTCGGTTCTGCTCTCCACTTGATCCATCATCAACCTCATCATCGCTGTATTGCCCTAGCAAAACTAATGGATTCTCTGGTTGTTTACCTGCAAATACAATACTCAAACGTCAAACCCAAAAAGAGAAAACTGAGATATCTGCATCCACAAACTAACAATTCTTTGAAGAAAATTTTTCATTCACAATGACCAGCACACTTATGCACAAACATCAAACTCAAAATATTCAAAACACGAAAAAAAGTGAAAATTTGTTCCAGAATTCGGCACATTCCTCAGCATCACCTGTGAAAACATTGGGAACTTGTCAGTTGGGAATGAAGTGCAAAAGCCAGTCATACGAACCGAGGGGTAAGAAAACCTTCTGGAAATCTCCGGATTGCCAAGATGCCGTCAGAAATGGGCATAAAAGGTCAAAACTCAGAAGAATGTTCAATAATTAACTGTGGCAGGGGCGTCACGTAATCGGTTGACCAATTGAATGTCCCAATACCACAGCCATTCTACAGTCTGAGAAAAATCTTTCAAGGTACAAACAATGTCTTGCACTTTGCACATTTTAATAAAGTTTCCACCCTTAAGTCCTTTGAAGTAAACTGACAGAACCCACCTGAAGATGATGGTGAACTGGGTAACCCGGCTCTACTTTTAGCATCATCAGCCCCTCCAACTTCATCTTGCTTAGAGGAGCTACCCAAATCTTCTAAAGTAAGATAAAACAACCACCAAAAAGTCAATAAATTTTTCATGAAAAGAGACAACTTTGAGGTAAACATTTTTACGGTGTTCAAATAATTTTCTAAACGCTATCGACATTGCAGTGTCCCGTTCAAAGATTCAAACTGAGTAAATTTCCAAACTTTCCTGCTAACAAGAAAGCTTTCTCTAGGTCAATTCAAAACAAAAGCAACTAAAAACCTTGGAATTCATATTCCAATTTCCTATCTTTTCTATTCTCCTCGAGATCGAAATCAACAAAACTTCAAAACCTATATTAAACAATCGATAATATCCTACAAGTAAAAAAATTAATCTCCATACCAGAGGGTTCCGCAAAAAGATCGAGCTTTACTCTCCGACTGGAGGCGACGGCTGCAATCCTACGCTCCTTTCTTCTCCCCATTCGGACAAGCGGATTCGAAAACAATGGAATTTCGCAATAGAAATTGAACAAATCAAAATCAAAATAAAATTCAAATTCATAAACTAATCTTATGGAAACGTGCAACTGCAATCTCCCAGCCCCAGGCACCGTTTGCTCTTGAAAAGGCGGTGCAAATCTTACGATACTTTGATTTGATGTGCCCAAATTCGAATGGCTTAATCTGGCCCATATGTCAAAACAAACCTTATTTTTGTTGGGCCGTATCGGCCTTAGCATTTTGCAAATCAAATTTTCACGAGGCTTAGCGTTTGGGCCGTGTGTATTTATTTGTGTATTAAGAGTTAATTGCAAAACAATCTCAAACTTTACACTGATAGTAGTTTACCCCCTGAAGTTCTAATTTTTGCAATTAACCCCCTAAAGTTTAAACATTTAGCAGTCAACTCCTTGAAGTTTTAATTTTTGAAATTAACAGCCTAAAGTTTAAAACTTTCACAGTTTACCCCCTAAATTTTTACTTTTTACAATTAATCCCCTAAAATTTGAAGTTTTGTAATTAACCCCTGAAGTTTAAAACATTCACAATTAACCCCCTAAATTTTTAGTTTTTGCAATTAAACCCATAAAATTTAAAATTTTTATGATTAACCACCTAAAGTTGAAAACTTTCACAGTTAAACCCCTATAGTTTTAAGTTTTACAATTAACCCCCTGAAATTGAAAGGTTTAGCAGTTAAACCCCTATAATTTTAATTTTTGCAATTAACCCCTAAAGTTTAAATATGGCTCTAGTAAAACCCCCGCAACACTACAATAGCAGGCCTTGCACACCAACAATCAGTGAACTTTGATGGCAATCGAAACATCAGTCACACACGAAGCCCAATTAATATTTTAATCTATGACTGTTGTTTTAACAGTCGTAGGCATTACGGCGTTGCTATTTCTTTGTGGATATGTTTTGCCATTTTACTAGAGATATTCAAAGTTCAGGGGTTAATTGCAAAAATTAAAATTTTAGGAGGTTAATCACAAAATTTTTAAACTTCTAGGGGTTAATTAAAAAAATAAACTTCAGGGGGTTAATTGTAAAAAGTAAAAGTTTAGGGAGCTAATTGCTAAAGCTTTAAAATTTAGGGGGTTAGTTACAAAAATAAAAACTTTAGGGGTTACTTGCAAAAATTAACCCTTCAGGGGGTTAATTACAAAGGTTTAAACTACAAGGGGTTAATTGTAAAAATTAAAACTTTAGGGGGGCAAGTTACAATTGGTATAAAGTTTGGAGGGTTTTTTGCACTTAACTATCTTTTTAAAGCAAGAGTTATACTTTTAAATTAAGACATATATTTTGAAATTTTAAAAGTAGGCATGAAAATAAGATTTATAAGTTTACATTTATATTTTCTAGGCTTAATCACTATTTACTCCTCCCCGTGTTATTGGTCTTTGACTATTGGTTGCCCCCCCCCCCCCCCCCCCCCCCCCCCCGTGTTTCTAAAACTAACTGTTTGGTCCCCCTCTTACTAGTCAAACCATAAAAACTTATGAAAAGACAAAAATACCCCTCCGAAATGCTGATATCGCACTCTCAAGTTTAAGTAAAAAATTTCAGAAGAATATACCCCAAGTTTTAACTGCATTACTTAAGAAAGAAAAAAAGGGGTAAAGGTTTCTCCGATACACAACTTCCACTGCAATTTTCCCGCTCCAAACTGCTGCCATTGTCGTTTTTCCGAAGTCGAACTACGAACTCCATTATCGATGACGCTGCACTTTTCGTGCTCCGATCGCGATTCTCACAAAGAACCCGCTGCCATTGCCGTTTCTCCGGAGTCGAGCATTTTTCTCAGGGAAAAAAAATTATTACCGGCCGTATGAAATTTTTTACTTAAACTTGAAAGTGTGATGTCACCATTTCAGAGGGGTATTTTTGTCTTTTCATAAATATTTATGGTAAGAGGGGGGGGGGGGGGGGGGGCAAACAGTTAGTTTTAAAAACACGAGGGGCAACCAGTTAATTTTAAAAACATAGGGTGTAAATAGTGAAAAGTCAATAACACGGGGGGTAAATAGTGATTAGGCCTGTTTTTTAAGTGAAATATTTTTTAATAGAAAGTAACACAAATAACTTTGAATGGAGACACGTGCTTTTGATAATGAAATTTACAACAGTTACACTTTTGAAATTTGCAATTACATTTTTTAATAAAATTTTTTATTTTGTAAAGTAATTCTGATCCTTTTGAATGTAAGAATTTTTCATATTTAAATAAAAATAGCACCTACCCTTTAATAGTTATCTTTTAAAGGTAAAAGTTCTTTTTAGAATTATACTTACATTTTTTATAAATAAATTATATTTTTGAACATAATATCATTAATAGTTTAAGTTATTGCTGAAGTGTGATTCACTGGATGAATCTTGCATGAAAATTTAAGCTCATGATCTATAGAAACAAAGGCCTCAGAGAGGGCGAATAACCCCGTTAGCATTCCGATCCCTTAGAACTAGATGATCACAAATAGTCAATATCTTTACTATATCAAAATTTGTCTACCTCATCCAAGAGGTTGGTTCTATATTTATAGGGGGGAGGGAGTCCCGTGGGAACTTCGGGTCTTCTATGTTCCTCTTTGGACCCGCTCCAGTCGATCGCAACCTTCATTGTCCGGTCACAAAGGATCCCTCGACGGCGAGGATCACATCCTTTGTTCCCGTTGACACCCATCTCATTATGCCTTTTGGGTTTTCTTGGACTTAAATTTTTGTAGGTTTTGATAATTTTGGGTCATTTGCCAACCTAGACTAAATTTTTGTTGTGGTGTGTATGAACACGATTTTTTTAATGCAAAATTCCGTGGTCAGAATATAGTTTTTGGCAATCATGGTTGAGAAATTATGAACTATTAATTGTCTGTCCTAACTACCTTAATGCAGGCTTGGAATTGTGTTTTGGCCATATGAAAAAAAAGATGGCAGAATATGTGAGAAAAAAGATTTTTCAATCCTTAGAAAGTTGCAGGAAAATGTGATCGAATAGGCATTTGGCTGAAACGACACAACAAGAAGTTGCAACTTAGGGAAAATCGCAGTTTCGGTCCCTTAATTATACCCTCGTTATACATTCAGTCCCTCAATTATTGAAACTCGCAGTTTTAGTCCCATAACTATCACTCTTTCACCATTTTGGTCCCTCTTACCGGCAAGCTACCGGTTGATTGACGAAGTCAATGGTAATTTGGACCCAACCAAAAAATTTATAAAAGTTTTAGGCTAAATCATAATAATGAGGAAGAAGGAGGAGGCGGTTGCGGAACCCATTATCACACCCAGGCGTAAAAGAACAGAGCATTGGGAAGATTAATGTTAATGTTGTTGCTACTAACAATGATGTTCATCTTCCTCCGAATCATAACCGCCAACGACCTCTCCTCCAGTGGTGGATGGATTTCAGAACCGCCGGATTTGTAGAGAAGACCGAAGCGGTGGTAGATCTGGAACGATGGCTGACGATGGAAGCTTCGAAAAGGAGATGGAGGATGACGATGATGGCAACGAGGCCGAGGTTGGCGGTGAGAAACCCAACACCCTAGGAGACAAGTGCGGCGGTAGAGAAATTTTCCCTCTTTTGTTTGGCTGAATTTTGAGCTTGAATTCCCGCAAATTTACTAGCTTTGAGCTCGCCGATTCCATCTCCTAGTTAGAATTCTCTGTGATTTTCTTTTATGCTTGGAGTTCACAAAGTTATAATTTTTGTAGTGCGTAATTTTGAATTCCTGATTATCTCAGCTTTATAGTATTCATCTCGCGTTAATCTTTAGACGAATTTGAAATTCTATCTGCTAATATACGGGAGAATTTTGAAAGTGCGAATCCCTTTTCTCCCCATTTTGTATCCCAAAGAACCTATATCTAGTTTGTTTGATTAATTATTATTTTGGGAAATGCTTTTTGAGATATCATGCACAACTCTAGAAGACCACGAAACGTAATGAAGATATGCATTTGAATCTCTAACTCAAAGGGATTAATTTTCCTTTTTCTGCAGGCAAACCATGGAAAACTATGAATTTAACTCTCAGACTTTACAGACTTCCATTTCCTTCTGCAGGGAGACTAATGAAGTGGAACTCAGTACTTAAGATGTTCAATGTACAGGGCATGTTGTTCTCTGGAATTCCCCCAATAGTATCAATCTCTTACTGTGCAATTCCCCAGAATCAGATACTGCTTTGTGCGTACAAACAAAGATCACAGATATTCTGGGCAGCAACATTGGAGAAATGCAATATGCTACAAGAATTTTAAAACAAAATCTAATGGTACTAGATTTGGATCCTACCTCAGCAAAGGTGGCAATTAGCATTCTGCGACCAAGAAATCCGACCAGTCAAGCAAAGAAGAAGAGCTATTTTTGTTTTTTTTAATAGAATTTTTCAGTTATTATGATTTGGCCCAAATATTTTATAAGTTTTTCATTTTGACCCCAAATGACCGGTAACCTAGTAGCTTGCCGGTAAGAGGGACCAAAATGGCGAAAGAGTGATAGTTAAGGGACTGAAAGTGCGAGTTTCAATAGTTGAGGGACTGAAAGTGTAACGAGGGTATAATTGAGGGACTAAAACTGCGATTTTCCCTTACAACTTATAAGTTGCAACTTTTGAGAATTAATTGGATGCAATTTTTTGCTTGAACAGTCATAATTTAAACAAGTTGATAATCTTTCATAACATCTGAAAGGATGCCATGAACTCTATAAAAGGGTCATCTTGGAATTTAGATGCTGCAGAATTCAGATCAACAAGAATTAAAAAATCTCTGCTCTTTGTGCTCTTGTATTAAGGGATTGAGAAACTTAGTGCAAGAGTTCACTCTTTCAACTTCATTTTATCCCAAAGAAAATTCATCTTGAATACAATTGCACATTATAGTAGACGAATTAAGCCTTAAGAAAAGTGTCTTGTACACGATTTGAAGTCAAATATATAAACTTATATACAACTATCTTGCACCTTCTCTTATTTTTTCCAACAGTCTTAAGGCTTAATTAGTCACTTAAGATGGCTGGGTTTTTTACAATATTTTGATTCCAATTTTATGAAAGTTGAGCACTTCAATGGAGGAATCTTTGTTCGTTGTAAGAAGATTGTCATTTTCTACTAATGGCTCTCAAAGTGGTATATGCACTTTCGACTCCAAAGCTTACAACAAGTGATGATGAAGAGTCTTTGAATGACTTTCGCAATAAGAAAATATGGGATACAAAAGATAAAAGTTACAGAGGACACAAGGAAAGGTACATAAAAGAAACTTAACAAGTAATAAATTTTTTGTCTCTAATATTTTCTACTGCAAAATGGTTGATGGTAAATTTGCCATGGGATAATGGGATGAAAAATAAAGTGTTAAAATCACTTTAACAAACATAGCACAAAAATAAATGAGTCTACACTGTGTGATATCGGGTCCAACAATCATTCAATGATTTTAAAAGGGATCTCAAACATAGAAATGATGAGATTTCCCTTGAGACTCAAGGAAGAAAACAAAATGCTTCCATCAATTACAATATGGAAGGGCACTACAAGTATACGTGCATGCTTCTAAATCAGAAGTACGATAATTCTTCCAATGATAATGAAAGTAAAGGTTTTGTGGTAATGATTTCTAAATTGAAAATCATGAAAAAAGACTTTACTTGATGGATTGATTCTGGTTTAACTATGTTTGCATTAATATTTCATTCGTAATGACATTGTATCATCAACTTAAATGTCATACAGAAGTAAATTAGTAGTATTATTTGTTTGATGTTTGCACAATTTTATGGCATGTTAAACTTTGACATGTTACTTACATGAAAGTTATGCCATGATTAAATTTGACTTCTTGTTTCAAAATGGATATATTTCAAATAATAATGAGAAATGTGAAATATGCATATAAGCCAACATCAAGCAACCAGTTCAGAAACTGAAAGAAAGACTAACAAGTCATATGTTATTAATTTATTGATTTTATGTATAGTAATCAATCTTTGTCACTTTTATGATACACCCCCTTTATAATGATATCAATGATCTGCGAGATGTATTGATGATTGTACAAGTTTTATGAAGTTCAATTTTTGTTGCAATTTAAATGCCGAGCATTGCATGCTTTTAGATATATAAAAATGCAGTTGAACTTACATAAAATATTATGATTATATGCTCAAAAACTTGTCTGGACAGTGAGTAGTATAATAGAGGATTTTTCTGAATCCAATGCATGAAACATGACATGGGGTGAAGTTATTATTAACAATGTATTACATGTCTTTTATTCAACTACATCTTACGAGTTTTTGTACAAAAGAAACCAAACCTTAATCATTTAAAAGTTTGGGTTGTAGAACCATGGCAAAGGTTCTTGAAACCTGTTAAATGAATTTGGGTAAAAGAGGTGTTAAGTGCATTTTCTTAAATTATGCAAAAAATAGCAAGGTCTATCATTTTGAGAATAGAACCTATTGATTAGAAATTAAGAGTTGCTATTTTAACAAAGATCAAATTCACCTCAGTACCTAAATGGATCGAAAAAGGGTTTGAAGAAAAATGAGACAATAATTGGAAAGTACCTAATTATTGGACCATGACATATATAGCGTGGTGAGGTATTTGATCATCAATAGTATGATAACTATTGATTTGATAAGATCAAAAGGAAATATATTGATTCTTTAATAAAATGACACTTACAAGAGATTTGGTGTTAGCAACATCAAAAAACATGGGATTGAAGTCCAATTACTAAAATCACTCACAATGAAACCTCAGTTTAACGCTAGTTACAACGACTAGTTTTGAATTCAATTAGTCAAAGTACATTGGCTAAGTGATTTGAACACTAAAAAATGATCCCAATTGTGGTAGTGTTGGTATTCCCGCTAGTTAAACAAGGTTGAACGTTGAATTCTTAACAAGTTTCGGATAATGCTACTAATGGCGGGGGCATTGAGAGCTTGCCTATATGAGTATTGGATTTCTAGCATCCACTAAGGTTTTGGATTTAACCTTGAAAATACTCATGAGAGGATATGGATACAAGACCAAATATATCGTACAAATGGCAATTGAGATCCATTGTGAAATTGTGTGTGAGAGTTTACGTGGCTTGTTAAATGGTCATTTGATTCAAAGCTTGTCTACCAAATGATATCAATAAGTTATAAATAACTTTCACTAAGATAGTGGTTCAATCGAAAGACACCATTATTGACGCACAATTTATCAGTGATTTTCAGTGATCCAAGAATAATTTCAAAGTATTGAAAAATGGCTGGGAATTGTGAGAAAATGGATTTTTCAATCCTTAGAAAGTTGCAGGAAAATGTGATCGAATAGGCATTTGGCTGAAATGACACAACAAGAAGTTACAACTTATAAGTTGCAACTTTTGAGAATTAATTGGATGCAACTTTTTGCTTGAACAATTATAATTTAAACAAGTTGATAATATTTCATAACATCTGAAAGGATACCATGAAGTCTATAAAAGGGTCATCTTGGGGTTTGGATGCTGCAGAATTCAGATCAACAAGAATAAGAAAATCTCTGCTCTTTATGCTCTTGTATTAAGGGATTGAGGAACTTAGTGCAATAGTTCACTATTTCAACTTCATCTTATCCCAAAGGAAATTCGTCTTGAATACAATTGCACATTATACTGGACGAATTAAGCCCTAAGGAAAGTATCTTGTATACGATTTGAAGTCAAATATATAAACTTATATACAACCATCTTACAACTTCTCTTATTTTTTCCAACAGAATATCTATGGTCTGGAATTTGTAAGACATCAAGTAATTTCATGTGCACCGACTATAATCATCAACAATTATTAAGAAAAATGAGCGTCACCCAAAGAAACCTGTTTATACGGACCCCAAGCATCAATACGTAAAAGTTCAAAACATACAACATAACGAATTTTGCTAATAGGAAAAGAGAGGCGTTTTGTTGTTTTGCTAATGGACAGACTTCATATACATCATGACTGGAAGAAACAAAATCAACTATTCTCAGAAGTAGTGCAATATTCAAGGAGGGATGTCCCATCCATTTATGCCACAAACATTTCACATTATTACAGCTATGTTGATTGAAAACAGATAAGGAAACAACAACAAAATAGCTCTTTAAATACTGCACAAAATGTTGTGTATTAGGGCATCCCCTGTAATGCCCCAGGCATGCAGGCTGACCCAATAACTTTTGGGCTTTCGTCCTCGCTAACCCAAAAGACTTAAGCCAAGTTACTAGTAGCCCACAAGCCTTAGGCTTTTATACAGGTCACCCACTCTTTAATTTTTGGATGTGGGATAGAGGATGTTACATCCCCAATGGTTGGGTAGATGCTGACATGGCAGTCAGCATCTACCCAACCAATTGGGTATTTACCATTGGGGAAATGGGGTAGAGGGTGGAGTTTCTCTACCTGGGTAGAGGTTCTCTACCCAGGTAGAGAAGAAAAAAGTGGACAACTTTTATTTTTTATTTTTTATTTTTTACTTTTTGTGGGATATTTATTGTATATTTTTTACTTTTTCTCTACCTTTTTGGCTGTTTTTAGGCTGCTGCATTCCAGTAGCAAGCAACGGCTATTTTAGCCATTGCTTCCTACTTCATTTTTTTTTTACTATTTTTTTAATTTTTAATACATGTTAACAGCTATTTTTTTGTTTTATAAATATATGTTAATGTTCTCCATTCTCTACACTTCTATATCAATTCTCATTCTCCCTCTCAAATTTCTGCACTTATTTATCATTTGTCATCCAGAAAAAATGGATAAAGATTCAATAACAAATTGGTTGAACTTTTCCAATGGCGAAGAAAATTTATCTTCTCAACGGTCTAACAGTCGTCCCAATAATGCAAACATTCCTTCCCCAAATTGGTCCGAGAGTCAAAATTTTCCTTCTCAAGGATTTCATGGAGCTCCATACTTTCAAGGATTTCCTTCATACGGATTTCCTCCTCAAGGATTTCCTCCCCAAGGATTTCCTCCGTTTGGATTTCCTCCGCATGGATATTCGCCATCGGGTTCAGGGAGGACCAGCACAGATGGAAAGAGCTCCGACCAAGAGTTTGTGACACAATCTCCAGAAGGACTCGAGCGCATTAATCTCGATGTTGATTCGGACTCCAACAATAAAGACAAGCATGCACCGCTGAAGAATGTGAGTTATTCGGATGATGAAAATGAGTTCCTATCACAATGTTGGATCGATATTAGCACTGATTCAGTGGTAGGCAATGCTCAAAAGCTGGATCAGATGTGGAACAAGATCTCTGCCGTGTATAACAAAAATCGTCCCGCTCACAGACCGAAGAGGGATTGGGCGAGCTTGAAATCGCATTTTTACACACTTCAGAAGCAAACAAAATCGTTTTCTGATTGCTACAATAGGAGTGCTAAGATTTGGGGAAGTGGCAAAAGTGACGCTGATATAATTGAAATGGCACAAAAAGAGTATATGAATCATCATAGCAAACATAGTTTTAAGCATCTTGGAGTGTGGAGACTTCTCAGTGTATGTCCAAAGTTCACAGTGGTGGATAGTGATATTCATAGTAAAAAAAATACTAAGATTTCGGAGGCTGGAGCTTACACATCCTCAAGTGCTGCTGAAGAAGATGATACAGATCGTGTTCGTCCAATTGGGCAAAAGGCAGCGAAAAGGAACGCTAAGGAAAAAGGAAAATCAAACGAGATTGGAGAAATCAGAAAGAGTCTCAATACAAAAAATGAGTTCATGTCACGGTTAACCAAAACAAAGGAGTACAAAATTCTCATGAAAAATACTGACGCTATGACACCGGAACAACTGTCTATACACCAGTTCATGTGTGAAGAAATCAAGAAGTCGTGGGGCATGTTGTAATTTTTTTGCTTATATGTCGATGTACTCTTTTATGTTTGTCTGCATTCCTTTATTTGTAGCATGTATGCTATTTTTTTTTAAAAAATATGTAATGTTATTTTTCTAATTCTAATATAATTGTATTGCATGCTAACCGGTTTAAATGCAACCGTTCGGAAAATAGCCATTTGAAAACTAATCGTTGGAAAACTTGCCGTTATAAAACTAGCCGTTGGAAAACTAGCCGTTGGAAAACTAGCCGTTATAAAACTAGCCGTTTGAAAACTAGCCGTTGGAAAAATAGTCGTTATAAAACTAGCCGTTTGAAACTAGCCGTTGGAAACTAGCCGTTGGAGCTTGTCTATATATTCAGGTATAACACTTCACATTTCTACACAACAAAGTTTTCATATTCTTATTGTTACTTCGTATTTCCACACAACACTATCATGTCTTCGTCGTATAACTTCTCCACCTCTAGTGATAGTGATGATGATGAAGTCATGGAATGGCTGATGGATGATACAGAGGAACAACTGCTTCTTCAGCTTCTAGAAAGAAATTCTTAGAAACACCCGAGAAGGTACGTGCATCGGGATCGTGAGGGTGCACACAATAGGCTTAAGGAGGATTATTTTGTTGAAAACCCAACTTGGGGTCCCAACACATTTCGACGTCATTTCCGGATGCGTAAAGAGTTATTCATGCGCATTGTCGCTGGCCTAGAATCTTACCATGAATATTTTCAGTGGAGGGTCGATGTGACGGGCAGAAAAGGTATCTCGCCACTTCAGAAATGCACGGTGGCTATTAGGCAACTGGCATATGGTGGTCCGGCTGATCAGTACGATGAATACTTATGAGTTGCTGAAACAACGGCCCTTCAATGTTTGACTAATTTCTGTAGATGTGTGATAGAAGTCTTCGGCGATTATTATTTGAGGAAGCCTAATGCGGCTGATTGTCAACGCTTGATACATATGCATGAAATGAAGCACGGCTTCCCGGGGATGATCGGTAGCCTTGACTATATGCATTGGGAATGGAAAAATTGCCCGGTCGCTTGGAAAGGCCAGTTTACTCGTGGTGATCATGGAGTACCGACGATTATGCTCGAAGCGGTCGCGTCAGCAGACCTGTGGATATGGCATGTTTTTTTTGGAGTTGCAGGGTCAAGTAATGACATCAACGTGCTTAATCAATCCCCACTGATCAACGATGTTTTACAAGAATGTGCACCGAAGGTTAATTTTACTATAAATGAAACTCAATATAAGCAAGGATACTACTTAACAGACGGAATCTATCCGGAATGGGCGGCTTTTGTGAAGAGCTTTCAGTGTCCTCAAGATCCGAAGAGGAAAAAGTTCAAGGAACTGCAAGAGGCTGCCAGAAAGGATGTCGAACGAGCATTTGGAGTGCTTCAAGCTCATTGGGATATGATCAAAGGCCCAAGCCGTTTATGGTACAAAGATCACTTGAAAGATATCATGATTGCTTGCATTATTTTACATAATATGATTATAGAGGATGAAGGGGATAAAGCATCCGATTGGAACGACGAATCCGAAGGCAACGAATCGAGCAACAATAAGTCTCTTCCGATAATACAAGGCTCTGTCGGCGCATTCAATGAATATCTTAGGAGGAGTTCCGAATTACGTGACAGGGAAAAACATCATCAATTGAGAGCTGACTTGATTGAGCACGTATGGGCACGATATGGCAATAATTAGGAAATTCCTAATTTAGATTTGTTTATTTATTTATGTTTAACACTGCTTTGTATTATATATTTCTGTGAAATTGAAGTAAATCGTTTTGCGTTGTGTGTTAAATTTTAATTATAGTTAATTGTTTTTAGGAATTTTTTTATTTAAATTATGTATGTATTAACTTTAATTAATATATAATTTAAAAATAAAATATGTTTATTAAAATATTATTAATATATAATTTAAAAATAAAATATGTTCATTAAAATATTAGTAATGATGTTTAATTATACAGAATTAAAAATGATATAATAAATGAGTAAATATAAATAAGATGGATATAATAATTGATAGTGGGAGATGATGTGGCAATAAAATACCTACTTTTTGGGTAGAATTGTTGGAGAGAAATATGGTTATAGGTATTAGGTGAAGTGGTAGATGATGTGGCAACAAAATACCTCCTTTAGAGGTAGAACCATTACGGATGCCCTTAGCTGGGTCAAAAGAGGTGTCATCAAGAGGTTAAACTTGAAAGTTGGAACAAGTAGGTCTCGTTTGGTATCAAAAATAAATTCAAGCTTTAGTTTGGATTATGATTTTAAAATATTAAAATTATATTAAAAATATAAAAAAGTGTGTTAAAAATATAAAAAGACTTATTGAAAATATAAAAAAGTTTATTAAATTGATAAAAAATTATATAAAATGTAAAATAAGACTCACATTAAGGTTTGAGTCTCTTTTCCAAACAGGCCTGTAAGCACTCAAGGAGTTTCAGTTCTAGTCAATTCAGTCTGGCTTTCTGCCATGTATTAGTCAGTGGTGGAGCCATAAAATAAAATTAGTGGGGACACCATCCATTATACATGCAAAATTATAGTTAAAGTAATAAAAATATTAAGATCCCAAAAATTTTACTGATCACTTAAATAACTTAATATACTTTTTACAATGGATAGAAAAACAAAATAAAGAATTGGTTGTGGAGGAGAAATGAATAATTAAGTTAATAGTTTAACAGATTTTTATTTCTTTTATAAGCTGAATATCAAATTTTTAAGACTTACTAATTAGAATCACTAACTAAGTGGGTAAAGTAAAGTGTTCTCATACTTGTATTTGAAAAAAAAAAAATTACTTATACAGTTGAGACACATAATTTATGAAAAAAAAAAGGATTAATTATAATATACATATATATACTAAAGGGTTTAAGGTGAGGTTAGTGGGGCACGTGCCCCCACCCTAAATTTACCCTTGCATTTAGTGCAACTGAAATCAACAATTTTGGTTAAAATATAAAAAGAGCTAGCGAGAGTTGGGTCTCAAAATCGAATGATCTAATACCCTGTTGAAAAAATTCAAAACTCCATTAAAGTATAACATAATCATAGTTGTTAGAATAGTACGATACGCGATACGTATTGTACGATACGTATCATAAACAAGAAATTTTGATACGTATCATATAAGCGTATCGTAAATTGTAGTGAATCGGTCAATTTTTTAATTTCGTACACGTATCGAATCGTACGATTTTCTTCCTACTTTAAATTGCTTTTGTGCTTCATACGTATCGAATCGTACGAAATTCTTCCTCCTTTAAATTGCTTTTGTGCTTCGAATTTTAACACATGATTTCATGGCTTTTCAGTTCCAAATCGGAACTACATCCAAACCAAATGGACTAATGGGCCCGATTGTAGTCATCAAATTACTTCCTTTGAATAAAACCATAAATAAATAGTTGTTTTCAAAATTAGAAGTCTAAAAAAATTACTCCCAACCCGTGCATACAGAACTTTACAGGCTAAGGCAAAAGATAGCCAAAAGTTTTTTTTTTTTCTTTTTTCTGAGAAAAAAAAAAAACCTTGCTAAAGCAATACTGTAGAGAGGATGTTATTATAATTTCCTATACATATTTATGTATAATAAAAAATATATATATAATTATTACTTTATATATATATATATATCTTTAATATCTATAAAATTTATATTGTATTATTATATATAAACGTATCTTACGATACAATACACATATCGTGAAATGGCATTTTCGATACACAATACATATCTCGATTCAACAACTATGAACAGAATCTTTTGGAAAGAAGTTTTTCCACATTTTTCGTTACATATTCTGTTATATATATTACATGAACAAAGAAGTTAATTAACAAAGAGGTTAATTAACCATCTTCCTTGCTCCACTAACTTTGTTTATTCAGTATAGGGGTGGCAAAAAAAATCATTAACCCAAAAATCGCCCAAACCTATTGGATTTTAACCCAATAAAACCCACCTAAAAAAATAATGGGTTGGGTGGGCTTGGGTTAAATATATAATGGGCAGGTTTAGGGTAACCCATTGGGTACCCTAAAACCCGCCCATCATAGGTACCAAAAATACCCATCCAAAACTCCCTTTAAAAGTATAAACAAAAACTCACCCTAAACCCAAAAACTCACATATTTTAGTAGGCTCATTTTATTTTTTTTCTTCAAACTTATTTTTTCTTTTTATTTATTTTTTGTGTCCTACAATTACTTTGAGTTTTTTTCCATTTATTCTTTCATAATATTTTTAAATTACCCAATTATAAATATCGTTCGGGTTCCAAGTCAAGTTAAGGCTCGGGTTTCAGGCTGGGTTTGGGTTTGGGTTTGGGTCGGGCCGGTTCAGTTCGGGCCAATGGTTCAGGCCCGATTCTGGGCCCAGTTTCGGGCCTCAGGTCAGGGTCGGGGTATGCACGGGTTTATATAAATATAAAAAAATTAAAAATTGTGTTTGGACAATATAAAAACTACATACGATTAAATATAAAAGTATACAATATATAATATTTCAAATTTTAGAATAGATTCAAAAAATTAAAATCCGCTTAAAAAAAAGGAATTAAAATGAAATTAAAAATTTTTGAAAAAAATTTATTAATAAACCATTAAATAAGCCTTACGTTTTTGTATAATGGGTATTGATGTGACGCAAAAATGGAGCTGATGGAATGATGCTTCTTCGGCCCAACCAATTCTTGTGTAATGCACTGGCCCACTCTGAATAATGTTGTGCTGTGAAGGGAAATGAACAAGTTGGGAATAATCTGGACAGCTCTGATCAGAAAAGATGGAGAAAACTGATAGTGGTACTGTTCTGTTGATAATAAGTGGATAATTAGAAAAGGAGCGGGGCTTTCCCCCCTGTATAGGCTCCGACGATCAAGTCAGTAATATGTAAGAGAAGAATAAATATGAACAAGAGCTTGCAGAGAAATTGTAAAATGGGAGAGAATAGCTTGAGAAATGCTTGTGAGAATTTGCCAGAAATTACTTATTGAGAACTTACTTGAATGAGGCTGTTGCCTGAGTATTTATAAGCTCACTCTTGATACCTTTTTTTGGATCATGACGACATACGCTCCCACTTATTCCTCTTTTTATGATAACTTTAGCCGTTCCTGGAATAATGGCTTTAGCTTGGCTCCTTTGTCATCATTGTTCCTGCATATATATTAAATTGGTGGCCCTACCATGATGTCTAACCGTTTAGATAATTTTATCTTTATCTCAGACCAGTTTATTTTTACCGATCTAAGCTTTCCTGTGTTTTATTTACTTACCGATCTGAGTTTTATCACTGTTGACTGATCTAACTTCTCTAAACTTTTACCGACCTGGGCTTATCGAGTAGAGTTATACTCTTACCGAGCTGAGTTATAAAGTTTACCGATCTAAGATTCACAAGTTGATTTATAACGCTTTCCGACCTGAACCTTTATGAGTCTATTAAGTCTTTATGACCGATCTAAGCCTTTATATCCGATCTAAAGTTGTAACACAGATTTGTACGATGTTTCCGATCTGAGCATGGCTCTGGGCTTTTATTTAAGTCTCTATCTTTTACTGTTTATTTGTTTTAATACATTGGGCTAGGCCCAATGGGAATTTCAATTTTATGCACATCAACAAGCCCCCCAGTATTAGGTTTTACCGATCTAAAACTTAATACTCTTTGGGTTTTCCGAGCTAAGACCTGGCTTAAAGGACATTATGAATTTCTAGATAATAATCCGAGCCATTTTTCTGAGCTAAGCAACATATTATATTTTGTTAAGCCGAATTTGTGACTTATGGCATTTTTCCAGTAATTATCTGACCTATAATTCATATAGTTTTGACTGATAAAAACAAGAAATATGACAATGATAACTGACCTATAGATTATAATGTCATCCGATGCATAGGTAATAATTGTAGTACCGATCTAAAGAATTTGAACAGTTTTCGGACAAATAAATGCAACCATAAAGGCGTACCTTTGCGTTACCCTAGGTCGGGATTTCGAAGAGGCGGACTTGTCTGGACACGCCTTCACGTTTATTATAGCAACCGATACAACTTCCAAGGCCATTTAGGTTTTCGAGGTATCATTAATGGCTGCAGCTATTGGCCTGCCCTCATCCTTTCGATCTCCCCGAGGCTCCATTATAAAATCGTGAGAGCAAGCATTTGGCTCCATTCATTATTTGCTTTCCTGAAAAAAAGAGAGAATTTTTCCTTGCCCTCCTTCTCCTTCCCTTCGCCGGAGTTTACGTGTTTTGCCGGAGTTTTATCGTCGTGTCCCAGATCTTGCAATTTTTGCCCGGACCGTTGTCCCGTCGTCGTCGTCATCGTTCCGTCGCCGCGCCTTTCTTTCCCCGTTCATCTGTCTGTAATGGCCTCTGAAAGAAGCTCAGGTACCGGAGCATCGCGTCAAGTTCCAGCTGCGGGTTAGTGTTCTTCTTCTCCCTTTCTTTTCTGCTGATTTTTTTACTTTTTAGATCTATGGCATGTTTGAGCACTTGTAGGATTGGTTATCTATGATTATAGTGATGTTTGTATTGATTCTTGTAGATTCGGCCGTCACTCATGAATTTAAACCCGAAGAAATAGCCTCAGAAATGACTAGGGCAGATTTAGCAAAACTTAGGTTGGCCCATTATATAGATCCCTCTGTCCCGATTCGTTTACCCGAGCCTGAGGAGAGGATAAACAGTGTTCCCGAGGGTTGGGTCGGGGTTTATGAGTATCATATAAGTTTTGGGCTGAGGTTTCCGACCCTAGATTTGTTGAACGAGATGTGTGATTTCCTTCATATTGGGCTGAGCCAACTAGTACCTAATGCCCTTAGGTTTCTGATAGGGTTTATGTATGTGTGTTTTGGGGCTGAGGTCCGACCTACGGTAGATTTATTCTTCCAATTCTATACGATCCGTAAATACCCTTATGGTAAATTGTGGGTAACCTTCCAGAAACGTAGGAATAGCCCTATCATTATTACCGATTCCCCAGACACTAATAAACAATGGAGGGCTAGATTCTTTATGGTGAAGGCCGAAGAAGCAAACCTACCCTACCGTTGGTCGCAATTTATTTTACCAGTCGAACAGACCCGAGATAAGTCCGACCCCAGAGTTCAATCGGACTATAAGGTGCTAAGAAAATATACTAGCTCGGTTAAATATTCGGCAAAATTTGCTTCAGAGGATCTTCTGGTTTTGGCCGGGCTGAGCCAAGCCCCCAATGTAGAAGGAGAAAGTAAATACCTGCCTCTTAACTTTTTATTTGTTGTCTCTTCATTCTTCATAGATCGGTAATTTTGATCTTTGTTGTTTGATTTCAGAGCGAGTGAGGAGCTCCGGGAGCATTTGAACCAAGTGGTGGAGCGGGAGGCCCTTATAGCCTCGTATATAAAAAATGTGAGTTTCCAAACAGTTAAAAATTTTCTTGAATTAAATGGTTACCTGGGGTAACATTTTCATAAGACCCTTGTCTCGGATTTTTGCAGGTCGTATTTAACTATGCGGCCACGAATAGGAGGACAACAGCTTTGGACATCTTGGCCCAAAGCTAAGAGCTGGACAGGTCGAAGAAACCAACCGAGGCCATTGAGGATTTGCAGCTACAGTTGGGGCTCGAACGCAGCAACATTTCAAAGCTCGAAGTTGAAAAAACCGGGCTAATGAAGCAAAACCAGGATCTGCTTTCGAAGTCGAGCCAGCTGGAGACCAAGATCCAGGGCCTGGAAGCTGATGTGGGCATCCTGAAGCAAAGTGAGGCCGCCCTAATGAAAGAAAAATCCAACTGGGCGAAGGAAAAAGCTGACCTGGAGAAAGCTGCAGAAGAGGCTACAAAGAAAGCTGCTGAGATGGTTAGCTCGGATGAGGTTGAGGCAGCTCGCCAGGCCGAGCTGAAAACTTTTAAGGAAGGTACCCTGCTGGAGTTGATGAATCGACGTTTCTTGGAGTTAATCCATTGTGGGTACACCTTGTGCTGGGATGAGCTAAAAAGTTCCAGGTCGGCAGAAGATGTTCCTGCGGATTCCATGGCCCAGACTTCTTTGCTTCCGGAAGGGCGTGATCCTTTCGACCTGGTGGATGAAATCAAGCAGGAATGCCGAGCCCTTGGTATTCCTATTCCGGAAGGCGTCGAAGAGGATCCTGTGGTTGACCCCCAGGAGGCAGCAGATGAAGCCTCTTCTCAAGCTCCTCCTTCCTGAGATCCGGCTTACCCTTAGATCGGGCTCCTTCTTCCTTAGATCGGTTTACACTTTGTAGAATTTTTTCTAATTCTGGTCCAAGAATTTTTGTATTATTCAGACCGTCTTTGTAACCGAGCTTGATTATTGAATAAAGATAATCCTTTTTGTTAACTTTTGTTGCTCCTAATTTTGCCTTTTCCATCTTTAATTTTGACTGCTTTACTGATAATATTTTCTCAAGTGTGCTGCATTCCAAGTTCGCGGAACCAAACGTCCTTGCACGTCTTCCAAAATATAACTTCCTGTAGGTCGGGCTTCGATTACCCGATAAGGCCCTTCCCAATTAGAAAATAACTTGCCTTGTTCTTGTGGTTTGCTGATAGATCGGTTTCGTAAGACTAAGTCTCCTGGTACAAAGGCTCGATGTTTGACCCGAGCATCATAGTGTTGCCGAACTAAATTTTTGTAATTTAGTTAATGTACATAGGCTGAGTCCCGAACTTCTTCTATTAAATCCAAGCTGAGCTCCAAGTTTTTCCGGTTTTGATCCCTTTCGAAGTGCATAACTCGCGGGGCTCCACTTTGTATTTCTGGGGGGATGACAGCGTTGACCCCAAAGGCCAACTCGAAAGGGGTCTTCCCCGTGGCCGATTTGGGCGTAGTCCGGTGGCACCAAAGCACATGGGGCAGCTGTTCTACCCAATTTTTACCTTTATCTTCTAATCTGGATTTCAGCCCGCGCAACAAAGTTCGGTTTGTGAGTTCTACTTGTCCATTTGCTGTAGGATGAGCTACCGATGCGAAACGTTGGGTGATACCAAGTTTTGAACACAAGGCTGTGAACTCCTTAGATTCAAACTGAGTCCCATTGTCCGAAATAACCGATCTGGGCACACCGAAACGACAGATGACTTGCCTCCAAAGAAACCGAGCTACGGTTCGCCCAGTAATATTTGTCAGTGCCTCAGCTTCTACCCACTTTGTGAAATAATCTATGGCCACAACAAGATAGTGGCATGAACCGATCTTAGGAAACGGACCCATGAGATCTATCCCCCATTCCGCGAAAGGCCATGGGGCAATTATCCCAGTAAAGCTGGAGGCCGGCAATTTGTGAATTGTCGCATTGTGTTGGCAACTGGAACACCGTTGGACATACTCCACTGCTTCTTGGAATAATCGGGGCCAATAAAACCTAGCCCCAATTATTTTCTTAGCCAAATTCCGAGCCCCAATATGAGACCCGCAATCTCCTTCATGTACTTCCTTCAGCATGGCCTCCGCTTCTCCCGATCCCAAGCACTTTAGTAAAGGCATCAAGAAACCCCTTTTATACAGGTCCTCTCCAATTATCTGATAGTGTTCAGCCTTCTTTTGTATTCGTTGTACTTCCTTCTGTGAATCTGGTAAAGTGCCATTTTGTAGGTATTGCCATATAGGAAACCTCCAATCCTGACCTTCTCTTATAGACATGATTGCTGGTTCGACTGTACTCCTGGTATGCACTTCTTCTACTAGAACGGTTTTACTCAGGTGTGAGAAAACCGAAGAAGCCAATTTGGACAAGGCATCGGCATTTGTATTTTTGCTTCGTGGGACCCGCTTTATAGCCCATTTTGGAAAAAATTTTAGTTGCTGCTGCACCAGTGTTAAATACTCTTCCATTTGTCGATCTTTAGCCTTATACTCCCCCAAAATTTGTTTAACTACAAGCTGGGAGTCTGAACAATTTTCAGATTTCTGACCCCGAATTTCCGAGCTAACTTCAGGCCGGCTATCATGGCTTCGTATTCAGCTTCATTATTTGTGGCTGTGAAACAGAATCGTAGAGCGTAAGTGTGAATTTCTCCTTCTGGGCTGGTAAGGATGATCCCCGCACCCGATCCGGACTGGCTTGAGGCACCATCCACGTAGAGGGTCCACGCATCGTCACCTTCTGCTATAGTTAAAAGCAAATCGGTTTTTTCTGATCGACTAGATATGCTCCCTTGGCTGTCTGGTACTCCTTCAGCTATGAAATCTGCCAACACCTGTCCTTTGATTGCTGTGCGTGGGGCGAAGGTGATGTCATACTCCCCTAATTCAATGGCCCATTTCGTGAGTTGACCCGAAACTCCTGCCTTTTGTAAGATGGCTTTGAGGGGTGCGTCGGTATAAACGGTGACTCCGTGCGAGTTGAAGTAAGGCCGAAGACGCCGTGTGGAGTGAACTAGAGCCAGGACTAGCTTTTCTAGGATAGAATAATTTTTCTCTACTGCCTGCAAAACTTTGCTAACAAAATAGATGGGTCTCTGGACCCGGTTATCTTCTCGGAGCAAAACCGAGCTAATTACATATTCGGTAGTAGCTATATACATGTACAATTGTTCTCCATGAATAGGCATGGTCAAAGATGGCAAAGAGGCTAAGTATGTTTTTAATTGGTCAAAAGCATTTTGACATTCCGAAGTCCACAAGAACTTATTTGTTTTCTTTAAAATATTGAAAAATAGTAAGGCTCGTTCAGCTGACCGAGCTAAAAACCGATTTAAGGCCGCTAGTCTACCTGTTAATTGTTGTACTTCACGGATAGATCTAGGTGGGTGCATTTGTAATACAGCTTCTACTTTTTTAGGATACATGGTTTGGATCAAAAACTTCCGCAAACTCACGCAAAAGGTTAAGCAAATCATATTGTAATTGAGGGGGTAAATCAGCCCCAATTTTTATTACCTTGTTTGGATCGGGCGCGAGGGGAATGATTCTTACCTCGGCCCCTGCTTCAATGGACAGGTCCGAGCCACCTGTCAGGTCGGTAATGTTAACGATGGTCGGAATAACTGTAGGAAGAGCTTTTGATTTCTGGTCTACTAGAATTGGTTCCTTCAAGGAAGCCATGTAACACTGCTTAGCCTGCAAAACATCACAACGAATGGTAGCTACCCTACCTCTGGTGGGGAATTTTAAAAGCATGTGTATAGTAGAAGCTATGGCCTGAAATTGATTTAACCCAGGCCGACCCAGGTATACATTGTATGGTGATGGCTCATCGATGACCACAAAATCTATGGTTTCCGTACGTTTTAGCTGCCCCGCAAGTAACGTGACCGGAATGCTCAAATGTCGCACAGGTATAACATGGTGATTGCCGAAGCCAATCAGTGGTGTCAGAACTGGACTTAACTGTGCCTTGTGTAATTGACAACCAGCCAGTGCCTTGGTTGTAATTATATTGCTAGAACTACCCGTGTCTAGCAATGTCCTATGTACTTGATAATTTAAAATGTAGCAATCGATCACTAGTGGATCGTCACAATTGTAAGGTAAAAATATATCTGTATCATCAAAAGTAATTCCTGGTGTCATGGTTTCTGATTTACGCTTACCTAGAACGGTGTTCCTTTGTCGGTATACCTGTTTCCTTTGGCGATTGGAATCGCCCTGGGTGGGTCCTCCTGCTATGGTATTCACAATCCCTGCTATATTTAGGTCGGTTCCACTTCTGATATTTGGGGCTCGGGGATCGGGCTGAGGACATTCGCGAGCGAAATGACCGGTCTCCCCACATCGGTAGCATCCGTTAGGTCGTTCACGGGTTGCCGAAGCTACCAATTTAGGCAGAGGCGCCACTTGTGTATATTGAGGTAATTTTCCAGCTTGAATTAATTTAGATATTTCTGTAGCTAAATCACGACAGTCATTAGTGTTATGACCAATGTGTTTATGGTAATTAGAATACCTGCCCGGATTAAGCCGTTCTGCGGGACCCGTCATGGGTCGAGCTGGGGGCAGCAGCCCTTGATTCTGAATGGCAGCATATATGTCGGCTCGGGGGACGGAGAATGGCACGGCTACCTGCACAGCGTTTACACTTACCCCGGTCTTTGGGATAGAATTAGTAGTATTTGTAAAGTTTAATTTCTTACTTCCTCCTGATGTAAGAATTGGGGAAGAAGCTTTCCTCTTACCGTATAAATCGGAAAAACTTCTTTCCCTTTCCTGTTTTATAGCTGTAGCATCTTCAACAACAGCAAAATTAACGGCAGTAACCATCATTTCAAAATAAGAATGTGGGGGTCGGATGGCCAATTCGGTAGCTAAAGGTCCTGACCGTAACCCATTAATAAATGATCCCATCATTATCCTATCGTCTTTTTCGTGGCATTGTCTAGACTCTATGTTAAACCGATCTATGTAAGCTTGTAATCCCTCTCCCATTTTTTGAGTTATGTTCATTAAGTGTGAAATTGGTTTAGACAATATCTTGTTACCTATAAAATTGGCTAAAAACAGGTCGTCAAACTGATCTAACGAATGAATGGAATTTCAGGGCAGAGTACAATACCAATTTATGGCTTGACCTTTTAGAGTCAGATGGAATGTCATGCATCGATTGGCGTCGGACAGGTTGGCGGCATCCATGACGCTCATGCATTGCATCCAGTGAGCCGTGGGGTCGGTGGTACCGTCGTACTTGTCAACCTTACCTAATCCTCTGTATCCCGGGGGAAATTGTGCCATTTGAATCTCCCATCCAAAACGATGAGACACGCGAGATGTGGGGGCAGTTCGTCCGAGCTGAGCATATTCGGATCCGGGGAGGGCGGTTTGACCGAGCTGAGGATATCCAGATTGACCTAAGGGGTGCCCTCCCATGTTGGGGTAATAGTTCTCTAAGCCGGGCCCGGGGTAATAGTTTGGGTTAAGTAAGGGAGAGTTCCCTATGGGCGGCTGCATGGCTCGACTATTGCCTAAACCATAATGTTGAAATAGTGCAGGGTTGGATGTAGTTGGGTATCCAGGGTAATAACCGGGTTGACTCACTTGACTGATCTGTAAACCATGGCCAGGCTGATTCAATTGACCCATTTATTGCCCTAAAGTGGGAAATGGTAGGCCCGACATAAAAGAACCATTATTGAACTAAGCATTAGGAACCGTAAAGGGGCCCGAAAAAGTAGGATTAGCCTGGGTATAGGCTACGGTGGTGTAAACAGGAGGTGCCACAGAAAGGTTAGGAGGATCAGCTATATGACCGAATCCAGAAGAAAAATTAACTTCCTTGGGTTGTGGAGGACATACAGTGGTGGATTGTGGGGGAAGACTAGATATTAAAACAGCAGAGGGATCGGACACGGGGTTGAATACAGCCCTGGGTGGAGGAATAGTGGGGGACCACTGTATGCCGTAGGGGTGTTCTATGTTAACTACATCTGAAGTGGTGGTTGTAATGGGAAGTTCCATATTAAGAGTAGAGATGATCGGAGCAACATGGTTTATTAAGTGAAATAGTTGTGGAAATAAACGGAAAAACCTATCTTTTTCTGCTTGTTCCTGTTCGGGGGTGATAGTTTCAACAATGGGGGTAGTAGTTGGTGGATCAGAGGGAGGAATAGAATTGGTGGCCGTAACGGTAGGAACCAGGGCGGTTGTAACGACGAGTCCGTTGGTGGTATCAGAAGAAGAAGCACCCTTTCCCGAGCGAGTTTGCGTCATGGTTTCAACAAATTTATTTAACTGAGGAAAATTTGATGAAATAATTTGATCAAACGTTCCCCACAGACGGCGCCAGTTGATGTGACGCAAAAATGGAGCTGATGGAATGATGTTTCTTCGGCCCAACCAATTCTTGTGTAATGCACTGGCCCACTCTGAATAATGTTGTGCTGTGAAAGGAAATGAACAAGTTGGGAATAATCTGGACAGCTCTGATCGGAAAAGATGGAGGAAACTGATAGTGGTACTGTTCTGTTGATAATACAGTGGATAATCAGAAAAGGAGCGGGGCTTTCCCCCCTGTATAGGCTCCGACGATCAAGTCAGTAATATGTAAGAGAAGAATAAATATGAACAAGAGCTTGCAGAGAAATTGTAAAATGAGAGAGAATAGCTTGAGAAATGCTTGTGAGAATTTGCCAGAAATTACTTATTGAGAACTTACTTGAATGAGGCTGTTGCCTGAGTATTTATAAGCTCACTCTTGATACCTTTTTTTGGATCATGACGACATACGCTCCCACTTATTCCTCTTTTTATGATAACTTTAGCCGTTCCTGGAATAATGGCTTTAGCTTAGCTCCTTTGTCATCATTGTTCCTGCATATATATTAAATTGGTGGCCCTACCATGATGTCTAACCGTTTAGATAATTTTATCTTTATCTCAGACCGGTTTATTTTTACCGATCTAAGCTTTCCTGTGTTTTATTTACTTACCGACCTGAGTTTTATCACTGTTGACCGATCTAACTTCTCTAAACTTTTACCGACCTGGGCTTATCGAGTAGAGTTATACTCTTACCGAGCTGAGTTATAAAGTTTACCGATCTAATATTCACAAGTTGATTTATAACGCTTTCCGACCTGAACCTTCATGAGTCTATTAAGTCTTTATGACCGATCTAAGCCTTTATATCCGATCTAAAGTTGTAACACAGATTTGTACGATGTTTCCGATCTGAGCATGGCTCTGGGCTTTTATTTAAGTCTCTATCTTTTACTGTTTATTTGTTTTAATACATTGGGCTAGGCCCAATGGGAATTTCAATTTTATGCACATCAGGTATTATGGGTACCTATGGGTACTCATAATTATCCATTATCCATTTGAATTAAAACCATTAATTGAATACCCATTTAATACCCGTCTAATCCGCCAGTTTGACACCCCTAATTCAGCATAAACAATAGAAAATCGTCAAATGATCTAAGTTCAAAATTACATGTTGCCATCCTTTGTATCATTTCTACAGCTGCCAACCATTTCTTCCCAATCTAATTATCCCATTTAATTTCCAGTACACTTGCCCCTTATTTTTCTTTTGGTTTCTGTACTTTTTTTTTTAATATTTATTCTTTTCCGTTGTATTTCTGAAGAAGATGAATTCGCAAAATCACACATCTGGAGATACACTTTTCCGCATTGCACTGCAGGAGAAAGAAAAAAAAGAACTGTCATATTAAAAACGGCTATAAAGTGTATCCATCCATTTCTTAGGTTCAAAATACAATTAAATGAATTAAAACATAACACAGAGCCCAATTGTAATTAAAGGAAAATAAAACAGACAAAAGAGCTAACTTTCACTCAAAATATTAAAAGTATAGCAATGAAACCAATCTTCTATGGATTTTGGAAGAAGCACGGCAGGGTAGAACATGAAACATCAACAAGAAGCCTTGATCCCAGTTGTTATATTTTTTGGTTCAATTTTTTTTTTTTTTGGTGTGTGTGTGTGTTAATAGAGATGTGCAATGTGTACTAAATCAATGTGTAATAATTAGAAAAAAATGTGCAATGTGTACTAAATAGATGTGCAACCTTTTAAGAAAAAATGTGCATTGTCTTTAGAGTTGGTGTGCAATGCTAAATTTCTCCAAAAACAAAAAACATACTTTTGTGTAATATTACAATATAAGAATCCTCAGTGTTAAGCAGTGTAAATTGAAACTTTTTTCAGGATTATTTATGTGAAAAATATATAATTTACAAATAATCTTTTTAAAGAAACGTGCAATATTGTATAGCCAATGTGCAATGTAACAACTTTCTTTTCTATGAGGGACAGTAGAATTATCCCTTAATAATAGAATTTGGTGGCTTAGACGTAGGGCTGTTCATTCGGGTTTTAATTGGGTGAACGGCTTATTTGGATTGATTTATTTGGGTTTTCAAAAGAAAATCTACACCCAAACGCCAAATCATTTAAAGTAAAAACCAAACCAACCATTTAAGTCATGGCTTATTTGGGCCAAATAAGCCAAATAAGAAAAAAAATTCTTCCAAAAATACATCATTAGAAAAAAAAAAAAAATGTTCATCCAATAATCCAAATCATACAATCATAAAATAGTCAAACACAAAAGATTATGTTTTAAACAATAACAATTCGTCAATCATAAAGTTTTTTTTTCTTCAAAATAACAGTTCTTGATAATTTTAGAAACCAACAAAAGAATAAAAAGGTCTTGAAATTCTTCAGAGGCTTGCGTTGCGGTGTGCGTGCAACCTCAAAGGAAAAGAGTAAGGGCTTGTTTGATAACTCAACTTAATGATTAAAATTATTTGATTAAGAGATAATGAATTTTAGAGTGTTTGATAACATAAACTCAAACCTCTTAATCGTTTAAGCACTGTTTATTTCCTTTACAAAAAATTTAAGCGGAAAAAATCAGCTTATTGCTTATCGCTTAATGCTCCACGTAATAATTCTTTAAATAATTCATATTTAATTTCCGAAATACCCCTTTTATTTTATTTATATTGATTTAACTATAATAATAATTTTAATTTTTCTTCATTAGCATACCACATATTTGAAAATTTTTCATTCTAATATTGTCAAATAAAATTTAATTTATTTTTACTATTATATTTTGGTATTGAAAATTTATTTAATAAATTATATCATTTACATATTTTTATAAATCTCATTCATACGATATATTTTATATTACTTATATAGTTTATTAATCATATATGAATTTATTATAAAAATTTTAATTTCTTTTAGACTCCAATAATGGATTCATTTTTCATTTTCCAGGGGTTTTAATAAATTGTAATAATTATTTTTTGTATTTTTTTTCATCATTCAATTTAACGTGTTTTATCTTATTTTGTTGGGTGAAATACAATTTCTCCCCTGTGGTTTCATGCTTTGGACAGTTTCCCCCTTATGCTTTTAAAACTGACAGTTCCCCCCTCATGGTTTTGGACTGAAGTGTCCACTTAACGGAAAATGCCTTCTCTAACGGTGTTAAAAAAAATGACTAAATTACCCCTGGTAAAAAAAACTTTAAAAAAATTGAAAGAAGGAAGAAGACGATCTTCCTTTACTTTTTTTTTTTTTTTTTCCCTAAACCTAAAGCACTCCCGCAACTGATATGAAACCCATTTTTTTGGGTTTCATTTCAGTTGCGGGAGGCTCCCGCAACAGAAATGGAACCCATTTGATGGGTTTCATTTCAGTTGCAGCAACAGAAATGGAACCCATCAAATGGGTTCCATTTCTGTTGCGGGAGCCTCCCGCAACCAGTCCAGTTTTTTTTTTTTTTTTTTTTAGTTAGGGTTATTTTGGGAACAAAATTAATGACATCATCAATTTGTTTACCCCCACTCTCGTCTTGAGCGCGTTCGCTTCACGCGCCGTTAGAGAAGGCATTTTCCGTTAAGTGGACACTTCAGTCCAAAACCATGAGGGGGGAACTGTCAGTTTTGAAAGCATAGGGGGAAACTGTCCAAAACATGAAACCACAGGGGGGAAATTGTATTTCACCCTATTTTGTTTCTTATGTCTTTCATTAATCATAATTGATGTTTTATAATAAAATTTGATATTTCGCATATAGAAATATAAAAAATTCAACATAAGGGTAAAATGGTATATTTTAAGAATTTCAGCAATAAGACCAGCATATTTATCAAACAAGATCGAGTGAGTAAGCATTATGATTCAGAGGTTCGAAAAATATATTTCAGCATTAAGATGTTAAGTGCTTAATCAATTCAACATTATGGTTTCAGCATTAAGCATTCAGATATAAGCATTAATTTTTATCAAACGGGCCCTAAAACACTAGTAGTAATTTAGTAAAGTAGTAAATCATGTAATTTTTTTTTTGTTAAAAAGCTAAAACGTAAGCAGTTATTAATAAATTTAATATATATTATATTATATTATATTAATTCTTGGCTTATCCGGGTCCTTTATTTGGATTGAGACTCAAATCCAATTCTAAACCATTTAACCGTTTAAGAATTCTGGTGCAGCCATTCACCCGATCCGAAAACCAAATAAGCCAATCCATTTACCTTACATGGTTTGGATTGGTTGGCTTACTTAGATTGGCCGATTAATGAATACCCCTACTTAGTTAGACCCTATTTGGTAACTAGTTTTGCACCTGGGTTTGGACCCAATTTTATGGGGGCCCAGATAACCCGTGTTTGGCAAGTGGGTTCGTCCAAACCCAGGTCCAAATTAGGTCTGAGTTTGCACTGTAGCAAAACCTAGGACTAAACTTCTTTTTTTAAATTTTTTTATTCTGGAAGGAGGAACCCACGAGGGATATGGGAACACGAGGACATACAATCCCCTCCCATTCTGGAACCCCCAATCCTTTTGGGTTTAGAGACGAACCCTAACCAACATACATTTGGTGCCACCGCAAAATTCTCCCTGGTAGGTGAGATCGACGACACCCTACTCTACTTCGTCGACAATCTCTTCTTGTCCGACGCTCTCTTTTTCAGCGGCATTGCGATGAAGGACAACCCATCACCGAAACAACCTCTGGTTCATATCGAAGCTTTCTTCTTCCCATCTACCTTCAGTTTCAAAAAAATGGGATCCACCCACAGGCTTTCTCCAAACCCGGCCCTTCTGTGTTCCTACCCACAATGAAGGCCAAATTTTTTCGCTTTTGAAAAAAATGAAGGAATTCATGAATTCAATCCCATCCCATCCCATGTTCATATAAAAAAATTATTTTATTTTTCTTTGTTTGGATTTGAGGTTAGTTTATGTTTTTTTGTATGATTTTTGTTTCGGTGGCTATGGGGATTATTCAAAGATTTGAGCTTTAGGTGATTAATGAAGAGGAGCATATTTTGGTGTTTTTAGTTAGAATGGTTAATTAGGTAGAGCTTCAAATCAAGGAAGATTGAATATTTGGTGTCTTGTTTAGTTCATTTGACCCTAAAATTGGGTGGGAAAGGTGAAATTGGTTGTGAATTATAATTATGGATCATGTTATTGGCGGCAGTTTAAGCTCTGGAGGAAGATTGACAGTGGAAAGCTGTATTTGGATAATTTTAAAAAATTGCAATTTGTAAAAGAAAAGGGAAGTAGTGATATCGAAAGATTGAGTGTTAAAATGAAAGGAAACAAGTTTTAATTCTTAATTAATTTAAAGAAAGAAAGATTAAAATTAAATTAATAATTATTTGAAGGAAATTAAATATTTAAATTAAAAAGATATAATTCAATCTAAAGCATGCTCTATGTTTAAACTACGATTTTGAACCTTGTTTGGTAACTAAGCTCAAGCTTAGATACCAAACAAAATCGAATACCTTGGTTTAAACCTGGATTTGAACTTTAGATTTAAACCCATGTTCAAATCCTATTACCAAACAAGGCCTTAATATTGGTTTAGCACTCTTGCAAGGACGGCTACCAGAATAATATTTACACATTTTATTGACTAAAGTGTAATTTTTAAAGTATTTATCAACTTTTACTTTTGTTATAACTTTTTTATATTCCATAAATCATCAGCTAGCTTCTTTAATTCTCATGTATGAACTTTCAATCGGGCATCGGTGAACTCTAGGATTTCCCAGAAAATGACTAGGATTACGAACTCCAACGATATCGTCGCTTCGCTGTTCATGTTTCTCATTTCCCTTGTTTTACTAGTTTCACCTAATTGTGAAGTACTACTACTATTCATGGTGTGACTAATTGAGAGGGTAGTAGTCCCTTTAAATACATTGAGATTTTTGTTTTCGACTATTTTTTTAAAATTTTTAACCCTTGAATCTCCAAGGTTCAGACTCATGACCTCAGGGTTACAAAACCCTCCCATTAACCCCACCCCACCCTCACACCCGTGATTTTAGTGTTTGTTTATATCATTAATGGAGAAAATTTTAATGTAGTATAAGAAATTCATTCAATGTAAATTTTAAAATATTATCAACCGAGATTTGATAAAGTAGTCTATAATCCATGAGGTTTGAAAAACATCATAATACCATGGATCGGACCGTTTGCGACGGGGTGACCCGGTTGATGTGACACCCCCAGCCCCGACTTCCTTATTTCACGCCGGAGTCGCGACCGAGATGCCTGCCTGGTTCACACCAGGACTCATTCAGGATACAAAGACCACTAATTAACAATAAAATATTTAAACACTACATTAGAATAAGATATCTTTTATTTCACTAATGCGAAATGTACACACGTATTTCTATAACTATTACAAAACTCTCTCGCCTTAATTACCTAGTGCGAGATTTCATCCATAATCCCGACGCTTTTCATAACGTCGCCTTTAATTTTTGTTACATGCAAAACGCCTAAGGGGTGAGCTTCCATAAGTTCAGCGAGGTCACACTATTAAAATCATTACCAAGTAAACATTTACCGGCATATAACACGTATTTCCTACGCAAGTAAGGGGGGACACGTAAGGGATAGAAAGAGCATAATCATAAATCTATAATGAGGATCTATATGATCTTTCGTTAAGCATTATTAATTATACTTTACCAGCACTACTACAAAAACGGCTTTCAATGGCGGTTTTTAAGGGCTTTTAAAGGCGATTTTTGGCATTTTTAAACCGCTATCTATCTGGCAGCCGTAGAAAGTTAGCGGACTTTTTACGGCGGTTCGTAACTAAACCGCCATAGAAAGTCTGAGATTCAGACCCAAACCGCGATAGAAAGTGAGAAATTTCTCTGGTTTAAAGCAAAACCTGCTGCTAAAAGTTTAAAATTAATACAAATATCACCAAGATACAAGTTGAAATTGCTATCATATTACAGGGGCATAGCCAAAAATATTTGTTCAACTATAATATGAACAAGTTTCATTACTATCCATCAACTATGGCTAATGCTCCACAATATAACTAGCGCATATTTTTCTCATAGCATCTATGTCCACATTGCTTAATGGAGTGCGGTTGAACTTGAAGTACTGCAACAGAGTATAAATTTAAACGTAATTGAGTAGCAAAATGAAATACAGTCAAATAAGTTATGAGAAATCAAATACCTTTTTGAGTGCTAATGTGTCGGATTTCATTGTGATTTGGTACATGTAGTGCACGACATAGTAGCCACACTCCTAGTTACACATTTGCTTTTTATGCTAATGAATATTAGTATATGAGTTAGAAGATCATACAATTGTATACAACACATCATTGAATAAAAAATTCAATAAGAACCAATTTTACCTTAACTACTATCCATTCAGGTTGCATATGCACATTTCTGGGCAATCCTAAGAAAGCTTGATGATTAAACATCACCCTATAAAAATGAAAGCGGAATGAAAATAATTAGCAACATATGTATATATGATTGGCATTAGAAATTATATATGCATTCGAACATTAGTTAATATATATAACTCACTCGTCTATAAGTATTACTGCCTCCTCTTTTTGTGGGTTTTGTAAAGAATCAAACCAATACACAACCTTTTCAATCAGTCTAATGGCTATAAGCATCCAATGTCCACTGCAAACCAAAAATTCGATGAGCTCAGATCTTTAGATCAGTGTTTCTTAAAAATTAGAGAAACGCTTACAGTGTTTACCTCTGAAGATACGGTACCAGATAAATTTCTTTATTCCGATCCTTCAAGTTTTGTGCAATGTATTGTACCCTATCTTCATATTGTTTCCTAATGCCGTGACATGATCAGCTGAGAGAAACCCTATCCCCTTCCGGTCATTCATTTCAACCAAATTATGTAAAGCTCTAGAGAATTTACATTATCATGCATCATTGGTTAGTCTAGGCACATGGAATGCATACTATATATAACAATAATCTGAAATAGGTTATAAAATTAAGTGGAAACTCACTTGGTGAACAATTGCATCAAACAGTTTGCGACCATATTTTCTCTTGACAATAATTCACCGACATCCATTCAATCCATCGCAATAGGATGATCCACACCTATGATATCTCTTGTCAATTGAAACAAGAAGCAAGTGAAGTTCGAATCTTTCTCTAATCGGAGTTCTAACTCGTGCAGTGGATCAGATGTCGAAGAGGATTCCATTTCATTTGGAGAGGTCGAAGAAGATTTTATCTCATCCATAGAATTCAAACGACCTTTTTTCTTTTTTAAACATTTATCCACCTAACAACATTTGAAATAGCATTAAATATACAAAACGGTATTAAATAATTCACAAATAAATGTAAGAATATACCTGTGTTACTAGATCCGGAATAAGCTCAATCAAATGTATAGGCCATTCCACGAAAAAGGATTGGGACATTCCCACAGTTGAAGCCTCTTCCTCAGGAAATGGTAGCGGGGCAAAGTCATCATATGAAATTTTAATTGTAACCCTCGCGCAACCTTTCCTTACCTCGCGGCCGTGGTGCTTTCTCTGCTTATAAACATTTCCCTTGCCCACAAGCTTACATCTCTCACATGTATCCTCAGAGATGAACAGATGATATTCATACCCGTCCTGAGATAATAGGCAAGCGAATGAACATTACTGAACTATTTTCGATAACTTCAAAAATCAAGTGTAATCATGAAAAGCAATATCAAGCTTCTTTAGCAGTGACAATATGAAAGAAATTATACAAACAAATATGACAGACATAAATGTACTTTAATTACCTTGTATTCGCCTAAAGAACTCACATCTTCCAAATTTGTTGCAATAGGGCTATTCTGAACCTCATTCAAATTAATCGGGTCCATAGATGAAACAGGTATCATATGTAACTCAGGCAAACTTGTAGGGATAAGAGGAGAAAAATTTTGCCTACGAGGTTCTTTAGGGTGTAGCGTCGGACTCATAGGGGAAACATTGCTACCATGAACCTCAAATATCTCTAGGGTCATTCCGGAGGTTTCTGGGTTCAAGCTCTGAGCTTTGGCACTATTGAAGACAGTGGCTCTTGCTGTATCATAGTCAGTCCCCATCTTAGTACATATAAACCCAACCATCCTCTCAAGATGTGTTTGACATTCATCGAGCTGGGCAGTGGTTTTCTGAAGCTTTCTTTTAGTTAAATCTAGTTCATCTTTAAGTGATGGGCTTGTTTTCAGGAAAACCTCTGTGATACGTGCCCTGGTAGAATGGCCGCGAACACGACCGGGGTGATCGGTCTTTCCTTTTGCCTTGACAAGAATGTCATTCCTACCCTCTGCAACTTTCTCACCTTGGGACTCTCGCAAACATAGATTTTCCTAAACGTTTTGCCAAAAATATGAAATGTAAATAGATCAATTATATATAGTTTTAATTATATGCGTAGCTTAAAGAACTGAAACATATGAAAATGTATGGTGTAAGCTTACAATTTCACTTCCAACACGACCAGGCTTTGGGGTAAAGTATTCGCCTTTTTTTGTTTGTGTGAGCCTATCTCCAAAGTAGATGCAGGCCTGGCCCTGCATAAGGTTCTTCCCCTTCTTCTTCGGACGGACCGTCCTCTAAAGGCTTCTTCCTAGTTGCAATCAAAGCCTCTTCATGCAAATTCTTCTTTAGCAGTAGGTATCCATCGCAAGATAAATTATGGTAAAAAGAATTTAACGTGGCTTTCTTTTGTGCTTTTTCACGAATTCCCTAGAGAAAAATACAATGAAAAGTGATTATCCATAAATTGAGCAATTTCAAATATCCAAAAACAAGAAGGAAATGAATTTCAAAAACCCACCTTCCATTTTTCTGTTTCGCGGCTAGCCTTAAACTTAAGCCATGTCTCCCTAGGGAGATATTTATATTCAAGGCATGAGTCCTCACCCTGCAAGTCACCATTTAAATATCTACCTAAAAAGGATTTCCAATCTTTCCAACGTTTACCGGTATACGAAATCCACTTGGTTTTGAGTTCTTCGGTTGATTCAAAAACAAATAATGCCTACAGTAAACAATAGAAGTACAAATTTAGATAAATTTGGGTTCATTTGTATGAATGGGTAAACAAACAATGCATTGTAATTTTGTAGAATACCTGTATTTTCATCCACACTCTCTTCTTGATCTCGTCGGGAACTTTGGGTCATTATGGATATTCCATAATGTCCACTTTGCTCCGGGCCGTGAATGCTACGAATGTAATCCACTTCGTATGATAATTTTTAGGCTCATTTTTTGAATTGAACGAAATCTCAAGAGTTTTCCCCATCATACGCATTTACAAAATATCGTTGCAATTTGTAGGCCCTCTACCTCTTTTAGCTCTAGTATAAGACCCATCTCCATTGCGCTTTCCCTCATCACTATGCTCCTCATTGCGTTTTCTTTTTCGGACCATTAGCTTACCTTAAACTTCATGTAAAGACAGAGAAAACAAGATAATATCTTTGCATTTAAAGAAAAGCTTTAATTTCAAAACCCACACGCCATTGAACAATTTAAACCAAAGGAGACACACAACAAGAATGCTTGTAATGTTTAAATTTAAAAGACAATGTACATTTCGCAACGTCAACTATTGACAACTAGCATTTCACTCGTTTCTACTAAAGGAAAAAACCAAAATATAGTGAGAAAGGTAAAAGCTTAAAGGAGGAGTACTTCACTCCTAAAAAATATTCTCCTTCCCTAAAACAAGAGAAGTACTTTGTGCTTTTGCAATAAAGAAGCTTTACATTGATGCAAATATAGCCTCACTTTCAATAGATTAAGAGCATTCACGACATTAAACCAAGGGAGGAACACACCTTCAACTCAACCACAAAGCATTATTCTCCTTGCCACTAAAGGAGAAACACTAAATCTCATAATGTAAAAGATTTAAGGAGAAGTGATATAACAAACTCTACATTTATAAAAAAAATCCCCCTCATCACGGAGAACGACTCACAAAGCATATTTCACGCATTTCAAACAAAGATAAGGGAAAGCGAAGAGGAGATAGTGATATTTGCAATACACAAGTGCCATTATCCAACTTAAACCAAAGGAGCCCCAAAAAAAAGGACTTATAAAGGTACCATTGATAAAGTACTTCACATTTCACAACCAACAACTAATGAGAACAATCATTTCTACTAAAGAAAAAAACCAAAATATAGTGAGAAAGGTAAAAGCTTAAAGGAGGAGTACTTCACTCCTAAAAAATACTCTCCTTCCCTAAAACAAGAGAAGTACTTTGTGCTTTTGCAATAAAGAAGCTTTACATTGATGGAAAGATAGCTTTACTTTCAATAGATTAGTGGCATTCATGACATTAAACCAAGGGAGGAACACACCTTCAACTCAACCACAAAGCCTTATCCTCCTTAGCACTAAAGGCCAAACACTAAATCGCATAAGGTAAAAGATTTAAGGAGAAGTGATATTTCAAACTCTACATTCATGAAAAAATCCCCCTCATCACGGAGAATGACTCACAAAGCATATTTCACGCATTTCAAACAAAGATAAGGGAAAGCGAAGAGGAGATAGTGATATTTGCACTACACAAGTGCCATTATCCACCTTAAACCAAAGGAGCCCCAAAAAAGTGAACTTATAAAGGGTACCATTGATAAAGTACTTCACATTTCACAACCAACAACTAATGAGAACAATCATTTCTACTAAAGGAAAAAACCAAAATATAGGGAGAAAGGTTAAAGCTTAAAGGAGGTGTACTTCACTCCTAAAAAATACTCTCATTCCCTAAAACAAGAGAAGCTATACTCAAAAGGTACTTTGTGCTTGTGCAATAAAGATGCTTTACATTGATGCAAAGATAGCTTTACTTTCAATATATAAGGGGTATTCAAGACATTAAAACAAGGGAGCCCCAAAGAAGGAACCTATAAAGCTTAAATTCCACATAGTGGACCCAACAACCAAGCATTTTCCTCATTATCACTAAAGGAGGAACACTAAATCGACTAAGAACCGAAATCAAACACCAATGTTCTCAAATTAATCAAGCAAAACCGAAATCAACATTGTGATTCTCATCTTAGTGAAGGAAAACCAAATTGAAAGGGTACGTAATTGAAATCCCAATCAAACACCTAGGTTCTTAACTTATGTAGGATAAAACACAAAATTCAACAACCAAACCAATTCAACCAACAATCGATAAATCCCAAAGCAATCCAATCATTCATCACTAGCATCAAACCCGAAATCAACATTATATTGTGCACAAAAACCCTAGTCCAATCGAAAGTAATTACAAAATGGAAGGTAACATTGCAAAAGCTTTAAAATGCAAGCATAGAAGTTGGCTAAACCTTATGTAGGATTGCACTCCTACATCCAAGGCCGAAAATATTGTTGGGGAAAATGGAAGAAATGGTGGCTAGGGTGCCGCGACACACAAAGATCGGACCTTGGTCCTCGAAGACCGATCAGCATACCAAGCAGCCGCCGGGAAGTGCGGGAAAGGGGCGGAGTTCGACGGGTTGAGCCGGCGACGGGTCCCGGGCGCAACGAAACCGAACCGGGGCGGGAGAAGGGAGAGGGAAATAGGGGAGAAGCAGGGGAGAAGAAGGGGAAAAGAATAAGGAAAAGAGAGGTCTAAGTTCAAATATTTTGAACTTAGACCAGCGGGTTAGTTCTATGGCAGTTTTTCGTGAACCGGAGTAGAAGAAGGGAAACAAATTGGAGCCAATTCCCGCGCGCGCATATATTTTTTTTCTGAACCCTAAACCCTATTAATTTCTATTTTTATTTCATTTTCTGAACCCTAAACCCTAAACCCTATTAATTTCTATTTTTTTTCATTTTCATAAATTAACCCCAAAATTTGTAAATATAATAGTACATACCCAATTTACATTATATTTATTAATTATATACAGAAGCTTGCCTTTTATGAAACATTTAATAATTAAATTTCAAAATTTCCCGTGCACCATTCCACCAAAAAATTTCATGTATTATACACAATAATTTTAGGTAAAAGCTCAAAATTAATAAATTTTGTAAAATTACATGTAAGCTGCGATAAAGTAATAATCTTCGTTATCTTCCCTAAATTTTTTGCTTTTTTAACTTGGGCGAACGGAATAAAATAATGAAATCGATAAATGCATTAAGTACGTAGTATAAGATAAATTAATGCTTAAGGGCCCAATAAAAAAAAAAAGAAATACTTACTGGATTTCATTAGCTATATATATATATATATTTTTTTTTAATTAAGGACGATAATATTAATCAAATATGTATAGTGAAATACATTAAATTTGGTATGTTGCAAAATATAATGTATTTTATTTACTTGCACCGGTTGATCATTATTAAATTGCATATCCAATATTACAGGGGAATGCAGGGGAGAAGCAGGAGAACTGTGGGGAAATTAGAGATATTAATTAGACCAACAAATTTGAATTTAGACCGGCGGTTTATTCTACGGCAGTTCAAGGAAGAACCGCCGTAGAAAGTATTTTCTAAGGCGGTTTTTTTTGACCCGCCGTAGAAAAGTGGAAACAATTGGAGCCAATTCCTGCGCGCGCATAAATTTCTATTTTTATAAACCTAAACCCTAAACCCTATTAATTTCTATTTTTTTTCATTTTCATAAATTAACCCCAAAACTTTGTAAATATAATAGTACATACCCAATTTACATTATATTTATTAATTATGTACAGAAGCAAGCCTTGTATGAAACATTTAATAATTAAATTTCAAATTTTCCGTACGTGCACCATTCCACCGAAAAATTTCATGTACTATTACACAATAATTTTAGGTAAAAGCGCAAAATAATAACTTTCGTAAAAGTACATGTAAGCTTCATTATCTTCCCTAAATTTTCTGCATTTTCGACTTGGCGAACGGGATAAAATAATCAAATCGATAAATGCTTTAAGTAAGTATAATAAGAAAAATGAATTCTTAAGTGCCCAATAAAAAAATTAAAGCATTACTTACTGGATTTCATTAGCTCTATATATATATATATATATATTTGCAATTAAGGACGATAATATTAATCACATATGTATAGTGAAATACATTACGCACATTTATTATGTTGCTCAATATAATGTATTTTATTTACTTGCAACGATTGATCATTATTAAATTGCATATTCAATATTACATTCCCAATTAAAAAAAAGAATTTTCATTGAATTTATGGTAGGTTTTGTACTATTCAGTTTATGTGTTCTTAAATAATTATCTCTATTTTAATAATTAAAGGCAATCAATAATTGCAATTATGTTAAGATAAAACAAAAATAGCTTGAAAGAATTAATACTCTTTACAATTGGGTACAAGTACTCAATGTCGTATCCATGTATAGTCTTAATAATTTTCTAGTGCTTCTGTATATCTCGTACACATGCATGCTAGTTAAGAGGCGAAAAATAGAAATAGGTTGCCGCCGGTACGAAGCGCGCCTCAATAGAAAATATATTGAAGAATCTCTCTAAAATAATAAAGATTTATTAATCGATAAACGAATAATTAATTCATTTAGCAGTCAATAACTAACCTCACTAAATGAATATTTTTTTTCCGATGCACAGAAAAGTAATTTATCAAGAGTGTTAAATATAAAATCAAAACAAAAATCATTGTAAAGCTTCCCCTGTAAATTTTACCAAAACTACTCCTTGCAAAAAAAAAAAAAAAAACATGGGACATTTAATCATAAATGAAAAACAAGGAAATCAATTTGCCAAAAAATTCAACAGATAAATGTAATATACTCCCTGTCAAGGATATGCACATAATTAAATACTTCATTAAGATTCCAACTACTTCAAATAATACGGAATTCAGTTTAAAATCAATTCTAACAGAGTCTCCCCTGTAAATTTAACCAAAACACTCGTCATCCTAACATCAACACAAAAGCTTCAGACAATTTCCACCAATAACAAATTCATTTATAAACATTTCACTATATGAAGTTCCCTGGAAATTTTATCCCTTGATTGCGCGACGTCATCCAAGTTGTGACCTGTTTCAATCAGACAGTACGAATGATAAAAATAAATGTTGTTATAAAATTATGTCCACCTCGTTTCATTAAAATCAAATATACATATATAAATACACACACACACACACCCACAGAAACAAAAAAAAAAAAAAAACAATATAGCTGAAAATGACTCTTAACATATTCTCTTTCTCTTATGGGACCCTTGATTCTCGAACCATAATATTTCGCTGTGGTCATCACGAAGTATGTATTTATCAACTTTCCTATCTTTTTCAACTGCTCTCACTTCAGGTAACCCACTAGAGAAAGGGCCCGCATCATAAAGCCCTTCTTTTGTATTAATCCATTCCACTTCGTGATGTTGTTTACCATTTAGAACAACAGACCAATGTTCGTCACAAGGATCGGTGATATAAAAAACCTGTTTCGCCTGCGATGCAAGTATAAATGGTTCCCCCTTGAAACCCTCTCGATTAAGGTCAACAAAGGTAAAACACAATGGATCATCAGTTCGAACCCCATTATTGTTATCAACCCATTTGCATCGAAATACAGCTACTTTGAAACAAATATAGCAAGCTCTCAAATATCTTCGATCACCCTGTAATATGCCATGCTTGCATACATTGGATTTTTATTCTTCTTGCTAGAAACATGTAAAGCCTCTGAGATTAATGTAACACCACTGTTTTGTGCCATGCTCTTCTCATCTTGTCTCTTAATAGCAAATGAATATCCATTTATGTCATAGCATGAAAATGCTCGTACCACATGGCTGGGCTTAAACGCCAACCATTTTAATGTCTCCGAAACGTCTTTGCCCATGACAGCATTACCTAACCAATAGACAAATGTCCGAATATGTTCATTGAGCACATTTTGATCATTCCAAGCAGGATAAGACGTTCTTATTGAACACATATGGTCTCTCACATAGGGCTCAACTTTTTCAGAATTGCGCAGTATGTAGAGATGCGCCTTCATCAATTCAACATTAGAAGGCGTAAACATTTTTCCTCCCTTTGTGCCCATACCTGTAATCCTCCCATCGTGCCGATTCTTAGATATTCCAATTGATGCTGTATCGGCCAAGTACTCAGTGCAAAACTCAATTACCTCCTCAGCTATATAACCTTCAACAATACTAGCATCAGGACGATAACGATTCTTAACATACCCCTTAAATACTTTCATATATCGCTCGAATGGGTACATCCATCGCAAATGAACAGGCCCGCAGATTTTTATCTCTCTAACCAAATGAATCACCAAATGTACCATAATATCAAAAAAGGCGGGTGGAAAATACATTTCTAATTGACAAAGGACAACAATTATTTCATCTTGTAACTGATCAAGTCTTTCGCACGCAATAACCTTGCTACATATAGCATTGAAGAAGAAACAAAGTCTTGTTATACTGGACTTAACATGCTTGGGCAATATCGAGCGAATAGCTATAGGCAACAATTGTTGCATTAAGGCATGACAATCAAGAGACTTCAAACCAACCAGTTTTAAATCTTTTACGGAAACAAGTCTACTTACATTTGAAGAATATCCGAATGGAACTTTGATGCTATGCAAACTTGAACACAGTTATTTTTTCTCTTTTCTGGACAAAATGTGACAGGCAGGGGGTAGATATGTGCGTTGTCCTCGAGCTACCGGTGCTAAATTTGATCTTATGTTTATATCAACCATTTCAAGTCTCGCGTTATAATCATCCTTCGTTTTACCAAGTATGTTCAAAAGCGTACCTAACAGGCTTTCACAAATATTTTTCTTAATATGCATAACGTCGAGACAATGTCTGACATCCAAGTTCTCCCAGTATGAAAGTTCAAAAAAGATAGATTTTTTCTTCCAACAACATGTATCATTATTGCTGGACTCCGAAGGTTTTTCACATTAATGTCCGTCACACGAGCTTTCACCTCTGGCTCGCTCAAGGGTTCTTGAGCTTTTCTAAACTCTTGAAATCCATTGAATGCTCTTTTCATACGGCGATACGGATGAGTCTCGGGAAGAAATCTACGATGCCCAAGGTATACTGTCTTCCTCCCATGTGCAAGCTGACAAAAATCTGTACTCTGCTCACATATAGGGAATGCTTTATACCCTTTAATAGAGTACCCATACAAGTTTTCATATGCAGGAAAATCATTAATGGTACAGAACAACATGGCACATAATGTGAATATTTCTTCACGATATGAATCAAACACAGGTGCGCCTTCATCCCATAACTTTTTCAAATTTTCAATAAGAGGAGCAAGATACACATTGATGTCATTTCCTGGTTGTCGTGGGCCTGAAATCATTAGAGACATAAGTATATACTTGCGCTTCATAAACAAGTAAGACGGAAAATTGTAAATAACCAACATCACCGGCCATGAGCTATGTGTGCTACTCAGACTGCCAAATGGGTTCATTCCATCAGTACACAAACCAAGCCTCAAATTTCTAGATTCTCCCCCAAATGAAGGATACATTGAATCAAATTTTTTCCACTGATCCGAATCTGATGTATGCATTATCGCCTTGTCATCATCACTGGGAATACACCGATCTGAATGCCATGTCATAAGCTTTGCATCTTTTGCATTAGCGAACAACCGTTTAAATCTCGGTATTATAGGAAGATACCACAGAACCTTAGCCGGCGACCCCTTCTTTTGCGCATCAGAACTGTCTTCAACCTCATCACATAGCTGCTTGTTTTTGTATCGTGAAGTTTTACACTTAGGACAAAGCAATAAATCCTTATACTCATTCCTGTAGAGGACGCAATCGTTTGGGCAAGCGTGGATCTTTTTATACTCCATACCCATTGGACGCAATATTTTTTTCGCCTCATAAATTCGATCTGGAAGTTCATTATCTTCTGGAAGCATATCTTTCAATAGCCTCAATAAGGCTGTAATATTAGTATCTGACCACCCATTTACAGCTTTCAAATTAAACAACTTCAAAACACTAGACAAGCGTGTATATCTAGTGCAACCGTTGTATAGAGGCTTCTCATTGTCACCCAAAATGGAAGCAAGAACTTCCGGTTTATTAGCAAAATCCTCGGCCAAATCCTCAATCATGTCATCTAATCGATCTCTAGTAATCTCATCATCTCCTTTTGCATGAGATTTTCTTTGCTCAGGAAAACTATTAATACATTCACCATGCCAAATCCATAATTTATAAGAAAGATCAAATCCATTATGATATAAATGGAATCTTATTGTATTTGAGTTATCAAACCACACATCATTTTTACAAGCTTTACACGGACTATGGACGTACTTTGTATTCTTATAAGCCAATTCAATGAAATTCTCAACTTCTTTCGCATAAAAATCGGAGGTCCGATCACCATATATGCGTAACTAACACCTTGAAATAATTAAAAAAAACCAAATAATAATTCAACAAACAATGTAGAAAGTATCAAGTTGCATGCTTGTCTTAGCACATGTCATACTAATGTTACTCATATAATCAAAACTAATATAATACCTCAATGAAAAAAATAATGCATAACCAACACATGCACAATAGACATAATCAAATGAAGAAGAACCCATAAGTTTTTCATTTATGCATTTTATCAAACACATGCAATGTATAAAAAAATAATAGACACTCTAAGTAGTGCTAATTATATGAACATCATCCAATAAAAATCAAACACTATAAATCAAATCACATCACCAACAAACTACATAGTATAACTAAATAGGGTTCCATAATACTAAGGTTCACCATATATATGGATTGTAACTTTAATTTTTACTCTACCATAAATAAAAATAAATTCAATATACACATATCTAAAGTACAAGAATAAGCAATTACTGAGAAATTTTAGAATTTTCTAACCTTAAGGTGGTAAATTTTAGCTTCAAATGACGATTCTTTACATCAAACGTGTAAAACCGTAGTAGAAATTTGGAGAAGAAGACTTTCGGCCATGATATGGAGATACGCGTTGTTATTTAGGCTTAAATGCGTTAATACAATGGCGATTTTCATATAAACCGCCATAGAAAGGGACCTTCTACGGCGGTTAATTGAAAATCCGCTGTAGAAAGGGACTTTCTACCGCGATTGGGACAAACCGCCATAGAAAGTGTGCTTTCTACGGTGGTTGGGGCAAACCGCCGTAGAAAGTCCTTTCTATGGCGGTTTGATTATAACCGCCGTAGAAAGTCCCTTTTTACGGCGGTTAATTGAAAACCGCCGTAAAAAGTCACTTTCTACTGCAGTTTATTTTAAAACCGCCGTAAAAAGTCCGTATTTCTTTTATAACGACGGTTTTCTCTTTTCTGCCGTTAAACTGCAGCCGTTAAAGCTCTATTTTGTAGTAGTGCAGTGCTGGAATTCTTTAAGCGGCGGACACAATAAACGGTGTATCGCTTTGTCCACTACGCCAATGAACTAGTGCACATACAGGGGTGCACGGGATAGGGTGGCATACTTTGAGATAATACTGGAACGAACCTTCAGTCATTGGGTCGATCGTTCAAGCCCAACGCTGACACGCTCGATTTCAACGAACGAAATAGGCTTTGGGGATCCCAAATGGACACGCAAGTAACTAGTAACAGGAAACACGCAATTAGCACAGAATATGGTGCACAAACACGGTGCACGGGACACAAACATTTCATGCTTGACACTTAGCTCAGGAATACATGATACTTGCTGAAGAATATAAGGGGTTCTTCAAGACTTAATAAAAATTAGGAACACAAAGTATGAAGAAATTATGTAGGAATTTCACCAACAAATAAATAAAGAAATGTAGAAGGGAGAAAGACTTGTTACAAGTCACAAAAGAAATCTAAGTTGCGTAAGACATATTTTCCTTAAAGTGTTTAATGCCCCCACTATTTGTCTAACTAGGAATATGGCAAGATCACTTCTAGGATAAAATAGATTGATCATAAACAACTAAGTAGACAGTGCTTAGATTGTTTAGACAAGAAAGAAGATGGAAATTAGTTGATTTGATCTGTGGCAATCACCCTCTATTTATAGAATAGAAAGGTTGCATTCATGGGATACGATCAGCCTATGAATAGATGCAATCATCCATTCAACAGTTAGGACGCAACACTTCAACCAAAACACGCATATAAAGAAAGAAATCAAAGAGTTGCATCTCTTAGAAGCCACTAGAGCTTGTCCGAAAAGCCGTTCGAGTAGGACGAAGATTCGCACAGCACTCGCTTCCTGCAACTGAGTGAGATTTGCTCACTGGAGCTCTTCCGACTGGGCGTCCGACTCGGACGACCCATCGGATGTCTTGCTGATCCAGAAGCTTGCTTTCAGCTTACTTTTGCCTTCTGTCTGACTTGGGGCCCGACTTGGCTTTCGACTCGGACGCACAGAAAATGCATGAACTTGCATGAACTTTACCCAATGGTTTTTCCTTATATTATAAACTACAAGAGAATCTTCAACAATCCCCCCACTTAGTTTATAGTTTAAACTATCAACACTTACATGAAATCACACTTAGGAGAAAGTGACTCTCGTCTTGAACTTTCCTTTAGTGCAACTAAATCACTAAATTGAGCAAAAGTTGGTGGCGCGAAGCTTTGAACCAAAATTTGATTTCAATTAAAACTTAGCACACATGTGAACCTCATTTTCCATATTACAATCACAATTGGTTGTAGCACTCATCTGGCCGTGTGCTCATCCTAGTTCCGTAATCATGTACTAGAGATAATTCTAAACTCTAGCCGAAGGCGGCACCACTCTCTATGACTACAAAGGTGAAATTTGCTCTAGTTTATTTGTCATTCACCAAATAAACACTTAAAGAGAAATTTCATTAAGACACTTAAGTCATCCCTCTCACTTAACAGTTACTTTAATTAACACCTGTTTCTGGTATGGTTTACACAAATTTGGTGTACACAGATGTTCTAGTGACTTGTTGTTACCCTTTGAACCTCTCATACTAGGGATACTAGAAGGAGGTTGGGTTTCCATCATCTAGCAATTTTAGATTAGAGTTTCAATCCCATACCCAATGTTGTCGAATTCACCAACTTTCTTGTAAGAGGTTTGGTCAACGGATCCGCTAGATTTTTGTGTGTTTTAACAAACACAATGGTGGCAACATTGTTCTTCAATACCTTTCTCATGTAGGTATTTTTCAAGCTTTATGTGTCTAGTCTTTCCCTTGTACACTTTGTTTAAAGCACTAGACAGATTAGCTTCATTATAACAATACAATAGATAGTTATTGGTGGCATTTGTCTTGACCAGAAATCTATATCCAACAATAAATTTCTTTAACCACTCAACTTTCTTAGAAGTTGAACACAAAGCAACAAACTCAGATTCCATAGTGGAATGAGTTACCATTGTTTGTTTTTTTGATACCCTAGATACAACACCATTACTAAACATAAAGGTAAAAACACTTGTAGGTTTTTGATCACTAATGTTTATAATTTAACTGTCATCTGAGAATCCTTCAATTACACTTGGAAATTGTTATAATAGAGTACAAAATCTCTTTGTTTAATATCAAGAGATAACGCAAAACTGTAGTTATACCCTTCCAATGATCATTGTTTTGATTCTTTGTGTACCTTGCCAACCTGCAAACTAAATATGCAATGTTCGGCCTTGTACAATAACACTTGAAGCTTAACACTTGGATCCATGGGTGTACTTGCTTCTTTCACTCTCAAATGTTGATAATTCTTTATGATTTTATCAACATAATAAGTTTAAAAAAGAGCATAACCCCTACTATGCTTTTTATTTTTATCCCTAAGATAATATCAACTTCACTAAAATCTTTCATTTGAAATTGAGAAGCCAGATATTTCTTAGTTTCAGCAATACATTTCAAGGTATTACTTACTATTAGCATATTATCCATATATAAGCAAATTAAAACATAGTACTCTTTTATTGTTTTAGAATAAACGCACTTGTCAGCAATATTGTATCTAAAACTACCATAAAGTGTAACAAACTTAAATTTCCCATGCCATTGTTTAAGAGCTTCTTTAAGCCCATATATCTTGACTAATTTGTATACTTTGTGTTCATATTCAGTAAGGACATAACCTTCTGATTGTTCTATGTACATATTTTCCATGCAAATTACCATTCAAATATGCAGTCTTTATATCAATTTGATAAACATAAAGATTAAAAATTGAAGCTAAAACAATTACAATCCTAATAGATGCAATTATAGCAACATGAGCATATAATTTCTTCATTTGTCTATGACATTTGGCTACTAACCTGGCTTCGTTGGTGAAAAATAGTCCCATCCATTGCTTGTTTCCTTCAGATAATTCACTTGCAACCAATTGGTTTTGAACTTTTTGGTAAATCAACTAGGATCCAAGTATTATTAGATAATATTGAATCTATTTTATCATTTACAACTTCTTTCCAAAATGTTGTAATTCTTGATTTCATTTCCTCACTCTATACTTTTGGATCATATTCTATACTTAATCAAATAAGAATTTTATTAAGTTGAGTATCCCTACTTCCATTGACTAGGAAGACAATAGATTGGGAGAGAATAAAATCAAAAGGTATGTTTCTCCTTCCTTTGCCTTTGACTTCTTCTAAGATCAATAGAAGAATCAAATTCATTGCTTGTTGCATTTTCGAAAGAACTAAGTTCTTGTGATAGAACATCATTCTCTTATAAATTCTTTAGAAACAGATCTTCTAAGAATTAAACTTCTCTTGATTCCAACAATTACATTGAATCAACTTCAAGTAGCCTATAAAACTTGGAATTTTCAGCTTACCCCATTAACACACATTTTAGTGCTCTAGGTTCTAACTTGGTATTTAATGCAGCCCCAAACCTTCAAGTAATAAATGTTTGATTTTGTCTGCCATTCCAAATCTCACATGAAGACACTTTAGTCCTCTTTAAAGGAATTTTGTTTTGAACATTGCAAACAATGAACAAGGATTTACCCCACAAGTTCTTGGTCAAAACTAGACTTCATGATTAACAAGATTACTTTGTTAACACATATATATTGCACACACTTTGAGTTTTATAGTCATAGAACACAACTTCAAAGTTCTAGCAATATATTACTAACAAACACACTAGTTTAATCTAATCAAATTCTTAATCAAGTAGTAGCACATATTATATAAATAAATAGAGATACATCACTTTATTTATAATAATATATCAAGCAAACTAAACTTTGATAAAATTTGAACAAAATTCATATTACAGAATTACTACGAGATAATTTAATTATATTATCACAAATAACATATCATAAATACACTTATTCTAGACAAGAATATAGTACTTATGAATGCAGAAAATTGCTAAATTACATATAGCATCAAAGATAAAATTGCAACACTTTTGGTCTTTATTCACATTTTATTACTTCCAAGATTTCATAAACAAATTATGAATCTTATTTGTTCAAACTTTAAGTTAGATGCATGCTTCACACTTAAGTAAACATAACATTAATCATTTTGTGAATGAAAGTTTAATATACAAAAAATATTAATCACTATTTATGCAAAAGTTGAACAAGACAATTTAAATCCATAATTATCATTTCTTGATAATACAAACACTTTTCTTCTAGACAAGATCATAGAATTTGTAAAATTCTAATACACCTCAATAATTTGAGCACCAATGATCAAACTAAATACAATTAAAAGTATTTTGATCTATTTCATTTCATATTACAATTTACCATTCATTTTAACAAAATTTGCACTAAGGAGACTTTTCTCCTTTTGCTTCTTGTTGTATATGAATTTAGCCTTTAACTGGCTTTTTACTTAAAAATTGTAAGAACTCAATTATTTCTCCTTGTCACTAGAAATGGCATTTTTCTGAATTTTTTCATTTCATTCCTCTTATAGTCAAATTCGTTGAATGATCACTTCCAATTATATGAAAGATCATATTAACATCTTCAATATTTACATATTCTAAACACTTTAGTTTAAAATATCATCACTTGAAGATTATGAATTTGATTCATAGAACAAGAATTTTCATTATATAAAAATCCAAGAAATAAGAACTTGTCTTTCTTTTGATTATGATTTGCATATTCCTGCAACAATGCACCAGACTTCACATTCTTGATACTTCTCTCCATTTCGTCGAGTCTGCCCAATTTCACGAAGTCTTGATTCACGAACATCATGGTTGTCTCTTGAGTGGTCTCCACGATGAATATATATTAAATACTTTAAGATTGAAGAATATAAGGGGTTCTTCAAGACTTAATAAAAATTAGGAACACAAATTATGAAGAAATTATGTAGGAATTTCACCAACAAATAAAGAAAGAAATGTAGAAGGGAGAAAGATTTGTTACAAGTCACAAAAGCAATTTAAGTCGTGTAAGACACACTTTCCTTAAAGTGTTTAATGCCCCCACTATTTGTCTAACTGGGAATATGGCAAGATCACTTCTAGGATAAAATAGATTGATCATAAACAACTAAGTAGATAGTGCTTAGCTTGTTTAGACAAGAAAGAAGATGGAAATAAGTTGATTTGATCTGTGGCAATCACCCTCTATTTATAGAGTTGAAAGGTTGCATTCATGGGATACGATCAGCCTATGAATAGATGCAATCATCCATTCAACAGTTAGGACGCAACACTTCAACCAAAAGACGCATCTAAAGGAAGAAATCAAAGAGTTGCATCTCTTAGAAGCCACTAGAGCTTGTCCAAAAAGCCGTCCGTGTCGGACGAAGATTCGCTTCCTGCAACTGAGTGAGATTTGCTCACTCGAGCTCTTCCAACTGGGCGTCCGACTTGGACGACCCATCGGATGTCTTGCTGATCCAGAAGCTTGCTTTCAGCTTGCTTCTGCCTTCTGTCCGACTTGGAGCCCGACTTGGCTTTCGACTCGGACGCACAGAAAATGCATGAACTTGCATGAACTTTTCCCAATGGTTTTTCCTTATACTATAAATTACAAGAGAATCTTCAACACTTGCATTCACATGACAACTATTAACAGGTATTTCACTTATTCACGTAACACAAAATTTAAGAACATTTGTATAGACGTGGCATAATAATTACAACAAGAGGCATTTTACAACAGGACTTTGAATAACTATCACACATAAGCATTATCGTAAGTAAAATTGGTTAACTCGTAGTTACTCATTTAAAACAGTTAACTCCTTTCCGTAGATACTAGCTCACGACTATCTACCCTATCGTTGTGTTCATGGGATTGCTACGGTCATATCCATCGGATTAGAATCAAGATTTCAAGATCGAAATTCTATTTTTCTGGATTTTTTCCCCTATTTCCTCCTCCTTCTTCCTCCTTGCTTCTTCATCCTCCTTCTCGATCGGTTCTCTTTCCAGTTCCAATTCCAAGCAACTTTCTACTTCTTCTTCTCAGCTTCAATTCAAGGTTTGGTTTCCATTTTTCTCTCTTCTCTTTGTTTTCTGTTTTCTCTCCCTTTCCGCGCCGGACGTTCCTCTCTATTTCTCTCTTCCATTTCTCTCTTTCTCTTTTCTGTTTTTGTTACGGCACTTTGCCATTTTCTTCTTTTTTCCTTATTCCTAGCTATTATATATATATATATATATATACATGTTTACTTGGACCTCAAGTCCAATGAACATATATAAAGAGGTGCGCGGGAGACTTTAATTCCAAGTCTCCACCGCCCCTTTTCCTTGTCTTTCGTTTCATTTTATTATATATATATATATGTTAGCTGCTACTTCTTTTCCTTTGTTAGCTGCTACTTCTTTTCCTTCTTCTTATCTCTTCTTTACCGCCTTCTTCTTTGGTTTCTTCTTATTATTTTATTGTTTTGTTTGCTTAATCAACTTTACTACCTCCTTCTTCTACCTTCTCTAATTTGTTTTCTTAGGCGAGGTAACTACCTTTTGTTTTCTTCCATTTGATTTCATCCATTTACCACACCGATTTGTTAGATATAATATTATTTAATAATAATTCTATCTATTTAAATTTCTAACGTTTCGTCGTACCGAATTTTATACGACAATAAGAGTCGTGTTAGTTTTTCTAATATACGTTTAAACTAGTTTTCTACATTTATAAATTTTAGAATTCCTAAAATATTTTTAATCTTCCTAATAGTTTAAAACTTAAATTTTAATAAAATATCTCAACTTTATTCGATTATCGAAAATCGTAATGAAAATTTCGGTTAAGAAAATAACTTAAGGATTAAACCTAACATTAAAAGTACGGGTGTAACTCATGAAACGGACAGCCGGCCAATCGGAACAGACACCAACCTAAACCCGGAAGTCCATTTAGTCGGTTCCCAATTTTTTTTGGGGTTATAGTTGCCTCGCTTTTTTTATTTTATTTTTTTGGCCCAAAGCAATTTTGGTCCATTCCAAGTCCAATTCATAATTTGTAAAAGAAAAAAAAAATTAATTAGGTTATATATTGTCATGAACATAGAAAGCTAGCTTATGAGGGAAGAGCCCCAAGTTCTTTTTTATACTACACATAAAAGTCTCATACTTTCTATGTAGAATGCTAGGCAATTTATGACAAAATCACCACGCTTCCATTTTGACATCCACGACTGCTCACTCTGAGTCTCTTAGGGAACCAAAGAATGTAACCAAAAATTAGTATTAATGAGAATGAACTTGTTTTCAACCAAAAAAAAAAAAAAAAAAAAAAAAAAAAAGAAACGGAGAAGAAAAAGAAAAAGAAGAAGAATCTCTTAATTCCATTTTCTTCCAATTTGAATGGATGTGGTGAAGCTTGAATTGAATCACATCCAAGAACATCTTTACAAGGTTCTTAGCCATCTTCATCCTTAAAGACATTTTTAACAATTAAAAGGTTCTTAAAGACGAAATTTAAAGAAAAAAAGAGGTTATTACAATAATGATAATCCAAACACATTTTAAACTATTTTTATCTAGAAAAATATTTTTATAAAAGTCTTGTCAAACATAAATTTGTTTTTAAAAAAACTTTAAAAACAATTTTATAGAAACATTTTTGAAATACTTGTGTAAACGGGGCATAAATCAACGTGTAATGATATGGTACGAGGTGTATCTCCTTCTTCCACAAGTGATTTTGACATCATATAGTGGAATAGTTTTCTTTGTTTACTTTTGTTCTGACTATATAATCTATGCATATTAATCGAAAGTTGCACCCTTTTCGTTGCATGAATAGAGTTTTGTTTCCCCACTCCATTAACAGTTGTATTCTCTGCTCCATGAACAGAACTGTTCAACTTTTCTGAGGAACGGAAGAAGTAATTCTTCACAAATGTGCCAACTCAGATATCACTAGACATACGTATATGTGAAGTGATAAAATGCACTATAAAAAGGAGCAAGTAAAAAGGAATCCAAAGAGAGGAACAAAGAGAGAATGATTGATAATAGAGTGGAGCGGAGAATGATTATCTGAACGGGAGGTCCAAGATTCTGTTGCCACTAAGGGCCCGTTCTTTTAAGTTTTTGTTTTAGTTTTAATAGTAAATTTAATACTTTTTTTGTCTCATTGAAAAAGTCTATTTTTTTAAAAAAATATTGTTTCATTTAAAGAGTTCACTTTAAATTTATTTATATTATATACCCTTATTAATATAATAATATTTGGTTCACAATTAACCCTTACATATAAAGTAAGAATATAAGTGAAATTATTATAGTAAATAACTTATTTTATATATTGTAACTCACAACCCATAATAAGTTGTACACATTTCAAAGTGGACTCTTCGAGTGGGACGGAGAGAGTATATTATAATTAGTTTTTATCATTTCTAATACAGTTTTTTACTATTTAACTATACTTTTTTATATTTTAAATACATATTTTATATTATAAAATTATTTTTTTCAAACCAAAACTCAAGCCAATTTGAGCCAAAATGAAAATTGTGGTCACACTACAACATTCGTTTTGGCTGAGAAAAACTGCTTTATGACCAAACTTAACAAATAGTATGGCTTTCATCACCGATTACTTCATCTGCTCTCTATCATCAATTTACCTGCCCTCTTGATATCCATCATCAGTGAAAAGTTGTTCTATTTCAAAAAAAATAAAAAATTGTTTTCTTTAGTTTCTTCAACCTCAATTTGCTCATCCATCTGTACTGCTAGCTTAACCATCACCCCATTTGTTGATCTTCTTTTCAGGTTTCTTCTTGTTCCTTCTCTTCTTTTGCCATTCCACAATCCTCCAAAAACCCGAAAAAATATAAATCCTTTTCTGTCCTTCACTATCTCTGTTTTTCTCACTAACCTCACCAACACTCCATCTCGAACAACTAGATGGCCTTCACCACTCTTGCTCGTGTTCGTTCTGTTTTAGATGATGTATATCATATGCTGGAATACTCTGACCTTGTGGATGTGCAATTGAATTTACAAAATCTCAAGCTGTTTGCTCTAATTATTTTCAGAAAGTTGGCCAATGATAGAAGCTCGGGATCATTTCTGGTACGGCTCGAAGATACTTTGGAGAAATTTCAGATGCGGCTTAAAATGAGATCCCGCGGTGGCGACAGTATCCATGACATTTGCAGTAACTTCGAAGAAGAGCTCATGTCTTTGGTGAAAGAAGCAAATAAATGGTACATCACTATGTTGCTTTGCGATCAGCACTCAACTACTTCTCTTGTGACAGATGAAGCCTTGGAAATCATTAGTTTCATTATACAGATTTTTTATGCTTATAAATCAACAGATGCAATGGTAACCTTGAAAGGTCAGTTGATGTTCTTAAAAAGTCTCATCCTGTTCATCACATCGAGGAGCGTTGAACCCTCGGTAGATTTGTTGGCTCACACTGAAGCAGTTGCTATTAATATTGCATACTGGTTTTGCAATATGCAATGTGGGATATATAAAACTTGGCAGGCCTTGAATTTTGACCTTTCAAGATTGTTGCAAATGACCAAGCCTATTGACCTGCAAGTTTATGAGGCTTACACTCGAGTCCTGAGCAGCTCAAAGTTGTCAAGACGATCAGTTACTCCCACTAAAGATGACATGGATGAACACTCCTTGATCAAAGCAAAGAATTTCCTTAATTCTCTCATATCTAATGTCTGGGATATACTACGGTTGAATGCTTTTCGAGTGGTTTCTAAGGATCAACTGCAAGAGTTCTATGAAGGACTTAGATCCTTAAGAACCATTCTTACGCACCAACCAAACAACTTTGATATGAAAACTCAGGAAGAGATTGGAGTTATAGTATGTGATGCTGGAGTTTTCATCTGTTCACTTTATCCGACGAAGATTGAAGCAGACCTTGGGCAGCTTCAGCATGTATTAAAAAGTATCAACAATATTCCAGCTGAAGTCGGAGAGGAAGATCCACAGGTACCAATGTTCAACTTTCCAAGGACTAATGAGTTGGGTTTTGTCGATTTTCAGTTGGAAAAATTGATGGAGCTAACAAGTCGGGAAGTTGAACCAGCAGCCAACAGTTGCATTCAAACTATCCAAAAAGAACTTTTGTTCTTACGGTTTTTGTTGGAGAAAAGTCAGCAGTTCCGCAATGAACAAGAGGAACTTCAAACTCTTTGGGATCGTATTTTGGATGTGGCGTACAAGATAGAGTACTATCTCATTGACCACCTTGTGGTTGGAAATCTTTCAGATTCTTTTTCAACATCATTTGTTTCCATCACAAAAGACATTGAGAACATTAAGGTAGATAGCTCAAAGCTTTTTCTTGGAAAGAGACCAGCAGTCAAAGACATCGAAGATGTTAGTGTATAGATTAGCCCAATAGGCTGTTAGTGTATAGATTAGTCTAATGGATTTAACCCAGTATCCTACTTGTACTACTTGTACTACACCTAGTGTATTACTTGTACTATTGTACTACTTGTACTACACCTAGTGTACTGCTTGTACTACTTGTACTACACTTAGCCTATACCTAGTCTATATATAGGCTCTCTTTGTACAATGTTACACACACAATAAAATCATTGTTCAACAAATCTTTTCTTTTATATTTTTATCTTGGTATCAGAGCCATTGCTCTAATTCTTTTGGTTCCTGTGGATATTTCCGGCGTTCTTCCGCTGCCCTCATCTTCATCTGGTAATCCGGTCAGAAGAATAGTCCCGCCGTCACGCCCACAACTCTTTCCAGAACTCGGTCTCCCACGCGCCCAACACGCGCCGACAGCCGGTTCTGTGCCTGACACCACGCGCCTTCACGCGCCTTGAGTCGCCTCTGCACCACCAGCGCACGTCTGCAACTTCAGCAAACATACATCATATGGCTCAACAAAGTGATCGCGACATCATACGTCCTATCAACATTATGTTGGATGGTCCTACTAACTATCATGAATGGTCTCAGAATATGACTATTTTTCTCAAGGGTCGTAAACTGTGGAGATATGTGACTGGTTCAATTCCTAAGCCGGTACCAAACCCTAAGTCCAAAGACATAGCTGCTGAGGAGTCTTCCACGACTACTGTTACAACAGATGATTATGAAGATCGCCTAGAGGAATGGGAGAGTATTCAGAGTAAGATCTTGTCTTGGTTTATTAATACCTCTATTCCCTCCATTCATAATCTTCTTCCTCGTCTTGAAACTGCTGAAGCTGCTTGGAAATTTTTGGCCAATCGCTATAATTGTACTAATGATTCAAGCTTAGAGCTCCAAATTGAATCAAAACTTTATCAAATGCGACAAGAGACAGGTCAGTCCATTTCTGATTTTTATTCTCAGACTTCTACTATGTGGGAACAACTCTCTGTTGCAAATCCTCCACTCGTGTGTCCTACGGACATTGAGCTTTTTGCCAAATATCGGGATCGCCGTAAATTTATGCACTTTATGATGGGTTTGCGTGAAGATTTTGAACCTACTAGGGCTTTTCTGCTTAGCCGCTCTCCTACTCCTTCTCTTGATGCTGCAGTGAAGGAGCTCATATCTGAGGAAAACCGCCGGCCTGCTTATCACATGTCATCATCTGACCATGTATTGGCTACACCATCTCCACAGCCTCCCATTGCTGCATTCACTGCTCCTCCACGGATAAACTCTGGGCGTCCCACCTCTCAGTCTTCCAAAGGTATTCGCTGTGAGTTTTGCCGTGCTAAAGGGCATGACATCTCCGTTTGTCGCAAACTGCAGAAATTTATGCAAGAGCAGAATAAAGCTTCTCTTCCTCGGGCAGCTGCTGTATCTCCTTCTGATCCATCGGTTCCTACCGGTCCACCTTCGACTTCCTCACTTACTACGGCTGATATTGAGGCAGTTGTTCAACAGGTTTTATCCCGTACTTCCACTGCCCTATCTGTCACCTCAGGTAACCATTCTTGGTTTTTTGATACTGCTTGTTGTAACCATATGACTCCTGATGAATCCCAATTTTCTGATAAGGCACTCTTAGAACATCCAATCACCATTTACACTGCTGATGGAACTCCTATGCCTGTTCGTCATAAAGGAACAATCTCTTCTCCTTGTTTATCCCTTAGTGACACTTTTCATATCCCAAAGTTATCCCTCAATTTGCTGTCTGTTGGCCAACTTTGTGAATTAGGCGTAGATGTTCTTTTTACTAATCATGGTGTGGAAGTGCAGGATCCCCGGACAGGTCAAGTGCTTGGGACAGGCCGTAAGGTTGGTCGCATGTTTGAGGTTCATGACCTGAAAATTCCTTCCCGAGTCGTTTCTGCAGCTGCTGCCACTATTACCTCCTCACCTGATCTATGGCATGCTCGTCTTCAGCTGTTGGCTTCTCAAGGCCATTTAGGTTCGGTTCAGTTTCAAAAATTTGATTGTACTTCTTGTCATTTTGGCAAACAAACAAAATTGCCCTTTAATAATAGTGACTCCTTTTCTTCCGCACCCTTTGATCTTATACATTCTGATATTTTGGGTCCTGCACCTGTTCCTACTGAGGGGGGATCTAGATATTTTGTCATATTTGTGGATGATTTTTCTCGATATACTTGGATTTATCTGCTTCATCATAGGTCTGAACTTGTGTCTGTTTATCAAACATTTCATAAAATGATTCAAACACAGTTTAATCGCACTGTCAAAGTTTTTCGATCAGATAATGCTCAAGAATATAATGATAAGTCTTTCCTATTCTTTTTAGACAATCATGGTACCCTTACTCAGCGGTCTTGTCCTTATACCTCCCAACAAAATGGTCGTGCAGAACGAAAACATCGTCACATTCTTGATGTTGTCCGTACCCTTCTCATTTCTGCCTCTCTTCCTGAACGTTTTTGGGGTGAGGCTGCCCTCACTGCTGTATACACCATTAATCGCATCCCTTCACCAACTACACACAACAAATCACCATTTGAGCTTCTCTATGGTCAAACCCCTTGACTACTCATCTCTTCGGGTTTTTGGTTGTGCTTGCTTTGTCTCTCTTCATACTCATGAATGAACAAAGCTCCAACCTCGTGCTCGTCTCTGTTGTTTCCTTGGTTATGGTGTATCTCAAAAGGGATTTCGCTGCTATGATCCCATTTCTCGTCGTCTTCGTGTCTCCCGTCATGTTGAGTTTTGGGAACATCGTCCTTTTACGAGTCTCCAGCAGTTTCCTACATCCTCTTCCTCCGAGTCTCCCATTTTTACTGATCTTCTTCTCCCTCTCTATCCTAAACTTGTGGAGGATTCTTCAACATCGGCTGCCTCTCCAGACGACTCATCTACGGTTCTGTCCTCGGCACATGACCTGCCTGTCTTGGATCCTGTGGCACCACCATCTCCTGAATCTCTTGATGGTCCAGAACTTCGTCGTTCCACTCGGGTAAGCATTCCTCCCTCTTATCTCTCTGATTATCACTGCTCTTTTGCCCTTGCCACCCTCTATGAACCTCGCACCTATCGTGAGGCACATACTGACCCTCTTTGGCAGCAAGCTATGAATGATGAACTAGATGCCCTTAATAAAAATCACACTTGGGATATGGTTGATTTGCCTCCTGGTCAGACTGTAGTAGGTTGTAGGTGGGTCTACAAGATCAAGACCAAGGCTGATGGATCTGTTGAACGCTACAAGGCTCGCCTAGTTGCCAAGGGTTTTACCCAACAGTATGGCATTGACTATGAGGAAACATTTGCTCCTGTTGCTCGCCTTACATCTGTCCGCTGTCTCATTGCTGTGGCTGCTGTTCGCCGTTGGCCTCTTTATCAAATGGACGTGAAAAATGCTTTCCTCAATGGTGACCTTAATGAAGAAGTGTACATGCAACCACCCCCTGGTTATCCACATTTAGGCAGTCAAGTTTGTCGTCTTCGCCGTGCTCTTTATGGCCTCAAGCAGGCTCCTCGAGCTTGGTTTGAAAAGTTCAGCTCAGTTGTTGCTCAGCAGGGTTTCACTTCGAGTCCTCATGACACTGCTCTCTTCGTTCGCAAATCCTCTGCTGGTATCACTCTTGTTCTTCTCTATGTTGATGATATGATTATTACTGGAGATGATTCTGCAGGTATCCGCTCTCTCCAGTTCTTTCTCAGTCAGCATTTTGAGATGAAAGATTTGGGCACTCTCAGCTATTTTCTTGGGCTTGAGGTTACCTCATCCTCTGATGGATACTATCTTTCCGAAGCTAAATATGCTTCTGATCTTCTCTCCAAAGCCGGTATCACTGACAACAAGACTGCTTCCACTCCTTTGGAATATAATGCCAAGCTCACACCCTTAGACGGTGAACCTTTATCTGATGCTACTCGCTATCGTCAGTTGGTTGGTAGTCTAATCTATCTCATTGTTACTCGTCCCGATATTTCACATGCTGTGGGTATGGTTAGTAAATTCATGGATGCCCCTCGTTCTGTTCACTATGCTGCTGTTCTTCGGATACTCCGATATGTCAAGGGTACACTTTATCATGGTCTCCACTATTCCTCTCAGTCTTCACTTGAGCTTCATGCTTATTCAGATGCGGACTGGGCTGGTGATCCGACTGATCGATGCTCTATCACAGGCTTCTGTTTCCTGTTGGGTACTTCTCTTGTCTCATGGCGTAGCAAAAAGCAGGAAGTTGTTTCCCGTTCCAGTACTGAGGCTGAGTATCGTGCCCTTGCCGATACCACCTGTGAGCTTGTCTGGCTGCGCTGGCTCTTGGCTGACATGGATGCTCCACAACCCATTGCTACTCCTCTTTATTGTGACAATCGTAGTGCTATCTACATTGCTCACAATGATGTCTTCCACGAAAGTACCAAGCACATTGAGATCGATTGCCACATTACTCGCATGCATCTCAAGAAAGGCACTCTCAAGTTATTCTCCATATCATCTGCTGACCAGCCTGCTGATATTTTCACCAAATCTAACCCACCTGGTCGTCTTCGAGATCTTATATCCAAACTCCAGTTGGCTTCCTCCTTGCCACCATGAGTTTGAGGGGGGATGTTAGTGTATAGATTAGCCCAATGGGCTGTTAGTGTATAGATTAGTCCAATGGGCTTAACCCAGTATCCTACTTGTACTATTTGTACTATTGTACTACTTGTACTACACCTAGTGTACTACTTGTACTACTTGTACTATTTTACTACTTGTACTACACCTAGTGTACTGCTTGTACTACTTGTACTACACTTAGCCTATACCTAGTCTATATATAGGCTCTCTTTGTACAATGTTACACACACAATAAAATCATTGTTCAACAAATCTTTTCTTTTATATTTTTATCTGAAGAAACCAAGATTTATCATGACGTGCCTTCACAAAATACTCTTCCAATAACAAATGAAATTGTGGGTTTCCAGGAGGAGGCAAAATCAATTCTGGATCTGCTCATAAGAGGGTCAAAAGAATTGGAAATTGTCGCCATTACTGGTATGCCAGGATCAGGTAAGACTACTCTGGCTACTAAAATTTACAATGATCCTTCTGTTTTGCATGATTTTCATGTTCACTTATGGTGTGCTATTTCGCAAGAAATGAACAAAAGAAAGGTTTTACTTGACCTTTTAATTCAACTTGGTCATGGAAAAGATGAATGTGCTAAGAGGACTGATGATGATTTAGCACTAAAGCTACGACAGAGTTTGAAAGGAAAGAGATATCTCATCCTTTTGGATGATATATGGAACGTTAATGCATGGAAGAGCTTGAATCCTTCATTTCCTAATGATGCTTGTGGAAGTAGAATTGTTTTGACAAGTCGTAATGGTGATGATTTTCTTCATAATATTCCCCACCTCAAAAAACTTCTTCTTCATGAACTCAATAAAGAAGAGAGTATGGAGTTATTGCGGAGGAAGTTATTCAATGGAAAAGGTTGTCCTCCTACATTACCAGAACTTGAGATACAAATTGTTGAAAAATGTAAAGGATTACCTCTAACAATTCTCATTGTAGCTGGACTTCTATCAACTGAAAAGCAAGAGAATTGGAAGGAAATTGTGAATGCCTTAAGCTCAAGCAATGTCACCAGCACAGAGCTCTGCAGGAACACATTGGAGTTGAGTTACAAGCACTTACCAGATCACTTAAGACCATGCTTTCTCTATTTTGGGGTATTTCGAGAAGATCAAAAGATTTCCGTCAAGAGGTTGCTTCGTATATGGATTGCTGAAGGATTTGTTCGAAGAAATGAGAAAGGGAGTCCAGAAGATGTCGTTAGAAGGTACCTGAATGATTTTGTTGGCAGATGCTTAATTATGGTTGCCCAACAAAGATCGATAGATGGTGGAGTCAAAGAATGCCGCATCCATGACTTGCTTCATGAATTTTGTATCCAAAAAGCCAGAGATGAATATTTTTTCCATCTTCTAAGTGGGTATGATGAGCTTTTAAAATTTAATGAGCCGCGCAATCTGCGGAGATTATGCATCCACTCTGGGGAAAAGGAATTCATGGAGTCAAAATTGTTTTGTCCTCGTGCACGTTCTCTACTTTTCATACCCAATAAGTTAGAAAATGGTGGGTGTATGACATTCGTGTTTCAGGTCTTCAAACTTTTAAGAGTGCTGGATATAGAGGATTTTGATTTTGATAAGTTTCCTTGTGAAATAGAAGAGCTCGTTCAGTTGGCCTTTTTAGCAATTCAAGGCAGATATTTGGAACGCATCCCATCGTCAATAGATAAGCTCTCAAATTTGGAGACTTTTATTTTTCATGGCAATCATATTCTCCTGCCAGATAGCCTATGGAATCTACAGAAGTTACAGCATCTGGACATAAAGAATGGTGGTATTTTTCTCAATGGAAATTATGACAGCTCATCTGTTTTATGGAAGTTGGAAACGCTTTCTGATGTCATTTTTGATAATCCAGATAGCATGGAAAAGCTACTGACAAAGTTTCCAAAAATTCGTAAGTTGAAATGCACAGTTTTCAGAGATATGTCGCTTTTTGGATGTCCTGTCAAGATTGTAGTTCTTGACCTTTTGAGTCGTCTAGAATCACTTCATCTGATATCTTATGCTGGAGGAGGGAGAATGGAGGAAATGATTAGTTTTCCGACAAGTTTGAAAAAATTGACATTGTCGAAGTTTGTTTTGGACAAGAGGAGCATGTCAAGCATTGCTAACAAGCTGCCAACTCTCGAAGTCCTGAAATTAGAGGACATAAGTTTTATAGAGAGCACATGGGATATGGAAGAAGGAGAATTCTCAAATATTCGAATCTTGAAATTGCATTCAGAGAATCTTGTCAAGTGGACAGCTTCCGATGATCAGTTTGCATGTTTGGAAAAGCTGGAATTCGTCAAATGTTGTGAGTTGAAAGAGATCCCTTCGTCTTGTTTAGAAAGCATTGCGACACTTGATGCAATTAATGTTTCTGATTATAGAGGGGTACTCTGGCAGATTTAGTGATCCAGATTAAAGATACAAGGAAAGAGTTTGGTTATTCAGGTCTAATTCTGAGGATTGAAACCAGTGAGGGAACCGAGGCTTTTTGTTAAGGTAAAATTGACATACGGAATTGAATATTTTTTTTCTCTTTTTTCCCATTTTTGGGTGTATTTAGAGGAAATTAAAGGCTTTGCCTTAGTTTACAGAATTTATATTCTCAACTGAATTTAGTTGATGTTCCAACTTTCAATTCTTTTTAAGTTATACTTAAAAACATGTTATGTCCCATAATAATCTCACATGGCTTGTCTCACTTCCTTGAATCTTGAATGAAGGATTGAAGATCGGTGAGAAGTGGGAAACGAAGCCAAGAGAGAAAGCAAAGGAGTTATTCCAGGATGCAGAACACAGGGCCTGATTTTCAAAAACAGGGAGGAGAAACAGGAAGCGTAGCCGGTGTCGGAGTTTTGGATGCGATTAGGGAAACTCTAGTGAAAGCAATCCTGGTACTTGTCATTTTCTGTGTTTTGGATCTAGGTTTTTCTGTTTGGGTGCGAGGAAATGGATTCCTATTCCTAGTATTTCCATTTTGGTCTTTGGAAGTTTAGATGGACTGCCTGCGTATGTTTGAATTTTGGAGTTTAATAATTAAACTTTGTGGTATATGTATTGTTGAATTAGAAATTTTGGCATTTTGTTGGGTCTTTGCAAGCTGAACTAGTTGAGAAAATATCTAAAAATTAAGTAGCTATAGGTTCTTTTAATTGCTGCAGCACATTGAGCAATATTTTGCCGCTTAAAATCATTGTTGTTGTGCAAATGCTCTTCATTTTTTCGTATTCATCCATTCGCTTGCAAGTCGCATTTGACTAAGGGTGAGCACCAGCGGTTGAAACTTGCAAACCGACAGCGTTGTGGAACAAAGGTCTTGAGTTTTGATGGCAGCATTTGAGGTATTTTCTTTACTCCTTTATTGTTTCTGTTTCTTTCTTAGTAATGCTGTGATTGGAGTTGTTGAACTATTATTGTTCCCTGCTCTAATTTGTACAAATATTTTGATCATGATGGGGAACTTCATGACATTGAATTAAAGTTTGATGCTTTGGTTACCGATCGAGGAGAAAGAATTGGGAGAAACTCAAGTAAAGATTGGCACTTGGTACATAGTAGTTAATTTGTCCTATGAAGTGCTTTGTGTTTGTGTTGGTTTTGCCGATCTCATGCTCTAAGTTAGTGGCGAATCCAGAAACTACATTTTAAAAGTTTTGGAGGGGTCCAATACATAGTAAAAAACATTTTAATAGATGAATATACACTACTAATAAGGGTGCAAGAGGGGGTTAGAGGGGTCTAGGGACCACCCCACCCCCTTGGCTCCGCCCCTTTGACTCCTGTTTATGAGGAATTAATCCACAGCTATGAACACTTAAAAACCTGATTGGGATGAAGTTGACAGTAAAGAAGTAGTTCTTTCTGCTGTAAATCTTCTTTTTGACGGATCTGAGCTGCGCCCCTTCGATATAGTGGGCTCGCCAACCTGTTTCTTTCATAGCTGAGGCCTCTGCAGCATCTGCTGCTTCTTCTGTCTTTAAATAAGCCTGTCAACTGGATTCTTTCGCGGTATTCTACTTCAAGTTTTGAGGGATTGCTAGTGCTTCATGTCTCTGTTTCGGATCTTCTGCTCTGAGCTAATGTTATGGCTGGTGGTTATGCATAAGGTACTAAAGATTTCTGTGGTTATGCATAAGGTGCTGAGGCCTCTTGTTGTTTGTTTTTCAACTGCAGAGGTTTCAATTTTCTAACAGGCGTATTTCCCGTTTCCTTTTGCAGTTTTTCTGGCTACATCAATCTCTACTATAGTACTAAAAAGTCATATACATACCGCAGGACCTGCTTGGTTCTGTTTTACCCATTTTTTGCACATTTTTTTCTTGGCAGGTACCACTTACAATAGACTAAGCCTTGTTTACCTTGACCAAATGGGCGCCACTAAATCATTGTTCAGTGATAAAGGAGGCAGGGGTCCCTTATGCCTTGGGCTATAATGGCCGGGACAAAGGGTCGCGATCCACCGAAGGTGAGCTAATCCTAAAAACCCGTTCTCAGTTCGGATTACAGGCTGCAACTCTCCTGCATGAAGCCTGAATCGTCTTTCGGAGAGGTGATTGAGTGGTTGATAGGTCGATGGAAAGTGATGCCTGCCATTCATTTGTATAGGCTCATCACTTGTTTTGCGTAAATTAGAGAAGACAAAAATTTGAAACAGAAAAAAAAAAAAAAAAGAAGAATCTTTTAATATTATTTTCTTCCAATTTGAATGGACGTGTTGAAGCTTGAAGCACATTCCAAGAAAATCTATACAAGGTTCTTAGTCTTCTTCATCCTTAAAGACATTTTTAACATTTAAAAGGTTCTTAAAGACAAAATTTAAAGAAAAAAAAGAGAGGTTTTTACAATAATGATAATCCAAACACATTTTAAACTATTTTATCTATAAAATTGTTTTTTATAAATAACTAATCCAAATATCTTCTAAACTATTTTTAACTATAAAATCGTTTTTATACAAAATATTTTCTCCAAACACCTTTTAAACTATTTTTAACTATAAAAATATTTTTATAAAATTCTTATCCAAACAAAAATTATTTTTAAAAAACTTTTAAAAACATTTTAATAAAACATTTTTGAAAAACACTTTTATAGAAATATTTTTGAAGTAATTGTCCAAACGAGCATAAATCAGCAACGTGTAATGATGTGGTATGGGGCGTAGCTCCTTCTTCCACAAGTGATTTTGACATCAAGTGGAATAACTTTCTTTGTTTACTTTTGTTCTGAGTATATAATCTGTGCAATAACCCCTCCGTTCCATCAACAGTCTTGTTCCACTTTTCTAGCATATCAGATTCTCTATCAATTTTTTCTTTATTTTTTCTTGTTCATTAAAAGTAAAGTAATATTATTTTATTATTTATTTATATTTGAACAAAAGTAGTGACAAAATAATATTACTTTACCCTCGATAAAAAGAACAATAAAAATAATAATAATCAAAATATATGAATTTTTTCTAGTGAGATGGATGAAGTAATATTCTTGACAAACGTGCCAGCTCGGATATCAGTAGACAAAAGTATACGTGAAGTGATAAAATGCACTATAAAAGGAACAAGGAAAAAAGAATCCAAAGAGAGAAAAAAAGAGAGAATGATTGATAGAGAGGAGTGGAGTGCATGCGCATGTGAAGGGGAGGTGCAAGATTCGGTTGTAATTTGACGCAAAAGAAAATAATGGTCACAGTACAACAAACTCTATTAATTAACTGCTCCCATCAGTTATTACTTGATCTTCTCCCTCCCATCAACCTTAATCATCACCTCAATTGTCGATCATTTGTTCTCTAGTAATTAAAAAGAAAATTAGAGACTACGTGTCCTATTTTTTTCTTTTTTTTTAGAACACAATTCAGGAGAGGGTGGTGACGGGATGGATTACTATTATCCATCCCATCACCATTCTCTTCCTGAATTGTATTTAAAAATAAAATTGGGATACCTGATTTTATATTTTTTTGAACTGGAGGATCTTGTCCCGTAGAAAGGGGTGACCTTAGTCTTACAAAACTTCAGGTTTTTTTTACAATATCGTTTGGTACGTCTCATTTTTGTATGTATTTAGGCGTTTTGTATGTATTATCGTTTCTATAAAAGTTGCATACTTTCAATGTAAGATACTAGATAATTTTTAAAAAAAACTATAAAAACAATTTTATAGAAACGTTTTGTTCACACTACAACATTCGTTTTGGGTAGGTTCTGAAGGTCTGGGGCATGACATTTTCTGTCTATTTTAGTCCTGTCTTCCCTGTCTGTTCTCTTACAATGGAGATGTGAGTCCCATAATATAATATGTAGGTCTCACACTCTATTGTGAGAGAGCAGATGAGAAGACAGAACTAAAGGAGACAGAAGATTTGATAAGTAAATAGTTATTAATTTTATCAATAAAAACTTTGCAATCCGTTCAGCACTTACACATTCATTAGATTAAAAACAGTAGCATCATTTTAGCCAACTTAAATCGATTTAATAAATATTAATTTTATCAAAATGTTCCAACGGTTTTCATCACCTACTACTTCATCTACTCTCTCTCATCAATTTGCCTGCCCTCTTGATTTCCATCATCAGTGAAAAGCTGTTCTATTTCAAAAAAAATTAAAAAATTGTTTTCTTTAGTTTCCTCAACCTCAATTTGCTCATCAATCTGTACTGCTAGCTTAACCATCACCCCATTTGTTGATCTTCTTTTCAGGTTTCTTCTTGTTCCTTTTCTCCTTTTGCCATTCCACAATCCCCACAAAACCCCCAACAAAAAAAAAAAAAAAAAAAAAAAAAAATCCTTTTCTGTCTTTCACCATCTCTGCTTTTCTCACTAACCTCACCAACACTCCATCTCGAACAACTAGATGGCCTTCACCACTCTTGCTCGTGTTCGTTCTGTTTTAGATGATGTATATGATATGCTGGAATACTCTGACCTTGCGGATGTGAAATTGGATTTACAAAATCTCAAGCTGTTTGCTCTAATTATTTTCAGAAAATTGGTCAATGATAGAAGCTCGGGATCATTTCTGGTACGGCTCCAAGATACTTTGGAGAAACTTCAGATGCGGCTTAAAATGAGATCCCGTGGTGGCAACAGCATCCATGACATTTGTAGTAACTTTGAAGAAGAGCTCATGTCTTTGGTGAAAGAAGCAAATAAATGGTACATCACTATGTTGCTTTGCGATCAGCAGGCAACTACTTCTCTTGTGACAGATGAAGCCTTGGAAATCATTAGTTTCATTATACAGCTTTTTATGAAGTTTAAATCAACAGATGCAATGGTAACCTTGAAAGGTCATTTGATGTTCTTAAAAAATCTCATCCTGTTCATCACATCGAGGAGCGTTGAACCCCCAGTAGATTTGTTGGCTCACACTGAAGCAGTTGCTATTAATATTGCATACTGGTTTTGCAATATGCAATGTGGGATATATACAACTTGGCAGGCCTTGAATTTTGACCGTTCAAGATTGTTGCAAATGACCAAGCCTATTGACCTGCAAGTTTATGAGGCTTACACTCGAGTCCTGAGCAGCTCAAAGTTGTCAAGACGATCAGTTACTCCCACTAAAGATGACATGGAAGAACACTCCTTGATCGAAGCAAAGAATTTCCTTAATTCTCTCATATCTAATGTCTGGGATATACTACGGCTGAATGCTTTTCGAGTGGTTTCTAAGGATCAACTGCAAGAGTTCTATGAAGGACTTAGATCCTTAAGAACCATTCTTACGCACCAACCAAACAACTTTGACAAGAAAACTCAGGAAGAGATTGGAGTTATATTATGTGATGCTGGAGTCTTCATCTGTTCACTTTATCCGAGGAAGATTGAAGCAGACCTTGGGCAGCTTCAGCATGCAATAAAAAGTATCAACAGTATTCTAGCTGAAGTTGGAGAGGAAGATCCACAAGTACCAATGTTCAACTTTCCAAGGACTAATGAATTGGGTTTTGTCGATTTTCAGTTGGAAAAATTGACTGAGCTAACAAGTCGGGAAGCTGAACCAGCAGCCAACAGTTGCATTCAAGTTATCCAAAAAAACCTTTTGTTCTTACTGTCTTTGTTGGAAGAAATTCAGCAGTTCCGCAATGAACAGGAGGAACTTCAAACTTTTTGGGATCGTATTTTGGATGTGGTGTACAAGATAGAGTACTATCTCATTGACCACCTTGTGGTTGGTGATCTTTCAGAGTCTTTTTCAACGTCATTTGATTCCATCGCAAAAGACATTGAGAACATTAAGGTTGATAGGTCAAAGATTTTTCTTGGAAAGAGACCAGCAGTCAAAGACAAGGAAGAAACCAAGATTTATCATGACGTGCCTTCACAAAATACTCTTCCAATAACAAATGAAATTGTGGGTTTCTTGGAGGAGGCAAAATCAATTGTGGATCTGCTCATAAGAGGGTCAAAAGAATTGGAAATTGTCGCCATTGCTGGTATGCCAGGATCAGGTAAGACTACTCTGGCTACTAAAATTTACAATGATCCTTCTGTTTTGCATCATTTTCGTGTTCACATATGGTGTGCTATTTCACAAGAAATGAACAAAAGAAAGGTTTTACTTGACCTTTTAATTCAACTTGGTCATGGAAAAGATGAATGTACTAAGATGACTGATGCTGAATTAGCACAAAAGCTGCGACAGAGTTTGAAAGGAAAGAGATATCTCATCATTTTGGATGATATATGGGACATTAGTGCATGGAAAAGCTTGAATGCTTCATTTCCTAATGATGCTTGTGGAAGTAGAATTGTTTTGACAAGTCGTAATGGTGATGATTTTCTTCGTAATATTCCCCACCTCAAAAAACTTCTTCTTCGTGAACTCAATAAAGAAGAGAGTATGGAGTTATTGAGGAGGAAGTTATTCAAAGGAAAAGGTTGTCCTCCTACATTACGTGAACTTGAGATGCAAATTGTTGAAAAATGTAAAGGATTGCCTCTAACAATTCTCATTGTAGCTGGACTTCTATCAACAGAAAAGCAAGAGGATTGGAAGGAAATTGTGAATGCCTTAAGCTCAAGTGATGTAACCAGCACAGAGCTCTGCAGGAACACATTGGAGTTGAGTTACAAGCACTTACCAGATCACTTAAGACCGTGCTTTCTCTATTTTGGGGTATTTCGAGAAGATCAAAGGATTTCGGTCAAGAGGTTGCTTCGTATATGGATTGCTGAAGGATTTGTTCGAAGAAATGAGAAAGGGAGTCCAGGAGATGTCTTTAAAAGGTACCTGAATGATTTAGTTGGCAGATGCTTAATTATGGTTTCCCAACAAAGATCCATCGATGGTGGAGTCAAAGAATGCCGCATTCATGACTTGCTTCATGAATTTTGTATCCAAAAAGCCAGAGATGAATATTTTTTCCATCTTCTAAGAGGGTATGATGAGCTTTTAAAATTTAATGAGCCACGCAATCTGCGGAGGTTATGCATCCACTCTGGGGAAAAGGAATTCATGGAGTCAAAATTGTTTTGTCCTCGTGCACGTTCTCTACTTTTCATGCCCAATAAGTTAGAAGATGTTAGTAGTATTGGATGTATGCCATTCGTGTTTCACGTTTTCAAGCTTTTAAGAGTCCTGGATATAGAGGATTTTGATTTTGATGAGTTTCCAAGTGAAATAGAAGAGCTAATTCAATTGGCCTTTCTAGCAATTCAAGGCAGATATATGAAATGCATCCCGTCGTCAATAGATAAGCTCTCAAATTTGGAGACTTTTATTTTTCATGGCAATCATATTCTCCTGCCAGATAGCCTATGGAATCTACAGAAGTTACAGTATCTGGACATAAAGAATGGTGGTATTTTTCCCAATGGAAATTATGGGAGCTCATCTGTTTTATTGGAGTTGGAAACGCTTTCTGATGTCATTTTTGATAATCCAGATAGCATGGAAAAGTTACTGAGAAAGTTTCCAAAACTTCGTAAGTTGAAATGCACAGTTTTCAGTGATATGTCGCTTTTTGGATGTCCTGTAAAGATTGTAGTTCCCGACCTTTTGAGTTGTCTAGAATCACTTCATCTGATATCTTATGCTGGAGGAGGAAGAATGGAGGATATGATTAGTTTTCCGACAAGTTTGAAAAAATTGACATTGTCGAAGTTTGTTTTGGACAAGAGGAGCATGTCAAGCATTGCTAACAAGCTGCCAAATCTCGAAGTCCTGAAATTAGAGGACATAAGTTTTATAGAGAGCACATGGGATATGGAAGAAGGAGAATTCTCAAATATTCGAATCTTGAAATTGTATTCAGAGAATCTTGTCAAGTGGACAGCTTCCGATGATCAGTTTGAATGTTTGGAAAAGCTGGAATTCGTCAAATGTTGTGAGTTGAAAGAGATCCCCTCATCTTGTTTAGAGAGCATTGCGACACTTAATGTAATTAATGTTTCTGATTATAGAAGGGGTACTCTGGCAGATTTAGTGATACAGATTAAAGATACAAGGAAGGAGCTTGGTAATTCAGGTCTAATTCTGAGGATTGAAACTAGTGAGGGAACCGAGGCTTTTGGTTAAGGTAAAATTGACATACGGAATTGAATATTTTCTTTCTCTTTTTTCCCATTTTTGGGTGTATTTAGAGGAAATTAAAGGCTTTGCCTTAGTTTACAGAATTTATATTCTCAACTGAATTTAGTTGATGTTCCAACTTTCAATTCTTTTTAATTTATACTTAAAAAACATGTTATGTCCCATAATAATCTCACATCGCTTGTCTCACTTCCTTGAATCTTGAATGAAGGATTGAAGATTGGTGAGAAGTGGGAAACGAAGCCAAGAGAGAAAGCAAAGGAGTTATTCCAGGATGCAGAACTCAGGGCCTGATTTTCAAAAACAGGGAGGAGAAACAAAAAGCGGAGTCGGTGTCGGGGTTTTGGATGCGATTAGGGAAACTCTAGTGAAAGGAATCCTGGTACTTGTCATTTTCTGTGTTTTGGATCTAGGTTTTTCTGTTTGGGTGCGAGGAAATGGATTCCTAGTATTTCCATTTTGTCTTTGGAAGTTTAGATGGACTTCCTGTGTATGTTTGAATTTTATGTCTAATAAGATGTTAGCAGTTTTGTTTGGAGTTTATTAATTAAACTTTGTGGTATATGTATTGTTGAATTAGAAATTTTGGCATTTTGTTGGGTCTTTGCAAGCTGAACTAGTTGAGAAAATACCTAAATATTAAGTAGCTATAGGTTCCTTTAATTGCTGCAGCACATTGAGCAATATTTTGCAGCTTAAAATCATGGTTGTTGTGCAAATGCTCTTCATTTTTTCGTATTCATCCATTCGCTTGCAAGTCGCATTTGATTAAGAGTGAGCACCAGCGGTTGAAACTTGCAAACCGACAGCGTTGTGGAACAAAGGTCTTGAGTTTTGATGGCAGCATTTGAGGTATTTTCTTTACTCCTTTATTGTTTCTGTTTCTTTCTTAGTAATGCTGTGATTGGAGTTGTTGAACTATTATTGTTCCCTGCTCTAATTTGTACAAATATTTTGATCGTGATGGGGAACTTCATCACATTGAATTAAAGTTTGATGCTTTGGTTACCGATCGGGGAGAAAGAATTGGGAGAAACTCAAGTAAAGATTGGCACTTGGTACATAGTAGTTAATTTGTCCTATGAAGTGCTTTGTGTTTGTGTTGGTTTTGCCGATCTTATGCTCTAAGTTAGTGGCGGATCCAGAAACTACATTTTAAAAGTTTTGGAGGGGTCCAATACATAGTAAAAAACATTTTAATAGATGAATATACACTACTAATAAGGGTGCAAGAGGAGGTTAGAGGGGTCTAGGGACCACCCCACCCCCTTGGCTCCGCCCCTTTGACTCCTGTTTATGAGGAATTAATCCACAGCTATGAACACTTAAAAACCTGATTCGGATGAAGTTGACAGTAAAGAAGTAGTTCTTTCTGCTGTAAATCTTCTTTTTGACGGATCTGAGCTGCGCCCCTTCGATATAGTGGGATCGCCAACCTGTTTCTTTGATAGCTGAGGCCTCTGCAGCATCTGCTGCTTTTTCTGTCTTTAAATAAGCCTGTCAAATGGATTCCTTCGCGGTATTCTACTTCAAGTTTTGAGGGATTGCTAGTGCTTCATGTCTCTGTTTCGGATCTTCTGCTCCGAGCTAATGTTATGGCTGGTGGTTATACATAAGGTACTAAAGATTTCTGTGGTTATGCATAAGGTGCTGAGGCCTCTTGTTGTTTGTTTTTCAACTGCAGAGGTTTCAATTTTCTAACAGGCGTATTTCCCGTTTCCTTTTGCAGTTTTTCTGGCAACATCAATCTCTACTATAGTACTAAAAAGTCATATACATACCGCAGGACCTGCTTGGTTCTGTTTTACCCATTTTTTGCACATTTTTTTCTTGGCATGTACCACTTACGATAGACTAAGCCTTGTTTACCTTGACCAAATGGGCACCCCTAAATCATCGTTCAATGATAAAGGAGGCAGGGGTCCCTTATGCCTTGGGCTATAATGGCCGGGACAAAGGGTCGCGATCCACCGAAGGTGAGCTAATCCTAAAAACCCGTCCTCAGTTCGAATTACAGGCTACAACTCTCCTGCATGAAGCTCGAATCGTCTTTCGGAGAGGTGACTGAGTGGTTGATAGGTCGATGGAAATTGATGCCTGCCATTCATTTGTATAGGCGCATCACTTGTTTTGCGTAAATTAGAAAAGACAAAAATTTGAAACAGGAAAAAAAGAAAAAAAAAGAAGAAGAATCTTTTAATATTATTTTCTTCCAATTTGAATGGACGTGTTGAAGCTTGAAGCACATTCCAAGAAAATCTATACAAGGTTCTTAGTATTCTTCATCCTTAAAGACATTTTTAACATTTAAAAGGTTCTTAAAGACAAAATTTAAAGAAAAAAAAGAGAGGTTTTTACAATAATGATGATCCATACACATTTTAAACTATTTTATCTATAAAATTGTTTTTTATAAATAACTAATCCAAATATCTTCTAAACTATTTTTAACTATAAAATTGTTTTTATACAAAATATTTTCTCCAAACACCTTTTAAATTATTTTTAACTATAAAAATATTTTTATAAAATTCTTGTCCAAACAAAAATTATTTTTAAAAAACTTTTAAAAACATTTTAATAAAACATTTTTAAAAAACACTTTTATACAAATATTTTTGAAGTAATTGTTCAAACGAGCATAAATCAGCAACGTGTAATGATGTGGTATGGGGCGTAGGTCCTTCTTCCACAAGTGATTTTGACATCAAGTGGAATAACTTTCTTTGTTTACTTTTGTTCTGAGTATATAATCTGTGCAATAACCCCTCCGTTCCATCAACAGTCTTGTTCCACTTTTCTAGCATACCAGATTCTCTGTCAATTTTTTCTCTATTTTTTTTTGTTCATTAAAAGTAAAGTAACATTATTTTATTACTTATTTATATTTGAACAACAAGTGAGTATGAGTAGATGACAAAATAATATTACTTTACCCTCGGTAAAAAAAACAATAAAAATAATAAAAATAATAATAAACAAAATATATGAATTTTTTCTAGTGGGATGGATGAAGTAATATTCTTGACAAACGTGCCAGCTCGGATATCAGTAGACAAAAGTATACGTGAAGTGATAAAATGCACTATAAAAGGAACAAGGAAAAAAGAATCCAAATAGAGAAAAAAAGAGAGAATGATTGATAGAGAGGAGTGGAGGGCATGCGCTTGTGAAGGGGAGGTGCAAGATTCGGTTGTAATTTGACGCAAAAGAAAATAATGGTCACTGTACAACAAACTCTATTAATTAACTGCTCTCATCAGTTATTACTTGATCTTCTCCCTCCCATCAACCTTAATCATCACCTCAATTGTCGATCATTTGTTCTCTAGTAATTAAAAAGAAAATTTGAGACTACGTGTCCTATTTTTTTCTTTTTTTTTTAGAACACAATGGGTGGTGATGGGATGGATTACTATTATCCATCCCATCACCATTCTCTTCCTAAATTGTATTTAAAAATAAAATTGGGATACCTAATTCTATATTTTTTTAAACTAGAGGATCTTGTTCCGTAGAAAGGGGTGACCTAAGTCTTACAAAACTTCAGGTTTTTTTTACAATATCGTTTGGTGCGTCTTATTTTTGTATGTATTTTGGCGTTTTGTATGTATTATCGTTTTGCTTTTTTAGAATGATAGATTGCCTAACTTTTTTTGCTTTGTGATTCGAGACATTTTTCAAAATATTTATGTGAAAGAAATGATTTTTGATTAATTAAGCAATAATTTCAAGAAAGAGTAAAATGCGCAACGTCTACTAAATGGAAATACATATTTAAGAAGGCGGGTGGAAAATACATTTCTAATTGACAGAGGACAACAGTTATTTCATCTTGTAGCTGATCAAGTCTTTCGCGCGCGATAACCTTGCTACGTATAGCATTGAAGAAGAAACAAAGTCTTGTTATACTGGACTTAACATGCTTGGGCAATATCGAGCGAATAGTTACAGGCAACAATTGCTGCATTAAGGCATGGCAATCATGAGACTTCAAACCAACCAGTTTTAAATCTTTCATGGAAACAAGTCTGCTTACATTTGAAGAATATCCGGATGGAACTTTGATGCTACGCAAACTTGAACACAGTTGTTTTTTCTCTTTTCTGGACAAAGTGTGACAGGCAGGGGGTAGATATGTGCGTTGTCCTCGAGCTACCGGTGCTAAATTTGCTCTTATGTTCATATCAACCATATCAAGTCTCGCGTTATAACCATCCTTAGTTTTACCAGGGATGTTCAAGAGCGTACCTAACAGGCTTTCGCAAATATTTTTCTCAATATGCATAACATCGAGACAATGTCTGACATCCAAGTTCTCCGAGTATGGAAGTTCAAAAAATATGGATTTTTTCTTTCAACAACCTGTATCATTATTGCCGGACTCCGAAGTTTTACCGAACTCCACATTGATGTCCGTCACACGATCTTTCACCTCTGGGCCGCTCAAGGGTTCTGGAGCTTTTCTGAACTCTTGGAATCCATTGAATGCTCTTTTCATACGGCGATACGGATGTGTCTCGGGAAGAAATCTGCGATGCCCAAGGTATGCTGTCTTCCTCCCATGTGCAAGCTGACAAAAATCTGTACTCTGCTCACATATTGGACATGCTTTATGCCCTTTAACAGAGTACCCAGACAAGTTTCCATAAGCAGGAAAATCATTAATGGTACAGAACAACATGGCACGTAATGTGAACATTTCTTCACGGTAGGCATCAAACACATGTGCGCCTTCATCCCATAACTTTTTCAAGTCTTCAATAAGAGGAGCAAGATACACATCGATGTCATTTCCTGGTTGCCGTGGGCCTGAAATCATTAGAGACATAAGTATGTACTTGCGCTTCATACACAAGTAAGGCGGCAAATTGTAAATAACCAACATCACTGGCCATGAGCTATGTGTGCTACTCAGACTGCCGAACGGGTTCATTCCATCAGTACACAGACCAAGCCTCAAATTTCTGGCTTCTCCCCCGAAAGAAGGATACATTGAATCGATCTTTTTCCACTGATCTGAGTCTGATGTATGCATTATCACCTTGTCATCATCACTGGGAATACACCGATCTGAATGCCATGTCAATAGTTTTGCATCTTTTTCATTAGCGAACAACCGTTTAAATCTCGGTATTATAGGAAGATACCACAAAACCTTAGCCGCCGACCCCTTCTTTTGCGCATCAGAACTGTCTTCAACAGCATCACACAGCTGCTTGTTTTTGTATCGGGGAGTTTTACACTTAGGACACCGCAATAAATCCTTATACTCATTCCTGTAGAGGACGCAATCATTTAGGCAAGCGTGGATCTTCTTATACTCCATACCCAGTGGACACAACATTTTTTTCGCCTCGTAAATTCGATCTGGAAGTTCATTATCTTCTGGGAGCATATCTTTCAATACCCTCAATAAGACTGTAAAACTAGTATCTGATCACCCATTTGCCGCTTTCAAACTAAACAACTTCAAAACACTAGACAATCGTGTATATTTACTGCATCCCTTGTATAGAGGCTTCTCATTGTCACCCAAAATGGAAGCAAGAACTTCCGGTTTATCAGCAAAATCCTCGGCCACATCCTCAATCATGGCGTCTAATCGATCTCTAGTAATCGCATCATCTCCTTTTGCATGAGATTTTCTTTGCTCAGGTAAACCATTAATACTTTCACCATGCCAAATCCACAATTTATAAGAAGGATCAAACCCGTGCCGATATAAATGGAATCTTATTGTATCTGAGTTATCAAACCGCGCCCCATTTTTACAAGCTTTGCACGGACAATGAACGTACTTTGTATTCTTATAAGCGAATTGAATGAAATTCTCAACTTCTCTCGCATAAGAATCGGAGGTCCGATCACCACAGAACAAGATATTTCGATCCATGTGTAACTAAGACCTTGAAATAATTAAAAATACCAAATAATAATTCAACAAACAATGTACAAAGTATCAAGTTGCATGCTTGTCTTAGCACATGTCATAATACTTATGTTAGTCATATATAATCAAAACTACTATAATACCTCAATGAAAAAAATAATGCAATGACAACACATGCGCAATAGACATAATGAAATGAAGAAGAAACTCTAAGTTTTTCATTTATGCATTTCGTCAAACACATAAAATGCATAAAAAAAAATACACACTCTAAGTAGTGCTAATTATATGAACATCATCCATTAAAAATCAAACACTATAAATCAAATTACATCACCCAAAAACTACATAGTATAACTAAATAGGGTTCCACAATACTAAGGTTCGCCACATATATGGAATATATGCAACTTTAATTTTCAGCCATGCATCTACCATAAATAAAAATAAATGCTATAGGATGACATATCTAAAGTACAAGCATAAGCAATTACTGGGAAATTTTACAAGTTTCTAACCTTTAGGTGGTAAATTTTAGCTCCAAATGACGATTCTTTAGGTTCAACGTGCAAAACCGTAGTAGAAATTTGGAGACAGACACTCTCGGCCGCGATATGGGAATACACGGTGTTGTTTAGGTTTTAATATATATATATACGTCAATACTACGGCGGAGAAAATTAAACCGCCGTAGAAAGGGGACTTTCTACGGCGGTTGGAGGGAAACCGCCGTGGAAAGTGGACTTTCTACGGCAGTTGGAAGGTAACCTCCGTGGAAAGTCCACACTTTCCACGGCAGTTACCTTCAAACCGCCGTAGAAAGTCCACTTTCCACGGCGGTTGCCCTCCAACCACCGTAGAAAGTCCCCTTTCTACGGCGGTTTGTCCCAACCGCCGTAGAAAGTCCGTTTCTACGGCGGTTCATTTTTAAACCGCCGTAGAAAGTCCTATTCTACGGCGGTTCATTTTTAGAACGCCGTAGAAAGTCCGCATTCCTTTTATTACTGCGGTTTTCTATTTTCCGCCGTTAATTCGCAGCCGTTAAAGCTCCGTTTTGTAGTAGTGAGCATATATATTTTATGCAGTACGATTTGTGACATTTTTATTAGACTATTAACGTCTGAAATCTTTTTGATTAATTAAAGATTGTTTAATGAAAATATGCAATGTGTACTAAATAAAGGTGCAATGTAGTTAAATTTAAGTTGATATTCAATACTGAATTTATTTGTGAAGTAACAGTAACAGTAACAGTGAGTTTTATACTTTAAAATTGCCAAACTTTTTTCCCTTACAATTTTAGATTTTCTTTTAAGATTCTTTTTCTTTTTAACCTCAGGAACATTGTTCGAGCAAGAGGAAATGTGCAGTTTTGGTACGAACTGGGAAAATTTTGTACAACTATTTAATATCAATGCGATGTGTACAAAGAATAGAGGTGCAAACTTATTCAGCAAAGTCTCGATTTAATTTCCCAGAATCCATTAGCCATGTCGACTTCCAAGACAATCGTGCTGGTGAGCTACGACTGCGAAAGCTTTATCGAGGAGGATTGCGCCAACAACGGCATCCCTCTTCCCAACATTAGCAGCAAGGCCCTAGCCAAGATTATCGAGTACTGAAAGCGTCATGCCCCTCAAGAAATCTGATTCCAAGGGCGACGAGCCCCTCAAAAAAGAACTCGAATCTTTCAACTCCGAATTCATCAAGGCCCATCAACTAGGTCACTATTTTCGATCTCATCTACGACAGAATTGATCAATCACAAATCTGTTGAGCAAGTAAGTAGGATTTTCAACCTCGAGAATGGTTTTATGTACCCCGGGGAAGAACAGGAGGCATACGAGTGAAGTCAAAATTTGAAATTGCAGCTGTCTTTGGTTTTCCTTTTTAGTTCCCTTTGAGAAGCATTAGTGGTAAGATTCAGAGATAGTTTAGTATCTTTGAACCATTTATTGGAAGAAAAATATATTCCAACAAGAACACTGCAGCGGAATTGAAAACAGAAAAGAAAACACAGTAATTTAGCGTGGTTTAATCCACGGGAATACGCACTATTCCAATCAGTTTAATCCACGGGAATACGCACTATTCCAATCAGTTTAATCCACGGGAATACGCATTATTCCAATCAAACAGAGAATTACAAAATAGAAGAGTTAACCTCTTTGCCTCAATTTTATTATACCTTTCCCCTCTACAGTTCTCTCTAGCACATGAGATCTGAATACTATGCTCTACTGCTGCCTCTAGTCTATTACAAACAACGTCTATTTATAATAAAACTAGGGAAACCCTATTGAGCTTAGTTTCCTAATCTATTCAGAATTAGACAGCCTAACCCAATACTAATTGTATTAGGAATTTGAGGAGATGCCACAACACGAAGAATTACAGAGATTTATATAAAGAGAAACCAAAAAGCCTTGCGGCTGTTTCTCGATCAAGCTTCGGCTTTGGTCCGTCGACCTGAATGAGTGCGTGCGAGTTTTGTTTGTTGTTCTTTATTACAAAGAAGTTATATTATGCTATGCGTTAATCTCTTAATATTATTCAGGATAAATATTTTTTATAACCTACAAGTGGTATCAGAGCAAGTAAAAGTGAGTTTTGGGTTTCGCTGAGCTCTATGTGAACCGTTCGGCCAAGGTTAAAATTTAAAAAAAAAAAAAAAAAAACTCGGTTGATTGATTGGTTCGGATATAGCCGAATTTTGCTGCTAGGAAGGGAAGTCGTATGGGCAGCAAGCTTAAAGTTCAAACATTAAATTGTGGCTTAGCTGAGGCATAGAGAATTTCCCCCGCCATTAAAGTTGTTGAGTGTACAATTGTTCATTACTATTGTGTTGTGGTTCGCCTGATGTTGAATCCAGTTAGTTGATTCATATTATCTCATCAAGCATTGTGCCTGTCTTCGGTTTTCGTGTGATTCAGTTGATTTGGAGTAGTTTGATTTTGATTAATTGTTAGCTTCCTGCAATCCAAAAAAAAAAAAAAATTGTTAGCTTCCTCGACCTCCGTGCATTCAGTTTAAAATTGCACTTACACAAAGTTGTGCGTCCAGCTTTGGTTCTCTTCCCGGTTGTTCGTTCGTTCGTTTGATCGCAGCGTCGATTTGATGTTAGTGTTTAATTTGAGTCCTATATCTGTAGTAGCATGTGTTAAAATTTCTAAGTTCTTGGAGTAGTTAAAAAGGTTTTCTTTACCTTATCCTTCACAAGTGTCATATTTTTGTCTTTGATGACAAAAAGAATTATGAATTCTGGTGTCAACAGATGGAAGATTTCTTCAGAGTTATTGGAATATGGCACGTGAATGAGTCTGGGTTTGCAGGAGGCAAAGAATGAGACATAAATCAATATCATGATCAATTGGCTCAGTATTATTTAAATATGAAGGTTGAATTCGACGTATACAAAAATTCATGGATGCAAAGACACCTGGAGTTCTAGAAAAATTTGAAAGATTCCAGTGGGAAAACAGTGATGTTCGAAGTTTGGAAAACTAATCTTTCAGTGCCGTATTGCAATATGGAGAGTCAAAGTATCATTGAGCAGGAATGTTTCAAGGTGGATGAAGACACTGAAAGTGTTGATCTGGTCAAAGAAGAAGAAGAAATTGTTTGTGCCTCAAAACAAGAGCGATCGAGAGATTGAAATTGATAATCACGTAGATTAAAGAGATCATGTGATTGTTGAAGAAGTTATTGAATTGGAGGATAATAACTTCTTAGAAACTAATGAATCAGAATACATATGTGATTCTGCGATTAGTGAAAACTTAATAGTGGAGTCTTGGATTAGCAAGGACATTGTTAAATTTGAAGGCATTGATGATGTTTACAATGTCCATGAAAAACTCTGTTACGAAGATGAATGGGTAGATATAAGTAAATTCTTTGATCATGTTGAGAAATTTGAAAAGGTGTACTCAAAGTAGAAGTTTGTGTTCACATCAAGTTTGAAGGTGATGAGTCGAGTTAGCGAGGATATGTATTGCATTTGCAAAGATGATTGCCAAATTGACGAGGTGATTGACTTTCTTAGATGAAGAATGGGTGGATATGAATAAATTCTTTGCTAAAGAGGAGTTTCCACAGAAGATTCATGGCACTTATAAACTCTACGATGAGTTTGAAAGTAGAGGTGAAAAACTATTACAAGGTGGTGTTGCATATGTTGTCAACATTGCAAAGGAAATTTCAGTGGAGATTCAAACACAAGATGAGATTGGATCTGCTTTGATCTAAGTTTCGTTTAAGGGAAGCTATGTTGGAAAATAATAATTTAAACCAAACTTGTATTAATTAGGTAATTATAATTGTAGTAGGATTTGTTATTTTAGTTTGTTTCCTATATGGTTTAGTGTTTTTTTTAGGAAGCCTAGTTGTTTTACGAAATAGTTCTGAATCAGATTAATGGTAGGATTCAGGGATAGTTTAGCCTATAAATCACTACTACAAAAGTCTGCAAAGCCACCAGCTTAAAACCCGTATAGCCATCACACGTTCGGCATTTTCGGCCGGTGGCTATTAGAGGGGTGGCTTTGTTACGTAAAAGGCACCGGCTTAAAAATCGGGTGGTTTTTACAAAAAAATAAAAAAAGCCTCCAGTGCAAGTATACCCGGTGGCTTTGGCCACACTTAAATAAAATACAAAGCCACCGGGTGGATGTATACCTGGTGGCTTTGTGTCGAAAAAGTAGAAAACAAAGGCACCAGGTTGGAAGTATACCCGGTGGCTTCGTGTCGAAAAATTTGAAAACAAAGCCACCGGGTTTGAAGTATGCATGGTGGTTTTGTGTGGAAAATTTAGAAAACAAAGCCACCGGGTATGAAGTATACCCGGTGGCTTTGTGTCAAAAAATTAGAAAAAGTCATCTTCCTTGCCCAAAAATTCACAGAGAGAGAGAGAGAGAGAGAGAGAGGAGAAACACAATAATTTACTTTACATTGTGCAATGTTGATGTTTCACATTTTCCTTTCTCTTTTACTTAAGTATCAGTAATCCCAAAAATACAATATTCTCATAGTCATAAAATCCCAAACTTGTTCTTGAATAGGATCAATACCAAGTGTAAGATTTGCCCATTTCATACCCCTAATCACCAAGTTGGATCTCGTAAGTAGGAAGCAACCTGAGCTTAAATAAATGAAAACCAGATATAGGCACAAACAATAATGTATTTCCATAAGCAAACAATATATGCCATGGAAAATCAAAAGATATTCAGAAAAATTAAAGGTCTAAAATCTTACATCCTACAAAGATTTATCTAGGTTCCAAAAACCCCGTGACAGATTTGACTCATTGATGGTTGCCTTAAGACTGGTTTCATCTTTACATATGAATTAAATCCCGCAGAAAAATGTCTTCCTGGTGATAAGTTCATCTCCAAAATAAGAAATAAGAAATAAAAATTAATCTTCTGCTTTAGGCAACTATGAAAGTTACTAGTAGTTTTTTTCCACCTCCAAACCAAACTCAACAAAGAAAGAAATTCAATCAGACATTTTCACAAACACGTAATGTACATAATATATCTCATCTTCCTTGGTATAAAAAAAAATAAAATAATATATGCAGATTTTAACGAATATAGCTTTATCACTCACTAGTTACCTATAATTGAACTAAAGTACCACAAAAATTGGAACTTTTATTAGTCATGTTGAATCTAATTTTTTCTTAAACAAGCTGTCCCAAATAAACTCACCTCTAACTGCGGCAGCAACGGCGACAACAACACAGCTCCAGCGACAGGTAGACAGATCCGGCAACGATGATGGCAAGGCTGCTGTGTGCAGGTGGCCGAGTGGAGACGAGAGGGAGAGGGCTTGAGGTTAAGCATTCAGCGTGAAAGAAAAGAAAAAGGGTTTGGGGTAGAGTTTAGTTCAATTTTTTCCCCAATTTCTATAGTTTCCTTTTCAATTTTATTTCAATTTTTTTGGTTTTCATCTGCCCGCCAATTTGTTTTTCCCTGTCCCGCTCTCCATTTTTAACTATTGAATCAGCCCGCTAGCTTTTTCATTTCTTCCTTTTTCAAACTAATTTTTTTCTTTTCTAATCAACATTTTTATGTTATTGTTACCCAAAAAAAAATTTATTCTCTATCAAATGTAGACGTTTAATAGTTAAATTACTAATTATATTTTAAGATAAATAATGATGAAAATATTCATATATTTTGACATCAGAGTATTTTATTTATAATTTATTAACATGTGAAATAATCATTATGTCAGGAAACCAAGAAACGAGAACTTATTAGAGTACATACTAAATAAATTTAGGTCAGGAAACCAGCTATCCAAGGTAAGGCTCGAATTGGACGAAACCAGCTTCTGTAGTATTGAATAGAGGCATTGGGGTAATCATAGAAAATTATAGAGATTTATAGAAAGAGAAACTAAAAAGCCTTGAGGCTATTTCTCGACCAAGCTTCGGCTTTGGCCCACCGCCCAGATTGAGTGCGTGCGAGTTTTGTTTGTTGTTCGTTATTACAAAGAAGTTATATTATAGTACTGTGCATTAATCTATTTATATTATTCAGGATATATAATTTTTTATATCCTACATGCACTACTACAAAAAGGGGCTTTAATGGCGGTTATTTAGCACCTTTAACGGCGATTTTCGTCTATTTTGAACCGCCATCTATCCAGCATTCACTTAGGAGCCGCCGTAGAAAGTTAGGCTTTCTATGGCGTTTTTTTTTCAAAACCGCCGTAGAAAAGACTTTCTACAGCGGTTCCTAAGCGAACCGCCGTAGAAAGGTTTTGAAAAAAATTGCCGTAGAAAGTACCAAATTTGTAAAAAAAAAAAAAAATTAATATTTCATTTTTTCATCTCTACATTCAAAATATATATATCAAAAATAGCAAGAACAGCCGTAGAAAGTTTTTGATATATATATATATATTTCAACTTTATTGAAAAAATATATATATCCAAAACTTCCATGCTAATAAACTGAACAACCACCAAACTTCACAAAATTTTTGCGTGCATCCATCAAATTCTAATTAATTTAATCATTAACAGCAAGAACAATACAATAATAACATAATACTGAAGTAAACAACCAATATATATATATACAAAAATCCAATCTCAACCTAATCAATTTTGAGAATAAATCAAACCAAAATCAGTAGGAAAATTATAAAATGGAACATACAATAAACAACCGATTTAACACTAATCAAACCCGAATTTAATCATTCATCATCTCACCAAACCCGAATTTAACACTAATAATAAACCCTTGGCCGATCATAATAATCAAGTAACAATAAAATTTGTAAAGCTTAAATAAAGTTGAAACTATTCGATATACCTTTTTTATGATTTGAAGCCCACAACAAGGACTGATTGTGGTGAAATTATGATGGGGGATTAACTCTAAGTGGTGGGTGATGGCCGATTAAGAAACCATCTCCGGAGTTGGGTGACGGCTGATCTTGTTATCAACGCCGCCGGAAGAACGGCTTCGGGGGAAGACAAGAGAAAAATCCGATGGCGAGAGGATGGGCGTCGGCGACGAGAGAACGGCTTCGGTTTGCTGGAGATGGAAACAGGGGGAAGCCGCGGTTGGCTGGAGATGGAAATAAAGGGAAACCCTTAAAATTCAAACAAAATCAAGTTTCTATGGTGGTTCTAATAAAAACCGCCGTAGAAATGGACTTTCTACAGCGGTTATAATTAAAAATGCCCTAGAAACTTGATTTCTATGACGGTTATGAAGAAATCGCCATAGAAAGTAACTTTCTATGGCGGTTATGAAGAAACCGCAATAGAAAGTAAGTTTCTACGGCGGTTCTATGGCGATTTCTTCATAACCGTCATAGAAAGTAAGTTTCTACGGCGGTTTTAATTAGAACCGCCGTAGAAATCCCGTAATTGTGAATTCCCGCCCGTTCCTCTATTCCTATTAATTTTTAGTTTTTCTTTTTTTGTAAATTAACCCCCAAATTTTTTTAAATTTAATAATAAATATGTAATTTACTATTAATAAATTTTTATAGTAAAATTCATGATATTTATATACAAACTCCTGCCTTTATGTTATGATAAACAATAAATAAATTTCAAATTTTTAGTTGACCAATCCATTACTTTAGGCCCTCAAAATTTTTTGAAGTATTGTAACATAATAATTATAAGAAAACTTCAGAAATAGCAATTTTCATTGAATTACTAATAAGATTTTTGAAACACACTTTCTAAAAAACTGCCGTAGAAACATACTTTCTATGGCGGTTAGAAATAAAACCGCCCTAGTAAGTAACTTTTTACAGCAGTTATTCGAAAACCACCGTAGAAAGAGGTGGGACTTTTTACGGCGGTTGTAAGAAAACCGCCGTAGAAAGTAGGGGACTTTCTGTGGCGGTTTTCTTACAACCATCGTAGAAAGTCCCTTTCTACGGCGGTTTTTGAATAACCGCCATAGAAAGTTAATTACTATGGCGGTTATCAAATAAACGCAGTAGATAATGTCTTTAGAACCGCCGTAGAAAGTTCGTACTTTCTTTTTAATGGCAGTTTTGGTCTTTCCGCAGTTAAAGCACAACCGTTAAAAGTCCATTCTGTAGTAGTGAGGAAGAAATGCAGGTGCAAACTTTTTAAAGCAGTTGTCCAGTGATTATTTAATAATTTTTACATAAATGATTTTAGATGATCTAACTATCATTTAGGTACGATTCAAGACTTTTTAGAACATTGTTCAAGACTTTTTAGAACATTGTTTAAGTATGAAAACAAAACCATATTATTTGAGGTACAGAAGATTTGCAATATGTACTGAATGAGGATGCAACATTTTGAAAGGAGATGTGTAATGCTGAATGTTTATTAGAAAATTTTAGAATGTCTAATTGTCAAATGGTATGATTAAGAATATTTTTTAGGATACTTATAAATGTGCAATGTTCTTACAATTAATATCTGATACTGAATTTCTTTGACAAGAAACTTTGAGTATTTTTAGGTTAGGACATTTTAGAAAGCCGGATCCTAAACCCACCATAATATATATATATATATAGATATATATATATATATATATATATATATATATATTCAGATCTTGCCAGGGATTGAAGAGTTCGACCCAACATGCTTTTGTTGTGTTCGGAAATGGCAGCACTGGGTCTTGCAGGTTTGGGTACCTTCGGGATGCATATTGCAAATGCTGGTCACCAAATTGAAATTTGTTGTCAAAGACTGTAGTAGAATGAGTAGTTAAGTTCAAATGACTTAAATTTATACCACGTATAATTGCAAATTCAATATCAATTTTAGATCTTTCCTTTGTTGTTCGATTATATTTGCTCTGCATTTGCCGGTATCTAGAGGTTTGGAAAATCTCTCGTCTGAAACAGCTAATCTCCAAGATTTGCACACAACACCAAGAGTGATAATTCTATAGAGCATGTGAAGAACAGAAGAGTAGAGGCATTTTTGGTAATTTATGATATATTCCCCAATAATCTTTAATTATTTTTTACAAAAATAGTCTAATAATCTATAATGATTTCGTCAATGGAAAGTTCTTCACACCTCAAATATTTTAATGCCGAAAAATTTATTGTACATCATTTTTTGTAAAAATTGATATGCCATGCGCAATTTATTTGTTAAAAAAAAAATTTTTAACTTAATTTAGAATGATAAATTGCCTAACTTTTTTGCTTTGTGATTGGAGACATTTTTCAAACTTTTTATGAGAAAAAAATTATTTTTGATTAATTAAGCAACGGTTTCATGAAAATGTGCAATTTTTATCAAATGGAGGTGCACCCTTATGGAGTACAATTAGTGAATTTTTTTAAAGAATATTTACGTAACACCTTCAAAGTGAACATTGAACACATAACACCTTCAAATTAGACATTAATCTCGCTATGACTTGAACCTGCGTTTTGAAGTATTCTTAGGTCTGGAAATTTAAACCAATCGTTTTGAAAATGTAAGAAGGTCGGATCCTAAACCCATCATAAGATATATATCGAGAGACTTTCAAATCTTGCCAGGGGTTGAAGAGACCTACCCAAACATGGTATTGTTGTGTTCGGAAATGGCAAACTAAGTTTTGCAAGTTCGGGTACCTTCGCGATGCATATTGCAAATGCTTGTTAATTACCACCTTGAAATTTGTATTCGAAGACTAGAGTAGACTGGGTATTTAAGTTCAAATGACGTAAATTTATACCGTGTATTAGTGCAAGTTCCATCTCAGTTTTAACTCTTTCCTTTGCTGTTGTTGGTTTTATATATGCTCTGCATTTGCCATTATCTAGAGTTTTGGAAAATTTCTTGTCTGTAAGAGCTAATCCACAAGATTTGCGCACTACACCAACAGTGATAAGTCTTTACAGCATGTTGAAGGACAAAAGAGTAGGAGGCTTTTTTTTTTTTTTTTTTGTAATTTATAGATATATATATATATTCCCAATAATATTTATTTTTTTAAAAAAAAGTTAGTCTCATAATCTATAATGATTTCATTCAAGAAAAGTTCTTCGCACAGTCAAATATTTTAATTGAGGAAAATTTATTTCTGATTAATTAATTGACATTTTTATGAAAATGTGCAATTTCTACAAAATGGAGGTGCACCATTTTGAAAATAAATGTGTAACACTTTTAAAATTGATGTGAAATGCTTAATTTTTGCAAATATAAATGTAATATTTTAGAGCTTTTTTATTTTATGAAGTTCAATTTGTGAGTTTTTTAAAGAATAATTACAAAACACCCAATTTAAACATTGAAACTTGAACACATAACACCTTCTAATTAGACATTAATCTCGCTATGGCTTAAACATTTATCACCTCCAAAATATGATAAGAAAATTTAAGTATTCTTATGTTTGGACATTTCAAACCAATGCCATACCCATCATAATAATAATAATATATATATATATATATATATATATATATATATATCAAGGGACTTCAGATCTTTCAATCATGCTTCTGTTGTGTTCGGAAATGGCAACACTATGTCTTGCAAGTTTGGGTCCCTTATGGATGCATATTGCAAATGCTTGTCACCAACTTGAAATTTGTAGTCGAAGACTAGAGTAGACTGAGTAGTTAAGTTCCAATGACTTAATTTATACCACCTATAAATTCAAGTTCCATCTTAATTTTAGCTCTTTCCTTTTTTGTTGTTTCTTTTATATATGCTCTGCATTATCCGTTATGTAGGGTTTTTGAAAATCTCTCATAGAAAACAGCTACTCTCCAAGATTTACACACAACACCAATGATGATAGTTATGTAGAGCATGTTGAAGAACAGAAGAGTAGGAGGCCTTTTTTAGTAATTTATAATATATATTTCCAATAGGCTTTATTTTTTTAAATATAGTCTAATAACCTATAATGATTTCTTTAATGCAAAGTTCTTCGCACAATCAAATATTTTAATTAAAAAAAAATTAATTGTACAACATTATTTTTAAAATTGATATGTAATGCATAATTAATTTGTAAAAAATTTAACAAAAGACATTTTAAACCTAATTTAGAATGATAAATTCCCTAACTTTTTTGCTTTGTGATTCGAGGCATTTTTCAAACTATTTATGTGAAAGGGTTATTTCTGATTAATTAAGCGACATTTTCATAAAAATGTGCAATTTCTACTAAATGGAGATGCACCTTTTGAAAATAAATGTGTAACACCTTTAAAGTTGATGTGAAATGCTAAATTTTTGCAAATATAAATGTAATATTTTAGAGCATTTTTATTTTATATAGTACAATTTGAAAAAGTTTTTAAAGAATATTTATGAAACACCTTCAATTTGAACATTGAAACTTAACACCATCAAACTATACATTAATCATGATATGGGTTAAACATGCATCACCTCCAAAATATGATTACAAAATTTGAGTATAATTAGGTTTGAACATTTCAAACCAATCGTTTTGAAAAGGTAAGAAGGCTATCCCAACCCATCATAAGATATATATATATATATATATATATATATTGAGAGAGACTCCAGATCTGACAAGGGATTAAAGAGATATACCCAATCATGCTTTTGTTGTATTCGGAAATGGCAGTACTAGGTCTTGCAAGCTCAGGTACCTTAACGATGCATATTGCAAATGCTTGTCACCAACTTGAAATTTGTAGTCGAAGAGTAGAGTAAACTGAGTAGTTAAGTTCTAATGACTAAAATTTATATCACGTATAAATGCAAGTTTCATCGATCTCAATATTAGATCTTTCCTTTGTTGTTGTTTTTTTATATATGCTCTACATTATCCGTTATTTAGGGTTTTTTTTAAAGTCTCTCGTCGAAAATAGCTAATCTCCAAGATTTGCACACAACACCAACTGCAATAGTTATGTAGAGCATGTTGAAGAACAGAAGAGTAGAAGGCATTTTTTTGGGTAATTTAAATATATATTTCCAATAATCTTTTTTTTAAAAATATTGTCTAATAATCAATAATTATTTCTTTAAAGCAAAGTTCTTCGCACAGTCAAATATTTTAATTCAAAAAATTTATTTTACAACATCATTTTTAAAATTGATATATAATGCACATTTTTATTCGTAAAAAAATCAAATAAAACATTTTTAACCTAATTTATAATGATAAATTCCCTAACTTTTTTGCTTTGTTATTTGTGAAAATTTTCAATTTAATCACTTATTTCTGATTAATTAAACGATATTTTTCATGAAAATGTGCAATTTTCTACAAAGTGGAGGTGTACCCTTTTGAAAATAATTGTGTAACACCTTTAAAGTTGATATGAAATGCTTAATTTTTGCAAATATAAATGTAATATTTTAGAGCATTTTTATTTTATGAAGTACAATTTGTTAATTTTTTTTAAAATTATATTTACGTAACACCATCAATTTGAACATTGAAACTTGAGCACATAACACCTTCAAATTAGACATTAATCTAGCTATGGCTTGAACATGCATCACCTCCAAAATATGATAAGAAAATTTGAGTATTCTTAGGTTTGGACATTTGAAAATAACTGTTTTGAAAACGTAAATAGGCTATATCCTAAACCTATAATAAGAATATATATATATATATATATATATATCGAGAGACTTTCGATCACCTATAATAAGAATATATATATATATATATATATATCGAGAGACTTTCGATCTCGCTTGAAGAAATATACCCAATCATGCTTTTGTGGTGTTCGGAAAAGGCAATACTAGGTCTTGCAAGTTCGGGTACCTTAGCGATGCATATTACAAATGCTTGTCACCAACTTGAAATTTGTAGTTTGAAGACTAGAGTAGAGTGAGTACTTAAGTTCCAACAACTTAAATTTATACCACGTATAAATGCAAGTTCCATCTCAATTTTAGCTCTTTCCTTTGTTGTTGTTATTTGTTTTATATATGGTTTGCATTATCAATTATTTAGGGTTTTTGAAAATCTCTCGTCGAAAATAGCTAATCTCCAAGATTTGCACACAACACCAACGCTGATAGTTATGTAGAGCATGTTGAAGAACAAAAGTTTCGGAGGCATTTTTTCTTTTTTGTAAGTTATAATTTATATTTCCAATAAGCTTTGTTTTTTTTAAAATATAGTCCAATAATCTATAATAATTTCTTTAATGCAAAGTTGTTCGCACAGTCAAATTAGTCAATTCAAAAAGTTTATTGTACAACATTATTTTTAAATTTGATATGTAATGGACAATTTATTTGGAAAAAAAATTAAAATTTTTTTCACCTAATTTAGTATGATAAATTCTCTAATTTTTCGTTCTGTGAGTTGAGAAAATTTTCAAATTATTTATGTGAAAACTTTTATTTTTGATCAATTAAATGATATTTTCATGAAAATGTGCAATTCTACTTCGTGGACGTGCACCCTTTTGAAAATAAATGTGTAACACCTTTCAAGTTGATGTAAAATGTTAATTTTTACATATATAAATGTACTATTTTAGAGCATTTTTATTTTATACAGTACAATTTGTGATTTTTTTAAAAGAATATTTACGAAACCCCTGCAATTTGAACATTGAAACTTGAGCACATAACACCTTCAAATTAGACATTAATTTTGCAATGGCTTGAACATGCATCACCTCCAAAATATGATAAGAAAATTTGAGTATTATTAGGTTTGGACATTTGAAAGAAATCGTTTTGAAAACGTAAATAGGCTATATCCTAAACCTATGATAAGATATACATACATACATACATATATATATATATATATATATATATCAAGAGATTTTCGATCTTGCAAGGGATTGAACAGATGTACCCAATCATGCTTTTGTTGTGTTCGGAAAAGGCAACACTGGGTTTTGCAAGTTCGGGTGCCTTAGCGATGCATATTGCAAATGGTTGTCACCAACTTGAAATTTGTAGTTTGAAGACTAAAGTAGACTGAGTAGTTAAGTTCCAATGACTTAAATTTATACCACGTATAAATGCATTCCATCTCAATTTTAGCTCTTTCCTTTGTTGTTGTTTGTTTTATATATGCTTTGCGTTATCCGTTGTCTAGGATTTCTGAAAATCTCATAAAAAATAGCTAATCTCCAAGATTTACACACAACACCAACACAGATAGTTATGTAGAGCATGTTGAAGAACAGAAGTTTCGGAGCCATTTTTTTTTTTTTTTGTAATTTATAAGATATATTTCCAAGAAGCTTTATTTTTTTTTAAAATATAGTCCAAAAACCTATAATGATTTCATTAATGCAAAGTTGTTCGCATAGTCAAATATTTTAATTCAAAAAGTTTATTGTACGACATTATTTTTAAAATTGATATGTAATGCACAATTTATTCGTAAAAAAAGAAATTAACCTAATTTAGTATGATAAATTCTCTAACTTTTTCGCTTTGTGATTTGAGAAAATTTTCAAATTATTTATGTGAAAACACTTATTTTTGAGTAATTAAACGACATTTTTATGAAAATGTGCAATTTCTACCACATGGAGCTGCACCCTTTTGAAAATAGGTGTAACACCTTTTAAGTTGATGTGAAATGCTTAATTTCTGCAAATATATTATGAAGTACAATTTGTGATGTTTTTAAAGAATATTTACGAAACCTACCCTTTAATTTGAACATTGAAACTTGAGCACATAACACCTGCAAATTACGCATTAATCTCGCAATGGCTTGAACATGCATTACCTCCAAAATATGATAAGAAAATTTGAGTATTCTTAGGTTTGGACATTTCAAAACATTTGTTTTGAAAACGTAAGAAGGCCACATCCTAAACCCATGATAATATGTGGGATCCAAAAATAAATCAAACCCACAAACAATACCTTGCAATTGTCGAAAGTAATCAAGTCGATCAAACAAAACCTTAGCACAAAACTCGCGAATTACGAAGCAAGATCACAAACTAATTAAGCCAAATTAAATTTGACTTGCTCCACCGACGTAAAGCAACATACATGCAATCAATTGCACTAGAACCGACGGGACCCCAAATCAAAGCTTAAAGAACAAAGCTAACAAAATAATAACACCACCAGGCTGCGGAAGTAGCAAGACCTGAAACTTAGCCGCAAGGCTTTTTTAATTTCTTTGTATTTTTCTCTGCAATTACAATGGCAATTCAAAATATGTATTTATAGGTTAAATTACCCCTGAATTTTATACTAATTCAGATTGTAACTATTTTTTAAAATAATTAAGTTTCTTAAAATAAATACGAAACCAAACGGGAAACAAAGGAATAGGAAACATAAACCGAATATTATAAAGTAATAGGAAACTTAGTTTAATTATTTTACATAGCCTCCCTTACACTAAGTTCGCACCGTTAGCCATACCGAGCATCTTCTTCAACTTTGCAAAGATCTCGAAGTTCAATGCCTTGGTGAAAATGTCCGCCACTTGATCTTCAATCTTGCAGTAATCAACAACGATCTCCTTCTCATTAACCAAATCACGAAAGACTGGATGCTTCGTCAGCTCAATTACCGACTTGCTATCACACAACACCGTAGTCAGACCATCATCTTTATACTGAAGGAAACCAATCATCCTTCTCAACCAAATCGTTTGAGTAGCACAATTAGAAACTGCAATATACTCAGTCTCAGCAGTAGACAATACTATCACTGGTTATTTTTTGAGCTCAAAGAAAACACACCAAAACCAATAAAGAAAACATACCCAGAAGTGCTTTTCCTTTCAACTGTATCATCTGCCCAATCACTGTCAGTATACCCAAGAAGCTTTACTGGTTCACCCCTTAGATACAGAATACCATCTCCTTGAGTACCCTCAATGTACCTCAAGATTCTCTTTGCAGCCTGTAAATGCGATTGACATGGATTCTCCATGAATCTGCTTATCAATCCAACACGAAAATTTACATCGGCCTTCTAGAAGTCAATTATCTCAAACTACCAACCATAATCTTGAAGTGTGTTGGATCCATAGAATTCCCGGTGCCCTCCTTCGTCAATCTCAACCTTTCTTCAGCTGGAGTCATGATCGGATTAGCATCATCCAGCTTGAACTTTTTCAAAATATCACCAGCATATTTCTTTTGGGAAATAAAACTTTCACTATTAGTCTGTGAAACTTCAATTCTAGAAAATATGACATAAGTCCCAGATCAGTCATCTCAAACTGTCTAATCATTGCCTCCCTGAAGTCTGACATCACCTTTTCATTATTTTCAGTGACTATCAAATCATCTACATACAAGCAAACAATGGCAATATCTCCACTTGATGAAGACTTCACATAAAAAGTATGCATATATGGACACCTTTGAATACCACTTTCGATAAAGAATGTGTCAATACGAGTATACCAAGCTCTCTGAGCTTGCTTCAATCCGTACAAGGCTCTTTTTAAACGACTGACCTTCTTCTCTTAACCTCTCTTCACAAAGCCAGGAGGTTGATCAACGTACACATCCTTTTCAAGAACTCTATTCAGAAAAGCAGACTTCACATCCATCTGAAAAATCTTCCAATCATTCTGGGCAGCTAGAAAAATTATCATTCTCACTGTCATGGTAGTCAGTATCCCGATACGTATCGTAGTATCCTACGATACTACGATCCGGGAAGGGGTATTCGATACAGTATCGGATGGTATCATTTTATAAGTAGTATTTCCATGGGATCTATAGTACCGCCCATAGGATCGTAGTATCGTACGATACTATGATACGTATCGGGATACTGACTACCATGAAAATATCCAATTATCCATTATAAATCTAAGGTTCAATATATTTTTTTACACAATCATTTCATGTCTTTGTTCGTAGCCTAGTGGTTGGTTAAGTAACCCTTAGTTTATTGAACTAGAGTACAACTATAGTCTAAAAGTACTACGTTATAATTAATTATTGCTTTTTCGCATATAGTTCCAATTTATAGGTATTCTAATATTGCAATTATGATATATACAACAATATGAGTTTGAATGATCAATTTGATCCATTTTTTGTGGGTCTTACGATACTACGATACGATCCTAACGATCCTGCATGGTATCCCGATCCTACTTCCCAAAACGATACTGTGTGGTATCCTGATACTGACTACCTTGCTCACTGTATCAAGTTTAGCAACAGGAGTAAGCACTTCAAAGTAGATAATTCCAGGCTTCTGCTTGTTCCTTTTTACAATAAGTCTTGTCTTGTATCTATCGACTTCTCTACTAGGTTTGTACTTTGTCTTGTATACCACTTCACACCAATGGGCTTCTTTCCATTCGGAAGATCTGTTAGCTTCCAAGTATTAGGGCCTGTTCTTTTTGTTTCGTTTTGAAAACGGTTTTGGTTTCAACAGTAAATTTAATATATTTTAATCATATTTCATCATTTCCAATACAACTTTTTACTATTTAGCATCTACTTTTTACATTTTCAATACACTTTTTACATTATAAAACTATTTTTCAAAACTTGTTTTCAAAATCATTTTCAAAACGCCCAAAAAGAACATGCCCTTATTCTTGTCAATGGATTAATTTCTTCATTCATTTCTTTCACCCAACGATCATCTCCAACAGAATCTATAAAATTAACAGGATCACAATCTGCAAACAGAGCAAAATTCACTACATCCTCATCAGTCAAATTATCAACTTCATCCCCAACTACAAAATAATTCAAACGAGCTGGCAGTTTTGACTCTGTCAATGGACATCCACTTGAGGTGGAAGCTGTAGAGGTGAAAGAATCACAAACTAGTTGTTCAACTGGCAGACTCGGTTCTTCAATTGCATTATCTCCACCAATATACACTGCTGATGATCGTTTTACAATTTCTGGTGCCTTCTTTTTCCAATCCCAAATTTCCTGTTCATTAAAAGTAACATCTCTTCTAATAATTACCTTCTCAGTATCAGGATTGAACAATTTATACCCTTTAGTCTCACTACTATAACCAACAAAGACATATTTTTCTGCCTTATCATCTAGCTTCTTCCGAATTGCATCCGGAACATTGGCATATGTAACACACCCAAATACTTTAAGATGGGAGATATTTGGTTTCTTTCTTGACCAAATCTCATCTGGAGTCTTCTTACCAATACATCTTGATGGACATCTATTCGACAAATAAACTGTACAGGATATAGCTTCATCCCATAATTTCTTAGGCATACTTTAGGCCGTCATCATCGACCTTACCATATATATTATTGTTCTTTTCTTTCTCTCTGCAACGCCATTCTACTGTGAAGTGTACCTGGCTATTATCTGATGCTTGATACCATGATTTTTCAAGAAATCATCACACACCGTATATTCAGTGCCTCTATCAGTTCTCAGAGTTTTAATGGAACGCCCACTCTGCTTCTTAACATAAGTCTTGAAACTCTTGAAAATATCACGTATCAGATTTAAACTTCAACAAATAAACTCAGGTTTTCCAACTAAAATCATCAATGAAAGTGATAAAATATTTGTTATCACTCCGAGAAGAAAATCAACAAAACACTAGTCAGAATGAATTAACTAGAATGGCTGTTTTGCCCTCTAAAATTCACCATTTGGAAAAGGCTCCCTGTGCTTCTTGCCCAAAATACACGACTCACATTGTTGAGATTTAAAGTTAAGTGATGCAATCCAGAAACCACATTATTCTTCACAATAAAGTTCAAACCGCCAAAATGAAATTCGCCAAATCTCATATGCCACAACCATCATAGCCAGTGGTACTAAAGTAAGCTGAATTATAATAATTAAGAGTGATTGGAAACAACTTGTTATTGTTCATGTCTACCTTTGCAATCATCCCCATTCGTTCATCACGAATTGTGCAAATAACATGCCTAAAATTAATATCATAATTGTTCTCTTGCAACTGAACAAGACTCAACAAATTCTGACTAAAATTAGGCACATAATAGACATCACCTATTGCATCACTCTTCCCATTTTTCAAAGTAATGGGAATACTACATTTTCCAACAACATACACAGCATGATTATTTTCAAACCTCACTATGTTCCTGTAGGTCTCATCAAGATCAAAAAAATATCCTTTCTCCCACACATAAGATTACTATAGCTATAATCAATGTACCACTTAAAACTTTTATCTTCTTCACCAGCCTCAATAGTAAATAAACAGTTTCTCGATTATTTCCACTACTTTTAGCTATTTGAGCTTGCCCAGTATTATTATCTTTCTTCAAACCCCAATATTCCTTTTTTATGTGATCCATCTTTCCATAATTATAACACTTAGCTTTAGACTTATCACGACCTCTACTACAACCTCTGCCTTTGGTTGGTAAGAAAAATTACCTCTACCATGACCTTTGCCTCCGAACCTACCTTGACCGCCATGGCCTCTCTCTTGAGAATTCTGGCCTTGCGGATAAATTTCACCATCATTGGAATCTTTAGGCTTATATACCAAAGCCTTCAATGCTTCTGCCACCGCATCAACATATGGTATGTCATATGTCACCAATTCTCCTTCCAAATCAGCATACAAAAAAGTGGAAAGATCTTTAATGGCCTCAATAATCGCTTTCTTTGTGTGAAATTTCGAAGTCAACGTGCGAAAAACTTTAGACACCATCTGCTCTTCCGTCACTTTATCACCATTGATCTTCATTTGATAAGCTATGGAAATTACCCTAGCCATGTATTCTTGCACCTTTTCATTAGGCTTCATCTCTACTAACTCGAATTGTCTCCTTAACTCTTACAGTTTGATTCTTTGAACGTTTTAGTTTCCTCGATTCGCAACTTGTAACCTTTCCCAAAACTCCTTAGCTGTCTTTACATCCATTAATTTTCTGCATACGTCTAATCCAACCTTCATTCTTAAATAAGAGAGTGCATCCACATCGTGAGAATGATTCTTCTCCAATTCTTTACTTCCCTCACCTGTTGATTTTTCACCTTCCTTGCCTTTTTCAGGTTCTTCAAAACCTAGCTCAATCACATGCCAAATATCAATAATTTTGAAAAAACTTTCCATTAGTTGACACCAAACTTCAAAATTATATTTCCCATTAAAGACAAATACATGGCAATCAGGAGGATTATGCAAAGAAAACATCTTGAACACCCAAAAGATAACACATGCTCTGATATCAGATATAGTACCCAAAAATAAATCAAACCCACAAACATAAAGCAAACCAAGTTATGATCGTCGAACAAAGCCGAAATGTAGACTGGAACAATACCTTGCAACTGTCGAAAGTAATCAAGTCGATCAAACAAAACCTTAGCACAAAATTCACAAAGCAAGATCACAAACTAATTAAGCCAAATTAAATTTGACTTGCTGCACCGACGTAAAGCAACATACATGCAATTCAATTGCACTAGAACCGAGGGGAGACCAAATCAAAGCTTAAAGAACAAAACTAAGAAAATAACAACACCACCGGGCTGCCAAAGTCGCACGACTCGAAACTAAGCCGCAAGGTTTTTCTGATTCCTTTGTATTTTTCTCTGTATTTACAATGGCAATTCAAAACATGTATTTATAGGTTAAACTATCTCTAAATCCTACACTGATTCAGATTGCAACTATTTTCTAAAACAACTAAATTTCCAAATACAAATATGAAAGCAAGCAGGAAACAAACGAATAGAAAATGGAAATTAATAGGAAACTTAGTTTAATTATTCTACCTAATATATATATATATATACATATATATATATATATATCGAGAGACTTTCGATGCCTTGAAGAGATATACACTACTACAGAAATGCTCAAAGGAGGCGCCCCTTTGGAGGCGGGTATTTGAAGGGGGCTAAATAAAATTTGGAGGCGGGTGACCCCTTCACCCGCCTCCAATTTCAAAACACGAAAACGATTTTTTTTTAATTTTTAATACTAGATTAATAATTGTCTTTATTTTGGACTGTTGAAAATAATTTTGAAAATTTATCGAGATTTTAGCGAAGCGAAAAATTAATAGATAATAAAAATCACAAGTTTAAGAAGAAATATATAATTTCGATTTTAATATTAAATACATAAGTATATGTAGCGTAGTTGTAAATTTAATGTGCAAGAGTTAAGTGAAACTCCAGGCGCGAGTTCGATTCCTACTAAAGCCATAAAGTGAGAAAAAAAGAAATTAAAATTTTTTTACAGGGGTTATTGGAGGCGGGTGCAAAATTGCACCCGCCTCGAATAACACTTAATGGAGGCGGGTGCAACATGCACCCGCCTCCAATAGAGGAGCATTGGAGGCGGGTGCAGAGTGCACCCGCCTCCAATGCTCCTCTATTGGAGGCGGGTGCACTCTGCACCCGCCTCCAATGCTCCTCTTAACCGAGGCGGGTGCGGGCCCCTCCAAATGGAGGCGCCCGCAGCTGAGGCGGGTGTTGCACGCCTCCAATCTCCCTTAGGACCGGCCTCCTAAGGGGGATTTTGTAGTAGTGATACCCAATCATGCTTTTGTTGTGTTCGGAAAAGGCAACACTAGGTCTTTCACGTTCGGGTACCTTAGCGATGCATATTGCAAATGCTTGTCATCAAGTTGAAATTTGTAGTTTGAAGACTTGAGTAGACTGAGTAGTTAAGGTCCAATGACTCAAATTTATACCATGTAAAAATGCTAGTTCCATCTCAATTTTAGCTCTTTCCTTTGTTGTTGTTTGTTTTATATATGCTTTGCATTATCCGTTGCCTAGGGTTTCTGAAAATCTCTCATAAAAAATAGCTAATCGCCAAGATTTGCACACAACACCAACACTGATAGTTATTTTGAGCATGTTGAAGAACAGAAGTTTCGGAGGCATATTTTTTGTAATATATAATATATATTTCCAAGAAGCTTTATTTTTTAAAATATAGTCCAATAACCTATAATGATTTCATTAACGCAAAGTTGTTCGCACAGTCAAATATTTTAATTCAAAAAGTTTATTGTACAATATTATTTTTAAAATTGATACGTAATGCGCAATTTATTAGTAAAAAAAAAAATTAACCTAATTTGGTATGATAAATTCTGTAACTTTTTCGCTTTGTGATTTGAGAAAGGTTTCAAATTAGTTATGTGGAAACACTTATTTTTGATTAATTAAACGACATTTTCATGAAAATGTGCGATTTCTACTTTATGGAGGTGCACCCTTTTGAAAATAAATGTGTAACACCTTTAAAGTTGATGTGAAATGCTTAATTTTTGCAAATATAAATGTAATATTTTAGAGCATTTTTATTTTATGAAGTACATTTTGTGATTTTTCAAAGAATATTTACGAAACCCGGCCCTTCAATTTGAACATTGAAACTTGAGCACATAACTCCTTCAAATTAGGCACTAATCTCGCAATGGATTGAACATGCATCACCTCCAAAATATGATAAGAAAATTTGAGTATTCTTAGGTTTGGAGATTTCAAAACAATCGTTTTGAAAACGTAAGACCTTATGTAGTTTTCCGGTCACCAAAACGTTTTGGTGACCAGATACCTGCGGTCACCACACAGCCACCATTGGACAGTCACTAAAGGGTCCGGGGTGACCGATTTTTGGACCCGATCACCAAAAAGTTCATTGGTGACCAGCGTGTTTGGGGATCATTAACATTTGGTGACCAAGAATATGGTCACTAAAACGGTCACTGAAACTGTCCAACACCATCTCCAAATGGAACGCTGTTAACGCCGTTTAGTGACCAAATAAGTGGTCACCAAATACTAACGGTCAACGTAACATCAATGTAACGTTGACTTTTGTTCGTGACCAAATATTTTGGTCAACAAATTGGTTTTGGTCAAAGTTCCATTGACCTAAAATAGTGACCAATAAGAGTGGTCACTAAAAGGAAATTAGTCAAAGTACCGTTGACCAAAAATTTGGTCACTAAATTGAATGGGTCAATGCAACGTTGACAGCTATTTGTGACTAAATACTTTGGTCACTAAAATTTTGTGACTATTTATTTGGTCACGTATCAAAATTCATATTAAAATAATTTAAAAAATTTTAATTGGAAAATTAATTATCAAATAATAGTTAATGATGAAAACAAGCACTCAAACAATTCGAAACAAAATATACCAATAAATATTTTTCGAGGACAGAAACTCCAAAATAGATTTCATAGAATTGGAACAATATCATTAAGTTCACAAACCAAACTTTCACAACAAAATTTAATTCCTCTCAATGACAAAATTAAACTTTAATTTTCAATTCATATGAACATATAGACTGCATGAACTGGAACCTCCTCAAAGAAACCATATGCAGAATCAACCTTCTTAGCAATGATCCCACCATTGACTGGGATATCCATGAGACGGGCTTCTTCTGTTTCACTCCCTTCATCATCCTTATCTAGATGGGGAAAAAGTACAAAAATTTGTAATTAAAAGAAGCTGTAACCAGTTGCTAAAAAGTAAAATCATCTCTCATTTAGCTTCATAGCAGAAATCATATATATCTTTTTCCATTAACAACAAGAAACATGAAAGAACTGATACAAGACCAGGATCCACAGGGGGAAAAGTGACTACTTGGGTGGTTTCAGATGGCCGATCGGACGCAGTGGAGTGTTAAGGTTGAATTGGAGATGGGGGTGAAGGGTAAGGTTGTTTGGGGGCAGTTGTTTTCATTTGGGCAACACGACAGCAAGCAAGAGACGGAAGAGAAAGTATAAATCGAGAAAACTAACTCAATGGATGCGAGAGGCTGTGCTGGTGCTGTTTTTTTTTTTTTTTTTTTAAGTTTTCATTTTTAAATAGGCTTTGAAGCTGGTGCAGCAAAACGTAATTAGGCTTTGAACCTGTGATGGTGCTGCAAAATGTAATTAGGCTTTGAAGCTGTATGATTGAAAGCTGTAATAGAGAGGGATTAATTTGGGGGATGGTTATGGTTCAAAGTGATAACTCATTCTTTTTTTCTTTTTCTTTTTTTTTGACAGCAAAATGTAATTAAGTCAGGCTTTGGCCAGGGGTGGTGGCATAGTAGCTGCTGGAGATTAAGGCGCAAGTTACACCAGAGTCAATGAAGATTGAGCTTCTACATAATTTGCTTGCCAAAATCCTTGGCGATTGTAAGTGAATTTACTGTTAACTTTTGTTTAAATCTTGATTGAATTGTTGTAGGCCTTGCCTAACCGAATTGAAGATGTGTAGTTATGTTCAATGTCTATTTGTTCCAATTGTAAGAATTGGAGCTCATAAAACATGAATTTCTTATCAAGGTCTCTCATCTTACTACAAAAAAAAAGAAAAGAAAAGAAAAGAAAAAAGGTCAGGCTTTGAAGTTGTATGATTGAAGGAATGGTTTGATTAATTAGAGAAAAATCAAAATGTGACTGAACAGAGAGGAGTTTAATTAGAGAAATTTCAAAATTATCGAAATCAAAACAAAATTAAGCCAGATTTGGGTTTATTTTGTAAAAAAATGAAATAGTATGGGCAAAAATGAAAAGAAGTAAAAGATGGGGGTTTATTTTGTAAAAAAGTAAAATAGTATTGGATGAGAATGTAAAAGAAATTAAAGATTAGGATTTATTTTGTTAAAAAAAGTAAAATAGTATAAAAATACTAGAAAGGTAAGACAAAAAATAGGCAAATGGACTGTTTTACCCCTGAAAAAATCCTACTGTTAGCCACTTAACGGTGGAGGCTAATGGAATTGTATGTTTTGAAAGTTCAGTGTCTAAAAAAAAACATTTTTTAGAAAAGTGTCATTTTTTTATAAAAGTCACTAGTTAAGTGATGATCCATGCATTTCCCATTTATAATTATTAGGGTGTTATAATAGTAAAAATAATTTAAAAATAGTACGTAATAGAGTATCATTTTAAATTATTAAAAGTTATGGGAAATGTTTGAAAATTTTGGAGTGCCTTATTTATATTGTTAAAAATTTAAGAGCATTATGTAAATAATTTGGTTTAAGTTTTGTAAGATGAATATAAATCATTTGTTGGAGTAGTGGTCCGTGGGTATGGCCTTCCTCTATTTAATACGGCTTTGAATCCTAGCAAGAGGAAATTCTATTTTTATTTTTTAAGTATATTATTTAGTTATTATATTTTAAGTTCATAAATTACTTGTTGGTTTAGTGGTTGATGGTCTTGGTTTTTTTCAAATGGGCAACGGTTTGAATCCCTGAGAAAGCAAATTCAATTTTTATTTTTGAAGTAAATTGTTTTGTTATTATATTTGAGTTATAAATATTGAACATAAAACACTAGTTGGTTTAGTGGTTAATGGACTTATCTTACTTCAAGTTGGTAAGTGTTCGGATCCCTTAGAAAGCGAATTAAATTTGTATTTTTTAAGTAAAACTTTTTGTTATTATATTTAAATTCGGAATATTGAACATAAAACACTCGTTGGCTTAGTGGTTAATGGACTTAATATTTTTCAAATGGGCAAGGATCGAATCCCTTAGAAAGCAAATTCACTTTTTATTTTTTAAGTAAATTGTTTAGTTATTATACTTAATTTCTAAATATTGAACATAAAATATTTGTTGTTGTTGGTTCAGTGGCAAATGGACTTGACTTTCTTCAAGTGGGCAATGTTTTGAATCCTTGAAAGAGCAAATTCTAGTTTTAATTTTTAAGTAAATGTTTTAGTGACCGAATAATATATTGGTCACCAATTTTGGTAACCAATGTGTTGATTTTTCAGCGGGGCCCTTTCAAAATGTGTCACATTTATAATTTTAATAGGACCCCCTAACGGATTGGTGACCGTACAAAATTTTGATCACTAATGCGGTCACTAAATGATGAGCACTTTTGTTGGACCTACCAAAATATCACAGTAAGGTGACCAATGCTACGTCTAATTTCCTTTTGGCATATGACAATTTAGTGACCATCTAACAAATTGGCCACCATATCTGGTCACAAATTCATACCGTTTAAGTTGGCCCACTAACTGTAACTCTTTAATGTTCTCATCAAGTGTAATCTTTGTGGGACATCCCAAATACTTTAGTGACCAATATAAAATATGGTCACCAATCACCGTCACTAAATGTAAAACAAATGCTTGGGACTTGTAACTGAGAAATTATTTCCACGACCATCGTATTGTTTGGTCACCAAATGTATCCCCAAATAGTTTCGTGACAACTACATTTGTTCACCAATTTAGTGACCATTTTGTTGGACTCCAAACCACTAACGCCCAGCAACTTCATGACTAAAATTTTTTCGGTCACTAAAATTGGTCACCAAATAGGCGAAATTTGGTGGGAATTTCTCCCGTCATGACTTTGGTGACCAATTTAGTGACTGACTGTTTCAGTTGGTCACCAAATAGTTTCTCAACAGTATTTTGGAATGACTAAACCAAATACGGTTACAAAATGGTACTTTTGGTGACCGCTGAATTTCCGGTCACCACGAGTCTGGTCACCAAAGGCATTTTTTCTTGTAGTGACCCAATCATGCTTTTGTTGTGTTCGGAAAAGGTAACACAAGGTCTTGCAATTTTGGGTACCTTAGAAATGCATATTGCAAATGCTTGTCACCAACTTGAAGACTAGAGTAGACTGAGTAGTTAAGTTCCAATGACTTAAATTTATAATACGTATAAATGCAAGTTTCATCTCAATTTTAGCTCTTTCCTTTGTTGTTTTTTGTTTTATATATTCTTTGCATTATCTGTTGTCTAGGGTTTCTGAAAATCTCTAATCGAAAATAGCTAATCTCCAAGATTTGCACACAACACCAACGTTGATGGTTATGTAGAGCATGTTGAAAAAGAGAAGTTTCGGAGCCATGTTTTTTGTAATTTATAATATATATTTCCAATAAGCTTTATTTGTTTAAATATAGTCCAATAATCTATAATGATTTCTTTGCAAAGTTGTTCGCACAGTCAAATATTTAATTCAAAAAGTTTATTGTACTACATTATTTTTAAAATTGCTATGTAATGCACAATTTATTCGTAAAAAAAAAAAAAATTAACCTAATTAACTTTTTTGCTTTGTGATTTGAGAAAATTTTCAAATTATTTGTGTGAAAACACAATTTTTTTTATTAATTAAACAACATTTTCATGAAAATGTGCAATTTCTACTACATGGAAGTGCACCCTTTTGAAAATAAATGTGCAACACCTTTAAAGTTGATGTGAAAAGCTTGATTTTTGCATATATAAATGTAATATTTTAGAGCATTTTTATTTTATGAAGTACAATTTGTGATTTTTTTAAAGAATATTTACAAACCTGGCCCTTCAATTTGGACATTGAAACTTGAGCCCATAACACCTTCAAATTAGGCATTAATCTCGCAATGGCTTGAACATGCATCACCTCCAAAATATGATAAGAAAATTTGAGTATTCTTAGGTTTGGACATTTCAAAACAATGGTTTTGAAAACATAAGAAGGCCATATCCTAAACCCATGATAATATATATATATATATATATATATATATATAGACTTTCGATCTTGTAATTAATTCAAGAGATCTACCCAACCATGCTTTTGTTGTGTTTGTAAATGGCAACACTAGGTCTTGCAAGTTTGAGTACCTTGTGGATGCATATTGCAAATGTTTGTCACCAACTTGAAATTTTTTGAGAAAGAATATTGTAGAATGAGTAGGGAAGTTCAAATGACTTAAATTTATGCCATGTATAAATGCAAGTTCCATTCAATTTTAGCTCTTTCTTCTGTTGTACTTATATATATATATATATATATATATATATATGCTCTGCATTATCCATTATCTAGGGTTTTTGAAAATCTCTCGTCAAAAATAGCTAATCTCCAAGATTTGCACAGAACACCAACGACAATAGTTATGTAGAGCATGTTGAAGAACAGAAGAGTATGAGGCCTTTTTTTTGAGTAAATATTGGCTGGTTAACAACCACCACGTCATTGCTGATGTTGTGGTTATTCACCCATTTAAAATTTGACAAGTGTTAAACTTTTGGTGAGTCACAATTTTAAATAAATACACCACTACCCTACAAAATAGGCGTCATGGTGATTCATATAAATTTCATCCACTTGTCAAATTTTAAATGGATTAATAACCACCATATCGACAACAACGTGGTGGTTGTTAACCATCTAATATTTTTCCTTTTTTTTTTTTTGGGTAATTTATAATATATATTTCAATTAGTCTTTATTTTTTTAAAATATATAGTCTAATAATCTATGATGATTTCTTTAGTGCAAAGTTCTTCGAACGTCAAATATTTTAATTCAAAAAAATTTATTTTACAACATCATTTTTAAAATTGTTATGCAATGCTCAATTTATTCGTAAAAAAAAAAAACAGTTTTAACCTAATTTAGAATGATAAATTCCTAACTTTTTGCTTTGTGAATGGAGACTTTATTCAATATATTTATGTGAAAAGTTATTTTTAGTTAATTACGTGACGTTTTCATGAAAATGTGCAATTTCTATTCAAAGGAGGTGCACCCTTTTATAAACAAATGTGTAACACTTTTAAAGTTGATGTGAAATGCTGAATTTTTGCAAATATAAATGTAATCTTTCGGAGCATTTTTAATTTGTGGACCACAATTTGTGAATTTTTTTAAAAGAATATTTGCGTAAAACCTTCAAATTGAACATTGGAACTTGAACACATAACAAGTTAAAATTAGACATTATTTTCGCTATGGCTTGAACGTGCATCTCCTTCAAAATATGACAAGAAAATTTTAGTATTATTAGGTTTAAACATTTCAAACCAATCTTTTGAATATGTAAGATGGTCGGATCCTAGACCCATCACAAGATATATATATATATATATATATATATATATCAATAGACTTCAGATCTTGCTAGGAATGGAAGAGATCTACCCAACCATCATTTAATTTGTTGTGTTCGGAAATGGCAACACCAGGTTTTGCAAGTTCGGGTACCTTCGCGATGCATAATTAAAATATTTGTCACCAACTTGAAATTTGTTGCCAAAGACAATAGTAGAATCAGTAGTTAAGTTCATATGACTTGAATTTATACCACATATGAATGCAAGTTCCATCTCAATTTTAGCTCTTTCCTTTGTTGTTGTTTGTTTTATATATACTCAGCATCATCCGTTATCTTGGTTTTTTGAAAATCTATCGTCGAAAACAGCTAATCTCAAAGATTTGCACACAACACCAACAGTTATAGTTATGTAAAGCATGTTGAAGAACAGAAGAGTATAAGGCCTTTTTTGTAATTTATAATATATATTTCCAATAATCTTTATATTTTTAAATATAATCTTATAATCTATAATGATTTCATTAATGCAAAGTTATTCGCATAGTCAAATATTTTAACTCAAAAAATTTATTGTACACCATTATTTTTAAAATGATATAAAATGGGCAAATTATTCGTAAAAAATTTATTAAAAAAACATTTTCAACTTAATTTAGAATGAAAAATTCCCTAACTTTCTTTTCTTTGATATTCGAGAAAATTTTCAAATTATTTTTGTGAAAAAACTTATTTTTGATTAATTAAGCGACATTTTCATAAAAATGTGCAATTTCTACTAAATGGAGGTGCACCCTTTTGAAGATAAATGTTAAACACCTTTAAAGTTTATGTGAAATGCTTAATTTTTGCAAATATAAATTTAATATTTCAAATCATTTTTATTTTATGAAGTACAATTTGTGAATTTTTTTAAAGATTATTTATGAGACACCTTCCATTTTAACATTGAAACTTGAACACATGACACCATCAATTTGCGAAAATTGCATTTTTAGTTGCTCTTCTATGCCATCGTTATACTTTTTGGTCACTTTTCTTTGAAAACTCGCACTTTTAGTCCCTCTTCTTTCATGTTTTGATACTTTTTGTCCCCTTTACCTGCAGTTGCCGATTTTTTGTTGACCAAACCACTGAGTCAATTGTAAAAAGGACTATTTTGAGAAAAGGTAAAATCACACTTTTGGTTCCTTTGTTTACCATCGTTACACTTTTGGTTCCTCTTCCATATAAACTCGCACTTTTGGTCACTATTCTTTCACATTTTGGCATTTTTGGTCCCTCTTAGCTGTTGACCTATGAAGTCAACGGTAATTTGGACTTTTTGAAAATGTTATACATTTTTTGGGTCAAATAATAATTACTCAAACCTTTAAAGAGTTTAGTTTTTAGCAATTTACAAAGAATGGTCCAAATTCTCCCGCGAAGAGTTGATGTTGGCGTATGAAAAAACAAGCATGGGTGACTATTTTCGGACTTTTAAAGGGTTTAGTTTTTAGTAATTTACTACAGGAAGGTCGCAATTTTTAAAAATTTTCATTCTGACCCTAAATGAGTAGTCAACCGGTAAGAGGGACCAAAAATGTCAAAATGGGAAACAATAGCGGCTAAAAGAGCAAGTTTACATAGAAGAGGGATCAAAAGTGACATTTTCCCTGATAAAAAAAAATTTATGGGCCACAAAATAATTAGACAAACCTGCAACGTTCATTATCATCTTCTTCGCGCATACTCACTATCGCCATCAAGCTACATCATCAGCCTCACTGTCGGAGCACCTCCAGAACCACCATCATCACCACCAAGATCATCATATCACTAATTTTAAAATCAAAACAAAAAACGACTGAGATAGAGCTCTTGCCAACTGCCCAATATCTTGCGATACAAGAAGTGGTGGTGAAGGAAGTGATTGTTAAATGGGGATGGTGGAAAGATGGTTCTACAATGATTGAAAGCCCTCGTTTTGGGACACATCGGAACCGAATGAGGGACTGAAGCGGAAAATAAATTAAAATTGATATCAACAGATCTTCATTGTCAGCTATAAAAGTTGCAGAGGATGTCGATGAATCGAAATTGGAAGCGGATGGTGAAAGATCCAAAGGTAAAGGAACATGTGAAGTGGGACAGCGGGAGATGTTTACCAGTTTATGGGCGTGGGAAATAATTTCTCTTTCGGCCATGGATTTTGAGTTTCAAGGCAATGCTTCTTCCTAGAATAGAAGTACAACACTATTGTAATGTAATTGTAAGCAACTTGAAAGGAAGTTGTGAATTCCAAACCAAAAAGAAAAGGTAAAATGAAGTTGTGCAGGATTATTATTGTGTTTCGAAAGTAAAAGAAATGAATAAATAGGTGCGGTGGTGGTGGGTTGTGGGTGCCGTGGTGGTGAAGGAATGAAGAAGGAAAGATGGTGGTTGGGAAAAGTGAAAAGAAGGAAGAAGGTAGAAGAATTCAAGGAAAAATTATACTTTTGGTCCTAATTTTTAAAAAAAAATCATTTTGACACCAGATGACTGATAATACCGTCTAAAACTGGTAAAAGGGACCAAAAGTGCCAAAATATGAAAGAATATGGACCAAAAGTACGAGTTCACATAGAAGATTGACCAAAAGTATAACGAGGGCATAGAAGATGGACTAAAAGTGCGATTTTCCCCCTTCAAATTAGACATTAATCTCGCTATGGCTTGAACATTCATCACCTCTAAAATATGAAAAGAAATTTGAGTATTATTAGGTTTGGACATTTCAAACCAATCGTTTTGAAAATGTAAGAAGGCCATATCCTAAACCCATGATAAGATATATAAATAAATAAATAAATAAATAAATATATACTAGGTTTTGCAAGTTCGGGTACCTTAGCGATGCATATTGCAAATGCTTGTCTCCAACTTGAAATTTGTAGTCGAAGACTAGAGTAGACTGAGTAGTTAAATTCCAATGATTTAAATTTATACCATGTATAAATGCAAATTCCACCTCAATTTAGCTCTTTCCTTTGTTGTTGTTTGTTTTATATATGCTCTGCACTATCCGTCATCTAGGGTTCTTGAAAATCTCTCGTCGAAATTGCTAATCTCTAAGATTTGCACACAACACTAACGTGATACTTATGTAGAGCATGTTGAAAAATTGAATAGTAGGAGGCCTTTTTTTTTTTTTAGTAATTTATATATATTTCCAATAATCTTTACTTTTTAAAATAAAATCTAATAATCTACAATGATTTCTTTAATGCAAATTTCTTCGCACAGTCAAATATTTTAATTCAAAAATTTATTGTACAACATCATTTTTAAAATTGATATGTAATGCACAATTTATTTGTAAAAAATTTAAAAAAAAAAATTTTAACCTAATTTAGAATGATAAATTGCCTAAATTTTTTTCTCTGTGATTCGAGACATTTTTCAAACAATTTATGTGGAATGAATTATTTCTAATTAAAGCGACATTTTCATGAAAATGTGCAATTTGTACTAAATGGAGGTGCACCCTTATGAAAATAAATGCGTAACACCTTTAAAGTTGATGTCAAATGCCGTATTTTTTCAAATATAAATGTAATATATAAGAACATTTTTTTTGATGGAGTACAATTTGTGACTTTTTAAAAATAATATATGCGTTACACTAGCAAATTAAAAATTGCTAATTGAACTCATAACAAATTCAAATTAGACATTATTCTTGCTATGGCTTGAACGTGTATCTCTTCCAGAATATGACAACCCATACCAAGATATATATATATATATATATATATATATATTTGTCACATAAAATTTTCCCCCTGTGGAAAAACTCCTATGAGCGCCAAACTCTTGCCTTAAGAATTCAGCCAAACACCCGAAGTAACCGAGGTTCCCCTAACCCGGCTAAACAACGAGCAAAGCAGAAGCTATTGAAAACAAGCACAAAGGCACACACGAGCAACACTTAGCCAAAATTGGTCCAACCTTGTTATACACAATTCCCCACGAATTTATATACAAGGTCCTAACTCTAAACAAACTCGCACAAAGAAGGCGCAAGCCTAACTCACTGTAAGCTAGACTTTCTCTCTCTACACTCGAGTTTCTCTCTCATGAACACTCAAGCAAGCTGCTAGATTCTTATATATATCGAGAGACTTCAGATCTTGCCAAGAATTCAAGAGATCTACCCAACCATGCTTTTGTTGTATTCGGAAATGGCGACACTAGGTCTTGCAAGTTCGGGTATCTTTGGGATGTATATTGCAAATGCTTGTCACCAACTTGAAATTTGTTGTCGAAGACTATAGTAGAATGAGTAGTTAAGTTCAAATGACTTAAATTTATGCCATGTATAAATGCAAGTTCCATCTCAATTTTAGCTCTTTCTTTTTTTATTGTTGGTTTTATATATGCTTTGCATTTGCCGTTATCTAGAGTTTTGGAAAATCTCTCGTCTGAAAATGCTAATCTCCAAGATTTGCACGTACACAACACCAACGAAGATGAAGAGCATGTTGGAACAGAAAAGTAGGAGGGCTTTTTTTAATTTATTATATATTTTCCCGATAATATTTATTTTGAAAAAAATATAGTCTAATAACCTAAAATAATTTCATTCATGCAAAGTCATTTGAACTGTCAAATATTTTAATTAAAATAAATTTATTGTACAACTTTGTTTTTAAAATTGATATATGTGCAATGCTCAATTTATTCGTAAAAAAAATTATTTTTTTTTAACCTAACTTAGAATGATAAATTCCCTAACTTTTTTGCTTTGTGATTCCAAACATTTTTCAAACTATATTTATGTGAAAAAAATTATTTATGATCAAGTAAGCGATATTTTCATGAAAATGTGCAATTTCTACTCAATAGAGTCACCCTTTCAAAAATAAATGTGTAACACTTTTAAAGTTGTTATGAAATGCCAAAATTTTGTGTATATAAATGTAGTATTTTAGAGAATCTTTATTTTATGGAGTACAATTTGTGAACTTTTTTTCTTAGAATATTTACATTACACCTTCAAATTGAACATGTCAACTTGAACACATAGCACCTTCAGAATTAGCCATTAATCTCGCTATGGCTTGTACGTACGTCTCCTCCAAAATATGTGATGTGGACCGAAGTACACTATGCAGAAACTTGCCAAAGAAAGTCTGATTAAGCGGCGTAGCTCGTAAGGGCTCTTCTTCTTACCCGAAATCCAGATAACAAAAATAAACTAAGCTATTACTTAAGCAATTATTCGAACCAAGTAAAAAGAAGTGTTGAAACATGCGAAGTTAATTAGGTAGAGCAAATAACCTAATTAAGCTATGTTGCTTGAGTTCGGATGGCCCTATTTATAAGAAGCAAGGGCAGCCGAAACTTGTCCTAAAAGAACTAGGAAAAGCAAATAGAATTGGAAACCAATCAAGAGATTGATCTCACTTACAAACCAAAACCAAAAGGAACTAGGTAATGGTGAAAGCAAGAATTCGGTCACCTTAATGGAAAGGTGTTGCCGAAATTACAAGTAGAAAAGAAATAGGAAAGCAGTTGTAAATCCTATTCCAAAAAGGAGATCAAGAAGGGATCCTTTTTGGAAACGACCAAACTAGTCTAGTTCGAACAAACTAAACCAACTTGTAACAAACTAAGGGTAAAATAGCAAACATGCATTAATCCTTATTCTTTCCCAAACCCTACCCCTTAACCGAAACCCTAGTGAGGCCTTGCATGTGGGCTTCTTAATGGGCTGGGCGAATTGTTTGATGTGGAATGGACTCCATGGATGATTCGGCCCTAAGTGATTGGTGCATGGTGGATTTGATGTAGGGAGCTTCCAGAACATTTTGGAATCTCCCGGAATCATTTTGGAATCAAGAATTTCAAGATTCTGGAAAATATGAGATTCAAGATTTCAAGAAATCAAGAACTTCAAGAAACGTCTCTTTAAAGTCAAAGAACCTTCCGACATCTTCAAGAACTTCAAGAAACAACCCTTGCTTTGTTGTGGAGAGTTTGGAGATGCATTGTCTTTCCAGGATAGCTTAACTCTTCGACTCTTCCTAGCATTCTTCTCAAGGCTTTGCCTTCAGGTTGGCTTTGTGGATTTTGACTCAAATTTGAGTATTCTTAGGTTTGGACACGTCCAATTAACCAATCATTTTGAGCCGAATCCTAAACTCATCTTAAGATATATATCGAGAGACTTTAGATCATGCCAGGGATTGAAGAGATCTACCCAACCAAGCTTTTGTTGTGTTCGAAATATGCAGCACTAGGTCTTGCAAGTTCGGGTCGCGATGCATATTACAAATTCTTATCACCAACTTGCAATTTGTAGTCAAGGACTAGAGTAGATTGAGTAGTTAAGTTCAAATGACTTAAATTTATGTCACGTATAAATGAAAGTTCCATCTCAATTTTAGCTCTTTCCTTTGTTGTTGTTGGATTTATATATTGGTAGAGCTATCGCTCGCCCAAAGAAAAGATAGTAAATTACTACCAGACATGCAAAATAGCTAAGATTAGCACAGTGGAAAGCAGGGTCGAATCCACGGGGAATGGAGTGATTATTATTCTTAATCCTACTGATTTCAAGCAATTGTTTGGTTAGGAACCACCTTTGTGCACCGGAGTGCCTTATAAAGTCACTTATGATTACTAAGTAAAAACACTAATGAAGGAGATTAAATTATCAAATTTATAAAAGCAATCCAGCAACATGTAAATGTACAATACTCTCATGCATGTCAATCACAAACTCAAGGATAGATTAACAGGCACATATCAAGCAGTTATAGATTACCGTGAATAAGTACAGACATAACCCAATTCCCCCTTATTTATTGACAAATACCGTGAATAAGCACAGACATAATTGTACTCTATTTAATATAGAACAGGCCGGAAAAGCCGACACCCATTAACTATACCAACAACATTAATAATTAGGAGAATCTGATCCTAGTTATTCCTAGCAACGTCACCAGTTTGGAATTACTAACCCTTTACCCTGCATTACTTGACGGTAACTTCACTACTAATTAACCTATCCACTAAATGACATGAAGTAGTGAGACGGATTAATTGGTTCTACTGAATCTACACAAGTTGATCAGGCTCATATAAATTTAAATAATGAGATATAGACACCCAGAGTAAAAGGGAACACATGCATATTAATTACGAACAATTCGGTTTCATGACATGCATAGATTAATTGCTATTTACATTATGTTGGATCTGGAAATTTAGCTACTCATATTAAATAAACTAATCAAACAATAATTATAAAAGGTAGTCATAATAATATAATTACTAATTAACTACTAAACTAATAATTACTAACTTACTACTCAACGAAGTGAAACAAGAGCATGCATGCATTAACAAAACAACTAAATTATGCTACTGGACTCACGAGTGAATTGATTCAGAATTGAACTAACTAACATGCATCTATTAACTTCACGGGACTGAAGCACTCTAACTAATTAATACCCGAAAATATCTACTAACTGGCTACTGTCAGGAAGCAAGACCGATGCATGCATACGAACCACTAATCTTTTAATTCTGTTAATTAATCTATCTATATCGCATGCATGTATTACTGACTACGAAAGTACTTTATCAATTGGAATTACTAACTAACAAATTAACTATAGCACCGAACGTAACCACCCATTAATAGAGAACGGAAATACTCGATTGAAATCACACCAGATATCAATTAATTAGACTAAAAATTGGATCACCGAAACTACTAATAAAATAATGGAATTAGACTAAAGAATTGAAGACTAGATTAAATATTACCAAATTTTCCGATGGAAAAGACTTCAAGCGTCGGAACGCAAGAACCGAAAAGAAAAGCTAAGCTACTGCCGCCGCTACTTTACGTGAATTAAACTAAAGATTGCTCTGAATCGGAATGCCTAATTCTATACTAACTCCGTCCATTTATAATGTGCAGAGTTAGTTTAACATAAGGAAACTAAAATATTCTCCTAAGAGATAGAATTAAACTAGGAAATAATAACTAAGGCAGCAAAATTAAAAGGAATAATGTGTCATGGTAGGAATAAAATTCCTACAAGTGTCACAAATCGACTTAAATTAGGAAACACAGTTCCATCACAACTCTTCGTTACTTGCATCAGAAGTAACTCATATCTGGCAGGTGAATTAATTCCTGCTGGGTTATTTCTCTTCAGACTCGGTCATGCTCCCTTTCTATTGGGCCTATTCGTGTGTCATGAACTCAATAGAAAAAATAAGCAGAACCCGTAACAGCTTCTCTATTACGCAAATGGCCTGTTAGGCTGTCGGAACTTCATCTCTGCCTTCTTTTGCAGTCCTCCTACACATCACGACTCGTCATCTAAACCTGCATAATTCATCACAAATAACTGCAAATACCCGTGAGATCTGCGGATTTAAACCTTATAAATAAACAACGTAAAGACACACATCAAATACCCTCACACTTGAATAACGCTTGTCCTCAAGCGTGAAGTGAAGAATTAAAACAAGTCTTTACTTTGTTGTTGATGAATCAACAGATACGAGAACACACAAGTAAAATAACAGAATGCGAAGAGGAGTGAATAAATGAAAAAGAAAAGACACAACTAACCAAGACTCCCACTGACTCAACAAGAATTAGACTCATCATACTTTTGCTTGCCCAGAATATAGAACTGATCTTACTTGCACCACAAGAATTAAAATCGATTAAGTTATATGCAAGCCACCCAATCAACCAGCAAACCATAACCTGTTGAAGTAAACACAGCTTAACCAAATAATTCCTTGAAGACACTCTATAGGTAGTGATGCTCACAATCTCACATATTGAAATAATTTGGGACACTCACTCTCCTAGTCTAGCCAGATCTCTCAAGCTTGACCATTTGACTATCGCCACAGTTGAGTTACATGATGTACCCCTGTCAAGAACAACCTCAAAAATATTCGGACGCAATGGGGCTAGGGATCTGTATCTGGTTGGGTCCTATTGGGTTCTAAGGTCATTATTGATCCAAACAATCCAGTGTGCATGAGAGAGAACTTACTGTTTCAAAAACACGGCATCATTAACATCCACTAAGGTAGATAGAACACATGTATTTTCTTCCGAGTTGGAGCTGCACTTGCCCTCTTTCTTTACATTACAAAATAGTACCATATATTTAACAAAGAGCTCACATAATCGGAATTTTACTGCTCTTTACAGGTACATCATCAGATCATCTACCCAACAACATGTATGCTTTGCCTAATTTTTAACCTTCAACACATAGACAAGCTCCATATCAATCAAACTATAACCAGAAATTGTGGTCTTTATTTACTTAACCACTGTAGAGCCTCCTCTTAGGTGAGCAGAACATGCATATGACAACTTCACAATTGATACCTTCTTCAATAACAATGTAAGGTAGCTAGAACAACTTATCATGATCATTATGCACTGGGGGGAAAAAAAGAGAGAGTTAAAACATAGGCCTTGGCTATATATATATAGTGACTTTTTTTTTTTTTTTTGGAATGGTCAAGGCTACAATTGGCTTACTAGGGGATAACTGTATCGGTAGGTTTAGAAATTCAAGCCAAAAGAGTTACCCTAGACAGGTCCCCCGTCATCCAGTTATACAATATGTAAGAACCATCTTGACAGTCAAAATAGGCAAACAAGAGAGCTCCCACCTCACAACATCCATGCAGGCTTAAAAACATTTTTCTTAAGTAGGCTAAGAAAAAGGAATCTTTTAGCTAAACCATGCCTAATCAACAAGTTCAAACCGATACCACAACCATTTAGCATGCATATATCATGATCTATTTTTCTTCTATGGTGCTTTTTCAAGTCAGAGTTTATCTTGGGCATAACAACAACTGGACTCATAAAAAAAAACAATTGACAAGTGCATGACTCACAAAGCAAAAACAAAACAAAATAAGACACAAAAGAAAAGAGATGGATAGAATAAGAAAACAAAGACCAAAGGGATCACAATACCCTCACACTTAAATTCATGCTTGCCCTCAAGCATGCGATAAGATTAAAGTAAGGATTACACAAAAGCCATGCGAAATTATAGTGGACAAGACTCTAGAGGACAATACACATGTATACAAGACTTTACATAAAAGAAATGGGGAACTCACTTAGGGGGGTGCTGGGTCTGATGAGTGAGAGAGAGAGAGAGAGTTTGTCTCTTTAGTTAATGTAGTCCCCCATGGTCAAACCTTGTCCTAGTGGGAAAAGTAAGTCCCTGTTTGGAATAATTCCCATTTTTTAGTCAAACAATATGTCTCCTTCTTCCCAGCATAGGACCTGCACAATTAAAAAATTAAAAAGCAGACCAAAAATAAGAGAATACTAAAATTGCCGGGAAAATATGAGGCGTGGGCCCCACCGCCGATTTATTTTATTTTTTTTTTAGGGTAAATTGAAACAAAAAGGTGAAGAACTAAAACACCAAAATTAAAAACTTGGGTTGCCTCCCAGAAAGCGCCGTTCTTTATAGTCTTGGGCTAGACTCAGGAATTCTGTCAGTGATTTGGGCAGATCCACAGTGGACTTGGTTCCACTGTTTTGACTTGAGCTGGATCATTAAAATGCTTGAGACGTTGCCCATTGACTGTAAATGTCCTCCCAGTTTCTAGGCTGAATACCTGCACTGCTCCACTTGGGCAGACCGACACTATGTCCAGGGGCCCATACCATTTGCTTTTCAACTTTCCACCTATGAGGCGCATTCTGGACTGAAAAAGCAAGACTTTTTGACCGACGTGGAATTCTTTTTGCCTGATATGCCTGTCGTGCCAAATCTTTGTTCTATCCTTGTACCACATGGCATTGTCGTATGCGTCTAGCCTTAATTCCTCAAGTTCTTGGAGTTGAAGCTTTCTTTCCTTCCCACACTTGGTTGCATCCATGTTCAGCTTTCGAACCGCCCAGTGGGCCCTGTGTTCGAGTTCAACAGGCAGGTGGCACATTTTTCCAAAGACTAAGCAGTACGGGGACATGCCGATTGGGGTTTTAAATGCCGTTCGATACGCCCATAGGGCATCATTCAACCTTTGACTCCAATCCTTCCTTGAGGTGCTTACTGTCCTCTCCAAGATGTGCTTAATTTCCCTGTTGGACACCTCAGCTTGACCATTGGATTGTGGATGGTATGGTGTGGCGAGTCGATGATGAACTCCATATTTCTTCATTAATGCAACGATAGTTCTGTTGCAAAAATGAGTGCCTGATCACTGATGATTGCTCTTGGAACTCCGAACCTGCTAAAGATGTGAGTTTGAAGAAAATCTGCAACAACTTTAGAATCATTAGATCGGGTAGCTTTTGCTTCCACCCATTTCGAACATAATCAACAGTAAGTAATATGTAAAAATTACCACATGAATTTGGAAAGGGTCCCATAAAATCCATTCCCCATACATCAAATATTTCACAAACAACGATGGGAATTTGAGGCATCTCATCTCTCTGAGATATGTTTCCCATTCTTTGACATATGTCGCAATTCTTACAAAAAAGATATGCATCTTTATTTAGAGAAGGCCAGAAAAAACCACTATCAAATACCTTTCTCGCTGTTCGCTTTGGCCCAAAATGGCCACCACATGCGAAGGTATGGCAGTGACGAAGAATCTCTTCATGTTCCCATTCAGGAACACGTTTTCGAATCACCTGATCTGCCCCAACTTTCCATAATTCGGGTTCCTCCCAGATGTAGTACTTACTGTCATTGATTAGTTTCATTCTTCGTGCATGTGTGAGCTCAGGTGACAGTACGTTAGCTACCAAATAATTAACAATAGGAGCATACCAAGGGTCAGAAATTCATTTACCTGTCGTGGAGACGTTCATATAGTTGAGCACTTGATAAAGGTGTTCTTCTGGGAAAGTCTCCTTGATCGGTATGCCACCTTCTGGAATCACCAGCCTGCTTAAATGATCAGCCACATTATTTTCTGCCCCTTTCTTGTCCTTTAGTTCCCAGTCAAACTCTTGGAGCAGTAAAATCCATCTGATTAGTCGGGGCTTGGATTCCTTCTTTGTTAGCAAGTGCTTCAGTGCAGCATGATCTGTATAAACTACCACCTTTGATCCTAATAGGTACTGCCTGTACTTATCAAAGGCAAAGACCACAGCTAACAGCTCCTTTTCCGTAGTGGAATAATTGCACTGGGCTGGATTTAGTGTCTTGGAGGCATAGTAAATTGCGTGACTCTCTTTACCAATCTTCTGTCCAAGAACTGCCCCAACTGCGTAATCACTTGCATCACACATCAGTTCAAATGGATGCTCCCAGTCTGGCGGTCGGATGATGGGGGCAGATACCAGCTTCTCCTTTAGGACATCAAAAGCTTGCTTGCAGTCATCCGTAAGGTCAAACGGAACATCATCCTTTAGTAGCCGAGTTAACGGTTGTGCAATCTTCGCGAAATCCTTGATGAATCGACGATAAAAACCCGCATGGCCAAGGAATCCGCGAATCTCTCTTACATTTGTGGGATAAGGGAGTTTCGCAATCAGGTCCACTTTGCCTTTGTCCACCTCAATACCTGCCTTGGAAATCTTGTGACCGAGTACAATTCCTTCCGTTACCATGAAGTGGCACTTCTCATAGTTGAGAACGAGATTCTTCTCCACACACCGCTCAAGGACTTTGTCTAAGCTCTCCAAACACTCATCGAAGGAATCGCCATAAACTGTGAAGTCATCCATGAATATCTCTATGCACTGCTCGATCAGGTCTGCAAATATACTCATCATGCATCGTTGAAACGTCCCAGGGGCATTGCAGAGTCCGAATGGCATTCTGCGATAAGCATATGTTCCAAAGGGGCAAGTAAAAGTTGTCTTCTCTTGATCCTCATTGTTGACCCAGATCTGAAAGTATCCACTATACCCATCTAGGAAGCAGAAAAACATCTTCCCAGCTAACTTTTCCAGCATTTCATCAATAAAAGGCAAGGGAAAATGGTCCTTCCGTGTTGCTGCATTGAGCTTCCTATAATCAATACACATTCTCCACCCTGTCAAGAGTCGCATGGGTACCAACTCATTCTTCTCATTCTTTACTACTTCGAAACCCCCCTTCTTTGGGACCACATGAACTGGGCTGACCCATTTGCTGTCAGAAATTGGGTAAATTATTCCCATTGCAAGGAGTTTCAGGATCTCTTTCAGCACTACCTCTCGCATGTTAGGGTTTAACTTGCGTTGTGGATCTCTGGTGGGCTTGGCATCGGGCTCCATAAAGATATAATGCATGCAGATATCTGGGCTGATTCCTGTTACATCAGCTAAAGTCCATCCGATTGCTTTCTTATGTGTTCGCAACAGACGGATTAGTCTTTCCTCCCGGCAAGTAGTCAATGCCTTGCTAATGATTACAGGCAAAGTCTCGTTCTCCCCCAAATAGGCATACTTCAGATGTTCCGGCAGTGGTTTCAGTTCCAACTTCGGGGCTTGGACTAATGAGGGAACCGGCTTATCTGCAGGGTTCTGCTTTGGTACACAAGGTGCTGACCTTGTACTGGATACTGCATCAACCGCGTACAATGACATTATGGTCTCCCTGACTTCATCATTACTCATTTCTCTTACGTCGAAATCTGTAGATTCTGTGTAAGGACCATCTCCAGCTTATCTTGCAAAAAATGCGTCTCAAGGTGTTCTTGGACGAGCGGGTCAATTATATCAACATTATACACATTCTCAACATCCATTGGCTTTTTCATGGCATCGTCGATGCTAAATGTATGCTTTCACCGTAATAATCAGACAAATCGTCCCATTATAAACATCAATAAGCGCCTTGGATGTCTTAAGAAAAGGTCGACCCAACAATACCCCTACAGATTCCCTAGAAGGGCTACTACCCATTTTTACCACATAGAAATCAGCTGGATATACAAATGAATGCACTCTTACTAGAACATTTTCAAACACCCCCTCAGGATACACACATGATCTATCAGCTAACTGTATCACAACTTGGGTATCTACTAACTCAACACCAGTTAATGTCAAATAAATAGATAGAGGCATTACATTTATTGACGCACCTAAATCACACATGGCATGATCAATTTTCTTATCACCTATAGTGCATGGCAAAGAGAACATACCTGGATCCTTGCATTTAGGGGGCAGCTTTTTCTGAATAACTGCAGACACATTCTCGCCCATGACGATCTTGCTAGCTCCTCTTGGTTCCCGGACATGAACTCCTTCAAGAACTTCGCAATGGGTGGAATTTTAATGGCCTCTAGGAAAGGTAGATTGACCTCCATCTTCTCAAATACTGCCAGGTACTTACTTAGATCCTCCTTGGGCTTCTTCTTTTTGTTGACCAAACTATTTGGGAAAGGGGGCAGGCCGTACGAATTTCCCCCTTTTAGACTCAACCTCAGCATAGGGTGCTCTTCAATTTCAGCTTTTTCAGACTCAGCAGGTACTGGTTCCTTCTGTTCGGGTTCAGATTCTCTGCTCTGCTTGGGTTGCTCGACCATGGTCATAGGGACCTTCTTGGTTGCAGGCTCCAATACCCTCCCACTTCGTAGAGTGATCTCATTGACGTTTTCTTTGGGTGGTAATTGAACCTGTGACGGCAGCTTCCCTTGATTACTCCTCAATTCCTGCATGGAAGCTGACAGCTGGGATGTCATGTTGGCTAGGCTGTCGATACTAGCCTTCTTACACTTATGGGTAGGATGTTCCATATTTTCGCAGATTCCACAAACTTCCTCTGTCTGCACTTATTCGTTCCAGCTACCATTTTAGTCATCATCTCAGTCATCTTTCTCATTTCGGCTACCAGCTGGGAGTTGTTCTGTGTCATGTCATCCTGCTCACGAGGTCTCACGTCATCAATAATGCGCACTTCGGCGGTCCGCTTGGCCAGACGGATGCTGGGTTCAGCAAAGTCATTACGTGCTTCCAGTGTCTCCTTTATTATTTTACGAGCAGATGTGGCAGTATTATTCAGAAATGCACCATCACTGGCGGAATCCATATGCATCCTATCGGCTTCTGTCATTCCGTGATAGAAGAACTGCAGCAACTCACCATCCGAGTACCTATGGTTTGGGTAACTGTCGCACAATCGCTTGAATATAAGCCAATAGGTGCGGAGGGACTCATCATAATCTTGTCGAATCCCACTTATCTCCTTCTTCACTGCATTAGTCTTCGTGGCTGGGAAGTAGTTTTTAAGGAAAGCCTCCTTCATCTCCCCCCATGTAGTGATGAAATTTGGCTCTAGGAAAGAGAACCACATGTTGGCTTCGCCTGTCAGGACAAAAGGGAATGCCACGAGCGGAGCTGCTCCACAGTGGCTCCTGCTGGTAACTTACCCACCTTGCACCCCTTGACGTACTCACACAAAAAGCTGTGGGGATCCTCTCCTGGCCTACCACGGTACCTTGGTAGCACGCTCAGCCAACTAGATTTGAGTTGGAAGTGGCCCGTGACATCAGGCATTACAATTGCTGAAGGTTCATCCTTAGTGTCGTGGTTGCTTAGTTTCTTCAGGGTGGGCTCCCTAGGAGGAGCAAGGTTCCTTTCATCCCTTCCTTCTTCTCTGGCAGGTTCTTCTGCTCTGTCTCCCATCTCAGATATGTAGCACACTTAGTTTCAGATTTGGATATTGGTTTGGAACCACTATCTTCTAAGGCAAGCAGAGCACTGTCAATAGCCTCCTGGCGTCGTTTCTGAGCTTCTTTCTTTAACCTTTTACAAGGCTTCTCAATCTCAGGATCGGTAGGTAGCAATATAGGTTTTGACAACCTGCTCATACAACACCAAAACGTCAAACGTATCAATAGGAAAAAGAAAAATAAATCTATACGCCGTTCCCCGGCAACGGCCCCGTTTTGGTAGAGCTATCGCTCGCCCTAACAACAGATAGTAAATTACTACCAGACCTGCAAAATAGCTAAGATTAGCACAGTGGAAAGCAGGGTCGAATCCACGGGGAACGGAGTGATTATTATTCTTAATCCTACTGATTTCAAGCAATTGTTTGGTTAGCAACCACCTTTGTGCACCGGAGTGCCTTATAAAGTCACTTATGATTACTAAGTAAAAACACTAATGAAGGAGATTAAATTATCAAATTTATAAAAGCAATCCAGCAACATGTAAATGTACAATACTCTCATGCATGTCAATCACAAACTCAAGGATAGATTAACAGGCACATATCAAGCAGTTATAGATTACCATGAATAAGCACAGACATAATTGTACTCATTAATATAGAACAGGCCGGAAAAGCCGACACCCATTAACTATACCAACAGCATTAATAATTACGAGAACCTGATCCTAGTTATTCCTAGCCGCGTCACCAGTTTGGAATTACTAACCATTTACCTGTATTACCTGACGGTAAGTTCACCACTAATTAACCTATCCACTGAATGACATGAAGTAGTGAGACGGATTAATTGGTTCTACTGAATCTACACAAGTTGATCAGGCTCATATAAATTCAAGTAATGAGATATAGACACCCAGAGTAAAGGGAACACATGCATATTAATTACGAACAATTCGGTTTCATGACATGCATAGATTAATTACTATTTACATTATACTGGATCTGGAAATTTAGCTACTCATATTAAATAAACTAATCAAACAATAATTATAAAAGTGTATAATAATATAATTACTAATTAACTACTAAACTAATAATTACTAACTTACTACTCAACGAAGTGAAACAAGAGCATGCATGCATTAACAAAACTACTAAATTACGCTACTGGACTCACGAGTGAATTGATTCAGAATTGAACTAACTAACATGCATCTATTAACTTCACGGGACCGAAGCACTCTAACTAATTAATACCCCAAAATATCTACTAACTGGCTACTGTCAGGAAGCAAGACCGATGCATGCATACGAACCACTAATCTTTTAATTCTGTTAATTAATCTATCTATATCGCATGCATGTATTACTGACTACGAAAGTACTTTATCAATTGGAATTACTAACTAACAAATTAACTATAGCACCGAACGTAACCACCCATTAATAGAGAACGGAAATACTCGATTGAAATCACACCAGATATCAATTAATTAGACTAAAAATTGGATCACCGAAACTACTAATAAAATAATGGAATTAGACTAAAGAATTGAAGACTAGATTAAATATTACCAAATTGCCGATGGAAAAGACTTCAAGCGTCGGAACGCAAGAACCGAAAAGAAAAGCTAAGCTACTGCCGCCGCTACTTTACGTGAATTAAACTAAAGATTGCTCTGAATCGGAATGCCTAATTCTATACTAACTCCGTCCATTTATAATGTGCAGAGTTAGTTTAACATAAGGAAACTAAAATATTCTCCTAAGAGATAGAATTAAACTAGGAAATAATAACTAAGGCACAAAATTAAAAGGAATAATGTGTCATGGTAGGAATAAAATTCCTACAAGTGTCACAGATCGACTTAAATTAGGAAACACAGTTCCATCACAACTCTTTGTTACTTGCATCAGAAGTAACTCAGATCTGGCCGGTGAATTAATTCCTGCTGGGTTCTTTCTCTTCAGACTCGGTCATGCTCCCTTTCTATTGGGCCTATTCGTGTGTCATGAACTCAATAGAAAAAATAGGCAGAACCCGTAACAACTTCTCTATTACGCAAATGGCCTGTTAGGCTGTCGGAACTTCATCTCTGCCTTCTTTTGCAGTCCTCCTACACATCACGACTCGTCATCTAAACCTGCATAATTCATCACAAATAACTGCAAATACCCGTGAGATCTGCGGATTTAAACCTTATAAATAAACAACGTAAAGACACACATCATATATGCTCTGAATTTTCCGTTATCTAGAGTTCTAAGAAATCCCTAGTTTGCAACAGATAATCTCCAAGATTTGCGCACAACACCAACGGTGATAATTCTAGAGCATGTTGTAGAATAGAAGAGTATGAGGCATGCATTTTTTGTAATTGATAATATATATTCCAAATAATTTTTATTTTTTAAAATATCGTCTAATAATCTATAATGATTTCATTACTGCAAAGTTTTTCGTACTTCAAGTATTTTAATTCAAAAAAATTTATTGTACAACATTGTTTTTATAATTGACATACAATGCTCTATTTATTAGTAATAAATTAGAAAAAAACATTTTTAACCTAATTTAGAATGATAAATTCCCTAACTTTTTTCCTTTGTCATTCAAGACATTTTTTAAACTGTTTATGTGAAAAAATTATTTTTTATTAATTAAGCTATATTTTCATGAAAATGTGCAATTTCTACCAAATGGAGGTGCACCCTTTTGAAGATAAATGTGTAGCAGCTTTAAAGTTGATGTGAAATGCCGAATTTTTTAAGGTATAATTGTAATATCTTAGAGCATCTTTATTTTATGGAGTACAATTTCTGAATTTTTTTAAAGAATATTAATGTAACACCTTCAAATGTAACATTGCTACTTGAACATATAACACCTTCAAATGTAACATTGCTACTTGAACATATAACACCTTCAAATGTAACATTGCTACTTGAACATATAACATATCTAAACTCTGTTCTCTTGTGGCTTGTGTAGGGGAAATTTTGTTGGAGAGAAGTTTTTTGTTAAAAATTTTTTGGACAGAAGTTTTTTTTGGAAATTGTGTAGGTGAGAGATTAAAAAGTGTAATGATTGTGTTATTTTTTAAATTTATGTGAGTAGGTATTAGAGGGAATTTAAAATTTTAATTTTGAATTGTTGAAAAAGTGAAGTGTTTCTTTGTGTAAAGTTTTGGAAAAAAAAAAATGATGATTCTTGAAAAATTGCCACAAGAGAACAGAGCCTAGGTCTTGCAAGTTCGGGTATCTTTGCGATGCATATTGCAAATGACCAACTTGAAATTTGCAGTCAAAGACTAGACTAGACCAAGTAGTTGAGTTCAAATGACTCAAATCTATACCACGTATAAAATGCAAGTTCCATCTCAATTTTATCTCTTTCCTTTGTTGTTGTTGGTTTTATATATGCTCTGCATTTTTTCCGTTATTAGAGTTTTTGAAAATCTCTTGTTTGAAACAGTTAATCTCCAGGATTTGCACACAACACCAACGGTGATAATTCAGTAGAGCATGTTGAAGAACGAAAGAGTAGGAGGCTTTTTTTGTAATTTAAAATATATATCCCAATAATATTTATTTTAAAAAAAAATATAGTCTAATAATCTATTGTTTCATTCATGCAACGTCATTTGCACTGTCAAATATTTTAATTAAAATAAATTTATTGTACTACTTTGTTTTTAAAATTTATATATATGAAATGCTCAATTTATTCGGAAAAAAATTATAAATTTTTTTTAAAACTACATTAGAATGATAAATTCCCTAACTTTTTTGCTTTGTGATTTCAAACATTTTTCAAACTATTTATGTGAAATAAATTATTTCTAATCAATTAATCGGTATTTTCATGAAAATGTGCAATTTCTACTGAATGGAGGCACCCTTTCAAAAATAAATGTGTAACACTTTTAAAGTTTATGTGAAATGCCATATTTGTGCATATAAATGTTATATTTAGAGAATCTTTAATTTATGAGTACAATTTGTGAATTATTTTTCATAGAATATACGTAACACCTTCAAATTGCACATATCAACTTGAACACATAGCACCTTCAAAATTAGACATTAATCTCCTCCAAAATATGATAGGAAAATTTGAGTATTCTTAGGCTTTGGACACTTCAAAGCAATCATTTTGAAAATGTAAGAAAGCCGAATCCTAAACCCATTATAAGATATATATCGAGAGACTTCAGATCATGCCCGGGATTGAAGAGATCTACCCAACCAACCTTTTGTTGTGTTCGAAAATTGCAGCACTAGGTCTTGCAAGTTCGGGTCGCGATGCGTATTGCAAATTCTTGTCACCAACTTGAAATTTGTAGTTGAGGACTAGAGTAGACTGAGTAGTTAAGTTCAAATGACATAAATTTATGTGACGTATAAAATGCAAGTTCTATCTCAATTTTAGCTCTTTCCTTTGTTGTTGTTGGTCTTATATATGCTCTGAATTTGCCGTTATCTAGAGTTCTAAGAAATCTCTAGTCTGAAACAACTAATCTCCAAGATTTGCGCACAACATCAACGGTGATAATTTTAGAGCATGTTGAAGAACAAAAGAGTAGGAGACATGCATTTTTGTAATTGATAATATATATTCCAAATAATCTTTATTTTTTAAAATATTGTCTAATAATCTTATTTTTTAAAATATTGTCTAATAATCTATAATGATTTCATTAATGCAAAGTTTTCCGTACTTCAAGTATTTTAATTCAATTTTTTTTTTGTACAACATTGTTTTTAAAATTGACATACAATGCTCAATTTATTCGTAATTAATTAAAAAGAATGACAAATTCCCTAACTTTTTTCCTTTGTGATTCAAGACATTTTTCAAACCATTTATGTGAAAAAATTATTTTTGATTAATTAAGCGATATTTTCATGAAAATGTGCAATTTCTACCAAATGGAGGTGCACCCTTTTGAAGATAAATTTGGAACGACTTTAAAGTTGATGTGAAATGCCAAATTTTTTAAGATATAATTGTAATATTTTAGAGCATCTTTATTTTATTGAGTACAATTTCTGAATTTTTTAAAAAAAATATTTATGTAACACCTTAAAATTGAACATTGCAACTTGAACAGATAACACCTTCAAATTAGACATTAATCTCGCTATGGCTTGAAAGTGCGTATCCTCCAAAATATGATAAGAAAATTTGAGTATTATTAGGTTTGGACATTTCAAACCAATCATTTTGAAAATGTAAGAAGGCCGGATTCTAAACCCATATCTATCTATAAATATATATGTACGTATATATATATATATATATATATATATACACATCTATATATATATAGATAGATAGATATCTATATATATATATATATATCGAGAGACTTCAGATCTTGTCAGGGATTGAAGAGATCTAACCAACTATGCTTTTGTTGTGTTCAGAAAACGCCACACTAGGTCTTGCAAGTTCGGGTATCTTTGCGATGCATATTGCAAATGACCAACTTGAAATTTGCAGTCAAAGACTAGACTAGACCAAGTAGTTGAGTTCAAATGACTCAAATCTATACCACGTATAAAATGCAAGTTCCATCTCAATTTTAGCTCTTTCCTTTGTTGTTGTTGGTTTTATATATGCTCTGCATTTTTTCTGTTATTAGAGTTTTTGAAAATCTCTTGTTTGAAACAGCTAATCTCCGAGATTTGCACACAACGTCAACAGTGATAATTCAATAGAGCATGTTGAAGAACAAAAGAGTAGGTGGCTTTTTTTTTTGTATTTTATAATATATATTCCCAATAATCTTTAGTTTTACAAAAAATATAGTCTAATAATCTATAATATGTTTTCATTAATGCAAAGTTCTTTGCACCATCAAATATTTTAATTCAAAATTTTTTATTGTACAACATTGTTTTTAAAATTGATATGCAATGCTCAATTTATTCGTAAAAAATTAAAAAAATATATTTTTAACCTAATTTAGAATGATAAATTCCCTAACTTTTTTGCTTTGTGATTCGAGACATTTTTCAAACGATTTATATGAAAATAAAAATTTCTTATAAATTAAGCGACATTTTCATGAAAATGTGCAATTTCTACTAAATGGAGGTGCACCCTTTTGAAAATAAATGTGTAACACCTTTAAAGTTGATGTGAAATGCCGAATTTTTGCATATATAAATTTAATATTTTAGATCGGCTTTATTTCATGTATTATAATTTGTGAATTTTTTGAAGAATATTTACTTATATTCTTTTTTAGTAAAGTATGTTTAATGAAAATGTGTACTAAATAGGCGCGAGTTATTTAAAGTTGGTATTGAATGATGAATTTATTTGAAAGAAAACAGTTTAAAATAATTTTAAAATATAAAATTACCTAACTTTTCTGCAGTACATTTTGAGACATTCTTTGAAGACACTTTTTTTTTAACCTCAGAAACATTGTTAAAACTTGAAGTATGGATCCAAACACACGAAAAAATGTATGCACCAGCCAACTCAAGGAAGAGAAATGTGCAGCTTTGGGTATTTCTATTTTATAAGCTATAATATAAAATTTTTTATTTTTTCAAGTGATTTTGTCAGCACCAACCACGTCATCAATCTGTAAACCATGTTTTATGAAGAAGTAAAAAACTGTTGGATAAAGTTGATACAAGTAGTTAAAGAAACAGAAATTTGCATAACAAAGGACACTTAAGGAAGTAAGAAAACTGAGGGAATTGTTCTGTGGATTGCACAAAGCAATAACAGATGAATTTAAGGTGTGAAACGCTGTGCTTAGAAAATTATTTCCCCCACTATCTTTGCTAAACCGGTATAATGGCAAGAATCCCGTAGAATACAATAGATTCAAACATATATCAAAGTAGCAAGTTCATCGTTCAAACATATCCATTCGTGAATAGTCGCAACTCTTCGTTCAAACTGAAATTGAATAACAGTTTCAGAAGCCGGTTCGACACCGAGGTTCAATGTCGAACTCGGTCTCTCAACCAAACAGAAATCTTTCTCAAACTACCGACATTTCGCGCAGTGTTCGGCATCCACTTTCGACGTCGAAGGTTGGTCTTGAACACACTTTACTTCAGCAAGACAATTAATATTCAACAAAAACATCTGATTCTGTGGTGTCATCAATAGTATCAGCTTTAAAAAATACAACGTTTGAATACTCTACAAATTACAGCCAAACTTGTATAAACTTGCAGCATTTGGCTTCTTCAGTATTGTAATAAAGACACTACCTCTAGTTGCTTTTAAAATTGTTGATTCTGGATTTATTAAAAAAAAATTTAGACTTTTAATATGGCACAAAAATTGTGTTGAACTAGCACCCCAATAAAATTATTATTTCATTACACCAGTGGATATGATAAAAATACTTTATCCGTCTCATTTAAAAAGCCCACTTTATATTACTGTTTTTAGTAATATAGAGTTGACTCTTTGAATGAGACGCGTATATGATAAACTGTAAAATTAAAAGCAAACTGAAAGTAATAGCACAAGTGGTTTAGCGAAAAAAGCATCTCTTTTAATAGCAGAAAATTGGGATATCAAGAGAAAGTTTTATTTCTGCTAAGGTCAATTCATACATTACTACTAATCGATTAAAATTCCAGGACTTTAGCAACCTGAGAAAGTTTATATTATTCACTCGTCCAGCACTGGTCCTTCTTCTTTCTTGTCTTCCCACGTCTTCAACCTTTTCTGAGCTATTTCCACCTGCAAATTTCGATCAAATGTGAACTTTTCACAAGGGATTCCAACGAATATATAGTCCTTTTTAATTAACTTTCTTGACAAAATTATTGAATTTTCCATTTTGCATCAGAAAAGCGTCAAAGATGACCTGAAAAAATGGACATCTAGATTATTACCTCTTTGTTCCAGTCTGTCCGGTAAGTGGTCCAAATGAGAATGAGAGTTTGCATCAATGTGCCGCCAATCATCCCAGACCAGATTCCCTACAAACAATTGAATTTTTGCATCAGATAGTGAAATTTCTGCAGCATTCCGGTTTAGCAGTTAATGAAACGACATAATTCTACTTTAAAACGATTTAGTAAGTAAAACTACGCTGTTTCCACCTTTAAAATTATAATTTTAAACTAATTTGTACATAGTTAAACAGAAATTTTAGATAAATAATCTCCTCTGGTTCGGGTACGTAGCTAGCGTTCAATGGAAAGGGAAGTAGTCTATAAAAAAAGTCTCAGATATATTCAAGTTATTATATCTTATTCTATCTCGATTATGAAAAGTTTCACCCAAAGCAGCGCCATTTCCCAAAAGAGTCTTGTTATTTGGACCATTTAGTGCATGCACTAAAGCAAATTTGGAGGGGCTCATTTTTTAAGGCTATAAATTTTTACACTAATACCTTTAATGAAAGTAAATATCTTTCCACCCATATAAAATTTTCTCTTTTCTACATGTATTGTGTATGTCCTAGTTGTACTTTCTTCCTCCTCTATCTCTCTCTCTCTCTCTCTCATTTCCAGTGATGTTCTCCCATCCCTCTCCCCTACTATAAGGCATTAAAATCTCATATAATCTGGGTTCTTCCAATTAATTTGGATCTAATTTTTTCTTATGATGAAGATGTCTTCCATTGCTGAATGGACCAAATTAGGAAAAGAATAAGAAATACTCGTTCGATTCTCTTCCCAGCACTGTTTTTTGCCATCTATTGTAGCCTTTCTTCGTGTGATATTCATTCGGCAACTTAGATATGAGAGAGAAGGAATGGGGCAAGGTAAGTCATATATGAGAAAAAAAGAGAAGAAGAAAGAGGAGGAGGAGAGGGGAGAAAGTAAAGCTAAGAGAAGAGAAGGAGGAAAGGGGTAGATCTCAGAAAGAAAGAGAAAAGAAGAAGAAAAAGGTGGAGAGGAAGTAAAGCTTCAAATGTGTAACGATTGAGTTTGATTTGGGATGGATTGTTGATGCCATTTGTGTCATCCGTAGTGGGAAAAGATGGTTGTGTTAGGTAAAAAGTGTTGATATGATCTTTTGTTTGCTATTTTTTTTAGTTAAAAAAAAGTATATTTTTATATAATTATTAAAAAGGGATAAAGATAATAATTAATGAGAGAGAAGTGTGGAAATAAAACATCATTAAATTAATAGTGTTTAAATAAAAATTTATAATTAATGTAAAGTATTAAAATTGCAAAAATGCAGTATAATAGGATATCCTAAAAATATATTAAAAAATAAAGATAAAATTATTTAGGAAAATAGATTTTTTTTTTTTTTTTGGAGAGGAAAAAGTTAAGAATATGTAAGTTTAAAATTTAAATTTCTAAAACAATGTGTGGTAAGGGAAAAGTAGAAAACATTTAAATGGATTCCTTTTTAATAAGGGTATAGATGTCATTTGCATAATTTTTTAAACTAATAAAGTTGACTTTCGTATTTGACCACAAGAAACAACGCACCAATAAAATTAGTAACATTAATAAAAAAAAAAGCATACATTCATCACATGGTAGTAGCACCACACATTACTTTTATTATAATCGCATTGATGTTATATATAAGTTGTGAACATGGTATTGATTTTGAAATGATACCTAAACACATTAGCATGCCATGACTTAATAGTGACAAAAGTTTTCTATACTAAGGTGGAATTCAACTACAGTATGTTTTTAGATTAGATTATCATTGTTTGCTTATAGAATGCTGGGATGTAATTTCACTACAAAGGACTCTTTAGGAATGTCTCATGCACTAGCATCATGATCCCCACTATTATTACTTTAGTGCATGCACGAAATAGTCCAAACGTAATTACCCTTCACAAAAAGCTTGTAAGTAAAACGCTCCCATTTTCATAATTTGATCATAATATGATAGAATAACATAGACTAATGAGGATCTCATTTGTCCAAAATCAAGCCTTACTTACCTTGGCTCCAAATTTAAAGTGAAATCCAAGCACTGCACCAATGGGGATACCAACAATGTAATAACTTCCCACGTTAACATAGGCGACAAATTCTTGCCAGCCACACCCAACGGCAACACCTACACAGAAGAAATAGGCTCAAATGTTGTCTAATTACCTTCATTTGAGTGTTCATTTGACAAATTTGATTTTAAGAAATCTCAAGAATGAAAACCTTTCTGCAAACCGAAAATAATATTAGTGCAATACTCCCTCCATTTCAGTAAAAGTGTTCTATATGGAGTTATAACTTAGATACTCGTCAACAGTTATATACGTCTCGACTTTTCTAATGCGCTTTTGCCTTTGGGCTTTTAGAATGCTTACCAGTAAGAACTGGTTGAATCCCATTGAGAAGGAGCGTGACGGCAAGCAAGGGGCACATGTCCGAGACTGCATTGGCAACAACTTCGCCTCCGGTGAACATGTAGCTAATGCTATGGCGGAATGCAAGAACAAGTAAAGCTACGATGATGGAGATCACGAATGACATCACTGTGACGACAATAACAGAAAATGCAGCTGCCTTGGGGTGTCCAGCTCCTAGCTCGTTTCCCACTCTCACACTGATCGATCACCAAAATAAACAATCTTATATATAGAACTAAAATGTGTTCATATCAGAAATTTCCAAGCTTAACTAATTAGTAATCGTATGCACCCTCAGTCGCCCCCCGGCGTGCGCATTTGTTTTTGGGCTTGTCTCGATCGACTTTCCTCTATAATTTTCACAATACTTTCTTCATCCCCTGCATTGTTACTATTTATCGTGAAACTACACTTTTTCCCTTAATTTTACTATTTTATAGGGCAAAAGTGTCATTTCACGAGAAATATATAGCGATAATGCACGGATAAAGAATGTGTTTAAAAATTAAGGGGCAAACATTAAAACACATGGTTCAAAAAACTTATGCCTAATTTCTATTGCATATATAATCACAATGTCCTCAAGACTAACCTTGCTGCTGCATTGAATCCCACTGCAATCATAAATACCCAACCCAAGACTGTTATGCTGCATATCAATGACAAATCAAATCAAGTCAATCATTAGAGAGCCATAGATAAAATAAAGATTCATGAACTCCGGATCAAATCCCCTATGTATAACGCCTATTTTGTATCAATCATATACCATAACCACAAGTAAACTTACGGTACATGACATGATTGGTTTATGGTTATCATTATATGATCAAAACATTATTTCCACCATTATTACCATATGGAGAGGGCATCCAAAGCCACCTCAGGATTTGGGAGAAGTCCAGACAACATGACCAGAATCTGGAAATACCATGTTTCCAAACAAAGCATCACCGCAGAAGCAGCAGAAAGCCTAAAGAAACTCCAGAGGCCATGGAAAGCTTGAAGACTAAATCCGCGCCATGTTTCCCTCGTCCTTTTGCTATAAACAATGTAAACAAATTGTCCGATCACAATTACACACCAAGAGAAACTAAGAACCAATGCTGAACCCAACAGCCCAAGTCCAAGCTTGTAAACTGCAAGCCAACTCAGGACGATGTGGAGAAAAACCGTGGCGGCCGAAATGTAAGCGCTCGGCGCCACAATGCTCTGAGCCTGGAGAAATTTCTGTATCGGGAAGTTGGCACAGTACGCGAAGAGCTGGGGGATTAGGCCGTAGCTGAAAAGGGCGGCCGCAGAGGCTATTTCTGGCGATTGGCCGAGGAATATGAGGATTGGTTTTGAAAATATGTAGATGAACATGATTAGAATCCCTGTTAGAGTGAGGAGAATAGTTGATCTTTGAAGATATATTCCGAGCATTTCGAGTTTTTGAGCTCCGAACGCCTGCCCGCAAAGGGTCTCCACAGCACTGCCCATCCCAAGCTGTTCATAAAACGTATTTAATCAGTAAGATTTTACCAAAGACTCAATCATACTGTGATCATTTTTCTTCAAGCTTTCTTGTAACCATTAAAATAAAAGTTTTCTTTAAATTATTTAAATTTGTTCGGTCCTTAACATGGTTTGGAATAGATTCCGTGCTAATCAAAAAAAGAGCAAATTAATAAGATTAGATTGTCTGTCTGTATGCCCTACCCCAGCCTACCATCTCACAATAGAGGGTGAGATCCATATGTCACATTATTGGATTCATTCTCCTATTGTGAGAGGGTAGACGGGAAGATGGAGGTTGGGCAGATAGAATCTCGTAGGCAAATACTGACTGAATTGAATTTGGAACCATTTTGGAAGGTTAAATAACTCAATTGGTCCATTAATTTGGGGTGTTGTCTTCTTTTGGTCCCTTAATTTGGATTTGTCTCACTTTCGTCCCTTAACCTCATTATATTGTTTTAGAATGGCCCCGAACTCAAATTCTGAAAATATTTTAACTATTTTCAATTAACACATGAGCTTTTCCAAACTAAATTTATAGATAAACAAAGTGATTTAACATTTATTTTTTCTTTTGTTCCCAATATTAATGTGTGTGAATGTCACATGTTAGTTAAAAATACTTCAAATATCGTAATAATATGGGCTGAGGGCCATTTAATTTGGAATCATTTTTAAGTTGAGGGACAAAAGGAAAACGTTTTCTAATTAAGAGATGAAATGGAAACAATAACCCAAATTAAGGGACCAAATAGAGTGATTTAACCCATTTAGATACAGTATGTGAAGTTGATAAATAAAAATGAAATATTTTTAATTGAAAAACCAAAGGGAAATAATGGAGTGATTTAACTCATTTTGTTGAGGCCTCACCGACATCTTTGTGACATTATTATTATCTGACATTTCTTTGTAATATCATTGTTGTTTAGAATTTGGGTTTACTGGACCCACCCTTACATTATCCCATCCCGGGGAAATTGATCCCGCGACATACGAGAAATGCTCAACAAAAACTATCAACTGAACTACCCTCAATTTCCTCTTTGTAACTAGATGAGTGGAATGCCCACCATCTAGCCAAAAGTACTTAGATTCAACTACATATAATGGAGAGGTAAGGTTAAACTAACTTTACTTATGATGTTTTGAAACGAATTAGCGTTTGAACTGAAACATAGGACAAAACAGGCAATAATCAATGGAAAGAGAAAAAAAAAAAAAAAAAAAAAAGTTGATGTGTGCAGGAAAGAGTGATATTTTGACGGTCCAAATAAAAAGAAGGCCACACATTACTAATTATTAATACGTTGAAACAAACAACCAACAAAAACAAGATCCCAAAGTACGTACCAAGATCCCATAAGCAAAGGCTTGAATACCATTGTTACCGAGGGAAGCGCCAGCAAGTTCAAGATTTCCAAGTTGGCCCGAAAATATCTGCGTAATAACCCCCATAACATAATTAACAAGATAAACTGCCGTTGCCGGAGCAGCCAAACGAACCAATAGCCTGAGCTCAATTCCGGTCGCCGTCATGAGTCGTTTGCCAAGAGGAACATCGGTTCTGGAGAGCTCTCGTTCTAGCTCCATACTCAGTTCAAAATGCTTCTCCCCTAGCGTTTTGGGCTTCAGCGGTTTTCCGCTGCCGTCGCTGGGGTTTCTACTTAGCAGCAGAGGTTGGTTCGTGTCATCTCGGACTGAGGAACCCATCGTGGGTTTAATTTGACTACGATCACTGCGGTGCGCGGCGATGCCGGAGTGGAAGGAGGTTGAGAGAATGGTGGTTTTGACCCTACTGGGTAACGGGGTGGCGGAATTTTAAGACTTGGGGTTACATGTTATATAAAGCATTCATCTTTGGTGGTTCGGTAGGTAGGTTGTGACGGTGAAGATATATAGGGCTTGTTCTTTATCTCATGTTTAAAACTAAGTTTGAAAATATTTTTTGAAAAATAGTTTTATAATGTAAAAAGTGTATTAGAAATATAAAAACTAGATGCTGAATAGTAAAAAATTATATTAGAAATGATAAAAAATGATTAAAATATATTAGATTTACTGTTGAAACAAAAACTAAAAGAACAGACCCATAATGCCTGCAACATTTGGTCTGATTCTTCATACATGGCCGTAGATTGTGGGCCCATAATACATCCGAAAATTGCAGTTAGGGCCTGTTTTTTTGGTTTTGATTTTAATTTTGATTTTAACAATAAATTTAATATATTATAAATAGTTTTTATCATTTTCAATACAACTTCTTACTATTTAATTATACATTTTTATATTTTCAATACACTTTTTATATTATAAACTTATTTTCTAAAAACAAACTTTCAAAACCATTTAAAAAAAAAAAAAAAACATGCCGATATGTTCAAAAGTTAATACCTTTTAAAATTAGATTCTAAGATGAACATAATGCAATATTATACTTTTAAATGATAGAATTTGTCTCTTATATTACAGTTTTAAAATTCTTTTTGCAAGTAAAATATTAATTATGTCTTGTAAAAATTTCACTATCGCATGTACTGAATTTAGGTGTCAACTGTCAAGTATGGCATACGATTTTTAAGTACTGGTATTGTGTTTAAGCTCTAAAGTATCGTATGTATTGTTAAAAAAAATAAGTATTGCGTGTATTGAATTAAGTTGCTAAAGTAGCGTTTATTATTTTTTAGTGTTTTGAGTTTAGCCTCTAAACTATTGAATTTTACTTGTTGGAATATCATAGTTATCTTAAAACAACAAGTGTCGTTTGTATTGAATACAAACCAACACATCACATTTAGTCATTTAAAGTATCATATGTTGGACCATCAGATATGAGACTTTCTCGTGATAATCTGAGGATAAAGTGTTATTTATAAACTAAAGTTATACTAAAAATATATTTAAAGTTTAGTTAAAAACAACAACCTTATTGTCAATAATTTTCCTTAAATTTAATGTATCTATTGAACCAACATTTTAATTTCATACAACTCAACATTTACAAAATAATAAAAACTAGCACCCACGAGGGAAGGATTGTGATGCACTAGAATACAAACAATTCTCTCACATATATATATTTTTTGTTGCCCTCACTGCGCACGAGCTGCGCATGCAGAATTATTTGCCGGAATGAAATTGAATTGGATTATTCCCCATTTTAGAGCCACACACATAGTTAATGGTGGTTTCCCATCATGTATCTGTTTGTCTTTCAATTGAAGTTGACCTGTTCGTGAAATGGAGATCAGAAATTATGAAAAATCATAATTTTGAGGGGTCATTATATTTTTGGTTACTTTTATTTAAGTCATTTCAAAAAAATTATTTTTGTATGTATTGTATTACACTTTTGGTCATTTTAATTTGTGATTAACTGTTTTCAATAGTCAATGGCTCAGTCAACGATCATGTGGGTTCTTTTTCCAGCCCAAATATACATGTTCTCAACAATCAATGCCCTAACTAATGGTAATATGTGTTCTTTTCACAAAATAAAAAACTTTTAAAAGCTTATTATCAATTCAAAAATTTCACCCAAAAAATAGATGCTACAAACTTAGGCTCTAAATTATTTTGAGTGAACAACCCAAAATATACTTATATTTTTCGATTGTATCCGGTTTTGTCAATATACTGTTTTTGTAGCCACAAATGTTCCTAAACTAATTAAAACGGGCCAAAAATATATTGGCACAGTTAGCTACCGTTAGAACTAACGGAATTTTCCTCATGTGACCTTTTAAAAGGTATTTTTGACAGTTAATGATTAAAATATAGTTAGGAAAAATTCTCATTAAAGGGGACAAGATTCATAATTCTTTAATAGGGTATGAAACTTTTAAAATTCCTCTAAGGGCATTATAATATTTATTTTAATAATAACTTTTAAATTAAAAATATATTATTTTAAAAATGCTAGATTGGATGAGGGAGGGGAGGAGGAAGGTGGTTAAAGGGATAAAAAATATTTTAATTATTAACTGTCAAAAATACTTTTTAAAAATGTCACATGAGGAAAATTCCATTTGTTCTAACGGTAGCTAACTGTGCTAATACATTTTTGGCATGTTTTAATTAGTTTAGGGACATTCTCGGCTACACAAAAAGTACAGTGACAAAACCAAAACAATCGAAAAGTATAGATATATTTTGGGCTATTAACTGAAAATAATTTAGAGACTAATTTTGTAGCATCTATTTTTCGGGTGAAATTTTGGCATTGATAATAAGCTTTTAAAAGTTTTTTATTTTGTGAAAAGAACAGATATTACCATTAGTTAGGGCATTGATTATTGAGAATAGGTAATAACATGTTAAAATGACAAAAAGTGTAACACCATGTACACAAAATGCTCCTTTTGAAATGATTAAAATAAAATGGCCAAAAATGTAACGACCTTAAACAAAAGTGAATAAAAGTGTGATTTTTCTTACAAACCAATGGTGTTATATTATTTCTCACTAAAACGTGTAATTTCTAAAATTTTATTTTACTTTTTTTTTATGAATATGAAAATTACGGATGAAACTAATAGTATTATGATATTAGCAAGGTTAAATCACTATGCTAATTGACACGTTGTATCTCCACTACTACAAAAAGGGCTTTTAATGGCGATTTTTAAGGGCTTTTAACGGCGGTTCTTGGCCTTTTTGAACCGCCATCTATCTGGCAGCCGTAGTAAGTTAGCGGATTTTCTACGGCGGTTAAAACCGCCGTAGAAAGTGACCACTTTCTACGGTGGTTCAAGTGAGAACCGCCGTAGAAAGTGACCACTTTCTACGGCTGTTTGGTTCTGAACCGCCGTAGCAAGTCTACACTTTCTACGGCAGTTTAGTTCTAAACCGCCGTAAAAGTGGCCACTTTTTCAGACCCAAACCGCGATAAAAAAGAGAAAATTAATCTGATTTAAAGCAAAACCTATTGCTAAAAGGTTAAATTTAATACAAATATCACCAAGATACAAATTGAAATCGCTATTATATTACAGGGGCATATCCAAAAATATTTGTACAAGTATAATATGAACAAGTTTCATTAGTATCCATCAACTATGGCTAATGCTCCATATATACCTAGCGCATATTTTTCTCATAGCATCTATATCCACATTGCTTAATGGAGTGCGGTCGAGCTTGAAGTACTGCAACAGATTTTTGAAATTAAAAAGTAACTAAGTAGCAAAATGAAATACAGTCAAGTAAGTTATGAGAAATCAAATACCTTTTCAAGTGCCAATGTGTCGGATTTCATTGCGATTTGGTACATGTAGTTTATGACATAGTAGCCACACTCCCAGTTAGACGTTTGCTTTTTATGCTAATGAATATTAGTGTACGAGTTAGAAGATCATACAATTTTATACAACACATCGTTGAATAAAAAATTCAATAAGAACCAATTTTACCTTAACTACTATCCACTCAGGTTGCATATGCATATTTCTGGGCAATCCTAGGAAAGCTTGATAATTAAACATCACCCTATAAAAATGAAAGCGGAATGAAAATAATTAGCAACATATATGTATATATGATTGGCATTAGAAATTATAAATGCATTCTGACATTAGATAATATATATAACTCACTCGTCTACAAGTATTACTGCCTCCTCTTTTTGTGGGTTTTGTAAAGAATCAAACCAGTAGACAACCTTTTCAATCGGTCTAATGGCTATAAGCATCCAATGTTCACTGCAAACCAAAATTTAATGACCTCAGATCTTTAAATTAGTGTTTCTTAAAAATTGGAGAAACGCTTACAGTGTTACCCCTGAAGATACGGCACCAGATAAATTTCTTTATTCCGATCCTTCAAGTTTTGTGCAATGTAGTGTACCCTATCTTCATATGTGTTTCCTAGGGCCGTGACATGATCAGCTGAGAGAAACCCTATCCCCTTCCGGTCATTCCTTTCAACCAAATCATGTAAAGCTCTAAAGAATTTACATTATCATGCATCATTTGTTAGTCTAGGCACATGGAATGCATACTATATATAACAATAATCAGAAATAAGTTATAAAATTAAGTGGAAACTCACTTGGTGAACAATTGCATCAAACAGTTTGTGACCATGCTTTCTCTTGACAATAATTCTCCGACATCCATTCTATCCATCGAAATAGGATGATCCACACCTATGACATCTCTTGTCATTTGAAACAAGAAGCCATTGAAGTTCGAATCTTTCTCCATTCGGAGCTGTAACTCATGCAGTGGATCAGATGTCGAAGAGGATGACATTTCATTTGGAACCGTCGCCGAAGGAGATTTTATATCATCCATAGAATGCACACAGCCTTTTTTATTTTTTAAACATTTATCCACCTAACAACATTTGAAATAACATTAAATATACAAAACGGTATTAAGGAATTCACAAATAAATGTAAGAATATACCTGTGTTACTGGATCCGGCCGAATAATTTCAATCAAATGTATAGGCCATTCCACGAAAAAGGATCGGGCCATTCCCACAGTTGAAGCCTCTTCCTCAGGAAATGGTAGCGGGGCAAAGTCATCATATGCAATTTTAATTGTAACCCCCGCGCAACCTTTCCTTACCTCGCGACCGTGGTGCTTTCTTTGCTTATAAATATTTCCCTTGGCCACAAGCTTACGCCTCTTACATGTATCCTCAACGATGAACAGATGACATTCACACCCGTCCTGAGATAATAGGCAAGCGAATGAACATTACTCAACTATTTCCGCTAACTTAACAAACCAAGTGTAATCATGCAACCAAACTCAAGCGTATTTAGAAGTGACAATATGAAAGAAATTATACAAACAAATATGAAAGACATAAATGTATTTTAAGTACCTTGTATTCGCCTAAAGAACTCACATCTTCCAAGTTTGTTGCACTAGGGCTATTCTGAACCTCAGAGGCTTTGATCGGGTCCATAGATGAAACATGTATCATATGTAACTCAGGCAAACTTGTAGGGATAAGAGGAGAAAAATCTTGCCTGCGAGTTTCTTTAGGGTGTAGCGTCGGACTCACAGGGGAAACATTGCTACCATGGACCTCAAACATCTCTGGGGTCATTCTGGAGGTTTCTGGGTTCAAGCTCTGAGCTTTGGCACTATTGAGGACAGTGGCTCTTATTGTATCATAGTCAGTCCCCATCTGACCACATATAAACCCAACCATCATCTTCAGATGTGTTTGATATTTATCGAGCTGGGCAGTGGTTTTCTGAAGCTTTCTCTTAATTAAATCTAGTTCATCTTTAAGCGACAGTCTTGTTGTTGAAAAAACTCTGTGATACGTGCTCTGGTAGAATGGCCGCGAACACGACCGGGGTGAGCGGTCTTTCCTGTTGCCTTGACAAGAATGTCATTCCTACTCTTGCAACTTTCTCCCCTTGGGACTCGCGGAAACATAGATTTTGCTAAAGTTTTGCCAAAAATATGAAATGTAAATAGATAAATTTATATAGTTTTAAATATATGCGTAGGTTAAAGAACTGAAACATAAGAAAATGTATGGTGCAAAACTTACAATTTCAATCCAAACACGACCAGCCTCTAGCGTGAAGTGTTCCCCTTTTTTGTTTGTGTGAGCCTGTCTCCAAAATAGATGCCGGCCTGGCCCTGCATAAGATTCTTTCCCTTCTTCTTCGGACTGACCGTCCTCTGAAGGCTTCTTCCCAGATGCAATCAAAGCCTCTTTATGCAACTGCTTCTTTAGCAATCGGTAGCCACCGCCAGATAAATTATGGTAAAAAGAATTTAAAGTGGCATTCTTTTGTGCTTTTTCACGAATTGCCTAGAGAAAAATATAATGAAAAATGATTATCCATAAACTGAACAATTTCAAATATCCAAAAACAAGAAGGAAATGAATTTCAAAAACCCACCTGCCATTCTTCTGTTTCGCGGCTAGCCTTGAACTTAATCCATGTCTCCCTAGGGAGATATTTATATTCAAGGCATGGGTCCTCACCCTTCAAGTCACCATTTACATATCTCCCTAAAAAGGATTTCCAATCTTTCCAATGTTTACCGGCATAAGAAATCCATTTGCTTTCGAGTTCTTCAGTTGATTCAAAAACAAATAATGCCTACAGTAAACAATAGAAGTAAAAATTTAGGTAAATTTGGGTTCATTTGTATGAAAGAAGAAACAAACAATGCATTATAATTTTGTGGAGTACCTGTATTTCCATCCACACTCTCTTCTTGATCTCGTCGGGAACTTTGGGACATGATGCGTATTCCATAATGTCCACTTTGCTCCGGGCCGTGAATGCTACGAATGTAATCCACTTTGTATGATAATTTTTAGGCTCATTTTTGGAATCAAACGAAATCGCAAGAGTTTTCCCCTTCATACGCATTTCTAAAAGATCGTTGCAATTTGTAGGCCCTCTACCTCTTTTAGCTCTAGTATAAGACCCATCTCCATTGCTCTTTCCCTCATCACTATGGTCCTCATTGCGTTTTCTTTTTCGGGCCATTAGCTTACCTTAAACTTCATGTACATACAAAGAGAATTCAATAAACATATTTGCAATTAAAGAAAAGCTTTAATTTCAAAAACAAGAATGCTTGTAGTGTTTAAATATAAAAGGCAATGTACATTTCGCAAACTTCACTCCTAAAAATACTCTCCTTCCCTAAAACAAGAGAAATACTTTGTGCGTTTGCAATAAGAAGATTTACCATATTGATGCAAAGATAGCCTCACTTTCAATATATTAGTGGCATTCATGACATTAAACCAATGGAGGAACACACCTTCAACTCAACCACAAAGCATTACCCTCCTTTCCACTAAAGAAGAAACACTAAATAGCAAAAGGTAAAAGATTTAAGGAGAAGTGATATTTCAAACGCCATATTTATGAAAAAAAATCCCCTCATCAAGGAGAACGACTCACAAAGCATAGTTTACGCTTTTCAAACAAATATAAGGGAAAACGAAGAGGAGATAGTGATATTTGCAATACACAAGTCCCATTATCCAAATTAAACCAAAGGACACCCAAAAAATGGACTTATAAAGGGTACCATTGATAAAGTACTTCACATTTGAAGAACCAACAACTAATGAGAACAATCATTAATTTCTACTAAAGGAAAAAACCAAAATTTAGTGAGGAAGGTAAAAGCTTCAAGGAGGAGTACTTCACTCCTAAAAATACTCTCCTTCCCTAAAGGTACTTAGTGCTTGTGCAATAAAAAATGCTTCACATTCATGCAAAGATATCTTTACTTTCAACATATAAGGGGCTTTCAAGACATTGAAACAAGGGATCCCCAAAGAAAGAACCCTATAAAGATTAAATTCCACATAGTGGAATCAACAACAAAGCATTTTCCTCATTATCACTAAAAGAGGAACACTAAATCGACTAAGAACCAAAATCAAACACCAATGTTCTAAAATTAATCAAGCATAACCGAAATCAACATTTGTGTTTCTCATATTAATGAAGGAAACAGAATTGAAAGGTACTTAATTGAAATCCCAATCAAAACCCTAGGTTCTCACCTTATGTAGGACAAAACACGAAATTCAATAACCAAACCAATGCAACCACAATCAATAAATCCCAAAGCATTCCAATCATTCATCACAACATGTAAACCCAAAATGATTATATTGTGCACAAAAACCCTAGTGCAATGGGAAGCAATTACAAAATGGAAGGTAACATTGCAAATTTTAAAATGCAAGCATAGAAAGTGGATAAACCTTTTGTGTGCACTCCTACAACCAAGGCCGAACTATTGGAGGGGGGAAATGGAAGAAATGTTGGCCGGGGTAGTGAAGCTTTTCTCCCCGATCGGCTGCGATGGTACACGCCGTACAATCGGCACTTGCTGCAGCCACGGGAAGTGCGGGAACTAGGCCGAGCTCGCCGGGTTGCGCCGGCTACGGGAGAAGGAAGCGAAGAACCCAAACAGCCACGAGAGAAGGGAGAGGGAAACAGGGGAGAAGCAGGGGAGAAGAGGGAAAAGAATGAGGGAAGGAATTAAGTCTAAGTTCAATTTTTTGAACTTAGACCGGCTGGGTGGTTCAACGGTGGTTCAACGCGAACCGCCGTTGAATTCAACGGCGGTTCAACCGTGAACCGCCGTAGAAAGTTGTTTCAACAGCGGTTCGCGGTTGAACCGTTCTCGATTTTCTTGCACCGGCATACAAGAGGAGAAAAAATTGGAGCCAATTCCCGCGCGGGCATATTTTGATATTAAATTTGTTTTTCCATTTTCAAAAACTAACCCCACAATTTTGTAAATATAATATTACATACCCAATTTACATTATATTTATTAATTATGTACACAAGCTCGACTTTTATGAACCATTTCATAATTAAATTTCAAATTTTCCATTGAACCATTTGCATTTAAATTTCGTGTGTTATTACACAATAATTATAGGTGAAAGATAAAAATTAATAATTTTGTAAATTTACATGTAAGCATCGATAAAGTAATAAGCTTCATTATCTTCCCTAAAATTTCTACTTTTTCGACTTGGGCGAACGGGATAAAATAATCAAATCCATAAATGCATTAGGTACGTAGTAATATAAAAATTAATGGTTAAGTGGCCGAAAAAAAAATTAATACTTACTGGATTTCATTACCTTACATACATATATATATATATATATAAACATCTTCCTCTTTCTCCTTTCCCCTCTTGTACATCATCCAACTCTCTCCTCTCTGCTCTCTCTTGTAAATTTCCACTACATAAACAAACCGCCGTAGAAAGTATTTTCTACGGCAGTTGTTTTAGAACCGTCGTAGAAAAGTGGGAACAAATTCAGCCAATTAATTCCCGCGCGCACATAAATTTCTATTTTTATTTCATTTTATGAACCATAGACCCTAAACATTTCTAGTTTTTTCATGTTCATAAATTAACCCCAAAACTTTGTACATATAATATTACATACCCAATTTACATTATATTTATTAATTATGTTATCAAGACTTGTATGGAAAATTCTTTACTAAATATATTTCCAATTTTCCCATGCAACATTCCACCGAACCATTTCAGGTACTATTACACAATAATTTTAGGTAAACGCGCAAAATTCAGTTTATTTGTTCTTAAATAATTATCTCTATTTTAATAATTAAAGGCAAGCAATAATTACAATTATGTTAAGGTAAAATAAAAATAGGTTGCCGCCAGTATGAAGCGCGCCTCAATATAAAATATATTGAATAATCTTTATAAAATAATAAAGCATTATTAATCGATAAACGAATAATTAATTCATTTAGCGGTCAATTCCAACCTTGCTAAATGAATATCTTTTTTCTGAGGCACAGACAAGTAATTTATGAAGAGTTAAATATAAAATCAAAACAAAAATCATTGTATAGCTTCCCCTGTAAATTTTACCAAAAGTACTACTCCTTGAAAAAAAAATAAAAAATACATGAGACATTTATTCATAAATGAAAAACAAGAAAATCAATTTGCCAGAAAATTCGACAAAGTCTCCCCTATAAATGTAACATACTCCCTGTCAAGGATATGCACATACTTAAATACTTCATTAAGATTCCAACTACAAATAATACGGAATTCAGTTTCAAATCAATTTAGACAAAATCTCCCCTGCTTGTTTTTTACCAAAACACTTTCGCATCATAACATCAACACAGAAGCTTCACACAATTTCCAACAATAACATATTCATTTATAAACATTTCGCTATATGAAGTCCCTGGAAATTTTATCCCTTGCTTGCGCGGCTTCATCCAAGTTGTGACTTGTTTCAATCAGACAGTACGAAAGATAAAAATAAATGTTGTTATAAAATTATGTCCACCTCGTTTCATTAAAATCAAAGAAACATATATGAATACATATACACACACATACACACCCACAGAAAAAAAATTTAATAAAAACAAACAATATACCTGAAAATGATTCTTAACTTATTCTCTTCTCTTATGGGACACTTGATCCTCGAATCATAATCCCTCGCTGTGGTCATCACGAAGTAAGTATTTATCAAGTTCCCTATCTTCTTCATCTGCTCTCGATTCAGATAACCCAATAGAGAAAGGGCCCGCCTCATAAAGCCCTTCTTCTGTATCAATCCCTTCCACTTCGTGATGTTGTTTACCATGAAGAACAACAGACCAATGTTCGTCACAAGGATTGGTGATATAAAAAACTTGTTTCGCCTGCGATGCAAGTATAAATGGTTCCCCCTTGAAACCCTCTCAATTAAGGTCCACCAAGGTAAAACCCAATGGATCATCAGTTCGAACCCCATTATTGTTATCAACCCATTTGCAGCGAAATACAGCTACTTTGAAACAAACATAGTCAAGCTCCCAAATATCTTCGATCACCCCGTAATATGCCATGCTTACATACAATGGATTTTTATCCTTCCTGCTAGAAACATGTAAAGCCTCCGACATTAATGTAACACCACTGTTTTGTGCCGTACTCTTCTCATCTTGTCTCTTAGTAGCAAATGAATATCCATTTATGTCATAGCATGAAAATGCTCGTACCGCAGGGCTGGGCTTAAACGCCAACCATTTCAATGTCTCCGAAACACCTTTGCCCATGACAGCATTACCAAACCAATAGACAAATGTCCGAATATGTTCATTGAGCACATGTTGATCCGTCCAAGCAGGATAAGACGTTCTTATTGAACGCATATGGTCTGTCACATAGGGCCCAACTTCTTCAGAACTGCGAGTATGTAGATATGCGCCTTCATCAATTCAACATTAGAAGGTGTAAACATTTTTCCTCCCCTTGTGCCCATACCTGTAATCCTCCCATCGTGCCGATTCTTAGATATTCCAATTGATGCTGTATCGGCCAAGTACTCAGTGCAAAACTCAATTACCTCCTCAGCTATATAACCTTCAACAATACTAGCATCAGGACGATAACGATTCTTAACATACCCCTTAAATACTTTCATATATCGCTCGAATGAGTACATCCATCGCAAATGAATAGGCCCGCAGATTTTTATATCTTTAACCAAATGAATCACCAAATGCACCATAATATCAAAGAAGGCGGGTGGAAAATACATTTTTAATTGACAAAGGACAACAATTATTTCATCTTGTAACTGATCAAGTCTTTCACGCGCGATAACCTTGCTACATATAGCATTGAAGAAGAAACAAAGTCTTGTTATATTGGACTTAACATGCTTGGGCAATATCGAGCGAATAGCTACAGGCAACAATTGTTGAATTAAGGCATGGCAATCATGAGACTTCAAACCAACCAGTTTTAAATCTTTCAAGGAAACAAGTCTACTTACATTTGAAGAATATCCGGATGGAACTTTGATGCTACGCAAACTTGAACACAGTTGTTTTTTCTCTTTTCTGGACAAAGTATGACAGGCAGGGGGTAGATATGTGCGTTGTCCTTGAGCTACCGGTGCTAAATTTGATCTTATGTTCATATCAATCATATCAAGTCTCGCGTTATAACCATCCTTAGTTTTACCAGGGATGTTCAAGAGCGTACCTAATAGGCTTTCACAAATATTTTTCTCAATATGCATAACGTCGAGACAATGTCTGACATCCAAGTTCTCCCAGTATGAAAGTTCAAAAAATATGAATTTTTTCTTCCAACAACATGTATCATTATTGCTGGACTCTGAAGGTTTACCAAACACCACATTAATGTCTGTCACACGAGCTTTCACCTCTGGCCCTCTCAAGGGTTCTGAAGCTTTTCTGAACTCTTGAAATCCATTGAATGCTCTTTTCATACGGCGATACGGATGAGTCTCGGAAGAAATCTGCAATGCCCAAGGTATACTGTCTTCCTCCCATGTGCAAGCTGACAAAAATCTGTACTCTGCTCACATATTGGGCATGCTTTATGCCCTTTAACAGAGTACCTAGACAAGTTTCCATATGCAGGAAAATCATTAATGGTACAAAACAACATGGCACGTAGTGTGAACATTTCTTCACGGTATGCATCAAACACAAGTGCGCCTTCATCCCATAGCTTTTTCAAGTCTTCAATAAGAGGAGCGAGATACACATCGATGTCATTTCCTGGTTGCCGTGGGCCTGAAATCATTAGAGACATAAGTATGTACTTGCGCTTCATACACAAGTAAGGCGGCAAATTGTAAATAACCAACATCACCGGTCATGAGCTATGTGTGCTACTTAGACTGCCAAACGAGTTCATTCCATCAGTACACAAACCAAGCCTCAAATTTCTGGCTTCTCCCCCAAAAGAAGGATACATTGAATCAATTTTTTTCCACTGATCTGAGTCTGATGTATGCATTATCACCTTGTCATCATCACTGGGAATACACCAATCTGAATGCCATGTCATAAGTTTTGCATCTTTTGCATTAGCGAACAACCGTTTAAATCTCGGTATTACAGGAAGATACCACAGAACCTTAGCCGGCGACCCCTTCTTTTGCGCATCGGAACTGTCTTCAACCTCATCACACAGCTGCTTATTTTTGTATCGTGAAGTTTTACATTTAAGACAAAGCAATAAATCCGTATACTCATTCCTGTAGAGGACGCAATCGTTTGGGCAAGCGTGGATCTTCTTATACTCTATACCCATTGGATACAATATTTTTTTCGCCTCCTAAATTCGATCTGGAAGTTCATTATCTTCTGGGAGCATATCTTTCAATACCCTCAATAAGGCTGTAAAACTAGTATCTGACCACCCATTTGCCGCTTTCAAATTAAACAACTTCAAAACACTAGATAAGCGTGTATATCTAGTGCAACCATTCTATAAAGGCTTCTCATTGTCACCCAAAATGGAAGCAAGAACTTCCGGTTTATCAGCAAAATCCTCGGCCACATCCTCAACCATGTCATCTAATCGATCTCTAGTAATCCCATCATCTCCTTTTGCATGAGATTTCCTTTGCTCAGGTAAACCATCAATACTTTCACCATGTCAAATCCACAATTTATAAGAAGGATCAAATCCGTTCCGATATAAATGGAATCTTATTGTATCTGAGTTATCAAACCGCGCACCATTTTTACAAGCTTTACACGGACAATGGACGTACTTTGTATTCTTATAAGCCAATTCAATGAAATTCTCAACTTCATTCGCATAAAAATCGGAGGTCCGATCACCATACAACAAGACATTTTGATCCATGCGTAACTAACTCCTTCAAAATAATTAAAAAATCCAAATAATAATTCAACAAACAATGTAAAAAGTATCAAGTTGCATGCTTGTCTTAGCACATGTCATACTAATGCTACTCATATAATCAAAACTAATATAATACCTCAATTAAAAAAATAATGCATAACCAACACATGCGCATTAGACATAATCAAATGAAGAAGAACCCATAAGTTTTTCATTTATGCATTTCGTCAAACACATGCAATGCATAAAAAATAATAGACACTCTAAGTAGTGCTAATTATATGAACATCCTCCATTAAAAATAAAAAACTATAAATCAAATCACATCACCAAGAAACTACATAGTATAACTAAATAGGGTTCCATAATACTAAGGTTCACCATATACATGGACTTTAATTTTCAGCCCTCTACCATAAATAAAAATAAATTCTATATACACATATCTAAAGTACAAGCATAAGCAATTACTGAGAAATTTTAGAAGTTTCTAACCTTAAGGTGGTAAATTTTAGCTCCAAATGACGATTCTTTACATCAAACGTGCAAAACCGTAGTAGAAATTTGGAGAAGAACACTTTCGGCCGCGATATGGAGATACACTTTGTTATTTAGGGTTAAATACGTCAATATAACGGCGGTTATAATCAAACCGCCGTAGAAAGGACCTTCTACGGCGGTTAATTGATAAACCGCCGTAGAAAGTGGGCTTTCTACGGCGGTTGGAAGGTAACCGCCGTAGAAAGTATGGACTTTCTACGGCGGTTTGCTTTAAACCGCCGTAGAAAGTCCACTTTCTACGGCGGTTTATTTTAAAATTGCCGTAGAAAGTCCGTATTTCTTTTATAACGGCGGTTTTCTATTTTTCGCCGTTAATTCGCAGCCGTTAAAGCTCTATTTTGTAGTAGTGCTCTTTGATCTCTTAACTTCAAGAATTATTTTAAAATGGACCCAAATTAACCCAAATTCTTGCAATTAAGCTTTTTCAAATAACTCGTGATTATTTCAAGTTAAAATAAAGAGACCATTAATGAGTGCAATCTCATTTGTTAGATGAACGATGCCATTTTACTTAAGAGACATTAATGAGTGCGAATCTCATTACAAATCAAACTTTTCTAACAAAATTAAATTTGAGTATGTTGTAACTACTTAAGTTTGTATAAAAACCATTAATTATGTTAATATAGTTTATTGTAGAGTGACAAATAATGAAATAGTAAAGTGGTTAATTTGGTTGGTATAAAAAGACAATCATCAATAACTTAATCTTTATTTTAGATTTAAATATAACTACTAATACATGTCAAAACATTTTATTTTATCTTTAAAGAGTAGTGATTCCATGCCAAGAAGTTATGTAATTCAAATAAAAATATGTGACAAATTCATAATATTATCGTGTTATAGTATAATTTGTTTAAATCAAAAGCCTCATTATGAATAATGATAGTTGGGCCATAAGCTAAATAGGGTACGTTATTTACATTATTAAAAGAATTTGAACTAAAAGAAAAATAGTAGTGTCATAGTGAAATTGTTACAAAATTAAGAGGCAAAGTGTAATTAATTTTACCTATCTATAAATGTAAAAGTTGGCACAACTGAAAAAGCCTATGATATATTAGTTTCTTGGGTTTTGAGGTCTAGTGTTCACGTTTGTCAATTTATGCCTTATTTTATGCTCCTCTCCCACTTAAATAGTTCATTTTGTATTAAAGTGGGACTTTTTAAATGGGATAGACGGAGTAACATCTTAAATATTTATATAAAAACTATAGGCAGAAGAGTGGTAAACTAATATTTTGCGATGATGAAAGTTCAGTACTTTCTATACTAAAAAAGTAACAACTTGGCTCTATTTCTTTATAGGCAACTGATATTGTCAAAACAAAAAATAGCATCCAGAGCAATAACTGTATTTTCTTCCTGAAATACCCATCTTTATACCCCCACCCTAATCGCTCAAATCGGTTTTGTTTCTTCTCTTTCTTTTTTGTCATCTGAATCCATTGTTGAATCATATGGACGGTATCATATCTTAGATGCCGGAAACTTGAAGCTAGTTCTTGGCAAACCATAAGGCTCAAATTTCAGTTCTCATCTGAAAAGTTATTAAACTAAAAGAAACCTCGTTGCTTGACGCTTTTTGTTCCTTCTTTTTTATGGATGGCCGGAAATCAGTTTTGATTTGGCAATGAAATATTAAGTTTAGAACAAACTAATATCATAATTGTTAACTTGAACAAAAGAAATGTTGATTCCGTTTACCGTTGTAAAGCCAGATGCGTAAAAGGTATTGGCATAAATATTGATTAGCTTTGTTCAATGAATGAAAATTGTTCTTAACTGCTCGTGGCTCGTGGGTCTCTCGTTGATTTTGGAAATGAAGAAATTTCAAAAGAAAATTTTAGTTTAGAAGAGTTCTGATTTGAATGTAAAAAACAGAAACTTACATCCTGTGAACCAAGAAAGATCAGTTACGGTTTTTCTCTCGAAGTCTCTGACTATACATCAGGAAAGGCAACAATTGAGGCTGTCTGAATTTTCTAAAAAGATAGGAAATTTTCTGCAAAACTGCCTTTGAGAAATCACAAGTTGATTTCGGCTTCAACAAATCGAAGTTGATGGTTGGAATGGAAGGACGGCCAGTCGATAAAGAACGGAGCAGAGATGGCTAAATTCGATTATATAACACAAAAAAAAGAAGAACATAGGTTGCCACCTGCCCATCTATTTGCTGCTCGAATCGACGGTAGAAACATGGCCGCACGACCTGAAAACATTTCGAGAACAAAAATGAAAGAGAAGAAACAGAAGGCATTTGAGTGATTAAGGGATAAAAAAGGAAGAGAAGGGGTTAGTATAAAGAAGGGCATTTTAGAAAGAAAATACAATTATTGCACTGGATAATAGTTTTTGCTCTGGCGATATCAGCTGCCTTCTTTATAATACCTTTTTTATAAAAATAAAATTTTTGTTTAATTTTCTATATATTCATATTTAAATTATTCTATAACACTATTTGATCAAAAATATATTATTAATCATTTTTATGAGTTACCCGTTATTGTCATGTCAAGAAAATACTCATTGTTTTTATAAAGTAATTAAAAGAGGGTAACTAAAATCATTTATTTTACTAGTAAATGGGATTATTTAAGTGTCCTATTAAATATTATAATTGATGGTGTAATAGAACACATTTAAGAGTCCTATTAGATAGCAAATGGAATAATGTGTCCTATCTTTTTGAAGATAATTTTCATTACTCTTTCATGACTTAATGTGACCTTTTTTCTTAGTTTTTTAATTAGTCTCATTAATATATATTTATTGAGTCACTTATTTCGCAATAGTCCTAATTTATGTGTTCTGACATGTGGATTTTGTTGTTGTGAGAGCATCTCCATACATGAGGAAAACTTCAAGGATTCAAAATTTAAAAGTCAAAATACTAAAAGACAATGTTTGATCTAGAAAAAACCCATAATATATTTGGAGTCCTAAGGGAATGCTGCTTGACAAAATGCAACAAGGACCTGCAACCGCTGATACTGTAACCAAATAAGACAGTGATATAAAGGAAGTTTTTGTGGAGGATCTTCCAACCAAACAACCACCAATTCCCATGTTGCCTCTCAATTTGAAGTTCCGAATAGCCTGTATACCCACCACAGAAGCCATATGCGATCGGAAGGCAGCCTCGCGCAGCCTGATGCAATCGGCCCACAACCACAAGACAACTGCGCGCAGCCTCCCAGCGCATCAGCAACTACCAGCCCAGTGCTTCCTCGCTCGTCACCACCTAGCCACACTTGGTTCGTGCGCAGCTTCTAGCTAACACTGCCTAGGTCACCATCCCTGAACAGCTGAATCTCACGCATGGAGCCTATTCGACACAATGTTCCTTGTGCAGCCTTCAAACACTAGCCAAACCTCAATACAACACTCAAACGCCTTCGAAAGAATTAATAACCCGAATACATAATACATCAGCCTCCAACGAACGAAAGCTCCTCCTGGGCAATCAGAATTCCCCAACTATCAACTCTTGCAGCGCCATTATGGTTCGATGTCACTACTACAAAAGGGGCTTTTAATGGCGGTTTTTAAGGGCTTTTAACGGCAGTTCTTGGCCTTTTTGAACCGTCATCTATCTGGCAGCCGTAGTAAGTTAGCGGACTTTCTACGGCGGTTAGAACCGCCGTAGAAAGTGACCGTTTTCTATGGCGGTTCATGTTTGAACCGCCGTAGAAAGTCACCACTTTCTACGGCGGTTCAAGCATGAACCGCCGTAGAAAGTTGTGACTTTCTACGGCCGGCTGTTTAGTTCTAAACCGCCGTAGAAAGTGGCCACTTTTTCATACCCAAACTGCGATAAAAAGAGAAAATTAATCTGGTTTAAAGCAAAACCTGCTGCTAAAAGTTGAAATTTAATACAAATATCACCAAGATACAAATTGAAATCGCTATTATATTACAGGACATATCCAAAAATATTTGTACAACTATAGTATGAACAAGTTTCATTAGTATCCATCAACTACGACTAATGCTCCACAATATAACTAGCGCATATTTTTCTCACAGCATCTATATCCACATTGCTTAATGGAGTGCGGTCGAGCTTGAAGTGCTGCAACAGAGTTTTTGAAATTAAAAAGTAACTGAGTAGCAAAATGAAATACAGTCAATTAAGTAAGTTATGAGAAATCAAATACCTTCTCGAGTGCCAATGTGTCGGATTTCATTGCGATTTGGTACATGTAGTGCAGGACATAGTAGCCACACTCCCAGTTAGACGTTTGCTTTTTATGCTAATAAATATTAGTGTACGAGTTAGAAGATCATACAATTTTATACAACACATCGTTGAGTAAAAAATTCAATAAGAACCAATTTTACCTTAATTACTATCCACTCAGGTTGCATATGCACATTTCTGGGCAATCCTAAGAAAGCTTGATAATTAAACATCACCCTATAAAAATGAAAGCGGAACGAAAATAATTAGCAACATATGTATATATGATTAGCATTAGAAATTATATATGCATTCTAACATTAGTTAATATATATAACTCACTCGTCTATAAGTATTACTGCCATCCTCTTTCTGTGGGTTTGTTAAGAATCAAACCAGTAGACAACCTTTTCAATCGATCTAATGGCTATAAGCATCCAATGTTCACTGCAAACAAAAATTTAATCACCTCAGATCTTTAAATCAGTGTTTCTTAAATATTAGAGAAGCGCTTACAGTGTCACTTACCCCTAAAGATACGGCACCAGATAAATTTCTTTATTCCGATCCTTCAAGTTTCGTGCAATGTAGTGTACCCTATCTTCATATGTGTTTCCTAGGGCCATGACATGATCAGCTGAGAGAAACCCTATCCCCTTCCGGTCATTCCTTTCAACTAAATCATGTAAAGCTCTAAAGAATTTACATTATCATGCATCATTGGTTAGTCTAGGCACATGGAATGCATACTATATATAACAATAATCAGAAATAGGTTATAAAATTAAGTGGAAACTCACTTGGTGAACAATTGCATCAAACAGTTTGTGACCATGCTTTCTCTTGACAATAATTCTCCGACATCCATTCGATCCATCGCAATAAGATGATCCACACCTATGACATCTCTTGTCATTTGAAACAAGAAGCCATTGAAGTCCGAATCTTTCTCCATTCGGAGCTGTAACTCGTGCAGTGGATCAGATGTCGAAGAGGAGGACATTTCAATCAGAACCGTCGCCGAAGTAGATTTTATATCATCCATAGAATTCACACGGCCTTTTTTCTTTTTCAAACATTTATCCACCTAACAACATTTGAAATAACATTAAATATACAAAACGGTATTAAGTAATTCACAAATAAATGTAAGAATATACCTGTGTTACTGGATCCGTCCAAATAATTTCAATCAACTGTATAGGTCATTCCACGAAAAAGGATCGGGCCATTCCCACAGTTGAAGTCTCTTCCTCAGTAAATGGTAGCGGGGCAAAGTCATCATATGAAATTTTAATTGTAACCCTCGCGCAACTTTCCTTACCTCGCGGCCGTGGTGCTTCTTTGCTTATAAACATTTCCCTTGGCCACAAGCTTACGCCTCTTACATGTATCCTCAGAGATGAACAGATGACATTCACACTCGTCCTGAGATAATAGGCAAGCGAATGAACATTACTCAACTATTTCCGCTAACTTAACAAACCAAGTGTAATCATGAAACCAAAGTCAAGCGTCTTTAGAAGTAGAACAATATGAAAGAAATTATACATTCAAATTTAATAATTAAATAAAAACCAAAATTTGAATGTAAGATTTCATTATTGTAAAATAAAAATAAAAGAAAGATGTTTAATATATTAAAAAAATTTATAGTTTTTTTAATTGCAGTATTATATTTTAAAAGGAAAATATAAACTTTATTTTAAAAAAAATAAAAGTGTTTGAATACTTGAATACATATGCAAACCACAGTTCATGGGAACAATACTTTTTTTCTCTCTTTAAAAGAGATACATGAATAAGTGTAAAATGATATAGGTGAACAGTACCACTTTAAGTATCACTTTAAAAACGACCAAAACAAAGGAAAAAAATAAATAATAAAAAGAATTTAAAAGAAAAATAGAAAAATAAAAGTCTACCCAAGAAGAATAGCAGTGATACTCTATAGAAAAATAAAAGACATAAATGTATTTTAAGTACCTTGTATTCGCCTAAAGAACTCACATCTTCCAAGTTTGTTGCAATATGGCTATTCTGAACCTCAGAGGCTTTGACCGGGTCCGTAGATGAAACAGGTATCATATGTAACTCAGTCAAACTTGTAGGGATAAGAGGAGAAAAATCTTGCCTACGAGTTTCTTTAGGGTGTAGCGTCGGACTCACAGGGGAAACATTGCTACCATGGACCTCAAACATCTCTGGGGCCATTCTGGATGTTTCTGGCTTCAAGCTCTGAGCTTTGGCACTATTGATGACAGTGGCTCTTAATGTATCATAGTCAGTCCCCATCTGACCACATATAAACCCAACCATCATCTTCAGATGTGTTTGACATTCATCGAGCTGCGCAGTGGTTTTCTGAAGTTGTCTCTTAGTTAAATCTAGTTCATCTTTAAGCGACGGCCTTGTTTTCGGGAAAACCTCTGTGATACGTGCCCTGGTAGAATGGCCGCGATAACGACCGGGGTGATCGGTCTTTCCCGTTGCAATGACAAGAATGTCATTCCTACCCTCTGCAACTTTCTCCCCTTGGGACTCGCGGGAACATAGATTTTCCTAAACGTTTTGCCAAAAATATGAAATGTAAATAGATCAATTATATATAGTTTTAAATATATGCGTAGCTTAAAGAACTGAAACATAAGAAAATGTATGGTGCAAAACTTACAATTTCAATCCCAACACGACCAGCCTCTGGCGTGAAGTATTCCCCTTTTTTTTGTTTGTGTGAGCCTGTCTCCAAAGTAGATGCCGCCTGGCCCTGCATAAGAATCTTCCCCTTCTTCTTCGGACTGACCGTCCTCTGAAGGCTTCTTCCCAGATGCAATCAAAGCCTCTTCATGCAACTGCTTCTTAGCAGTCGGTAGCCACCGCGAGATAAATTATGGTAAAAAGAATTTAAAGTGGCATTCTTTTGCGCTTTTTCACGAATTGCCTAGAGAAAAATATAATGAAAAATGATTATCCATAAACTGAGCAATTTCAAATATCCAAAAACAAGAAGGAAATCAATTTCAAAAACCCACCTGCCATTCTTCTGTTTCGCGGCTAGCCTTGAACTTAATCCATGTCTCCCTAGGGAGATATTTATATTCAAGGCATGGGTCTCGCCCTTCAAGTCACCATTTACATATCTCCCTAAAAAGGATTTCCAATCTTTCCACGTTTACCGGCATAAGAAATCCACTTGGTTTCGAGTTCTTCAGTTGACTCAAAAACAAATAATTCTACAGTAAAAAATAGAAGTAAAAATTTAGGTAAATTTGGGTTCATTTGTATGAAAGAAGAAACAAACAATGCATTATAATTTTGTGGAGTACCTGTATTTCCATCCACACTCTCTTCTTGATCTCGTCGGGAACTTTGGGCCATGATGCATATTCCATAATGTCCACTTTGCTCCGGGCCGTGAATGCTACGAATGTAATCCACTTTGTATGATACTTTTTAGGCTCATTTTCGGAATCAAACGAAATCTTAAGAGTTTTCCCCTTCATACGCATTTCCAAAAGATCGTTGCAATTTGTAGGCCCTCTACCTCTTCTAGATCTAGTAGAAGAACCATCTCCATTGCCATTTCCCTCATCACTATGCTCCTCATTGCGTTTTCTTTTTGGGCCATTAGCTTACCTTAAACTTCATGTACATACAAAGAGAATTCAATATAACATATTTGCAATTAAAGAAAAGCTTTAATGTCAAATACAAGAATGCTTGTAATGTTGAAATATAAAAGGCAATGTACATTCGCAAATTCACTCCTAAAAATACTCTCCTTCCCTAAAACAAGAGAAATACTTTGTGCTTTTGCAATATTTCACGCTTTTCAAACAAATATAAGGGAAAGCGAAGAGGAGATAGTGATATTTGCAATACACAATTACCATTATCCAAATTAAACCAAAGGAGGCCCAAAAAAGTGGACTTATAAAGGGTACCATTGATAAAGTACTTCACATTTCACAACCAACAACTAATGAGAACAATCATTAATTTCTAATAAAGGAAAAAGCCAAAATTTAGTGTGGAATGTAAAAGATTCAAGGAGGAGTACTTCACTCCTAAAAAATACTCTCCTTCCCTAAAGCAAGAGAAATACTTTGTGATTTCGCAATAAAGAAGCTTTACATTGATGCAAAGATAGCCTCACTTTCAATATATTAGTTGCATTCATGACATTAAACCAAGGGAGGAACACACCTTCAACTCAACCACAAAGCATTACCCTCCTTTCCACTAAAGAAGAAACACTACATCGCAAAAGGTAAAACATTTAAGGAGAAGTGATATTTCAAACTCTACATTTATGAAAAAAAAATCCCCCTCATCAAGGAGAACCCTCACAAAGCATATTTCACGCTTTCCAAACAAAGATAAGGGAAAGCGAAGAGGAGATAGTGATATTTGCAATACACAAGTCCCATTATCCAAATTAAACCAAAGGAGGCCCAAAAAAGTGGACTTATAAAGGGTACCATTGATAAAGTACTTCACATTTCACAACCAACAACTAATGAGAACAATCATTAATTTCTACTAAAGGAAAAAACCAAATATTTCATGAGGAAGGTAAAAGCTTCAAGGAGGAGTACTTCACTCCTAAAAATACTCTCCTTCCCTAAAGGTACTTAGTGCTTGTGCAATAAAAAATGCTTCACATTCATGCAAAGATATCTTTACTTTCAACATATAAGGGGCTTTGAAGACATTGAAACAAGGGATCCCCAAAGAAAGAACCCTATAAAGATTAAATTCCACATAGTGGAATCAACAACAAAGCATTTTCCTCATTATCACTAAGGAGGAACACTAAATCGACTAAGAACCGAAATCAAACACCAATGTTCTAAAATAATCAAGCAAAACCGAAATCAACATTTGTGTTTCTCATATTAATACACTAAACCCGAATTGAAAGGGTACTTAATTGAAATCCCAATCAAAACCCTAGGTTCTCAACTTATGTAGGACAAAACACGAAATTCAACAACCAAACCAATGCAACCAACAATCAATAAATCCAAAAGCATTCCAATCATTCATCACTAGCATTAAAACCGAAATGAAGATTATATTGTGCACAAAAACCCTAGTGCAATGGGAAGCAATTACAAAATGGAAGGTAACATTGCAAAAGTTTTAAAATGCAAGCATAGAAGGTGGATAAACTTTTGTGTGCACTCCTACAACCAAGCCCGAACTATTGGAGGGGGGAAATGGAGAAATGTTGGCCGGGAAAGTGAACCCACACACACCGATCGGCTGCGATGGTCCAGCCGTACAATCGGCCCTTGCTGCAGCCGACGGGAAGAGCGGGAACTTGGCCGAGCTCGCCCGGTTGCGCGGCGACGGGGAGAAGCGAAGAAACCCGAACAGCCGCGAGAGGGAAAAACAGGGAAGAAGCAGGGGAAGAAGGGGAGAAGAAGGGGAAGAGAATGAGGGAAAAGGAAAGGATTTAGTCTAAGTTCAAATTTTTTGAACTTAGACCGGCTGGGTGGTTCAACGGCGGTTCAACCGCGAACCGCAGTTGAACCAACATTCAACGGCGGTTCAACCGTGAACCGCCGTAGAAAGTTGTTTCAACGGCGGTTTGCGGTTGAACCGCCGTTGAAGGTCTCGGTTTTCTCGGTTAGAATAGGGGAAAAAATTGGAGCCAATTCCCGCGCGGGCATATTTTAATATTAAATTTTTTTTTTCCATTTTCAAAAACTAACCCCACAATTTTGTAATATAATATTACATACCAAATTACATTATATTTATTAATTATGTACACAAGCTCGACTTTTATGAACCATTTCATAATTAAATTTCAAATTTTCCATTGAACCATTTGCATTTAAATTTCCGTGCTATTACACAATAATTATAGGTCAAAGATAAAAATTAATAAATTTCGTAAATTTACATGTAAGCGTCGATAAAGTAATAAGCTTCATTATCTTCCCTAAAATTTCTACTTTTTCGACTTGGGCGAACGGGATAAAATAATCAAATCCATAATTGCATTAGGTACGTATAGTAATATAAAATTAATGGTTAAGTGGCCGAAAAAAAAATTAAATACTTACTGGATTTCATTACATTACATACATATATATATATATATAAACATCTTCCTCTTTTCTCCTTTCCCCTCTTGTACATCATCCAACTCTCTCCTCTCTGCTCTCTCTTGTAAATTTTCACTACAATATAAAATGTTTTCATTTGAAGAATTGAAGACTTGAAGACACTTTATAAGTATGTCTTCTATATATATATATATATATATATATATATTCGCAATTACGATAATATTAATCAAATATGTATAGTAAAAAAATTAAATTTAGTATATGCTGCAAAATATAATGTATTTTATTTACTTGCACCTGTTGATCATGATTAAATTGCATATACAATATTACAGGGGAATGTGGGAGAAGCAGGGAACTGTGGGGAAATTAGATATTATACCAAAACGTAAACCTAAAACCTAAACCCTAAACCCTAGGCCAACAAATTTGAATTTAGACCGTAGCTTTATTCTACGGCGGTTCAAAAATTAACCGCCGTATAAAATACTTTCTACTGCGGTTCAAAAATAACCGCCGTAGAAAATACTTCTACGGCGGTTCAAAAATGAACCGCCGTAGAAAGCAACCTTTCTACGGCGGGTTCAAAATGATCCGCCGTTGAAAGTTGATTCTACGGCGGTTCTCGGTTGAACCGCCGTAGAAAAGTAGTTTTTGGAGCCAATTCCGCGCAGCATAAATTGTCTATTTATATCATTTTCTGAACCCTAAACCCTACTCCCTATTAAGTTTTTTTCCCATTTTCATAAATTAACCCCAAAACTTTTTGAATATAATATTACATACCCAATTTACATTGTATTTATTAATTATAGAAGCTCGCTTTTTATGAAACATTTAATAAGTACATTTCAAAATTTCCCGTGCACCAATATTCCACCAAAAACTTTCATGTACTATTACACAATAATTTTAGGTATAAGTTAAAATTAGTAAATTTCATAAAATTACATGTAAGCTATGATAAAGTAATAAGCTTCATTATCAGACCTAAATTTTCCCCATTCTCGACTTGGGCGAACGGAAGAAAACAGTTTCAAATCGATAAATGCATTACGTACGTAGTATAAGAAAAATAATGCTTAATGGCCCAATTAAAAAAAAAAAATAAATACTTACTGGATTTCATGACCATATATATATATATAATATATTTGGACTTACGGACAATAACAGTAATCAATTATGTATAGTGAATACAATAAATTGAGTGTGAATCAAAATATAATGTATTTTATTTACTTGCACCGGTTGATCGTTATGAAATTGCATATCTAATATTACAGGGGAATGCAGGGAGAAGCAGGGGAAATGTTTAGGGGCTATGCTTCATAAAATGAAATAAAAATAGAAATTTATGCGCGTGCGGAAATTGGATGCAATTTTCACTTTTCTACGGCGGTTCATAAACAAACCGCCGTAGAAAGATGACTTTCTACGGCGGTTCAAATATGAACCGCCGTAGAAAAAGAAAAGTGGGAACAAATTCAGCCAATTAATTCCCGCACGCGCATAAATTTCTATTTTATTTCATGTTATGAAGCATAGACCCTAAACATTTCTAGTTTTTTCATGTTCATAAATTAACCCCAAAACTTTGTACATATAAATTACATACCCAATTTACATTATATTTATTAATTATGTTATCAAGACTTGTATAAAAATGCTTTACTAAATATATTTCCAATTTTCCCATGCAACATTCCACCGAACCATTTCAGGTACTAGTACACAATAATTTTAGGTAAACGCGCAAAATTCAGTATATTTGTTCTTAAATAATTATCTCTATTTTAATAATTAAAGGCAAGCAATAATTACAATTATATGTTAAGGTAAAATAAAAATAGGCTGCCGCCGGTATGGAGCGCGCCTCAATATAAAATATATTGAATAATCTTTATAACTAATAAAGCATTATTAATCGATAAACGAATAATTAATTCATTTAGCGGTCAATACCCAACCTCGCTAAATGAATATCTTTTTTCCGAGGCACAGACAAGTAATTTATGAAGAGTTAATATAAAATCAAAACAAAAATCATTGTATAGCTTCCCATGTAAATTTTACCAAAAGTACTACTCCTTGAAAAAAAAAATAAATAATAGACATTTATTCATAAATGAAAAACAAGGAAGTCAATTTGCCAAAAATTCGACAAAGTCTCCCTATAAATGTAACATACTCCCTATCAAGGATATGCACATACTTAAATACTTCATTAAGATTCCAACTATTTCAAATAATACGGAATTCAGTTTCAAATCAATTCAGACAAAATCTCCCCTGCTTGTTTTTGATCAAAACACAAGTGCATCATAACATCAACACAGAAGCTTCACACAATTTCCAACAATAACATATTCATTTATAAACATTTCGCTATATGAAGTCCCTGGAAATTTTATCCCTGATTGCGCGGCTTCATCCAAGTTGTGACCTGTTTCAATCAGACAGTACGAAGGATAAAAATAAATGTTGTTATAAAATTATGTCCACCTCGTTTCATTAAAATCAAAGAAACATATACAAATACACACACACACATACACACCCACAGAAAAAAAAATAATAAAAACAAACAATATACCTGAAAATGATTCTTAACTTATTCTCTTTCTCTTATGGGACACTTGATCCTCGAACCATAATCCTTCGCTGTGGTCATCACGAAGTATGTATTTATCAAGTTCCCTATCTTCTTCATCTGCTCTCGATTCAGGTAACCCACTAGAGAAAGGGCCAGCCTCATAAAGCCCTTCTTCTGTATCAATCCCTTCCACTCCGTGATGTTGTTTACCATGAAGAACAACAGACCAATGTTCGTCACAAGGATCGGTGATATAAAAAACTTGTTTCGCCTGCGATGCAAGTATAAATGGTTCCCCCTTGAAACCCTCCCGATTAAGGTCCACCAAGGTAAAACCCAATGGATCATCAGTTCGAACCCCACTATTGTTATCAACCCATTTGCAGCGAAATACAACTACTTTGAAACAAACATAGTCAAGCTCCCAAATATCTTCGATCACCCCGTAATATGCCATGTTTGCATACAATGGATTTTTATCCTTCCTGCTAGAAACATGTAAAGCCTCTGAGATTAATGTAACACCACTGTTTTGTGCCGTACTCTTCTCATCTTGTCTCTTAGTAGCAAATGAATATCCATTTATGTCATAGCATGAAAATGCTCGTACCGCAGGGCTGGGCTAAACGCCAACCATTTCAATGTCTCCGAAACGTCTTTGCCCATGACAGCATTACCAAACCAATAGACAAATGTCCGAATATGTTCATTGAGCACATGTTGATCCGTCCAAGCAGGATAAAACGTTCTTATTGAACGCATATGGTCTGTCACATAGGGCGCAACTTCTTCAGAATTGCGCAGTATGTAGAGATGCGCCTTCATCAATTCAACATTAGACGGCAAAAACATTTTTCCTCCCCTTGTGCCCATACCTGTAATCCTCCCATCGTGCAGATTCTTAGATATTCCAATTGATGCTGTATTGGCCAAGTACTCAGTGCAAAACTCAATTACCTCATCAGCTATATAACCTTCAACAATACTAGCATCAAGACGATAACGATTCTTAACATACCCCTTAAATACTTTCATATATCGCTCGAATGGGTACATCCATCACAAATGAACAGGCTTGCAGATTTTTATCTCTCTAACCAAATGAATCACCAAATGCACCATAATATCAAAGAAGGCGGGTGGAAAATACATTTCTAATTGAAAAAGGACAACAGTTATTTCATCTTGTAACTGATCAAGTCTTTCACGCGCGATAACCTTGCTACATATAGCATTGAAGAAGAAACAAAGTCTTGTTATACTTGACTTAACATGCTTTGGCAATATCGAGCGAATAGCTACAGGCAACAATTGTTGCATTAAGGCATGGCAATCATGAGACTTCAAACCAACCAGTTTTAAATCTTTCAAGGAAACAAGTCTACTTACATTTGAAGAATATCCGGATGGAACTTTGATGCTACGCAAACTTGAACACAGTTATTTTTTCTCTTTTCTGGACAAAGTGTGACAGGCAGGGGGTAGATATGTGCGTTGTGCTCGAGCTACCGGTGCTAAATTTGATCTTATGTTCATATCAACCATATCAAGTCTCGCGTTATAACCATCCTTAGTTTTACCAGGGATGTTCAAGAGCGTACCTAACAGGCTTTCACAAATATTTTTCTCAATATGCATAACGTCGAGACAATGTCTGACATCCAAGTTCTCCCAGTATGAAAGTTCAAAAAATATGGATTTTTCTTCGAACAACATGTATCATTATTGCTGGACTCCGAAGGTTTACCAAACTCCACATTAATGTCCGTCACACGAGCTTTCACCTCTGGCCCGCTCAAGGGTTCTGGAGCTTTTCTGAATTCTTGAAATCCATTAAATGCTCTTTTCATACGGCGATACAGATGAGTCTCGGGAAGAAATCTGCGATGCCCAAGGTATACTGTCTTCTTCCCATGTGCAAGCTGACAAAAATCTGTACTCTGCTCACATATTGGACATGCTTTATGCCCTTTAACAGAGTACCCAGACAAGTTTTCATAAGTAGGAAAATCATTAATGGTACAGAACACAGCACGTAATGTGAACATTTCTTCACGGTATGCATCAACCACAGGTGCGCCTTCATCCCATAACTTTTTCAAGTCTTCAATAAGAGGAGCAAGATACACATCGATGTCATTTCCTGGTTGCCGTGGGCCTGAAATCATTAGAGACATAAGTATGTACTTGCGCTTCATACACAAGTAAGGCGGCAAATTGTAAATAACCAACATCACCGGCCATGAGCTATGTGTGTTACTCAGACTGCCAAACGGGTTCATTCCATCAGTACACAAACCAAGCCTCAAATTCTGGCTTCTCCCCCAAAAGAAGGATACATTGAATCAATTTTTTTCCACTGATCTGAGTCTGATGTATGCATTATCACCTTGTCATCATCACTGGGAATACACCGATCTGAATGCCATGTCATCAGTTTTGCATCTTTTGCATTAGCGAACAACCGTTTAAATCTCGGTATTATAGGAAGATACCACAGAACCTTAGCCGGCGACCCCTTCTTTTGCGCATCAGAACTGTCTTAAACCTCATCACACAGCTGCTTATTTTTGTATAGTGAAGATTTACACTTAGGACAAAGCAATAAATCCTTATACTCATTCCTGTAGAGGACGCAATCGTTTGGGCAAGCGTGGATCTTCTTATACTCCATACCCATTTGACACAATATTTTTTTTGCCTCGTAAATTCGATCTGGAAGTTCATTATCTTCTGGGAGCATATCTTTCAATACCCTCAATAAGGCTGTAAAACTAGTATCTGACCACCCATTTGCCGCTTTCAAATTAAACAACTTCAAAACACTAGACAAGCGTGTATATTTAGTGCAACCGTTGTATAGAGGCTTCTCATTGTCACCCAAAATGGAAGCAAGAACTTCCGGTTTATCAGCAAAATCCTCGGCCACATCCTCAATCATGTCATCTAATCGATCTCTAGTAATCCCATCATCTCCTTTTGCATGAGATTTTCTTTGCTCAGGTAAACCATCAATACTTTCACCATGCCAAATCTACAGTTTATAAGAAGGATCAAATCGTTCCGATATAAATGGAATCTTATTGTATCTGAGTTATCAAACCGCGCACCATTTTTACAAGCTTTACACAGACAATGGACGTATTTTGTATTCTTATAAGCGAATTCAATGAAATTCTCAACTTCTTTCGCATAAAAATCGGAGGTCCGATCACCATACAACAAGATATTTCGATCCATGTGTAACTAACACCTTGAAATAATTAAAAGAACCAAATAATAATTCAACAAACAACGTACAAAGTATCAAGTTGCATGCTTGTCTTAGCACATGTCATACTAATGTTACTCATATAATCAAAACTAATATAATACCTCAATGAAAAAAATAATGCATAACCAACACATGCACAATAGACATAATCAAATGAAGAAGAAGAACCCCAAATTTTCATTTATGCATTTCGTCAAACACATGAAATGCATAAAAAAATAATACACACTCTAAGTAGTGCTAATTATATGAACATCCTCCATTAAAAATCAAACACTATAAATCAAATCACATCACCAAGAAACTACATAGTATAACTAAATAGGGTTCCACAATACTAAGGTTCACCATATACATGGAATGCAACTTTAATTTTCAGCCCTCTACCATAAATAAAAATAAATTCTAAAGGATGACATATCTAAAGTACAAGCATAAGCAATTACTGAGAAATTTTAGAAGTTTCTAACCTTAAGGTGGTAAATTTTAGCTCCAAATGACGATTCTTTACATCAAATGTGCAAAACCGTAGTAGAAATTTGGAGAAGAACACTTTCGGCCGCGATATGGAGATACACGTTGTTATTTAGGGTTAAATACGTCAATACAACAGCGGTTATAATTAAACCGCCGTAGAGAAAGGACCTTCTACGGCGGTGGTTATTGTTAAACCGCCGTAGAAAGCCCATTTTCTACGGCGGTTGGGACAAACAGCCGTAGAAAGTCCCTTTCTACGGCGGTTTATTTTAAAACCGCCGTAGAAAGTCCTGTTCTACGGCGGTTTATTTTTAGACCGTCGTAGAAAGTCCGTATTTCTTTTATAACGGCGGTTTTCTATTTTCCGCCGTTAATCCGCAGCCGTTAAAGCTCTATTTTGTAGTAGTGTGTCTTCCAAGGTGCTTTGGAAGGCAATCAACAAAAATATTCTATACTTCAAAGTTCTATTTCATTGCCAAAGGTCAAACCACTGAAGAAAATTTTCACCCGGATGTTTGCGCACAGAATATCATCTGATGCTCAGTTACTGGAGCTTATGCCGGCTAAGGAATATATCCCAACCACTTCGTCAGTGTCACACTCTCCAAAAGAATGAAGAGAAGACCAGCAGGATGAGGACAAGGAGCCTGAGTATGGCCATGGGAAACAGGTAATGAAGGAGTCTCGGATGACGAAGATAACGCTCTACTCTAGCAAAAGAACGATCCACCATGAACTTTTTATGATTATTGTCTCCGGAAATAGCCAAAAGTATACTATTCTAAGTATACCGTTTTTCTTTAATAGTTCTAAACTCACAATTATAAAAGAGATACAAAATATAAAATATACTTACATTATCACGTGTCACAAAAAGACGACAACTATCCTTTTTGTGAATCCAATTTCGCAAAATTTAATTTTAAAATCATTAACTTATATATTCAAAATATCTAATTTCCCTAATTAAAATTTTAAAACTCTAATTTTTCTAATTTAAATTTTAATCAAGAATAATAATTAATAAAATCTAAATTTTTAGTAGAGCTAAAACACCTAAGTAATTTAATAACCTAAAAATTTTTATTCACAAAACACTAATAAAATAATCATTTAGTCAAAATAACAATTGTTGAAATTTTGAAACCTTCAATTGCAAATAGACCAATACGATTTAGTGTTCGTGAAATAGAGAACTATGGCTCATTAAACACTTCAACTTAATTAATTAAGAACTTGCTAGATCAAGTTTGTTTGATAACTGACCATCATATATTTTAATGAATTAAGTGATTCGGGAGCTAAGCAGTTAATCGATTAAGCACGTTTGATAACAAAAATTTGAATAGTTTATTATAATAATAATAATAATAATAATATTTATTATAATATTTTTTATTATTATATTTTAAATGTGTGTTTAGTTACCTCTTTTATTAATACAGAAATAAAAATAAAAATAAACCATCATGGGTTACAATTAACGATATTTGGTAATAATCTACACGCGACTTTTGCATAAGACAATGCTCGTTGTAAGTCCTCGATGGTTCTTTGAGCTTTTTGGGGCCTATGATATATTGTCCTTCTTCATCGCCCCCATGATCATCTATTTTTTAGAGGCCATATTCAATCTTCCCATTATCCTCTTCATGGTGGTCACTGCGATGAATCGGTATGGGAAGAAAGTTAAAGTAGTTGGGATATGTGACTTCACTAGTATGCGAGTTAAGAGTGGAGCATTGGTTGGTAATCTATTTGCAAAATCTGGAGTAAAAAATTTCTTGAGGGGGTTAACTTCTTAATCGAAAAAATTTCTTGAGGGGGTTAACTTCTTAACCGAATTTGAATTCGTTGATCGAATTGAGTCATTTAGTCTTTGAGTTTGCGATAATGCGGCTTGAAAAACTTCAGGCCACAACGGATTGAAAATGTTGTTTGTATACTCAGTTCGGGAGTCTGAACTTTCTAGGTTGACGATGATACCCTAGGTGACTCAATTTGAGTTGATTAATTTGGTGGAGCTGGTTAGGGCTTGGAGAATCCTCCGCAAAAACTACCTCAGTTTTGCTCCTTGAATCAGGTACAATGGGATTGATGGGGTTGGTTATATGTTGTGGGGACACATCAACTTTTACAATGCACTCAATCATTGTAGCTAGGGATGGCCACGATTTCTGTTCAAATTGAAACTGACCCGGAATCAGACCGGTGGTTTCAGACCTAGAACTGGGACCATGGCTCACTGTTCCAGAACAGGAACTGGACCCGCCTAAGGAGGTTCCAGTTCCACCTTTGATAGAACTGGGAACCGCCGGTTCTAGAACTGAGTAGAACCTAGAACCGGCGGTTCCCTATTTAAAGTACTAAAAATTATATAGCACTTTATATTGGAGTAAAGTTTAAAACCCATGTCCTCAATTTTCATTGAATCTTTAGGAAAACGAAATAACAACTCCAGCTACTTCCTCTTTTGTTATATTTCTCTTATTATTAATATTAATATTATATTATATGTTTATTTATATATAAAGTACGTAATTATACTAACACCTCTCTCTTTCTCTCTTCCTCTCAAACCCTAACCTCCATTTTTTTAATCTTCTTCCCCATCTCCCTCCCATGGGAGATGGGGGAAATAGATTTCTTTTATGTTTTTTCTTTTTAGTTTATTTTTGTCGTTTTCCATGATGGGAGTTTTCTATTATCTCATAGTGAGAGATCTTGTCTCCCCAAAGAAACGGGAGTTTCGCCCCCATATTAATAAATAGGTATTTTATTATTATCAAGTGAAGATTCAGTCGATTAGGAGCTTTCATCAGAAGATTAGTGGCAGATTCGAGATCGGATTCATACTTCGGTACGTGATTTGTCCATCGCGATGGTGATTTTTTGTTCTACTAGATAGATCTATACAGATTACTACTTGTTTAGATATGTATAGGTTTAATTTAGTTTATTTTCAACTGCTTTTATCTGATTATTATCAGTCCGGTTGTATAATCGATTCTCTCGTGATTAATGAAATATAAAATTTATTACCATATATATATATATATAAAGTACGTAATTATATAATATAATTTTTTATACTGCATATATTATAATAGTATATAAACTCACGATATAATTTACATTACGTATATTATTAATATAAGTAAACATTAGATTAAAGTAAAGTATATATAAATATAAATTAATTATTGCATTAAAATTGTTTCAATTTGAACGGAATCGGAAGTGTGCCAGAATCGGAATTGGAACCAACACAGAACCAGAACTTGTGGTTCTGGAACCGCTCCTGAATCGGCGGTTCCGGAACCGTCCTGTAACCATTCTCCCAAGGTTCCGGTTCCAATTTCACTTTCTATGGAACCGAAACCGGCGGCGGTTATGGAACCATAACCGGTGGTTCCGAAACCGTCCTGGAACCGTTCCCCAAGGTTCCGGTTCCATTTTTTATGGAACCGTAACCAGCGGTTCCGGAACCGTGGTCATGTCGAACTGTGGCGCTTGGTGCTGCAATAATTTCGGCTGAGTTGGGGGCTAGAATGGGTGCTGAACTTTGGGTTGAGTTGGGCAATTGGTGCACATGGAGCAACAATAGTTTCAGCTGAGTTTGGGGCTGCAGTGGGGGAGGAAATTCGGGCTAACTTGGGGGCACGCATGGTGCAGCAATAAATTGGGCGGGGTTCGCGGCTGAAATGAGGACTTCAGTTTGGGGCCCTGGGGGGTTTGGGGCTGCAATAATTTTGGCTGAGTTTGGGGGCTGAAATTATGGCTGAGTTGGGGGCAATTGGTGCACATGGGGTAGCAATAATTTCAGCTGAGTTTGGGCTGCCTCGAGGGAGAAATTTGGGCTGAGTTGTGGGTGCAGCATATTTTTGGCTCCAAGGCACAAACAGCATATTTTTGGCCTAATGCCCCAAGAATGCAGGCTCTAAATTTAAATCTAGGATCTATACCCTAAAGAGAAGTGAATTCCTTCTTAGGTTGCTGCAGTTTTGCATCACTCGCAAGGACTAACAAAGGACTAACAATATAGGACATTTTCTTTTTAGTTTTCGTTTTGGTTTTAATAGTAAATTTTATATATTATAATTATTTTTTCATAATTTTTAATATAATTTTTTACTATTCAACTATAATCTTTTACATTTTAATATATTTTTTACATTATAAAATTATTTTCCAAAAATATATTTTCAAAACAATAAAAAAAAACATGCTCATAAGCTGGCAAAATTTGTGAATCATCTTCATACATCACATGGTATAGAATTCCCAGAAATCTTAAAAAATTGTGTTAAAACGGAATAAGCACCTAACCCATGTGATCCAAGAATGGTCGCTTGACGCTGCAGGAAAATTTAATAATTAAAACAAAAAAAAAAATTTTCCAACAACCCTTAAATTATGGAACTCCATCGGCTGTACCATTCCCAAATTATTGGCTGAATTTGCAAAAATCAACCCTCAACCAAGGCTGTCATTTTGTAGAAAATTAACGTTAACATGGTTGTGTTCTTCAAATACTTCTACATCCAATAATTGACCACCAAGCCTGGAATTTTGTGGCACCAAAAATTGGGGAAATACAGCCAATATATGTTCTGCTTACACATTGTTCTTCTTATTTTCCGGTTTTCTTTTCTTTTTGTCATGGAGTCGGTGTGTGACATTATGGGCTTTTACTAGTGAGGTTCGAATTCTTGTCCTCCTCTAGGGCGGACGCCCGATCAATGTTTGAACTACTTCGCCAACGGACATTAGTTAATAGAAATAAATTCACAATTAACACCACTACCCTGAGACAAATTGTTGAATGAAGTTATTACAAATGAATATATCAACATATTATAAAGTTTAAAAGGAAAGAGGGAAATATATTATATTTTCATATCGTGCATGGGTCCTAAATAAGGGGGGAGGATATAGGCATAATTTAGCGACTAGGATTAACTAGTCTTCTGTTATGTTTAGTTTCAGTAAATTTGACTTAGTCATTAGTTAATTAGGACTTAGTCTTTATTACCTGTGGTTATCATTATTAGTAATTTCTTGTATATAGGAACTACTTATCCCACTCTACGGTTCCTCATTGTCCCCTCTCTGATTTCTGTCCTTAACAAGTGGTATCAAAGCATGATTCTGGCCCCTGTGTTTCTTTTTCTCCCTTAAGTTTCTTCTTCTCCCTCTGCTCCCCAAAATCTTTTTCTCCCTTAAGTTTCTTCTTCTCCTTCTGCTCCCCAAATTCCCTTCTTTTTCTTCCCCTGGAATATGATACAAAAACATTTTCCTTCTCTCCAAATTCTTGTTCTATATTTCTCGAAATCCTAGCTCTGATCGTATCAGTCCAAGATATTTCCACCTACAACGAACCAGAGGCTTTGTGAGGCACCAAACCCGACCAAACAGAATCTGGTTGGAGTCGCCGCAGCCAGGCCTACCTCGACGTCATCATTGCGGACAAGGATGGGGGAGGAATGATATGTGCATAATTTAGTGACTAGGATTAACTAGTCTTCTGTTATGTTCCGATTTCTGTCCTAAACCCTAAGAGGGAGGGGGGGGGGGGGGGGGTGCGGAAAGGTTCATTTCACGGAAATATTGTTAGAGTTTTATCGATCAGTATAGTCATATTAGTAAAGGTACTGAAGAACTTTTATTTAAATGAGTATTTTTTTTAAGGAAAAAGTTAAAAGTATATACTCTGTTATATTAGAAGAATCAACTTTATAATATTATTTTCAGTAATACAAAATATACTTTTCTAATAAAACGGATAGATATATCTTTCTAGACTTGCGAAATACATTCAGCCTTTAAAAGAAATAATACAATTGCAACTGTTTTTCTTGAATATTATGCTCCCAATGCTATGTAGTAGATTAGTAATTTGCATGCTAGACATATAGCAATATCAATTCACAAATCTCAAGAATTTTCCCAATTTTGAACCTATACTTTGAAGATTATAAGTCAACCAAACTACTAATAATACAAGCACATGCACAGATACTTTCGATTAAACCCTTTTTTTTCTTCCGTATAGAATGTCTCAACTTTGAAATATTCCGCCAGCCCAACAAGTATATATAATACGTACAAATGGCCGCTTAAACCAATATCATTAAGAAATAACATGTCTACAAAATTAAATTAAATATATGTTGATTTAAAAATACATCTCAAACCAACAGAAAACCATAATTCTTATATCTATTTTTGACACATTCTCTCTGTCTCATACAAAGAGTCAACTTTGTATTACTGTTTTTAATAATATAAAGTGGACTATTTGAATGGGATGGAGGAAATACTACTTTAACGACTAAAATTACTACAACCTTTTCCATTAATTAAAAGCTTCAAATGATATTTACTAGTTTACATAATATAGTAAATACTTTGGACAAAGGCTCATGTACCCTTTCGAGTGCATTTAACGCGTAATAATAACAATGAGAATGCGGGACATCTTCATATCATGAATGACTATGAGTCATTCATTAAATGAATTTTACATTGTTTTTAAGAGTATATGATCACATTCTTTTGTCTATTTATCTGAATTAAACATAGGAATTTGAATCCCAAAAATTACTTATCCGTTTCCCTTGAATCTCATTTTCACATGCCATACACTTGCTAAAAGAATCTTAGATTGTGATTGAGATGATATTATATATTGATTAAATGATCGGATTTTTATTTATTTATTATTATTATTTTATTTTTTTTTGGTATTCTATGAACCAAACCAATTATAATTTCACGAATCACTTATTTATCCCTTGTTCGTAACCGCTTCTTCTACATACAACTAGTTAAAACAATCACAACACATAATTGATAGACTTAGAAATTAAGCTCCTGTTCGAGTAGGTACCTCATAAAAGTTTTTAGTATATTATACGTTAAAAAAAATTGTGTTTGGCATAAAGTTTTGTAAAATATTTTTCTTTTAAAAATAAAGTGTACTTGAAATATAATATTTGAAGTATAAATTCAAAAATTATTATCACTTAATATTTTGGCCTATTTATATATTTTTCCTCACTTCATAACTTTTAAAACGTTACATATTTATTCTTAAAGAATTTTGAAAACCCTTCCATAAATTCTTTTTGAAAAATACTTTAATAAAATATATTGAAATATTTGTCCTAATTAGTTTAATATTTGGAACTGGGATTTGGAAATTTTTATACTTTAAAAGTGCAAATAAATAAAGAATTTTGTTTGAAGTAAAGGGAACCAAATCTGAATCTTTTGGTGGAGTAGTGTGGCCAACTCTATCAACCCAAATTTTGAGTGACGATTTGATTGCCTCATAAAGTAATAAAGTTTCCTTTTCCTACCCAAATCTGTCCGCTTTTAGACTTTTTTCAACTTCATCATCTATGTCTTTTGCTTTTGTAGTGTTTATGCTCAACTGATCTTGGATTCAAAACTAATCTTATACATTCTATAATCATTTTTAATATACTTTCTAATTAATCATATACATTTTTTCTTTTTTTCAATATCTATAACATTTAAAAATTCAGACATTATATACGTGATCGGTGAGTGCGCGATAAGTAGATTAATTAAGCTTCATAACTAGTTCATAATATTTGGGGAAAATACAAATTAACTCCCCAAGTTTTATAAAAGGAAACAAAATGAAACCCACGATTTCAAAAGAAACAAAATGGACCTTTGACCCCTAGTTCTCAAAAAATACACTTGTCATTTAACAAGATTTTCTGAAATGAAGGGAAAAAAAAAACTTCATACATAGGATAGGGGTTTTTAATAAATGAGAAGGGCATATAAAGTAACATAGTTAATTGATGGTCAAAGGTCTATTTTATACCTTTTGAAACCACAAGATTAATTTATTTCATTCTTCTATGTAAAATCTTGAGATTTATTTGTATTTTGTCTATTCTTATCGGATTGAATACATTATCATATTATTTGCTGAAACTTCATGGATAGAGAAAAATGGAAAGAATGAAAGCTCCATTTTAATAGAGATTATATATTACTCCCTTCGTTTCGTAGAATAGTCCATCTTGAAAAATATTTTTTGTTTCAATAGAAGAGTCCAGTATCAAATTTTTTACTTCTCCTATCCTTACTAATATAATAATGATGTGTGGTTCACAATTAGCGTATACTTAATAAGTAAAGCTATAAATGGAATAAAGAATGTCAAATTAGTTCTTTTAGGTGTTGTACCTTAACATTCATAATAAATTGTACACTGTTCAAAGTGAACCCTTTTAATGGAATGGAGAGAGTATTCTTTTAGGCCAGTATAGTTAGTCCATTTGAATTTGTAATTGAACCAAATTGTATGTACCTCACGCATAAATTAGATTTGGTATCTGAATTTTTAAAACCATATGCCAAACTCAATTTTTGTTATCCCCCAAATTCTAATATAGACTAGCACCTAGAAGTCATATTCCAAACTTCGATTTTAAATATTCTTTTCAACCCACATTTAAAATGAATTTTTCATACAAGGCCTTAGAAAATTTTTTACTATGGAGGGGTGAAAATGAAGTATTTGGTTGTATGAATCAATCAAATTAATTCAACATTTTCTATTGCCCCCAATGCTTAAACAAATTAAAGGTGATATACATGTGTTGAGGGAGACCAAAAATATAACTATATATGTTTGATTAACTAAATTGAAACATGGAAAATAAAAAATAGCGAAAAATGAATATAGTCCATTCACAGGATCATTCAGTCAGTAAATAATGATTTATGCAATACAATTGAATTCCTAATGCACCATAAGTCTTTATTCACTAACTGAATGATCTTGTGAGAAACTATAGTATTTCTCTAAAATATATACCACAAGTCAATTTTATGTTTTTGTTTTATTTTAAAATAAGTTAATATTATTTATTTCATAAGTCAATTAAGCATGAAAATAAACAACCTTATCATATATGCCTCTCTTTTGTTTTTTCAATAAGTCTAATTCATTAAAACAGTTGCTTGACCAATTTTTTTTTTTTTTCCATTTTATATTGAGTGAGAAAATGCTTGACTTTTCGTTTTTAAACAGTTGCTTATAAATTCTTAAATTAAATATACGTTTACTTTTGTTGCCCAACTGGGCCAACTATTTTTGGGTATCAAAACCACATTATAGTGTGATGGTTGTCGTCTTCCTATAGCAAATAAACGCTCATAAATTCTCTTAATAATTCATCTGCTTCATTCTTCTCAGTTCTGAATCTTCTGATCTCTATATATTTCCTCCCAAAATCTACAACCACCCCCAACCCCACCCCACCCCCCTCAGTTTTTCCTTTCATTCTCTCTTATTCACAACTCCAGTCTTCATTTCAACATGGGAAATTGCATCACAAGCACAGCGATTAACCCAGCAGTAAACAACACAGCAGCAGCATCTCAATCTTCCACATTCGGGACGGCGAAAAGGGTCGAAGAAGAAAAGGAAAAAAAGGTCAGATTCAGATTAGGAGAGAAGGAAACGGCCAGCATTAAAGGAGGAGAAAGTTGCAGAGAAACTAAAAGTGGGGCGGTTAGGATTAGACTTGTGCTGACACAGAAGGAGTTGGATCAGATTTTGAACGGAGAATTGAACAGTGCTTCGGCGGTGCAATTGTTGAGTGTAATCAAGTCAAGGAGCAAAAGGGATTCTCGAGGTCGATCTTCATCAAGTGATTTAGAAGGGAATGGGAATTGGATGCCGGCACTGGAAAGCATTCCTGAAGATATATAATTAATCTTGACTACTGCTAATGTTCATCGTCAATATAGAGAGGCTGATCTGATAAGAGATTAATTTCTGATCCATGTTTTAGATTTTGTAGCATTAATTGTAGAGAGAGAGAGAGAGAGAGAGAGAGGTCATTTGTTTCTTCTCTTTCTAATTTTCTGAATATTTGTGGGATTAAGGTTTTTTTTTTTGTAATTTATCAATATTGTGTAAAAAATTCTTTCTAACTATGATGATCATTGACCAGTACATTTGTTGCAGAAATTACTTCTCTGTCTGTGAGTTAGGCCATGTTGGTTTTCATCGTTTCTGTTTTTATTTTGGGTAAATCTAATTTATATAATATCTTTTAATGATTTTTACTACATTTTTTTTTACTATTTAACTATATATTTTACATTAAATAATTTTTTTTCTAAAACATGTTTTCAAAATTATACCCAAACAAACATGTCCTTAATATTTTCTGGGCAATAGCATTTGCACTCTTTAACACTTCAGCTTGCATACGGAGGGACAGGACAGACTACATTTAATGGATGGTAACCTTGATTTAATGGATTCACATAACTCTGGTGTCTCGACATGTCAAACACCGACCCCCCCCCCCCCCAACTCTTAATTTGCACACCAAAAAAAAAAAAAAAAAAAAAAACCACTCTAAATAACATTTATGTTTTCTTGAAATCAGAAGAGTATTTTGAGTATATCTACAAAAATTACAAGGTATTCGATAAGAGTTTAAGTACTACTCTATAAAATTAAAGTACTAGTGCTGGTCTTCAGACTACTTTAAGTGCTTCTCAAAATAGTTTATATGGTACTTCTTAAGAGTACTTTAAGTAGTTTAAATGATTCAAAAATAAAAAAATAAAAATAAAGTGCTTATCAAAATAGTTTAAATGGTACTTCTTAATTAAGATAGCACTTAAGAAAAAGAAAAAAAAAATCTTAAAAAAAAATTATTAAAAACTAAGAGCGTAAGTGCTACTCTAGAAGAGTACAAATGAATAGCACTATTACTCTTCTGTAGTAGCACATAAGAAGAAAATTAAAAAAATATAATATTAGTGAATAATACCAGTTCATGAATATCAATAATGCAATTTCAAGTATCACTTTCAAAAAAAGAAAAAAAAGAATTGAAAAAATTGTAAACAGTACCTTCACGAAAAAAAAAAACTATAGAAAGATGCGCGGCTAAACATGTGTCCCAAATCCGTTGCATGTATGAATTAGATGCATATAAGTTTTTGCGTTGTTTATAAACAGCAATATGCGTCTGGAATCTCTTAATAGATTACAAATTTAAAATTAGATTATACTCTTGTTTTAAATTTTGTATAAAATATCTAAATAATTTGTGAAAACGTTTGTTGTAGGTGAAATAAACTAAAATGCCAAATTTGCAAAAGGACACTACATATATATGTCCCAAACTTTAAAGGAAAGAAAAGTCTAACGAAAAAAGGGGGAAGAAAAAAAAAAAAAAAGAAGCGTATTACTCCTTTTGCTACAGTAGTCATGTTTTAAAAAATATTTGCCTTCTAATGAAGAGTCGTGCTTCTACATTTTTTATTTCTCACGTCATTATTTATATAATTATATATGGTCTACATGAACTAACTCACACTTCAAAAGTAAGAACGTTAGTGAAAAAAAATTATGACAAATTAATTATTTCATGTGTCGTACTTCGATCCGCATAAAATTTACTCCCCCCGTTCCATTAGAAGCTGGGTTTACTTTGCCCATTGTACAACTTATTATGAAGGTCAAAATACAACACCTAAAATAGCTAATTTGACATAATTTATTCCATTTATATCTTTATTTATTAATGATGGGCTAATTATGGACCACACATAATTTTTTTTTTTGAAAAAATACTTTAAGAATCTTAATCTAGGAAGGGGCTGTGGGGAGGGAAAAAAACGAAGGACCACACATAATTATATTAATAAGAGCACTATAATGAATAAAAAATTTGAAAGTGGACTATTCTATTAGAACAAAAAATATTTATTAAAGTGGTCTCTTCTAATGGAACAGATGGAGTATATATTTCGAAATAGAACTATTCCATTGAATTTTTTATTTTTTTTTATCATATCAATCATCATTTACCACAGAAATAATAAGCAGCATAAGGAAATCGACACATGATGAACACTATACCTCAAACTAATTGATTAATTATTATAGGCAATATCATAGCGTCGATAGAGTCAATCCTAAAGGTTATGAGGTCCGGGGCCAAATAAAAAAAATATATATATATATATAATGAGATATATTAATTATTATTATTTTTTTTTTATAATGTGAGATTTGAACTTCAAATATAAAAAGTTACACTTGTATCAACCCCTTCCCACCAAAAATAAATTTCGCCTTTAGTTAAAATAAAAAATAAAAAAAATACTCTTGTTTCAATCTTTTAAAATAAACATGAAATTTAAATGTGGGTCTTGAGCTATAAAAGGAAAAACGACTCACTTTTGCGTTAACCTATTAAACAAAAATAATTGGGGGCCAAAAGATAAAATTTTATGAGGATGCATGGAGCCCTGGGCTGTTGCCCAGGCTGCTCAACCTTTTGGGCCTGCCCGGCTATATATACTAGAAAGTATGGTTAAAAATATCTGACATGACACAAAAATACGATACGAATTTGACACGTTAAGGTGACCCGTTAACTGATATACAATACGAAATTGTTGCCCTAAAGAGACAACTTTTGATAATTTATAAAACAGAAACATGACAAACGAACCCGACACGATAACAGTGATCCGTCAACCAAATTTCGACCCGAATTGTCACCCCTATTAGAAAGTATATTGTCGCTCTATTAACTAATAAAAACGAAAAAAAAAAGCAAAACCATTTTAAATAATAAAAAAAAACACACACACACAAAAAATCTAACAGAAAATAAGTTAATTTCAACGTAGTTAATTAACTTTAAATTCGAACACACACCACGGGGCCTTTATATTTGCGCAATGCCTCGACCATTTTGGTTGAGAAGAACCCCAGCAGAGTTTCTTTTGGATTTGATGATCTTTCGGGCTTGTAGCACGAAACTCAGCGGGTTCGAAGCCTCCTTTTCGGTTAACTTTGGAAGAGAAATGTACAAAAAAGCAATATGATTTCCCCATTGCGTATTCGAATTGGGTTCACCCATATCCTTCAATGACTTGTAACATCGGATGGCTCCGTGTTCAGCAAAACTAATGCTGTAGAATTTGCATTGGTGTTTGTTAGAAATAGAGCAGAAAATACAAAAGAAAAAATATAGGAAATTTTAACGTTTCATAAAGATTAATAACTGATTTCATATGGATCTCCTAAAAATTTCAGCAAATAAGTCAACTAACAAACAATCTAATTGAAAAGATTTACTCCCTCCGTTTCATTAGAAAGATCCTCACTTTTATTGATGTACAATTTATTATGGATGTCAATGTACAACTCCTAAAATAGCTAATTTGATACCCTTTATTCCATTCATATCCTTACTTTTTTATTTATGGACTAATTGTATACCACACATAATTATAGTAGTAAGGATATGAGGAGTAAAAAAATTGAAAGTAGACTCTTCTATTGGAACAAAAAAAAAAAAAAAAACTCTAAATGGACCCTTCAATGAAACGGGGGGAGTATATAGTTTTAAATTTTCCTAAACTAAATTTATTCTTGTAGTGTGAGCAATAATCCTTCACAAAGACATCATCACTTTCATTTAAAATTCCTACATACTTTTTAGGATTGTGTTCGTGCATATGCATCTCAGTTTTGTCTTTTACGAATACCCCAATCCTCTGATTTTGCAATATATTCGCTTCAAATCCTTTTTGTCTTGCTCATAACCCATCAACTCAAGCATTGCAACATCACAACATTTTTAGAAAGTGACTTGATATCTTCATTTGTACTAACAATAGGTAGTTCACTTTTTGGGGCGATTTCAATACTTTCTATCTTATCCATCATCATATCTGAACTTGTTCTTGCATCAACTTGTAATAATTTCAAAGAAAAACTTTTTCTTTTCATTTCAATTAAAAAGTTCTACTCTTTTTGTATCACAAATCAAGCATGTCTTATTCTTGAGCAATATTGCATAGTTTTTCTCAAGGAATTACCCAACACTTAATAGATTTTTATCGATTTCAGGCACATATAAAACATAAAAAATTACCTTTATTCCTAAATCACATTTAATAGCCAGTTTACCCTTGCCTTATACTTCAATATACCTTCCATTTTCAATTCTCGCCTTGGAAGTGTATGTCTTGTAAAGTTCCTTAAAAAATGACTCATCGTTTATCATGTGGCGGGTATAACCACTATCAATTAGCCAAATTTCATTAGTGAAATTCTCTGGAAAACAAGTTGATAGAAATAATTCTTCTTATTCTTGTTGATTCACCACCTGATTGTGTTAGCTTTATTGCGTGTTTCTGCACACTCCCTACATATAACCAAATTGAATGCATACCCTGCATTGAATATCAGCCTTAAACCAATAATATTTTTCTAAATGATTAGGTTTTTTTTTAAAAAAATATTGGCACATAGAAAATGTCATTTTTTTTTTTCATTTTCCATCGTAAGCACTCTCCCTAACATCATTGTCTTCGTTTTGGTATTTTTCTCTTGCTTGCAAAGCACCTTCAGATATCTCCTCCTTAAGGATAGCTTTTCTTTGTTCTTATCCTTGCAATGTATTCACCAACTCCTCTATGGTAATTTGAGAAAGATATTTTGAATATTCAAGAGAAGATATTTTTGCCTCAAATCTTTCGGGTAGGCTGACAAGAACCTTTTGCACCACCAAATGATCCGAGAGTTCTTCGTCAATTAACCGAATTTTTGTTGACTGCATTCAAGAGTCTATTCCAATACTCTTGAATGTTCTTAGTTTCTTTCATTCTCAGTAGCTCAAACTGTCTCCTAAAATTTAGTACTTTCATTTGACAAGTTCTCTCATTGCCATGGAACACTTCTTTCAGAGTATCTCAAATCTCTTTTGGAGTCTTACAAGTCATGATTCTTGTGAATATTTCATCTGAAACTGCAGTATGAATGCAGGTAAAAGCTTTGATTCTTTTCTTTTTCTCAACTCTATGTTTCCTCAACTGAGCGATAGTGGGATCTTCAGAAACTTGTACTTGATTAGTAACAACTATTCCCAAAGGTCAGTAATTTCTAGAAAGGTCTTCATTTTTACAGCCCAAATTTGATAATTTTAAGCATTGAAAGGTGGAGGATTAGCAAGAAAATTGCTAAGCATAATGCTAAAATTATTGTTTATGCACTGAAAAATATTCTTTTACCTGACTCTTTTTTTTTTTTATGACACAGGCCCTTAAGCTTAGGGCTCTGATACCACTATTGAAAATAGAGTAGAAAATACACCAAAAAAAAGTATAGGAAGCTTTAACTCAGTTTCATATTTTATTATGCAAAAGCCATCACTTAAATAGATTACAAGAATAACCGATTTCATATGAATCCCCTAAAAATTTCAACAAATAAAGATAGACTAAAAGACTGAATCAACTAACAAACAATCTAACTAAGGTCTAAAATTTTCCTAAACTAAATTTATTCTTGTAGTAAAACTCTCAAAACTTACCAGTTTTTTTCTGGGTTCATTACTTACATGTATAGTTGATAAATCATAATTTTAAGGGTTAATTTGCTATTAATTTAAGGACTGTTGAGGCAATTTTTGCACGCACTTGGCTTATTACTGCAGTAATTAAGGTGAAGTAGAAGTCGAACGTATCTGATGAGGAGTTGCTAATTAAGTGGGAATCCATAGCAGAAATTGAGGAAGATGTCTTGGAGTGAGACTCCACTTGTATTGAGTAAAGAAAGGAGCAGTTTTTCTACGATAAAAACTAGAGTTATCCACTTTGAAAGAAGTTTATTCTCTTAATAAGGAAACTGCCCAGAGACTGCAAGAGAGGAACTCCCGTCAGTTGACACATGCGGATACAACGCACAAGAATTGCTCACAGTTCATATAGGTGTTGGAGGTTGGCAGACGCAAGCAATTCGGATGAAGTTGCCGGAAGTAGTTCTCAATCTGACAGTTTTCTTCATTTGGTTATAAATATTAGGAAGGGCCTGATTAAAGGCTGTGTATTCAATTCTAGGAATATTACTACGTAGTTCTCATCTAAGTTTTCCTTTTCTTGTCCGAAGACAAATTCGTCTCACGACGAATTCAGTACTTCGGTTAATGAACTCTCTTTTCTTTTATTTCTTTCCTTGTGTACTGTATTTTAATTTACATCTAGTTCTGTTTTTCTTTGATTTAAATTCAATCATGCATGTTCTTTTAGAGTCATTTGCTTTTATCATGGTAAGTGGCTAATTATCTTCTCTGGCAGTAGATTGATGGAGCATGAATTTAACTATGTTTGTGAGACCAAAATGCTTTTCAAGTTTATGAGTGGGAGTTCTTGTTATTCTCTATGCATAGTTTCAAGCATTATGTTGGTTTTCTTAGGACTTGATAACACTTAAGTTAAACCGAAATAATGGAAAACCAATCTGATTACTCGAGGCGTCCTCAATGGGTCAGATCAGTGGTAAAACTACTTTCAGTAGGGAGAATAATGAGGTAGTCGAATGATCTTGCGTCAGGGTTTTTTTGGCCAGAATTAGGTTCCCTTATTTCTTAATAATGTTAGTGGGCTAATCTAGTAGAGCGTCTCTCTAGGTTGCTAGCTAATTAGGAGAATAGTTAGAGACGCGTCATCCTGACTATCCAAAAAATAAGAGGGAATAAGGTTATGCATGTACTCGTCGTCAGTAACCATAACTGATTGATTTCTGTTTATTAAACATATCCTTGCGTCGATGAATGAAGTTCTTGAACTAGTGTGAAGTCATTGCTTGCCGGAATCTTTATTTATTTATTTTTTTTGTTATTGTTTTAGTTTCTTTAGTTTTTCCCATTTTAATCCTTAACCAATTCTCTCTCAAATATGTTTTTAATTAACTGAAAGGAGGAATTAATCCCGTTCCCTGTGGAGACAGCCTTACTCACCGTGTGCTAAATTTTACCTCAAATTGAGTAGGTTTATTTTTGTGTAAAAACGACGCACCAAAATTGGCGCGGTTGCCGGGGAACGGCGAAAGCATTAATTTCTTTTCTTTCAGTTGATTTGTCTATTACTTGGTGTGTGTCCCGATCATCTCACATTGTTTGATTGTTTAATGCAGAAAGTGAGTTGACTGTGCAGAGAATGAGAAGAGGAACAAAAGGAGCACACCAAGTTTGAACTTCTGGTACTACGAAAAAGGTTTCGCAAGGCCATTCAAAATTTGTACCAGAAGAAATTCCCACCTCAGTTTTCATTGCCATTTACCTGCAGATCCCACGAAAAGCAACTTTGGAGTGCAGCTATACATTCGTGGTAGCATCACCCTCACAAGACAGTCCCTTTCCTTATTTTCTTTTGTGTTTCTTTCTTTTTGTACTAGCTGTTTATGTGTCTCATTGTATCTCCCCTCTTTAATGCATTGCGGACAATGCATTCTCTAGTGTGGGGAAGTGGTCTTTCATGCATTCAGTTCAAGTACTATTTCTGTTTTATTTTAAAAATAATAAAGAAAGTTTTTGGTCCATTTGAGAATAGTCAGATTTTGGAATTGGCAAACTATTTCTAAAAATTGACTGGAATTGGGTTTGTTGGTAAGAGGAAGGTCCTCCATTTGATGCAAAACTGTGTTTTTCAAATGCCTTTTGTTCTTCGTTCTAACTCTAAATATTCACCTTGAACCTGTTTTGGCTTTCTTTTTGCACCCCCAAATACATGCAATGAGTGCATGGAATTGTATGATTTCTTTCGTGGAGTTAGAACGAAAAACAAGTTTCAGGCTTCAAAAGGGTTTCTAAAGGGTAAAACAAGGGTAGGATAAGAAAAGAAAGCCAAATTTGGTTATACCTAAATGCCTTAATCGTCCCTACAGGTCCATCCACCCAAAACAAACCAGATTTTTGAAACATTGTGAATCACTCATTGAAGATGGGGGATGTAGAGATGTCCACTCTAGCACAAACCTCATTTAAGTGATTTTAAAATGTAGCTACGTACCTTGCTAGAAAACATGGTAAGGCATTTGAAAAACACAGTTTTGCATCAAATAGAGTACCTTCCTCTTACCAACAGACCCAATTCCAGTTAATTTTCAGAAATAGTTTGCCAATTCCAAATTTTGACTATTCTCAAATGGACCAAAAAGTTTTTTAATTATTTTTAAAGGAAAACAGAAACAATACTTGAACTAAATTCATGAAAGACCAACAGTTGAGTCCCAAGAAATATAACCCCACAATACCGATTGTTGTGGGAAGAAAAATAAATGGCTAGTAATTAATAGCATAAATAATACTCCATTCGTTCCATCAAAAGAGTCCAATTTCAGAAATATTTTTTGTTCCATCAGAAAAGTCTACTTTCAGTTAGTTTACTCCTTCTATCCTTACTAAATAATCATGTGTGGTTACAATTAGTCAATATTTTAAAAGTAAGGATATAAATGGAATAAATGGTGTCAAATTAGCTATTTTAGGTGTTGTACCTTGACATTCATAATAAGTTATACTTTTGTCAAAATGGACTCTTGCAATGGAATGGAGGGAGTATATAAAAATTTGTAATTTTAATCGTGAGATAACCGAAACTTGGATATTTTAGAATTAGGGGCGTTTAGCTTTCTTTTTTCCTTAGGTTTTTTGAAATTCTATTCCCTTTCCATGTAAAATTGGATCATCCCTTCACCTATATAAATAAGGATGCTCCACAACCTTTTTAATAAGAGAATTAATATTGATAAATATTCTTGGTAAGGTATAGCTCATATTTTAGAATTCTTCTCAATGAATTAACTTTAGTCAGTTATGTTGAATCCCCGATTAGCGCCGAGCTCAGCTGACATCGTCCCTCCGCCTGAGTTCCTGCTTTTGGGACTAACTCTCCAATTCCACTCAAAAGATTAAGTCATAATAAAATTGAGAAATATATAGTAAGACTAATTTGAGATTCAATACCTTTCATATGATATTGGGATCGAGTATTTATAGGATGAAGATGATAGGACGTGCCACGTTATTGGATGACGAGTCCTCCTTCACATGAGAGAATTTGCTCTGATCCTTTAGTAACCACCTGATACGTGCAAACTAGTGTTGAAGTTGACCAGGTCTTTAGGGAGTAAATTAGTCAAGTTATTCAGTAATTAGTTAATTGATTGGATTTAGGATTATTAGTTGTTTGATCATGTTGGTTAGTGCTGGTATGTAAGTGGCTAAATTATAGCCATATTGTTAGTTTGGAACCCCTTAAATAGGCGTGTTAGATAATGCAAAATACAACAAGTAAAAATAAAGACTCCTTTCTTCTTAAAACTCGTATTCTTTATTCTCCCTTAAGCTCTTTCTCCTTCTCTCATATACTCTTTCCCAGATCATCTAATTTGATCATGACAATGGTATCAGAGCCGGTATCAGTTTCGATGGATAGGCAGGATACTGAATTTTGTAACCATGTTTACGAAGTTTTAACCCGACATCAATCCAAGTTCAAAGAAATTCGTAGATAGTGCAACCTTGCATGCTTTGCGCGTCAACCCACCATAAACGCCAATCTCTCCTCCTCCTTGATTAGTGTCTCTGCTACCTTAGACTTCAAGCAACCAGTGTCAATCTCAGCCGCACCTAAGGCAAAGTCTCATTCGACTATTAGGATTCTTGCACTTCCATTGGTTCAACGTGGCAGCTCGTCCATCTCAACGGCGGGAATTCGTGGACCGTCCCCAACGCCTAGTGGAAAACCCATGTCGGTCGCCCCCTCATTCTGGCGAATCACTACCCAAAGGACCCACAAACATCGTTGGCATGGCTTGTGCTACTACCGCGGCAAGCAGTTTGTCCTAAAGCCTCGATGTCAGAACTCGCAGGTCATTATGATCGAAGATTGCACCCCAAGCATGAATAAAGATGAACAAGTTAAATTTATCATAATTGCAAAGCTCCGGACTGAAGGACGCCACCGCCATACCAACTACAACTTCATCCTTGAGGACAAGGATTTTTCGAGTGGGGAGGATTGATACGTGCAAACTAGTGTTGAAGTTGACCAGGTCTTTAGGGAGTAAATTAGTCAAGTTATTCAGTAATTAGTTAATTGATTATATTTAGGATTATTAGTTGTTTGACCGTGTTGGTTAGTGCTGGTATGTAAGTGGCTAAATTATAGCCACATTGTTAGTTTAGAACACCCTTAAATAGGCGTGTTAGATAAATGCAAAAGACAACAAGTAAAAATAAAGACTCCTTTCTTCTTAAAACTCTTATTCTTTATTCTCCCTTAATCTCTTTCTCCTTCCCTCGTATACTCTTTCCCAGATCATCTAATTTGATCATAACATCGCCTCCTTGATCCGTGTGATAGACCAATCGGAACATGACACGCGTTCTTCATTCACGGGCTCCTAGAATTGTCTTGGGCCTGTATTAAGGGTCCTCTATCTCGCGGCCCATCTTTTGTCTAGGGACGTCGGCTTCTGCTGGTCTCGGCCTCCTTAGCGTCGGCCACTTTCCCATATCCAACAAGTTACATGATAACTTTGTTTGATTTAGTTCTTAGAATTGCATGTTAATTAGATTATAGTTTTGCCTTTAATTTTTTGCTACAATTCGTTGCTTGGTTCATAGTTTTAAAACAACTCGATTGTTCTATCAAATGCATGTATTGGTTGGAGTAACAGGGAGCTAAGTATTTTTTACATTGAGATTTTGGTAATTTTGCAATTCTCAAAATTTTTTGACCAGAGAATCCGTGGTGTTAAGAAGATTTGCATGATCAGTCACTGATTTTCCACTTAAAATGAATATATATATATATATATATATATATGCTACACAGTAGTAAAAAAATCCCCAAATCAACATAAATCCATGAATAAATATGACCAAACTTAACCACATTCTTCATTTAATCATTTGCAGATAATTAATAGCAACAACAACAACAACCATAATAATAATAACACTACTAGAAATATAGGCCTTTTACGACGACTTTTCTGGACGTAAAAAGTCATATTTTCGTCGTTAAAACGTGTTTTACGTCCAGTATCCCGCCTCCACGTATGTCGTTGTCAGAGGCTCCGACGTAAGAAATCTTACGTCGAGATTGACCGGGACGGTGTAAATGAAAATTATACAACGAGCGCCTTTTCTGGACGTAAAAGTTCATTTTTTGGTCGTAATTACTTATCCATCTAAGTTGTATAAAACTTATTTACAACTTCAAAACTCGTCGTAAAACTGCGAAAACTCGTCGTAAAAAAGTGGTATTTCTATAAATTAAATTTATTTAATGATTTTTTAAAAATAATTGCTTAAGAAGACAATCTAAACCATTTAGATAAAGTATCAATATAGAAATAAACAATTCCTAAATAAAAATATTTTGCACTAATCCACATTAAAATACTCTATTAATATATTTTAAATAGTCATCAAAAGTAATCAGCCTAACACTTATAATGTGTTTTCTTTCAAAACTAATCCAAGTTCTTGATATGTTTGTTTGTACAGTTTCTTTTTTTTTGCTGTTCCTTTTCAGCTCAGTCTTATGTGATCACTCCTCCCCTGGCCTGAGCTTGACCTGCCAGCTGGGAGTGGCCGTGACTCTTTGCAGGTACAGTGATACCAGGAGAGCTTCCCATTCTAAAACCAAGTTTCATGGTTTAGGAATTATCAGAAACTGATTTTTGATGGACAGATGCAAAAGGGACAGATGCTTAAGATTCCTCTGCATCAATAAGCCGCATCCAGGCATTAATTTCTGGAATTGAACTGCTTCTTAAAGCATCCTTCCATGCTGCTGAAGCCAACTCGTTGCCTCTTGGGCTTTATCCATTACTCCAGCCTGTGCTTGGGAGCTTGTATTACCAATGATGTATGTATTGTTTCAGAGTTACGAGATGCTTCAGAAACAAAAGATTTAGCAGATGTCCCACGGAGAATGAGATTGGATCTCTCTTGGTCAACACGATGAAACAAAGCTGAGACAATCTCATACTGGTTTAAAATGCTAACAAATTTCTGAACATACATAGATAAAGGGTTTAAAAAGTCACAAAACGTCCAATTCACAGAAAACCGAAGGGTAGAAAAAAAAAAGAAAAAAAAAGTATTAAAGCCGCTCTGCTTTTAAATGGATTCTTGGCAGAGTTTCTTTTAACACACAACAATATCATTACGTTGGCCTGAATTCAGCCGAATTTCATATCCTTTGCTTTTTCCCAAATGACACATCAACAACTGATAAAGGAGCAAGACAAGGCTAAGCACTAGAAAACCAAAAAAGATAACAGAAGTTGGAATGAATTATTATTTATCAAAGCCGCTGAGACCAGACCAGCTTTTGAACGCTATCTCTAGCATTCATGGCTGATGATCAATAAAAGATGAATGTCAATTTTACTTTTACTGTAACATTAGTAGTTCAGCCAAAAATTTTCAAGCTGACTTTCATGCTTAAGGCCTTTGTCTTGGTGCAGAGAAAAATTTCAGAAGTCTTCAGTTTGGGTGCAAATGAGCGTAACTCCTTACAAACACTTCAGTCAAGGCTCAAGACACCAATTTAGCAAATAGAGAATTTAGTGAAACAGTGGTTAGATAAAAAATAGTGTATGACAAAACACAATAGCAAGCAAGAAGAAAAATGTACTTTTCTAGTGAGTACAAGTATAGTACTGTAGCTGTAAAAGCCACATATACTGATAATTTTGAAGAAAGTATTACTCAAAAAATAGCTAAAATTTCAAAAAACAGCAAAGCTTTTGTGAATAGGTTTTTTACCTTGGCTAACTTTTCATTCTCTTCTTGCCTGGGTTGTTCCTCGTCCTTCCTTGATCTCTATTTTCCACTTTTTTCCCCTTTCTCAACTACTTTAAGCCTTGCAAGTCTCTGCAGCGACCAAAAACAAAAAGGAAAAAATAATACCAGCGAGGTAAAAGGAAACAAAATGAAATTACAAATGGCAGGGAAGGAAAGAGGCCAGAGATGATCATCTTTCCAATAATCCTACAAGGACTCCACATTTAAGTCAAGGAAAAGAAAAACCAACAAGGGTCAGGAAAAAAAGCATTTCAGGAAAAAAATCACACTCACAAGCAATCCAGAAACCATAAAAACAGAACCAATGTAAGAATTCCTACTAACCTTGTCCCTACTAAATTCATCTCTAAGAAATAAGAACAAAAATATCCAAACTCATCCCTTCACCATAGACACGTCATAGCACAAACAATTACTAACACAGGAACATGAAAGTTCAAACTCAGCACACTAAATTCACTGCTAATTTGAGCTTTTAACTACACAAGGCTTGTCAAAGAAATGCATATTCGAAAAATACGACATTGTTAAAAATATGAAGGGCTTAATGGACAAACCTGCTTGTCCGTCTATAATTTGGAGGCTGTCGATTTTTCTTTTTTCTGCAGCAGCTAACCTTTGTGGCAACTCCACGTCTGCAACTCTTCAGTCCTCTTCTTCTTCTTTTTTTTCTTTTTAATATTCTTCCTTCAAATCTCTATCTCTTTCTTTTTGTCTTCCTTTTCTTTATCTTTTCTCTCTCCTTAACACCTACGATATAGAAAATCCATAATTAAATCGTCTTTCAACATAAAAGAAAACCAAGAAACAAGCACAACAACAAACATAGCTTTCTTAATCAATTGCAATATCGCATGACTACAAAAGGCTCTAAACTATGCCTAATGAAGAAGTTTCTCCTACTGTTTGACATTCATTGTTAGCCAATACTGTAATACTGCCGAAACTACACAAAGAAACAACAAGATGAGGTAGACCGTGTTTTCTGCATAGTATGCCATCTTTTGAATCTAATCCATTTCTTTTTATACTGAAGAACAGCAATAAATAATAAGATCAAAGCAGACGGTCTTCTCTTTATCCATTGATCAATACCAGAGAGCCACAATCCTTTTCCAGCAGCCGTTGGAATCAACATGCATGACAACATGGACTAAGCAAAGGCATTTATATAAACTAGAATATTACAGAATGATGCACCAAATCTTTGTATCTCAAGCATCAATTAACAAGATCAAACCTCAACAGTGGCTTCAAAGTCAATTTTCAAAACACACATTAGCTAAATTCACGCCCTCAAAGCTAGTAATGTACAGCACCAAAAGCTCCGTTCGGTAAGACATTTCAGATTCACAAGACTTCCATCAACGAAAAAATTCAGAATCATTACCAACACAAATGACAGCAGTTAAAAGTACCAAAGTGACTGCAATTGCTTTCTTTTCTCCAAAGAAAACCAAATTTTGAGGCTAACTTCAAGATGAGAGAATTAACTCATACGCTAAAATGTGGCAGAGAAAGGGTAAAGTCTACCCTAACTCACAAATTGGAGAGTTTTATTACATTTCAACTCAGATTCAAGACTAAACAGTAGAAAACCTTCAACTGCAAACAATCATTAAATCACAGGAACACTTTTCTGTAATTTTGTGAGTGTAATTTGTAACTACAAAGAAATCCATAATCGAAAATTATACTATAACTAACAAACAAAAAAATTGATAAAAATATGAAAAAAAAAATAACAAACCTCGCACGGAATGCTTGGGCTTGAGATTTCACTGATTGGGAGGATAATCGGACCGACGTCACAGAGGCGCCCGGAATCGTACCGGAAATCACCGGAAAAGCAGGTCACTCCCCTCTGTTCGGACCTAGGGTTCCGTCTGGAGAAGCTTCAGTTCAAGGACAACGGTGGCAGTCAACCGGAGGGTCGTGGCGGCAAGTCGCAGCTTCGGATTCAGGTATTAAGGCAGGGGTGGGGTGTCGCTGGATCGGAGAAGCGTTCGCCGAGCTCGGATTTTAAAGTTTCCCCTTTCAATTTTTTGTATGTTCTAAGTCGACGAGCCCGAGTTTTCTTCTTCTTTTTTTCTTTAATTCCGAGGAAAACGAATCCAGCAAATTCGTTTTCCCTGGATTTTAATTTTTTTAAAAAAAATTATTTCTGCGAGAAACAAATCGAAAACGAATTTGCAAAATTCTTTTTTATACGACAAATTCGTTTCTCGCAGAAATTCTTTTTTTTTTTTTTTTACAAAATTAATTTTATAGAAACGAAGGTGAGGGATTCATTTTTTCAAAGAAACGAATTCCCCATCTTCGTTTTCTGTAGATCGGAAATGAAAAAAAAAATATTGCCTATTTCTGTAATTTAAGCCTCCAATTTAAATATTAGGGGAATAAAGATAGACAAGTAAAAAATGTAGTTTTTTTTTAAAAAATATAGAGGGGTTAGGTCGGTAGAGGTGAATAGATTTTTGGTTGGTTCGGATAGCCGTAGGGGGTGGAATGAATTAATAAAATACTAGTGTTTTTTTTTTTTACGGAATAAAATACTAGTGTTAATAAAGAATATGTAGGATTTTTATTTGTTAATTTATTTTTTACAGCCAAATTAGTCACTTTACATGGAGATTAGGCTTTCTGTGTAATTGAAAAGTAATTTTTACGTCCAGACTGCAATTCTCGTCGCCATACAACATTTTTTACGACGAGAATCGCGTGTCGTCGTAAAAGGTTGGACGTAAAAGACGCCTATTTCTAGTAGTGTAATAATAGCAAAATATCTATCCTTTGACATTATTTTGGGTGATTAAACAAATGTGGAAAATGCCATATACTAATTAAATAGGAGGGGGAGTGGAACCCACGGCAGCCTTGTAAATAATGGTGTAGGCCTCCTCCATGGATGCCCTAAATTTGGAAGCATCTATGAACCCCTTTTCTGCTCCAATGGCTACCCTCAGCTTTTTCATGTAACTCACCATTGTTATTGTAATACTCTGTAATTGATTCATAAAACAATCAATACTTGGAAGGGGAAAGCATTAATTATATACATGTCAAATTATTAAAATTTTATAAATCATGATTATGTTTGCTGACAAATTATTAATTTTAGGCGTTAGCTTACCACCCATAATTATTCATCCATAAACTGTTATACATTTCAAAATATAATTTATTCTATAGAGTGATGTTATTATCAAAGTAATAATTAATTCACTGATCATCACATTTATATTGAAGTTATGTAAACTTGGTCGGACGATTAGTAATTTGACAAACTTTAACTTTGATAGTGACATTAACCCTTTATATGGAACAGAATGAGCAATCTTTTATAAGATACTTCAGGTAATTAAACCAAATTTCAAAATGATAAACGTAATTAATTTTAATTTTGTAATTGTTTCTTTAATAAATTGAATTAATAAAAGAAAACATTTATTGAGTACCTGTGGAATGCCAGGTACCACGTAGTAAATGCCTTTAGCTGGGAGATTTGCCAAAGCTAATTGATCCACTGGTCCAAATACATTCGAGATTGACATACTTGTATTGAATATGGTCTTCTGAACAAATTTTGCTGCCACCTGAGGAAATTTCATTCCATAAGGACTATAATATTCACATTTTATTACAAAATGGACTTCGAAACGGGTACATATATACATACCTCGGGGCCTTTATATTTGCGCAATGCCTCGATCATTTTGGCCGTGAGAAGAACCCCAGCAGAGTTTCTTTTGCCTTTGATGATCTTTTGGGCTTGTAGCACGAAACTCAGCGGGTTGGAAGCCTCCTTTTCGGTTAAGTTTGGAAGAGAAATGTGCAAAAAAGCAATATGGTTTCCCCATGGCGTCTTGGAATTGGGTACAACCATATCCTTCAATGACTTGTACCCTCGGATGGCTCGGGTGTTGAGCAGAACTAATGCTGTAGAATTTGCATTCGTTTTTTCTGGGTTCATGGCTTTCATGTACAGCCGAGTCCCCAGAAATATCACCCCACAAATCACATCGTTTACCGACTGTTTCAGGAAGAAATGAAAACACGGGTTTAACACATACTTTTTATGATTATTGTCTCTGAAAACAGCCAAAAGTAGACTATTCTAACTATAAATAGTTGTAAGCCATCTTTGGCTCGATTTTTGCTATTTTGTACTTAATAATATGGGTAATCAATCCCTCATTTAAAAAGAAAAAAAAAACTTACCACATCAAGATTGCTCTTCATCTCCTTGATTTGATCAATGGAGAATGTCATTGTTGTTACTGAAATTGGTTTAAGTAATGCCGCCCCGCCATCTTCCCCGGACCTTATTGGTGTTTGATCATCTTCAAGAATGGTGCTCTTCAATGTACTCTGTGCGAAGTCAGATATGGTATTCCCTATCCCAGAAAGAATTTCCGAAACTTTTTTGAAGATTCTCTTCCAATTGGTGTCATTGTTATTAATTGGATATTCAGGAAATCTTGTGGGGAGAGAAGGGTCATCAACTCTTTGCAAACAATAAAGAAGGGCTCCCATGAGGGAATATCCATCGCCTAGTACATGGTGAAGCTTGAACACAATATTTCCAGCTGCGTTTTTGGTTGGGTACTTAACTATATGAATTTCCCAGAGTGGTTGAGTTTCTAGAAATGGTTGGATCCCCATGTTTGATAAGTATTCATTGAAGTATTCATCGTAGAATTCTATGGATTCTCCCCCTGGGAATACGGGCACATGAATATGGTTTTTAAGAATCACCTCAACCTTCTCCCATTGCTTCTTGCCATTTGCATCTTTAACCTGCTCATAATTTAAATGTAATTTAAACACACACACACATATATATATATAGTTAGATATATTCCAATGGATTTTGTTTAAAAAGAAGATTTATTACTGTCCATATTGGTCCTTACATATATCAAAATAATAGTCTTATATATCCACACTGGCCATCTTTTTCTTTTCTGTGTTTCTTAGATGGGATCCCTTGTCAAGGATTCCAGTCTAATTTGTACCCTCGCAAATTTGAGGACAAAAATGTAAGTTTAGGGGGTCGAATGGTTTCTCATTTTTGGCCTCTAAAATTGTAATGGGGTACATGTTAGATTGGATACACTATTTTATGAGAAACATCTTATGCACTCTATAATTTTTGGTAAATGCTGATTTTGTCTTGTATAAATATATATATTTACATGCATGACTTAAAAGGATGTGGTCAAAGTCGGAAGCATACCATGATGGAAGAAAATCTGGGATTGATGGGCAAGAAAACTTCCCGGAGCAATTTGAAGGTTAAGGTGTCGTCCACATGATTTTGTATTGCGATTTCAGTCTCCAGCACCGCTATCACCGCCACCGACATGACGGAGCTGCTAAAATAATGACCATATGGGCTCACCGGCCGTTGCATTAATTCCTCATCCGCCGCCGCTGCCTCCACCATTTTTGTTTTTTGTTTTCCAAAGAATGAATGATGATCAATATCACACAGTTCTTAGTGCCACCACACATATATATAGAACGAAGGTTAATTTTGCAAGGCCAATTACGTATTTGGGAAACTATCCGGCAAGCAAGCTGCGTTCAAAATTGACTAGAGGAAATGTCATGTGCGATTGTTGGACGTACGGTCCAATGGTGATAATTTTAGGACTAAAATTTATATTTGTTTTTATCAATATATGATACACGAGAGGTTAAACTTAATTCTCGTATTTTTTTCACTACATGCTTTGTTTAAATATAAGTTCGATACATCAATAACTACACACAATGTATCAACGATATAAGCGATACATAAGAGCCTATACACAATACGCGTGCAATACTTCAGTAACTAAACTCATAACCGCAATATATTAGTAGGAACGCGATAGACTATCTGGTCAAATTCTAGCCAAATTATAATGACTTTGGCATCACAATCTCGTCAAAAGAAAATACATATATTCTCGTCGTTTCATTAGAAGAGTTTACTTTGAATATGTATAACTTATTATGAATGTCAATGTACGATATCTAAAATATCTAATTTGACACTCTTTATTCCATTTATATACTTACTTATTAAGTATTGGATGATTGTGGATCACAAATTATTATATGGTAAAGGTATGAGTAAAAAATTTGAAAACGAACTATTCTATTGGAACAAAAAGTATTTTTTAAAGTGGATTATTTCAATAAAACGAAGAGAGTATAATAAACTAATAGTCAACTAATCTTACATAATAAAATACATTATTATATTAACTTGAGCATAAAATTCATATATATATATATATATATATATATAGACACACATTAATTTTCTGTGTTCACCTTCTGTCACTTTTGATCAATTGTATTTTAATTTTCTGTGTTCACCTTCTGTCACTTTTGATCAATTGTATTTTATTTTTAATATTTAAATTATATCGATGCTTAAAATTTCTGTATATATTGCTTGATGTACCTATGGCCGAGTTCTATTTTAAATTAATTAATTTATTGGGGGTTCGTTTGTCATTTGTAAGTTTGCGGAGTTGTTATTTTTTGGGGTCATCAACATTTTCGACATAAAAGCCAACTCATCGTTTCTTTCTTTCAATATTGTAAGGATTGTTACCCTACAATATCGAATTTTTTCTTGATCGTTATGATAATATGATAATTAAATATTTTAAATTTCGTGCATTCAAATCCATAAAAAATTACTTTTTAAAACGTGACACAATCCAATATAACGGGAGGAAGTATTGATATTTAGTATAAGTACTTGTTCTGTATTGACACATGCATTAGTAATGTTACAAAAAAAACAACCTCATTTTTTACTAAATTTAAATTTTAAAATTTTCTCTAAATCTTCACTCATGTAAATTAAAAAAAAAAAAAAACATAATGCTTATACTTTTTCTTCTCTTTTCTACACAAATTTTCAAAAAAAATTCCCTCTAAAAAATTATTCCTTCCTTAAAACAAAAATTTTTCAATTCGATGACAAAATGAACGGATCCTTTTAGTACCAGAAGAAATCCTTGGACATTATTTTGGCAGAAGTAGATGGGTAGACTTCACATCAATGAATAAGATATTAGTTGTTTAAAAAAAATAAAAATTGATAATTAATGGTACCGCCACGGGCAAAGGTACTAAATGGTACCACAATGTGAATGTGAAAATTAATGAATAAGGCATTAGTTGTTTAATAAAAACTATTTAAGCATGTTTAAAAAATTAATGAAAATGTAGAAGTTATATTTGAAACACAAGACTTAAAATCTGAATTCAGAATTAAGGGCACGTTTTTCTCGTTTTGGTTTTCGTTTTCATTTTGGTTTTGGGTTCAACAGTAAATTTTATATCTTATAATCATTATTTATCATTTCTAATGCAACTTTTTACTATTTAACTATACTTTTTTTACAATTTTAATACACTTTTTATATTATAAAATATTTTTTTAAAATATGTTTTTAAAACATCTTAAAGAACATTCTTGAAATGCTTCGAAAGGCCATTGATGTCGAAGAATTGTCAAAACCCAAAGGCTAGAAATAAAACAAAAATATCATGTGACTCTCAGTTGATTTGACACAAAGAGTCAACATAAAAAAGTATCTTTGATGTCGAAACACATGTCAAAATTAATGAGACACAACTCCTCGATAATTTGGGATATAAACAACTCTTTGTGGATGAGATTAAAAATAACGTCTGATTATATCTTATATTTTTGGGCGAAATACAAAAACAACCCCGAGGTTGTAGTAAAAACAAAATAAACCCTCATTTTTAAAAAGCACAAATTAAACCTTTGACTGAAAATTCTATATTTTTCAAACAAAAATACCCTTTTAAGACTACAATTAAACATGCATCCGGGCCCTTCATTTCATCTTCTTTTTCTTCACTTTTCTTCACTTTTGGCATCATTGGTTGAAACTCTTTTCCCCATCCAGTTTCCCTGCAGCACTTGTTCTCTCCATTTCCAGATTTAGTGAACTAAGTGCTTCAAAATCATACTTTCTGCAACTATGATTCTTGTTGCGGCCATTTTCTTCAAAATTTTCAGATTATCTGTGGCCGGGGACAATCAATTGAATATTTACAAGCATTTTCAGTGCGCAACTATCAATGTCTCTTTGGCAGTTACAGGCTTCAAGCAGAACTGAGAAGTGAGACATCAAATTACTAGCGGTTTAGTTGCTCAGTAGAGAGCCTTGCATTAAAGTTTCTTATTGAAACTAACTTGCCAGGCTTTGTAAAGCCAAGGCTTGCCAAATGATATACTATTGTTGAGCTTGGTTTTCTCTGTTCTAGAGGCTTTAGAGGTGCACGATCGATTAAATAACTAGTGGTTGAGCCACCCACGTTAAACCAAAGGCAGTCGCTATTATCGGTAATGTGTTAGGAAAATGACAGACGAGAAGGGATGAGAATCAGGGAGGTTGCCGGCGGAGTGCGTCGCCGTCTGCTGTTGCTGCTGTCCATGCCTTTTGATGCATATGATAGTCCTTGCCGTTTATGGAGTTCTCATTGGGCTGTGTAAAGAGGTGTTGAAAAGGAGCTAAAGGAAAAAATTGCAGAAAGAAAAAAATGACGTCTTGGAGGAAATTAGGGGATGAAAATGAACAGCCCGGATGCCATGATTAATTGTAGTCTTATTAAAAGGGTATTTTTGTCTAGAAAATGTAGATTTTTAGCCAAAGGTTTAATTTGTGTTTTTTAAAAACTGGCAGTTTATTTTGTTTTTACTACAAATCTCAGGGTTGTTTTTGTATTTCGCCCTATATTTTTCCTAATGTTTGAGAGTTATATCCTTTCAAAATCACCAACTGGAAGTAGATGGACATACTTCACATTCATGAATTGATTTTTTTCCCCAAATATTCATTTTGGCCACATATAAATACGAAAATAATCAAAAAAAAAAATCCCAAAATATAAAAAACGAAGTTGGGAGATTCGTTTTCATCTGAAAACGAATACCCCAACTTCGTTTTCTTCAAAACTAACCAAAAAAAAAAAAATTTCTTGAAGGAAACGAATGCATGGAATTCGTTTTCAAAAGAAAACGCATAATTAATTTGATTATGCGTTTTCTTTTGAAAACGAATTCCATGCATTCGTTTCCTTCTTTTTTGTTTTTTAGTAATTTGATTAATAAACGAATTCCATAATTAATTTTTTCTTTTTTTGTTTTTTATTAATTTCATTAAGAAACGAATTCCACTAAAATGATTTTAAAATAAATAAAAATAATTATATTTAAACGAATTTAAAAAAAATTAAATAATTATTTTCATTGAAAACGGTTCACCAACATGTTTCTAAGTTTTTATTCATTTTAAAAAAATAAATATTATTTAATAAAAAACGAATTTTAGGGTTTTTGAAACGAATCCCCGTAAATCGTTTTTGAGTTGTTATAAAAAAAATAAAGGCAAAACATAATTATATAACTGAAATTTTAATTTGTAATTCAATAAAATTTTAGAGAGGAAGTAATTTACAGCATTTTTAAAATACATAAAATCTCCGTATAAATGAATTTGGGGAATTTATTTATCTTTGAAAATTTAGTCACGCATTTATGTTTTAAAAATAATTAATTCCGTTAAAAACAAAACTCATAAATTCGTTTCTCTCAAAAAGAAATAACATTAGACCGATATTGATATTTCCATTTTTAATTTTTTTTAGTTTAAATGAGCTTGCATAGGGAATACTAGTGGGATTAGGCAAGCACGATATATAGAAAATGGAAAAAAAAAAAAATAAGACAAAGGTAATTGACCACCATTTCAAACAATGCCGTAAATTACTTCCTCTAAAATTTTATTAAATTACAAATTAAAATTTCAGTTATATAATTATATTTTGCCTTTTTTTCATAACAACTCAAAAATGAATTACGGGAGTTCTTTTGAATTAATGAAATTAATAAAAAACAAAAAAGGAAAAAATTAATTTGAAATTAATAAAATAAAAAAAAAAGGAAGAAACGAATTCATGGAATTCGTTTTCAATTTTTTTTTTTTTTTTTTTTGTTATTCTTGAAGGAAACGAAGTTGGGAGATTTGTTCGTTTTTTATATTTTGGGAATGAAAAAAAAATTGTCTATTTTGGTAACTTTTAGCCCCAATATAAATATTGGGGAAAAAAACCCTTCATGAATAAGATATTAATTAGTTGTTTAAAAGAAAAAATATTGATGAGTAATGGTACCACCGTGTGGGTGCAAAGGTAATAAATACTAAATTGGTACCACCATGTGAAGGATTTTTTCCCTTAATATTCATTTTGGGGGAAAAAATTACCAAAATAAGCAAAAAAAATTTGAAATTCCCAAACTATTGAAAACGAATTTGGGAGATTCGTTTTCAGTTGAAAACGAATCTCCCAAATTCGTTTTCAACCGAACAAACCAAAAAAAAAAAAAGCAAAATTGAATTCATTTTCAATTGAAAACGAATTCCTGGAATTCATTTTCAATTGATTTTTTTTTCTTTAATAAACGAATTCCATAATTAATTTTTTCTTTTTTTTGTTTTTTATTAATTTCATTAAGAAACTAATTCCACTACAATGGTTTTTAAAATGAATAAAAATAATTATATGTAAACGAATTTTTTAAAAATTAAATAATTATTTTAATTGAATCGAACCGCCGTAAACAGTTTTTGAGTTGTTATAAAAAATAAAAAAAAGGCAAAACATAATTATATAATTGAAATTTTAATTTGTAATTCAATAAAATTTAGAAGAAGTAATTTACGGCATTTTTTGAAATACATAAAATCTTCGTATAAATGAATTTGGGGAATTTATTTATTTGTAAAATTTAGTCACACATTTATGTTTTAAAAATAATGAATTCCATTAAAAAAAAACTCATAATTCCTTTCGCTTAAAAAGAAATAACATTAGACCGATGTCGGTTTTCCTGAGACACGAATGCGCCAAAGTCGTTTTTAGTACTTATGTAGTTTTTCCAAAACTCTAGTTGCAGGGAAAACGAATTTGGTAGTTTTGTTTTTCTCTATAAAAACGACTCAACCAAACTACCAATTTCGTTTTCCCTGCAACTAGAGTTTTGAAAAACTACATAAGTACTAAAAACGACTTTGGCGCATTCGTGTCTTAGGAAAACCGACATCGGTCTAATGTTATTTCTTTTTAAGCGAAAGGAATTTATGAGTTTTGTTTTTAATGGAATTCATATTTTTAAAACATAAATGTGTGACTAAATTTTTTACAAATAAATAAACTCCCCAAATTCATTTATACGAAGATTTTTGTATTTCAAAAAATGCCGTAAATTACTTCTTCTAAAATTTTATTGAATTACAAATTAAAATTTCAATTATATAATTATGTTTGCCTTTTTTTTTATTTTTTATAACAACTCAAAAACTATTTACGGCGGTTCGATTCAATTAAAATAATATTTAATTTTTTAAAAAATTCGTTTACATATAATTATTTTTTTCATTTAAAAACCATTGTAGTGGAATTAGTTTCTTAATGAAATTAATAAAAACAAAAAAAGAAAAAATTATTATGGAATTCGTTTATTAAAGCAAAAAAAAAAAATCCATTGAAAACGAATTCCAGAATTCGTTTTCAATTGAAAACGAATTCAATTTTTCTTTTTTTTTTTTTGGTTTGTTCGGTTGAAAACGAATTTGGGAGATTCGTTTTCAACTGAAAACGAATCTCCCAAATTCGTTTTCAATAGTTTGGGAATTTCAAATTTTTTTTGCTTATTTTGGTAATTTTTTCCCCAAAATGAATATTAAGGTAAAAAAATCACCATGTGAATGTGATGAATAATGAATAAATACTATTGATGAGTAATGGAACCACCGTGTAATAAATACTAAATTGGTACCACCGTGTGAATGTGATGAATAATGAATAAGATATTAGTTGTTTCAAAAGAGAAAATATTAAATCATGTTTGCTGGAATCAGTAAATGCTGTCGCACTAAATTAATTATTTTTTTCTTCTGAATATTGAATATATCAGTTGCTAAAGTCAGCAAATTCATGTGCAATTTGAACTATATTCATCTCTACTTTTGTTGGATATTCTGAACAACAATTGTGAGACCCCGTAAATTTTTAGCATTTAAAATACACCTCTAAAAAGTATATCAAAGTATTTAAAAATATTTTACGAACATATAATAAAGTATACGATTTTACTATAAAATAATTATAGGTTAAAAATTATTTTCCTTACAAAACTTTATAATCATTAAATTATTTTATTTCAAAGTAATTTCCTATTCTTGATTTCAAGTGTTATTTATATGAATTAATTTGATAACTTTGATTCTTAATTTCATAAGATATGATGTGATTAGGAATATTATGATTTATGAAATTATGGAATTTTTGGAAATAGGAATTAGAAGATAAGAAAATTAGAAAATAAATGAAAACTAACAGAAAATAAAAAAACGGTTTTAACCGTTTGAAAAGGGAAAACCGATTGGCATCGGATAAGAATTAATGAAATCAGTTTTAACCGATTCCCTGAGGATAGAATTTGGTTAAATCAGTTTTAACCCTTTAACCAATCGGTAAAACCTACCTATTGGTAAATTAATAAAAAATACCAACAGCCCTACTAATCGGTTTTAACCGATTTTTGAGTGGGGAAAACCAATTGTAATCGGTTTTACCGATTCGTCAATCGGGAAAAAACCGATTCGTGACCAGAAGATAAATTTAAGACTTGTCATCCAAGTCACGGGCAGGGAGGTCTTTTAGCCTCTTGCCTTTTGTCCTACACGACCCTAGCCTCTATAAATACCCCCTCCTCTCCTTCCTAAACTCCATTTCTGCCAAAACTTTGCCAAAATTTCTCCAACTTAGAAGCTAGGAAGAAAAGCTTGGAAGAAGAAGAAGGAGCAAGCTCTTGAAGTAGGAATTCCACTCCAATCCGAGGAAACGCAATTAGGAAGCGTAGGGAATCGAAAGAGGTAAAAATCTTACATAGGAAATGCAACTTTAATGCAAAAGTGTTGATTTTTAGAGTTTATAATGTCTTCTTAGGATTTAATTTATTCTTGGAATTTTAAATGTTAGAAAAATATTTTGGCATGTTAAACATGTTCTAGGAGTGTTGTAGAAATGGTTTTTGGCAAAAAGAATCAAAGAAAAATGAATTTGGATGCACTTTTTTTGGAAAACCCGAAGCTAGGATGAAGAACACAAAATCTGGGTAATAATCAGTTTTAGCAAATAAGAACCGGTTTTAGCCGATCCAAAGAATCGGTTTTGCCCATTTGTAAAGAGGGTAAAACTGATTAAAATTTAGTTTTGCCATTTTTAAGATTTCAAATTTATCAGGGACTGTTTTGCAAATATTTGGGACAAATATTGAACTTTTTTTTATTGGGAAAACCGATCCAACGTTTTTTGGAAATTTTGGATCGGTTTTGACCGATTTACCCTCTGGTAAAACCAATCCGAAATAAGGAAAAATGATTTTCCGCAACTTTGATCTCTTTTAGTTATTTCGTTATAAATCCTTCTATAAATATTTGTTAAAATTATTCTAATGAGTATTTTACAGATTTTATACCTATATGTTCCTAAGTATTAATTTTCATGAGATATATCTATGTTTGAACTATTTACGAAATAAAATAGAAATAATGTTAAAGATCCTTTAATTTCAGTTTTTCGGCAAAGTACTTATATTTTCTTTAAAGTTATAACTAATACGTTTTTATAGTTATTTTCCGGTTAGATAATTTTTAGAATATTTCATTTCTAGAAATACATGTTTTAAATAAGAAAATAGGAAAATTACCATTATGCCATTATTAGTTAAAATCCAGAAATAAGTTAGCGATTAGAATTCTATTCATTAGAAAATTAGAATTCTATTAGTACTGAATTGCCGGAACCTGAAATATGTGCAGATTGGCTAGATAGCTAGTACGTGAGCTTAGATCTTCAGACCAAGGTGAGTTTCTCATTGAAAATGGATACCGTTTTAACGCAATTAATAATTGAATCTAAATTTGAGTCATTGTGATGTCATGTTTTACAAATCTTTTAAAATAATGTGTGAAATGTTTTGAGATTGGAAAAGCTCGTTTGTGTTTATATATATGCTTGGATGCATAAGTATTTGTGAATATTCCCGATGTACTTTGTGTGTGTGCTATAACTTGTGATTGTACATGTGTTATTCTTAGCTATGTGAACTTTGTGTACCTTTTGAGATTATTATTTTATGAATGGAAACCGAACTGAACAAATGAATAAAAGAGCATGGTTGGCAAAATGGATACATTGTCAGGAATTATTGTCAAGAATCATTGTCAGGAATCATTGTCAGAAATTGTTGCCAGGAATTATTGTCAGGAATTATTGCCAGGAATCATTGTCAGGAATCAATCTGAGATTACGAATCGTTGTCAGGAACTCTATATGTCAGGAATCTGTTATCATGAATATGTTGCCAAGAATCTGTTGTCATGAATATGTTGTCAGGAATCTATGTATTATGAATC